>CAJVGC010000508.1:25077882-25125760 GCA_910822075.1 Senecio squalidus
AAGTGTTTAGAAATCCATTCAAACAACCAAGAGACAATAGTTTAATACATTGACACATAATAAAAATGTTTCATTAAAAATTTCCAAAATAACTGGCCAAGTCTTTTCCCGCATAGGTTCTCACACAACCGCCTCGACCCGTCCATGCCATGCACCTCAGGCTTACACTAATTTCCTGAAACATAAGATAAAGTGTCAACTACGAAAGTAGTGAGTGAGTTACAGTTTAAATAGTTGGCATAAAAGTACGAGTAAGTATATAAAGTAGGAGTTTCCCATAAGGGAGATTAGCGGAGAAAAGTCGCTTAAAGGGTTTACATAATTTTAAAGTTTATGTAGCGGGTGAAGGGGTGCCCTAAGTTTGTAAAAACTAAATGGAATCAAATTTAGTCAAGTAGGAGAAGCGGATAACAATCGCTAAAAAAAAAATTATAAGTTTATGCGTAAGTAACTAGATAGATTTCTTGTATCAACCTCTTGGCATCTATAACTTAAGTGTTCACACTAATCCGATTATCAACCGTGCGGCCCCAACTCCCCGGCTCTCAAACGGGAAATTAAAAGAAACTCAGTAAATATGTACTTAGACTGCCATCTAAGCAAGGAACGGTTCTTTCCTAAGTATCGATACCCATAATTACTATACGGCTAAGTAGTTAATAGTGTGTAAGAGAGAGACTAAAGAATAATTGGGCACTATGTAGTTTTGTTTTAAAAGAGAGAGAATCAATATCACTTAAGAACGTGTTATAGTTCCATCAAGGGTTGGTTACGCATACAAGCATCAATAAATAGTTGAGTTAAAGAGACGAAACAATAATTATAAATGGAGAAAGAAATGTTTTACGCATAAGAAACTAAGTAGACGTTTCAATGTCAAAGTTTTAATAAAGTCAAAGTCAAGGTTTAATAAGTCAAAGTTTGATGTATTGCAATTTGTTTCATAAAGCTTAAAATGCAATTAATCTTATGTTTCCCCCAAATTCATGTAGAATATGTAAAACAAGGGGTTGTAACTCACGGATTGCGAAGAGATCGAGAACTTGGAAATTCGGTCGGAATGTGTAAGCCGGGAATCACGGATTGCCTATTAATACCAAGGTAGTTTAATGAGTTGTTATATTATTAGGTTCTTATATAATAATATAGGTAAGATGTCATTAAAGTGTAAGTGTCAAATTTAAGTATCGTCAAAATAGTCCAAAAAGGTAATTGTCACGTTTTTGTCCGAGAGTCCGATTTAACGTTTTAGATTATTATATCTTAAGTGTTTTTGCTCGCTGAGGTGATTTACAATTTCTGAGGAAATTTGGGCAGCGCTTCCGCGCCCAAATTTCATGTCCAAAAATTGTAAATCAATTCCGCTCACAAATCACCTAAAATACAATAACACATATATTATAGCTTATTATAGTTCAAATAGTCCAACACAAGTCACTTTTATTATTGATTTCATTTATCTCAGTCCCCTCATGATTTTGGTAAAAGTCCAGAAAGTAACATATTCTAAAAACGAGTAAAACGACGTGTTTTCGGGGAGACAACAGCCCGGTGCGCAGCACCTGTCAGGGGGTGCTGCGCACCTCCTTGCTGGTTTCCCCGTTTTTGAGATTTCTTTGTTAAAAACGTATTTTCACCCATTGATTTCGACATGCAACCGGTTAAAACTTATTAAAACATCTTTTTAACAGTTTCTATTGAGTATTTGGTTACAAATCCGTGGATCTAAAGATTATTTATGTTAAAAACGTTTTTGACCGTAAAAAGTCATAGATTTATGTAAAAATACATTTTCAACCGTTAGATCCTACATGAAATTGAATATTTATGTAAGAATATTAAAAATAAAGAAATCTACCGAAGGAAAAGCTTGGATGATGAGTTTTTGGTCGGATTTATCCCCAAAAATCTTTACAACCGTGGTCCTTTTTCGAAATATCAACACCTCCGAGCTTCTCTTGAGGTTTAGAACGATTTGTATGGTTTATTAATGGGTTTTGATGGCTGGAATGTTTCTGGAAATGGAGTTCTTAGAGAGAAAAGTAGAGAGAAAAGACTAGGTGTAATCTGTTTGGTTTTTGTAAAAATGAAAGTAAAATGAAAAAGAAATGACCATGGGGGGATAATCTGGCCTTGGGACAGTAAATGGGCAGTAAAGGGGCGTTTGTGATTGGCCAATTTGGGTGGTGGTGGTGTAAAACGAGAAAAGGACTAAAACTGTAAATATTTTGAAATTCTGGCGCGAGGTGCTGCGCACCACAGCACTAGGTGCTGCGCACCGGGCCATTTTTGGCCTTTTCGAAATTTTCGTTTTTACGTTTTTGCTTCGTTGGACCTTTTTGTTAATTGAAAGTTCTTAATTATGATTGGTTATGAACTTAGGAAAGTTCAATAGGTGTTTTCTTGGTATTAGGACTTATAATTTTGATTCCGGAAGTTATTCCGACACTAGTTCCGACAAAGTATAGACTCAAAAGTTACGAACCAGAATAGAGCGAACGAGACAAAGAAGTAACTAACGTTTCGAACTGATATAATCAACAGAATAAGTACCTGAATTTTGACGGTTGTCACATATGGAAACATGAAGATAAAATTCTGGGCTGAGGTTGTGAACACTGCATGCTTCACACAGAACTATTCAATCATTGTGAAGAGGCATGGCAAAACAGCATATGAATTGTATCACAACAAGGTGCCTTCTATTCATTACTTTCATATCTTTGGAAGTAAATGTTACATTCTCAATCAAAGGGACTTATTGTGTAAAATGTCTCCTAAAGCTGATGAAGGGTTGTTTGTTGGATACTCTAGCATTGCAAAAGCATTCAGAGTATATAATGAAAGAAGAAAAGTGGTAGAAGAAAGCATAAATGTCACTTTTGATGATACTACCCAGTCTGACAAAGATGAATCATCATCACAGACTGACCTAGCCACCATCAACCAACTTTGTGACGAATTACTTGTGACTTCATTTGAATCTGACAATCAGATTGGAGCTCAGAATGCAGAAAATACTCCTCAACAACAAGAATCAGAAAGTGAAACTGATCAACCATCTATCCAGAATGCTCCAGAATTAGAAACTTTAGAATCAACTGGCACTGATGATACTCAGCCTGAGATACCTCAGACTGACCAAGGTCAGCTTCAAACCACTCAGACTGATAGTGTTCAGACTGAAGAAGAAGAGGTCCCTGATACTGGTTCAGGCAACATCAAGACTGTCAAAGGCCATTCTATTTCATCCGTTATTGGCTCCTTAACTGAAGGTGTCAAAACTAGAAGAAAGAATGCCACAGCCAATTTCTGCTTCTATACAAACTTCTTGAGTCTGATGGAACCAAAGAGAGTTGAAGAAGCCTTATTAGATGAAGACTGGGTGGATGGCATGCAAGAGGAGCTTGGAGAATTCATTAGAAATAATGTCTGGACAAAGGTCCCACGTCCCCTGTATAAGACCATTATTGGCCTTAAATGGATCTTTCGAAACAAGTATGATCAAGATGGAGTGGTGATCAGGAATAAAGCCAGACTGGTGGCTCAAGGCTACAAACAAGAAGAAGGCATTGACTATGATGAAACATTTGCTCCAGTGGCCAGAATTGAAGCAATTCGTCTATTCCTAGCATATGCAGCCTTCAAATATTTCTTGGTTTATCAAATGGATGTGAAGAGTGCCTTTCTAAATGGAGATTTGCAGGAGGAAGTCTATGTGAAACAGCCTCCAGTTTTTGTTGATCCAAACTTTCCTGATCATGTTTATAAGTTAAACAAAGCATTATTGGTCTCAAACAAGCTCCTAGAGCTTGGTATGAAACCTTGTCTGAATTTCTTATTAAAAATGATTTTAAAAGGGGATCAATTGATAAAACATTGTTCATCAGAAAGGAAAATGGTTATGTCATGTTGGTTCAAATATATGTTGATGACATTATATTTGGCTCCACGAATGACAAACTTTGCACTTGGTTTTCAAAACTCATGTGTAGTGAATACAGAATAAGTATGATGGGGGAACTTAACTTATTTCTTGTTCTACAAGTAGAACAAAAGAAAGGTGGAATTTTTATAAACCAGAGTAAATATGTTCATGATTTAGTCAAGAAATTTGGTTTTGAAACAAGTTCTGAAATGAAAACACCAATGAGTACTTCTGACAAATTGCACAAAGACTCATCTAGTAAGTCAGTCTGTCAAGCCACTTATAGAGGAATGATTGGTTCTTTACTCTATTTAACTGCTAGTAGACCTGACATCATGTTTTCCACATGTCTATGTGCACGTTATCAAGCTGACCCCAAAGAATCCCATCTTCGAGCTGTCAAACGAATTTTTCGATATCTTAAGGGTACTCCAAACCTTGGTTTATGGTACCCAAAAGATTCTGGTTTTGAACTAATTGGCTACTCAGATGCAGACTATGCAGGATGTAAACTTGACAGGAAGAGCACCTCAGGAGGATGTCAGCTTCTAGGAGGAAAGTTAGTCAGTTGGTCAAGTAAGAAGCAAAACTCAGTTGCAACGTCCAACGTTGAAGCTGAGTATGTGGCTGCAGGGAGCTGTTGTGCACAATTTCTATGGATGCAACATCAATTGGCCGATCTTGATATCAAAATACACCACACTCCAATCATGTGTGACAAAAAGAGTGCAATCCAAATTACTGAGAATCCAGTATTCCACTCCAGGACCAAACACATTGAGATTCGACATCATTTCATTAGAGACTGTGTGGAGAAATGAAAGGTCAGACTGGAGTTTGTGGTAACAAATGATCAATTGGCAGACATATTCACAAAGCCTCTAAGTGAGGAAAGGTTCTTTTATTTGTTAGGAGAACTAGGCATGCTAAATCCTTAATATGTCATAAATATAAATCTCAGGCTGACCTGTCAATCAGCTTGTGAATTTTCAGTCTGACTCAGTAGTCAGCTCCAGCTAATTCAGTCTGACCCAGTGCTCATATTGAATGTATCTTTAGAACATATTTTTTGTACATCTCTTACATTTTTATTTTTTTGTATATCTTTTACATATTTTTCTCCTTCTTATTAAATATATTTTTTTTTTTAACGAATAAACGTACAGTCAAGGGTCAATAGTGACAATCTGCTAGCATTAAAGGTCTAAACTGAAAGTCTCCTAACTTAGTTACATGTCTTTCGCTCCTTTAGTTTATATTCAACTAATTTTCAAATTATAACCTAATTGCTTTCATCCTTTCAATTTTCTTTCTCTCTTACTAATCTTCTGCTTGCTTGTATCTTTGATGGTGAATGCTAATATGATTCTTCACGTTACTCCAAGAATGATTCCTGGTGCAGATTTTCAACATAGGGTTCAAATCAAGGATAATAACAGAGTGGCGACTGCTGAAATTCCCGCCAATCGTCGAAAGAGGGGATTTGAGCAACTGATTCAATATATGAAGGCACACCCTCTCTACGGCGCCTTCTTTTGCGCCAATACCATGTGTCCTCCAGTGCTATGTGAATGGTGGTACACTTGCACCGCCAATGCTGACAGGACTGCTCTCACTGGCACCTATAATGATGGGCGCGAAACAATCACGATCACTGAAGACACAATTCGTATTGCATTATTACTCGCAACCCTCGCTGAGGCTGGAGAAGGTGGGTTTCAGACCAGACGAAGCAAACAGCAAGCTAGAGATGAATCTTTTCCCCTTATCGGTCAGCCTGAAACACAAGGGGTTATTAAATACAATCTTTTCAATGGAAAATGGAAATTCTTGTTTTCAATGATTACAAGGTGCTTGGGGGGTAAATCGCTCAGCCTGGATCAGATGAATGAATTTGAAACTCATATGTTTCATGCTATGGTAACGGGTAGACGAATCTCCTTCTCACAACTTTATTTTGATGAGATTCTCTCCCTAGCCCTAAAAACAAAACGACCGAATGATGTCCCATTCATTCGTGTTCTCTCACTCTGCTTTGAGGAAGCTCTGGGGAAGGAAACTTATGATCAGCTTGAGCAAACCTTTTATACATGTGAACTTCCTAGGCTGACTCCCAAAATGTTCACTTATATAAATATCACTGCGGATGAAACTGAGCTCACACCTGTTATGCTTGAATGGATTGCAAATCCTTTCATCGATCAGGAACTGACTGAGTCTGACTCTTCAGACTCAGAGGTCCAAGCTGAACGAATTGACGGAGGGCCTGAGGGAAATATCCCTGCTGCAGATGCTGAGGTGGCACTGGTGGGGCTGGGCACGCTGAAGCTACCCAAGGTATGGATATTACTATTTCTCTACCTCAGTCTGAGAGTATCCCCTCTCAGGCTGAGCTGTCCACTCCACATCTTGATGTACTGGCTACACAAGCGACCCAACTGATGAACTCACCAAGTTCATTTGAAAAAGCTCTCACATCAAGCCCCACAACAAATCAAGCACTGATGGACTCATTATTCCATGAGGCTGAGAGTACTACACTCCCCTCAAGTGCTGCAGTTCAGACTAGTCTCTCTCTGCTAGAGCATGAGTTGGATCTGACTGCTTTGACTACCCAAAGCCCCCTTAGGGTAGTAAACTTGGAGAAACATGTTGCTGCTACAACACAGTCATATGTGGCAAGCATTGAAGAAGATGTCCCACTCCTGGACATCCCTGTACTTAGTATAGGACCACCCCCTTCAGTCTCAAAGCCAATTCCAACGGCTATTTTCACCAGCTCTGTGCTGGTTCACGATCAGGTACCATCCTCAAATCTCTTACACTCTCTTACACAAGTTGCCAATGCCTTACTCCCAAAATAGAGTAAGGTACAGACTTCAATTTCTATGGCTTGTGATCATTCTCCTAAACAACAGGGAGGGAGAGAGGTTGTACCACCTGTTACAACATCAACTGCTACTACTTCAACCCATTCTGAGGTTGCCTTGACTGTCCCCGTGCTGTTACAAGCCCTTATGGACGTGTCATCTCAGTTTGATGACAGACTGAAGGCAATGCAGACTGAGGTTCATGCTTTAAGAACACAAAATGCAGAGGAGCTGAAAGATATAAAGGAGATGGTTTTGAAACTGACATCTGAAGTCAGTATGATGAGAAAAGGCAAGGCTGTTGCAGAGGATTCTCAGATTCAGGGGGAGAAAATAGCTGTTGCAACTGATGAATCTGAGATCCCCAAGCAGAGTTTGAAAAGGAAAAGAGAAGAGGGGGAGAAAAGGTACTATAAAACCACCAGATTCAATACTAAAACTAGTCAGTCGGAGGTATTCTATGAAACTGACTGGAGTGAGATGTCAAGTGATGAGCCTGAGAAGGAGGATATCAAAGGGAAAGGCAAAGTGGGGTATACTAGTGATCAAGATCAGACTGAAGAAGAAGAACATATGGAAGTCCAGACTGATCTTGAAACTGAAGTGAAAAAGAAACAAGCTAAAGCTGAGCGACTAGCCAAACTTCAAAGGTATGCTCACAACTTTGGAATGACTGTGGAGCAATACAAAGAATATGTGAAGGGGCTCTACAAGGAGAAATTTGAGTTCAACCCATATGATCAGTCTGCAAAAGCAGCTGAAGACTTTGAAGCTGAAATGCAAGCTGAGGAAGATCTGGCCATTGAAGAAGAACAGATGAGAGTAGAGGCTGACAAACAAATGGCCAGACAAGTACACAGAGAAGAAGCCAGGGTAGACTACATAGAAAGAAACTTTACCCTAAGGAAGCATGAGAACAGAATTCAACACTTAGAATGCACAAACCCTGGCAGATCTGACCTGCTACTCACTTGCTACCACAAAGGAGGATCCTACAAAATTGGGTTAAACTTACTACACACTCTGGGTTTTGAAGAATGGAAAGACATAGCCATATTGAGCACAGGAATAACAAATATCGAACACAGTATGGCTGTAAAAAGAGTGGCTGTCTATAATGTCAATGCAACTAACATGTTGAAACTGATAAATGATGAAGAGTTCAGAGCATTCTGTACTATGCACAAAGTGAGGGCTGGAGCTAAATCATTGGGTCTTGAAACCAGCAACATGCATCCTGTTCCCCGAGGAGTTGTGTTTCAAGACAGAACGTATGTAGAGACTGAGAAGCATACAGGCTTGTGTTATACAGACTGTGGGGGAGAGGAAAGTTTCCAAGCAAAAGACAGACTGAACATCGCTTCAATTCACCACTGCATAGCTCTGCTAAGTGAATGTGAGTCTACTCAATGTCTCCCATTCAGAATGAAACTGATAATCTGGTTGTTCAATAATCTCAGAAGGATTGAAGAGATTGGAACTTTGGCTGACAAAGTGGAGCTGATCAAGAAAGAGTATCAACTGCATTTCCACAAGTCTGACGCTGAAATGAAGAGATTGCTTGATTGAAAGACTGATAGGTTGAAGTGGTTGAATGAAGTAAATCAGCCTGTGCCATTTGAAACATCTTTGAAGAAGAAGAAGAGAACCCTCAAGAAGAAAAAGTAATTTCTATGTGTCTTTTTGTTCACAAACAATATGTACTTTGACTATGTATGTTTGTGTTTAGTTTTTATGCTTAGTTTGTAAAAGACTTTAATTGAAACAGATAGGGGGAGATTGTTGGGAAAAACAATGATTTAACCCAAATTAATAAATCTGTTAATTAAAGTCTCAGTCTGAGTGACATGAGTCTGAGTGACATGAGTCTGATGACTCGAGTCTGAGTGACTGAGTCTGACTACTCATACTCATTAAGAGACGTAAGGCGTAATTTTAGGCAGTCTAGTTAGATAAAATCTTCTATCTCTTTAGAAGATTTCCTAAGATTTATCCTTATCAAGCTCACTATTATTGTGTATAAATAGTGAGCTTGAACGTTGTAAACTTTGTACCTTTTGAACGAAATATAACTGTGTGTTATTTTCACTGTTTCGTTATTATAATTCCGCTATAATAATACTTGAAACTGAGTAATCAATCGATAAATAATAATTAACGTCTAAATACTTATTTGTGATTGATTTGCCATTGTTTGAGATCTTATTGAGACCTAACATTTTCCATGTCTCGCACTTGAAAAACTGCCTATCTGACGAGACCATCGTCATTCCACTTGACGAGGTCCAGATCGATAACAAACTCAACTTCATTGAAGAACCGCTTGAGGTTGTGGACCGCGAGGTCAAACAACTCAGGCAAAGTCGTGTTCCTGTTGTCAAAGTTCGGTGGAATTCCCTATGTGGTCATGAATTCACGTGGGAACATGAGGACCAAATCCGTCAGAAGTATCCACATCTATTCGAGAACTTTTTTTCATGATGGGACGAAATTTCTTTCAACCCGGGGAGAATGTGACAACCGTCAAAATTTCAGGTGAAATTCGTATTCTATATCCTTTATATTTTCTGTCGTTGTCTTTAACTATACTTTTACCGGAAACGAGTCAGTGTCGGAATCAAATTCGGAATCAATTTATGTAAGTCTTAATACCAAGAAATCACCTAAGGAACTTTCCTAAGTTCATAACATACAAATATCAAAAACTTACAGTTAACGAGAAGGTCCAACGGAAAAAAAACGTAAAAACGAAATATCAGAAAATACTGAAATGGGGCAGGACGCCGCACATGTCACCTTGTGCGACGTCCAGAACGTGCAGATTCAAAAAAAAATTGCTTTAAAGCTTTTTCTCGTTTTTATACAAACCCCAACAAATCCAACTCGGGATTTGACTTTACATTACTGCCAAGTACCAGTCCCAAGTCCATCATTACTACTCTTTATCATTTTCTTTTCATTTTCATTTTTATAAACATAAAAACACACACACACAAACTTTTCTCTAATTCTCTCTCAAGACCTCCTTCTTCCCCCTCCAAATACAGTGATTTACAGCCATCAAAACCCACTAAAATACACATTAAAATCGTTCAAACAAACAAAGGAAGCAAGGGGAATCAAAGTATTTCGGTTACAAGGCATTTTCATCGTTTTTGAAGCTCAAAACTCCACCAAATCGTCATCCAAGCTTTTCCTCCGGTAGAAATCTTCCTCTTAACTATATTTACTATTTTTATCAATTGCATGGATGATCTATGGCATAAAAATGGGTTTTTATAAACTTTTATGAGACTTTATAAACAAAAACGGATTTTAACCGAAAGGTACTTAGATCTATATTTTTATGGATAAAAGTTATTTACAAACTGTTAAAATGACATATAATCAAGTTTATACCGATTGCATGTAAAGATCTATGGCTTAAATACCCGTTTTTGCAAGAAAATCGAAAATGGGAAAATGGCAGCCGCCTATGCGCCGTCCCAGTAGCCAAGGACGACGCAGCGGGACACAAAAGTGTTCTGTACGCCGTCCCAGTGGTCTAGAACGGCGCACCAGCTACTGTTTTTCCCGAAAATCATCGCTTTGACGTTAAAAGCTTATGTATACATTCTGTTTTGACGAGATTTATATTTTGGGACTGAGATTGGAAAAATACATATATTCATGACATTTTATTGGACTTAATACACTCAAATGAACTTGTTTAAATATGTTATGTATATATACATGTTTTGTAAGCGGGAAAGTGGTTTATATTTTGGATATAAAAATTTGGGCGCGGAAGCGCTGCCCAAATTTTGTTAGAACATATAAGATACTTCGGCAACCAAATTATGTTTATCATAATAATAATAATAACGTCAACTTCGGACTTTTGGACTAAAACATAACGATAACCGTATCGGACAATTTTTGGACCTTTAACCTTCACACTTAAAGTTTAACTAAGATTACATCTATTATATATATTATAACTTAATGTAATCATAACACTTAATCAATCTTGGTACTCTTTTAGGCTTTATGTGATTTCCGACACGTTTCCGACCGTTTCCCGATCTGCTTTATCTTCGCAATCAGTGAGTTACCCCCCCCCCCCCCCCTCTATTTTATGTCTTTTAAGTACTCTTTTGGGGGAAACATGAGATCCGAATATTTATGAACTATGTCTTGTATGAACTATGTCTTTTATAAACTATGTCTTTCATGAACTATGACTTTATTGAACTATTTTAAATCGCCTTATGTGGCACCCATTGACATTTGACATTGATCGAAGTTATATGCGTAAAACTATATTTTAAATCGCCTTATGTGGCACCCATTGACATTTGACATTTGACATTATGGATTGCCCCCGATCGGCATTTGACTAAACTATGATTGATTGTATATCTTCCAACCCTTGATGAGAATATAAACTCTCCGTAAGTGCCTACTATCATTTTGACAAAATTGCATAAGTGCCCCGTTCTCAGACAATCTCTACACTATTAGCTTTAAGTCGTTGGTAATTATGGGTATTGATACTTAGGAGAGGATCGCTCCTTACTTTAGATGGCAATCTAAGTACATATTACTAGAACATACAAACTTCGTAGAAAGTGCGAGGTTGGGGCTGATCACGATCAGTTAATCGGTTTAGTGTAAAAACTTACTTTATATTATGCCAAGTGGTTGATACAATTCTTAATCATATGTTACCTTTATTTACGCATATACATACTTACTTTTGCGGTTGCTCCGCAACTTGACTTTTCCAAATAATGATCTATTTGTCTATGATCTACTTTAAAAGTATATATATTTTAAGCGACTTTTTCGCTCACCTCTCTTTTAAGAAAACTTACTACTTATATATACTTTTCGGAACTTTTGTCGGAACTTTTGTCAAGAACTTACAAACTGTAACTCACTCACTAGGTTATGTAGTTTGACACTTTATCTCATGTTTCAGGAAACCAAGTGTAAGTCATGAAGTGCATTGCTCGGGCGGGTCAATAATGTTATGTGAAGTTTAATTCGGGAGAAGACTTGTTTTATTTTGGGAATTTTATGAAAACATTTTATTATGTATTGTCGTCGTAAACACTATTTACTCTTGGTTATGTCTTTGAACTTGTGAACTTTCGACTTTATTTTAATGACTTGAACCGTTAAACTTTGTTATAACTCGTGTAATGATTCTCTTGCTCTTCGCACCTCGTGTTTCCGCTTTAGCGGGGTGTGACACTTCGGCCCGATCCTCTGGCGTCATATCATGTGTTGGCATACGAAGAAATTATATTTTCCGAAAACGGAGTGTGTATTTGATCTCCATTGTTTTAGCGATCCTAAGCTCGCGAAGTTCTTTGACAACGCCGTCGTTAAACTCGTCCCGCTTTGAAGTAACATCAGAGGAGGAGGAGGAACGTGCGCTCTTAGATGCTCGTGGCTTTCCTAAAGGTCGTGGAATTTCATCATGGCCATAGAGGTCCGGTTCTACATCGTCGTCGAGGTTGATCGGTTCGTCAATGGCTTTAGGATTAAGAAACTTTGGCGAATTATGCATAACCTCCCACGCAGCATGATGACGAAATGGGCGTCCGATCTCGGCTTCGTACATGGTTAACGCCGTTGTGTAGACGGCTTTGTCATCCTCGTCGCTCTCGAGCTCGTTCGGCACGGTCATGACATGCTATGAAAGACCGTAAATTTGCGCTCATAGCCCTCCATTTTGAACTTAGTGCATTTTTTGTGAAAGGTTCCACCAAACTTTCGTTGAAAATAGCCATAACACGAAACCAAAAAGTTAGACCATTTTGTGAGTTTCCCTTTTTCCGACACTCCGACACATGAATCCAATTCTCCGCCAAACGTCGTTCTTAGGCTTGTGACCACTGAACCTTAGACGATGGGGTGACGTCTTCCACAACCGTAGCTTTTTTCTTACCCTTGTCTTTTCTCTTACGAGAACCACTAGGTTCCGCTTGTTGTGGTTGAAACGATTGAGATGGTTGGAATGGTTGTGTTTGGGGTTGTTGGAATGATTGAGTTTGGGGTTGGTGGAATGATTGAGTTTGTGGTTGATGGAATGATTGAGTTTGTGATTGTTGTTGTTGTTGCCATTGCCAAAACTGGAATTGTTGTCATTCGCTCATGGCTTGTTAATTGGGTTAAGGTTGTGTGTTGGTGTTTCCGGCGAGTAGTGAAGTAAAGCCACCGGGTTGTGTTTGGAAATTTGCGAAGCCCGGGGAGGAAGGCGAGTTGGGATCGGATGGCGAAAAATCGTTGTGTTGAGACATTTTTTCTTATGGTTTTGTAGATAGAAAGAATATGATTTGGTTTTATAGAGATAAAGAATATGATTTGTTGTAAATATTTTGTGTTTGTGTTTGGGTATTTATAGAGTTGGTTAAGAAAAAAAAAATTAAAAGAAAAATTAAAAAAACGGCTCTCTCAACGATTAGAAAAAAAAACTTTTAAAATTCTAGCCGTTGGCTATTTTCAAAAATAATTAATAAATTTTTTTCTTTTTTTCATTCAAACAACGGTAAAAAAAAAAAAAAAAAAAAAAAAAAAAAAAAAAAAAAAAAAAAAAAAAAAAGACGCCGCGTTGTAATGGAGACGTCACGAAGAAACGTTCACATAACGCCTCAATTGAGGGGCTCTAAGTTATAACAAATATCTCACAGTGGTCAAACATATTTCAAATAAGGTCTTCATATGTCTGCCGGCTTTAACCAACTTGTTAAAATAATATTTTATTTTAGATCATGAGCTGACACCTACAGTTTTTTATTTATACACTCCTATTTCTTAAAAGCGATACATTAAAATAATTGACTAATAAGTAAAGTGTTTGTTTCAGCTCTCTTTTTTTTTCTTGCTATCCTCAAAGTTATAGTTAATACCAAGTTTATTACAAAAAATCTGACTTTTATGTTTTCTCAACCAATAAAAAAAAGTAGAGTATAACTTTTTAAAAGATGTATATAAATTTCTATGTGATTTCACTTGGACCACAGTATGATCGTATAATAATTTCAATAGAATTGTTATCAACAATTGCCCCGTAACTATTTATATAAATTTGGCTTATGACCAAATTTTGGAGTACTTATGACACAGTTTTTACGATTGTGACTAAATCAAATAAACATTGTTTTTAACTTCTAATCAATAAAAATAGAAGATTGTATTTCAAAATACATAGTTAGGTTTTATTGAACGTTATATAAATATTTGTATGTTTAAATGTTTTACAACGATTTATAAGGTTGTTGTATCAAAATTTAAAATTTTACAAGTTATTATACGATTAAATAATAAAGTTGTGGCTAATAAACAAAAGAATAGACGTTGACTATAAACAAAAAACAAATAAAATGGTCATACCCAAGAATAATCAAGTACCACAGGCTAAAAGACCACTAAATATTTTTTTAGCGGTTGTATCATGTTGACAAGTGAAAACAAAATACACTTTGGGTGGAATAATATTTTATTGTTTTAAAAATTTCTTATTGTGATGGCCGATATTTTGGACTAAAATTAATGTAATTAGTAGGGTTGACAATATTTAATACGATAGGAAATTTGATTAGAAATTGAAACAAAAAATAATAGCTTAGGTTGTATAATCTTGATCCGTTAACACGCTACTAGCTCGAATAATTTCAGATGAAGTTCGCGGTTGGTAATTTGGTTAAATAGGTGGACCTGACCACACGAAAAGTTTTATAAATTATTTTTTGTTAATAATATTATATAAAATTTAAAATATATTCTACATATATAACTAAAATAACTCCTTATTTTAATCTTATAATGATAATTTATCTTTTTTATATCTTTTTCTTTAAAAATGTCAAACGTTAATAGTTGTAAAAATAGAATATAAACAACCTAACTCATTTATAAATAAAGAGGCATCCCCATTTTAACTTAATTGACACCAAACCAAGTCCTTTGGTCTGAAATAATTTCATCAACCCATTAACATGTATAATAAAATGGTTAAAAGTTTAGATTCGGATTAAGTATGACAACCTGTTAATCCAAACCCGATAACCTAATTATGTTAATAGGTCGCTAACATTGACAGAGCTGTGTGAAGGCGAGGGTGAGTCACGGTCCTCCCACATATATTTTCGATGTATATATATCTTAGTATTTTTGTTATAAAATTTGCAATTCACTTACTTTTGGCCCACCCATTGTCGAAAACGAACTTAATTTATCTTTAAATTTGTTAATTAACTTTTTAGTTCTCATATTATTATGAAAACATTGACTTTCAACACATCAAAATCTTCACCACATTTTCACCATTCTTTTTCATTATAACCAAAAAGATAAGGAAACGCATATTATATATTATATAGAAAATAGAAAATGTATTCTACAATCTTAAATATATAAATAAATTTATATAGTGAATTTATTACATTATACTATTATCTAAACTTCGTCATACACTCTTTAGTATTGATAAGTTATATTGACCAATCCACGAAATTTCTGGCTACACCCCTGTTCGTCAACCTATTAATCCAAGTTCGTCAATGAATTGTTACTAGTCTATTCCTTCTTTTATATATCTATCCAACTTCTTTTCAGGGTCTTCAGAATTACTATCCACTTCCAATATTTATAACTTAAATATATTTTAAATAAAGAAACTAATGTTATTTGGTTGTTTGTGTCGAAATATGGTTGTTAGTGGAATTGGGTGGAGTGGAATGATGATGCTTTGAGTCAATTATTCCATCCCCTACAACTGAAATTCCATTTTCTCATCATCTTTATACATCAAACCAAACTTAGTTTTCTTAAATTTTGACAAACATGGCTTCAAAACATCATTTCATATCTTTCATCATCTTTCTGTTTCACTATCCTGTCCACGTTTTTCCACAAACAGCAAACAACAGCAGAATGAATCAAGACCAGCTTCTTAGAGATGGTCAAACACTTGTTTCTCCACAACAGGTTTTCGAACTCGGCTTCTTTACACCTGGAGATAATTCTAATCTTAGGTACCTTGGAATATGGTATTATGGTCATCAGAATAGAACACTAGCATGGGTAGCAAACAGAGACAATCCTATTTCTGGCAATTCTGGTGTTTTCAGAATTGGTAATATTGGAAATTTGATTGTTTCGGATGTAAATACTAGTCGAGTTTACTGGACGAGTAATACTTCAGCTGGAAGTAGTGTTTTGAACTTAACAGTGATGCTTATGGACTCTGGGAATCTTGCTCTTTCGACTATTGAAAACGTTGGTGATGATTCAAACGCTATTTGGCGAAGTTGTGATTATCCAACTGACACTTATCTACCCAATTTAAGAGTTTATTTGAATTTCACACAAGGAATTCAACGTAAATTTGTTTCATGGAAAACATTAGATGATCCTTCACAAGGAAACTATTCTCTGGGAATTGATCCACAAGGTTCACCTCAAGTTGTGGCTTGGGAAGAACAATCGCGTCGGCGTTTATGGAGAAGCGGTCTCTGGAATAACCAGATTTTCATTGGGATTCCGCAGATGAGATCTTTACTACTCTTCGGTTTTAGATTAGTTCCTGTTCAAAATGGAGTTGTGTATTTCGTATTTAATAATCCAGATGATTCAGCTTTGATGCGATTTATGATCCAATGGAATGGAGTTGTACAACAGTTGACGTATAACGAGACAACGTCACGATGGAATGTCATGTTATCCCAGCCTTCAATTGGTTGTGAAGAGTATAACAAATGTGGGAATTTTGGAGTTTGCAGAACAAGTAATTCTCCATCTTTGTGTAGGTGTATGGAAGGATTTGACCCGAATCCTGTTTTTAGAGATCAGTGGGATAGTGGAAATTGGTCTGGTGGTTGTGTTAGAAGAACTGGAAGAGATTGCAATTCTAATGGTACCACGAGTGATGGATTTGTGCAACTAACGGGGGTTAAACTGCCAGATTTTGCTGACCTTATAGGTGCAGGAAGAGAGGATTGCGATGATGGTTGTTTGAATAATTGTTCGTGTGTCGCATATGCTTATCTTTCGGGGGTCGGGTGTTTGATTTGGAGTGGTGATTTGGTTGATGTTGAGCAGTTTGAACAAGGCGGTGAAACACTTTTTATTCGTCTAGCAAGTTCGGATTTAGGTTTGTTTTATGTTTTTTTGCAATGACTTCTTGTTTCTTTTTATATGTTTTGTAATTATGCTAATTTTAGTGTTCTTCTGTTTCAGGAAGTAGAACAAAATCATCTAAAACTCTAGTCATTGCAATTTCTGTAACCGGTGGAGTTGTTCTATGTGTACTTGCATGGTTGCTATGGAGGTACCGTCGAAATCCATGTGGAAAAACAAAGACTCCACCGGTAGTTTTTGACCCGTCAAATGGCCAAGAAGCTTCAATGGAAACTTCAGCACAACTTGAATCTGAAGGGAAACCATTTGAAGGGCCCTCGTTGCCTTTGTACAGTTTGAATGTGTTAGATGTCGCCACAGATGGTTTTGCAAATAAAAACAAGCTCGGACAAGGTGGTTTTGGCCCCGTGCACAAGGTTTGCTCTTATTACCCAACTTCAGATTTGTCTTTTGGAACTAGTTATATTATTTCTGCTTCTTGACGAATTAATAATCAGTTTTGAATGTTTCGATAAAGCAAATTCTGCTTCTTAGTATGGACTATTTCACCTGAGTTTCATACCATCTGTAACAGAAGTAACATAAAATTGGTTTTTGAGCCCCCTGTGTTGAAATTTTTTGACTGATAATGTTCGGTTTTTCAGGGAATTCTGCCTGGTGGTCAAGAGGTAGCTGTAAAACAGCTATCGAAATCATCAGGTCAAGGGTTAGGAGAATTTAAAAATGAGATGATTCTGATTGCCAAATTGCAACACCGAAATCTTGTTAGATTGTTGGGATATTGCATTGAAGGGGAAGAAAGAATGCTCGTATATGAATACATGCCTAATAAAAGCCTCGATTGGTTTCTTTTTGGTACATTTTTTCTCTAATTCTGGAATAAAACTTAAACTCTTGGACATAAGATACTAAAACATTTTGATATTTGGAATATTTTCCGTGTATGTAATGAAAGACCCGATTAAGAAAGCAGAACTAGATTGGAAAACAAGATTCATGATCATTGAAGGGATTGCAAGAGGTTTACTTTATCTCCATCGGGATTCTAGGCTTCGGATCATTCATCGTGATCTCAAAGTTAGCAACATTCTTCTTGATGAAGATATGAACCCGAAGATTTCAGATTTTGGAATGGCTAGAATCTTTGGGGGGAACCAGAATGAAGCAAATACAAATCGAGTTGTCGGAACTTAGTAAGTGTTTTTACTGTTCAATAAGTTTTTTTATCAAATCGTCTACTTATGAATCCCTCTATTTGACTTATGTTTTTACGCAAATAGGTCAAATTAAATAACTAGAAGGAACGTTTCTATTGGATGACAACCTGGTAGCATCGAAAATGTACTTTGAATGTACCAGCATCGAAAATGTACTTTGAAGTAATATTTACGGTGACTGTTGTATTATTTTTTTAAATAAAGAAAATCAGATTAGATGTGTTTGCTGGTCAACCCAACCCGTCATATTTTACCTTGCAATAAAAGACAACCTGTTTTGACTTTTTACCCAACCCCAACTGTTTTGGCAACTTTAAGTTCAAGTTTAACCTCTTTAGGTATTTAGCACATGTTTTATTGTTCAACGAAGTCGATTAATGGATCTAATCACATTTTGTCTTATTTCTTGCAGCGGTTATATGTCACCGGAGTATGCAATGGAAGGTCTGTTTTCAGTGAAATCTGATGTTTACAGCTTTGGCGTTTTGCTTCTTGAAATTATTAGTGGCCAAAGGAACAATAGTTTTCGGTCTGGTGATTCTACGAATCTAATTCGACATGTAAGTGTCCTGTTTCCATGATTTTAAACAGAACTAGTCTTGAAAGAATTGATAAAGTTTACTTATTAATGGACCAATCTGGGTTATGTGATATCCTCAAAGGGTCAAATGAACTAATTCGCTAGAAAGGAACAGGTCGTACGGGCTGAAAGTAGCCAAGAGTGTACTTTTTGGGTGCATATAACCTCATAGATCATTAATTCAAATTATTATTCTAATATCCTTAGTTTTTGTAATCATGTTTAACACATTGATTATTTCTGTATTTTTTTGGAAAAAAAAATGAAGAAGTGCTTGTGAGTCAACCCAACGTGACACGCAAAAATTAAAATCCATTTTCGACCCAACCCGTAAGACACATTGGTTTTTCTAGCTCTAGTTTCTTGAATTCTTGAGCAGAATTGAAACTAGTTTCGGTCACCCCACACGGGTACAACTATCATTAGAAACCAATAAAATTCATAACTGATCCGGGCCAGGCTAAATTACTTTCAGTTTATGGTCTTAAAACTTTGGAAACTCGGTTTTTGATTCAGGCCTCTCTATTCTCAGTTCTCAGTTTAAGATACTCCGAAGAATCAACTTTCTGTTACGACCCATTCATATCCAATCGACACGATTTTGTTTTAAGACTTGAATGGCATTGTTTTAGGTATAGTAAATATTGTTGTAAAAAGAAGAACATGAAATTTGTATTGGTTCATGATCCGGTCATAAACCAGAACCACACTAGTACTGGACCGTTTAGAATTTTGTGGGGTTTCGTTTCATGATTAATATTGTTGTGATATTTTAAAGAGGCGATGAAACTAGTAACCAGGAAGGAGTGACTTTACTAGTTATTTAGAACACTTGAAGTCTCCATGTGGCTTTGGATATATTTTGAAACCGAGTTTTAGTGTAACATCCGTCCCACATCGGTTGAAACGGAGCCTTCTTTATAAGAGGGTTGATACCTCTTCTAGCATGACGCGTTCTGGCACGAGCTCCGTGCCAGAAGGAAATCCGTGTGTCGTTGGGCAAAGCGGACAATATCACGCTACGGGTGTGCTTGGGCTGTTACATTTAGTCATAGAAACCAAACGTATATATGGTCTGCCCTTTTTTGTATGTATTATAATGTAAGATTTGTCTCATTTTTCAGGCATGGAAGCTATGGAAGGACGGGAAACCCGAGGAATTGATAGATCCATTAATATTAGAATCATGTAACAGAAATGAAGCATTACAGTGCATACATGTTGCAATGTTATGTGTGCAATCATCGGCAATTCAAAGGCCAACAATGTCATCGGTGGTTTTCATGTTGGAGGGAGAAAACACAAGCCTTCCTCAACCAAGTGAGCTCGATATCACGTCACTAAGTTCAGTAGAAATGGATTTGATCATGGAAGGTCGTGAAATAAATGTATCATCTAATGATGTTACTGTCACAGAAGTGTCTGGGAGGTAATGAATGTGTTGTTTGTTGATAAAGCGATATCAGACAGAAACTAGAGTTTTGATTTCTTTATTTCGGTTTCTGTTTTTCTTAAAGGGCATGAGTGAAGCATCGAACATGGCCCCTCACGCTTACAAAGGATCTATTGTTTTGTACATATTTCAGATATGTGTAAATTACAAAGATTAGGTTTAGAGGAATCATTAAGATATTGTATGAAATATGATGTTCGGGTGAAAACAAATGTATTTGACTACTAGCAAAATTTTGAAATAATTTTTTTGTAAAAACTAAACGTTCAATCAAACAAAAGTAAACTGCAAAAATCGTGTATGTGGTTCACTTATTTTTGAAGAAATTATTTCTGTCAAAAACTAGTTGTAACAAACATTACAAAAAGCAAACCATCAAAGGTTGTCGTTCTTGAGCTCCGTTTATTTTTTTTAAATGACCATTTTTCCCATATAAAAAGTTATTGAATATTGGTTTGACAAAATTTATTTCAACCTGACAAAACAAAGTTGAAACAGTGTATGATAAATCATTGATTTGAACCGACATGTTATAACCCAAGTTTATTTTGAGCCGTTACCCAACCCGCTTATATATATTACAACCTCTACTTCCTAACACAAAGAGTAAAATTGAAAACCTAGCCATAGGTTAATAGAAAGGGTCGGTTATAAAATAATATGGTGTCAGTTTCATTGTTTAATTCAGTTAGAGCATCCGGTGTCGGCTTGTTGTGACACCTATAACGAGCGATGAACCTCGTTATGAAACCGACCCACATTGTTGTGGGTGTCGTTGTGAGCCACCGTTGTGGTGACAACGGCTAGTTGTGAGATTTTTTTTTTTTTTTTGCAACGGTCGATTTATTAATAATAAAAAAAAAACTTTAAACACACCAACGGTCGTTTTTAACCGTTGGTTTTAAAAACTTTAATTTTTTTTTTTCCCAAATTTCATCTATAAATACATTCACATTTTAACCAAAAAATCACACATTCTCTCAATCTTAATCTCATACCATAAACTTAATCTCATACCATAATCTCAATCTCAAAATGTCTTCATCGTCTTCAAACGCTCCCCAAACAAACACAAACACACCTTCGACGCCACAATCACAAACACCTTCCGGTTTCGCAAACTAGCAAAATACACCAAACGTCTTATTATCACCCCAAATACCAAACGTTTCCCAACAACAACAACAACAACAAATTCTAAACACATTTTTAGCGCACCAAGCATCATAACCACCTCAAGCAATGTTCAATCCTGATCAAATGTTAATGCATCAACAACTTTTGATGCATCAACAATCCCAATTTTTCCCCCAACAACAATCATAATTTTTTTCCCAACAATCCCAATTTCTTCCCAAACAAACACAATTTCCACCCGATCAATCACAAAGCCGAGTTCAAGAAGCTCAAGAAATCGTTCAAGAAACCGAAGACGTGATCCAAGAAATGCGACGACCCTCCACATCTAATCCCAAAAAGAAAAAGGTGTGCAAATAAGGGTGCCATGGTCGGCGGCCGAGGAGGTCCTTTTGGCAAAGATGTGGTGCCACGTTTCTGAAGATTTCGACAAAGGCAACACACAACCCGACGCAACATTTTGGAGACGGATTGTTGCGGGTTACAGCGAACAAGCCAAGGGGCAAGAGTTTGTGGAGAGAAACAAGGAGTCCCTCAATAGCAAGTTCACGGCGATGAGTGCCTCGGTAAAGAATTTTATAGGACACCCTTCGGAGGCTTTACGACTTTCGGGCTAGCGGGACCGACGATTCGAAGGTTATAGAGGCGGCTCGTCAAATGTTCTTTGAGACGGAGGGTTTTACTTTTAGGCATATGGGGGCGTGGGAAGTCTGGAGAGAACATAGCACATGACGTGCATTTAACAAAATAGATACTCCAGTCGCCACCGTCAACCTTGAAGACGTGGATATTTCGGATGATATTTTTGCGGATGATCAATAAGAACGACCTCGAGGAAAACAAAGAGGAAGTAAAAGAAAAGAATCATCTGACGCATCCGAAAAGGCACAATCATCTTCGTCGTAGGCGTTTTGTGGAACGATCGTGGCACAGTTAAGAAAAATTACAAGAACAAAAAAGGATGTCGCCAAAACAAAAAAAGAAACACTCCTAGCACAACAACAAGCGGCTCTCCGACAAGAACAAACGGCTCTCCAACAAGAACAAGCGGCTTATTCAAGTGCAATAAGAGACGATATGTTTTTTCTTCAACAAAGCTCGAAGGGGTTGCCACAAGCACAAGCGGAGTGGATCGGGGCCTATTTAGCTTAGTATTTATTTTAGTTTTAATTATTTGTATTGTTTTTTATTTTAATAAAATATTCTATTTATCTTATTTAAATGTTTTTTTTTTTTTTAAAAACACTGGGTCCCACAACTCCCATAATTCTCATTATCATACCACCCAAAATTTCGGAATCATGATTCTCACTGCCACGTCAGCAAAAGTAATCCCAGAATCATTAGGATCGTGATTATCATACCGGGTACTCTTATAGCTCACGTTTTACAGAGTACAAGTTATCCCCATACAAACTCCAAGCAATACACATTGTAGAAAGTAGCAAAGCAAATATTTAGGATTGTACAATTTTCGTGGATCACAAGTTATCCCAAAATCTCTATGCATTCCACAAAGTAAAGTATATCAACAAAAGGTACAACTGTTGAGACATACGGTACATCTATTAATCCGTTTTCTCTTCTTTTTTTTTCGCGAAGCAAAGAAGTTATTACCTAACACTTGATTATGTGGTGATCGCAAAAAAGTTCAACAAACTACATTCTCTTTATTTTCAATTCCTGAAGTAAAAATATTGAATCCTCAGGTAATTTTTGTCATGTTTTCAGATGTTATTTCAGTAATAATTATACATTGGAGAGTCAGATTGCTATCTTTAATTGATACATTATACTTGTGGTATTGTTATCAGTAGTAGTTCATTAGTTTTCACTTGAAATGATAGGGGCACAAAACACAAAAGGATTGATAAAAAGAACCAAATGGAAGATTTTAATTTTATCAAGTGAGTTCTTATCTAACCATCAATCGTTGGTCTCACTTTTTAATAACCCTTTGTACTTCCAAATAATACAAACGCTAGCATTCTACTTATGAGAGGTTCTGAGTATTGGCTTGTTGAGTCCTAGAGTCACGTTTCTTGTATTATTTATACTCCTTAAAGGACCGTTGAATATCCACGGGAAGAGCATATGTAGTGTGGTCTTTCACAAGGATTCTATATCTTGGGTCCACTGCTAAATGCCCTGTGCGAAAGGAAAATATGGGCGTCTAAAGGTTGAACGTTAAACCAAAGGGATGAATATAACAAGCTTTAACCGGTCAAACTACTCAAATTTTATGTTCAAATAGCATTGTATATTTATAAATGTAACTAATTTTTTTTTAAATTTCAAACCCTTTCGAACTTGGGTTTTGTGCACCCCACCTGCACCGCCTTTGGACCGGGCATGCGTGTGTTTTCCAGTGAAGCACTTAAATTTACTCTTATATGATTTAATTTTTTATTTCTTTTCAAATCAATATTGTTTATCCTGTGATAACGATTTCTCGACCGTGGACTACGGCTCGTAATCCGTCCTTTCGTTCTTGTGTTACAAGATGAGTTAACTCCATATGCTCTAGAATGGTAGAGAGAGTATGGGGAAGTGTGAACTGTGTTTGTGGCAGTGATTTTGGGGATTGGGAGAAAGAAAGGTGAATGGACTTAAATACCCTCATGTGTGACTCACTTGAGATGACTTAACGGCTCATTTAACGGGACATCCAAAATAGGGACTCTACAGGCAAAAAAATTCAAACTTAGGGACGAATGGTGTAATAAAAAAATTATAGGGACGAACGGTGAAAACAGTGCAAACCATAGGGACGAATCATGTAATTAACTCTTTATAATATGGAAATAACATTAGTGACATATTTAAATATTGTTTTAGAAATTAAAGTGTAATTTAGTAAATTCATTCTTAATTTTCAACTTTAAAAAAAGAGATGTAAACGCTTTATAAGTAGTATAGATAACGTCTATTAAATGCAAAGTTGATTTAAAAAGAAACATAGTATAGTTAATAGTTAAATTGATACTCTAACTAACATGTTTGGTATGGGCTATATTTAACAAAATCATGCCAACGTTCTCTTTCAATTTTACTTGCAACTTTGTTCAGCCAATGAATCGTTTTGTTTTCGATGACATTTTCACTATTTTCATGTTTGTGTTTGTGTTTTTATTCCAGCATTATGTCTAACACTAATACAACATCCGCTGAAGCTGACGAGCCCAAAGAAACCGGCAACACTGAGATTTACAATGAAAATATCATAAAGCAGGAATCAACCTCTACATCAGATGAGCATGTCAAATTACCCGAACCTGGAGTCGATGATGAAGCCCGAAAATAACCACTTCGGATCACTACTAGAAACAGGGCTATCCTTGACCCGCTTTTTATGACCCACGCAGAAAGATGACGCGCAATATCCAGGGTCATAAAACAACAGTCATTTTGAGTAAAGAGATGACGCTTTTTCAGATGTGTCATAACACATGGGTCATAATCAGTTAAAATTAAGATTTCGTTATGACGTTTGTTTTTCTTCGTCCTAAATAGGTGTCATGTATATTATTTTTGTCATAGAATCTGCTTAAAATTAAAAAAACCCTAAACCTATTTTTTTCCCCCAAAACTTCCCGCTCTCTAAAATTTCCCCCCTCCCCTCTCAAACTCTCAAAACCTTCGAAACAATCCACATTCGTTCAATTATCCCGCCCTAATTTCACAGTCATTCAATCCACTCTCAAAACAAAGCAAACGAAATCTATAGCTTCAATTACCGCGTACTCCAGGTACCTATTTGAACAGTTTTTCTTCATCATTTCATGTTCCCGGTTTTATTCACTAACTTGTTTATCGCGTACTCCAGGTACCTATTTGAACAGAAAAAACTACAAAGCAAACGAAATCTATAGCTTCATTTTTCAAAACTCTCAAAACTCTCCAGGTGTTAAGGATTTGCAGTTAAGGTATGCCCTAATTTACTCAAAATATTACATTATATTGTTTGATTGATAGCTGTAGAGTTATAAAATCAATTTACTGTATCATTTTTTGTATCAATTTATGGTAAAATTGTATGCACACCAGGTGTTTGTGAAAATGTTACTATGATATTTTTGGTGTTTGTGAATAATATTGTATAGTTTAATAGAGTAAACTTATAATGTAAATGATTTGTATAATGTAACATGTATTGTTTAATATAGTGTTAAGGTAGTTATTTAGTGTTTTTGGTATCATAATAATGTAATATTTTCTGGTGTTCTTGTTATTTGTATGGTGTTAAGGTAGTTATTTAGTTATTTGTATGGTGTTAAGGTAGTTAATTAGTTAACAGTAAGATAATGTTTTGGTATCATAATCCAGTAATCTTTTTATGTTTTAGTTTAATAAGAATCGACACTTACACGAGATGTTTCTGTTTTAATAAGGTAATGGATAAATCTTGGATTTTTTGCGATAGATTATCAATTGCATACGAGGAAGGTGTGAATGCCTTTTTAGAGTTTGCACAATGCAACAACCCAAATTCCGACGCCATTCCGTGTCCTTGTTTAAATTGTATCAATTTGTGTCACACTTCCATCTCCAACGTACGTTTTCACCTGTTTAAACACGGTTTCGATGATAAGTATAGTGTTTGGTCCTTCCATGGAGAAATTTCATCTAGAGATGAAGCTCCTTGCCATAATGAGTCTAGACCTCCTGAGTTCGATTACACAAAGGGGATGCTACATGATGCCTTCACATATGCAGAGAATGAACCTAGTTTACTGAAGTCCCTTCTCGAAGAATGTGACAAGCCACTGTTTGAAGGGTCAAAGCATAATGCACTAAATGGATTGCTGAAATTCCAAAATTTGAAGGGTCAATTTGGCTGGTCTGATACAAGCTTTGATGCTTTATTGGGTGAGCTAAATGATGTTTTGCCTTCAAATAATACAATCCCTAAGTCGTTATACGAGGCCAAGAAGTTGCTAAAAGGAATAAGCATAGAATACATTAAGTATCCTGCTTGTGAGAATGATTGTGTCCTGTTCTGGGATGAGCACAAGGATGCTTCTCACTGTCCAACTTGTGGCACTTCTCGGTGGAAGGAGAATAGCAAGACGGTGCCGAGAAAAGTCGTTTGGTATTTCCCGCCCATTCCTAGATTTAGAAGAATGTTCTCGTCACCAGAAACCGCACATGCCCTAACTTGGCACGCGCAAGGTCGGGTCAGTGATGGCAAGCTAAGACATCCTTGTGATTCCCCATCTTGGAAGCTTGTTGACGACAAGTGGAAAGAATTTGGAAAGGAAGATAGGAATCTGAGATTAACCTTGTCCGCGGATGGTATAAACCCTCATAAGTCATTAAGTGCAAAATATAGTTGTTGGCCAGTTACCCTAGCAACATACAATCTGCCCTCTTATTTGTGTATGTCAAGAAAGTTCATGATGTTGACTCTACTGATATCAGGTCCAAGGCAACCTGGTAACAGTATTGATGTCTACTTGGCACCACTAATAGCAGATTTGAAACAGTTGTGGGAACCTGGCGTTAAGACGTATGATGCTTATAAGAAACAGTTCTTCGATCTAAAAGCAGTCTTACTTTGGACTATAAATGACTTTCCCGCGTATGGTGACCTGTCGGGGTGTGTTACCAAAGGTTATAACACGTGTCCAGTATGCTCAGAGGATACCTACTCACAGTGGTTGCCAAAATCCAAAAAAGTATGCTTCCTCGGGCATAGAAGATTCCTCCCACTTACACATCCTTTTCGCAAAAGAAAAAAAGATTTCAATAATGAACAAGAGACCGCTGTGATGAAAAAACCGAGATCGGGTGAAGAAGTTTACGACTATCTGGAAGGGTTTAAAGCTAAATGGGGGAAGAAGAAAAAGGAAAAGAAGGAAGTTATCTGGAGGGCATTGGAGAAGAAAAAATCAAAGAAGAAAATGCCGCGTCAGCAGAGAAGGCCAAAAAAGAAAAAAGAACCTATCGATCCGAGATCGAAAGTTTGGCGTAAAAAATCAATCTTTTTTGAACTTGAATACTGGAAGCATTTGCTTGTTCGTCATCAGTTAGATGTTATGCATATAGAAAAGAATGTATGCGAGAGTGTTTATGGGACGTTACTGAATTTGCAAGGCAAGACGAAGGACGGTTTAAAGGCACGACAAGATCTCGAGGAGTTAGGAATTAAGCCTGAGTTAATAAGTCACCCAAAAGGGAAGGGTCATTATCTGCCGCCTGCCATATACACATTAAATAGCGCGGAGAAACGCATGTTTTATGACACACTGTCTAATATTAAAGTGCCTGATGGGTATTCCTCCAATTTCAAGAATCTCGTGTCCGATGATAATTCGAAGATGAATGGATTGAAGTCCAACGACTGTCACGTACTAATGCAACAGATTCTTCCTTTTGCAATAAAGGGGGTGTTAGACGTGAAAGTTAGGAAGACTATTATAAGCTTGTGTCACTTCTTCAACGAGCTGTGTAGTAAAGTAGTTGATGTTAGTAAGCTGGGCAAGCTGCAAAGTGACATTGTAGTAACCTTGTGTTTACTAGAGAAGTATTTTCCGCCTTCATTTTTCGATGTCATGATTCACTTGATGGTGCATTTAGTCAGAGAGGTGAGGTTATGTGGCCCAGTCCACTTTAGGTGGATGTATCCGTTTGAGAGGTACATGAAAACACTAAAAGGTTATGTACGAAATCATTATCGACCCGAGGGCTGCATGGCAGAATGTTATGTGGCAGAGGAAGCATTAGAATTCTGTTCCGATTACTTGGAGAACATGAAATCAATTGGCAATCCTCATGATCGTGTTGATGAAAGAAACCGCACTGGTAAACCTTTATCGCAGGCTACTATTCGTGTTGTGGATTCTAAGTTACTTGATCAAGCTCATCTGTATGTATTAGGAAACACTGCCGAAGTTGAACCATACATAAAGCAGCATATGTTAGAACTGAAGGATCTTAACCCGCGTCGAAATAATACATGGCTGCAGAGCCAACATAGTCGGACGTTTATTGACTGGTTTAAGAAGGAGGTTGAAAAGCGTTTGGCTAACGGGGAAAATACCGGTGACAGTGTTCGTTGGTTGGCAAAAGGCCCTGATTTTGCTGTTAGTAAATATACCGGGTTTGCCGTAAATGAGTATCAATTCCATACAAAAGAGCGTGATGAATCTAAAACCACTCAAGGTAGTGGAGTATCTATAGTTGCAAACACTATGCAGATTGCTAGTGTAAAAGACTCCAATCCGGTGTACGGCGCTGTTACATACTTCGGTCGTATATTGGAAATATGGGATCTTGATTATCGTACATTTACGGTCCCTGTTTTCATGTGTGAGTGGGTAGATGGTCGCGGAGTAAAAAAAGATGATTTAGGTTTCACAGTGGTTAACTTTGATAGGCTTGGTCAACGGTCTGAACCCTTCATACTACCTAGTCAAGCAAGACAAGTTTTTTATGTTCAGGACCAACAAGATAGGAACCTGTCTGTTGTTGGCTTCACACCACATAGGATGCATAAGTATGGAGATAATAATGGTGAAACTGATGATGTGTTTGAATTTGATGTTACACAAGATATGAACCTGTCTTTAGTAGACCTAGACGATGATTTTAAGTGTACGCGCTCAGATGATGAGGGCATATTCGTTTCAGATCATTAGTTTTTGGTATGAATTAACTGTTATTATACTAAGTTGGTATGAATTAACTGTTTATTATACTAAAGTTGGTATGAATTAACTATTTATTTAACTGTTTATTTTGTTTGTATTTTAAACAGGTTGCTTTTTGGTAATAAAAGATGGCCTCGAGGTCTGATTCGGACCGTGAAGAAGATGTTGTTATGGGTTCTGGTTCTGATTCGGAAGGCGAAGAAAATGCGGCTCACGGTGATGGGTCGAATGTTGATGACAAGTCAGATTCCAAATCGCATAGAGGCCCGACAGTAAAGGCGAAGGCTAATAGAAAAACACTTATTACTTATAATAAGAGAGGTGTGCCAACTGGACCGGGAGCAAGAAAGCTGTCAACTTTTGAGGGATTGGTGGCAAGATCTATGGTTCTCATAACCTATGATTCTTGGTTGAACGTAGATAACGAAACAAAGGAAGCTTGTTGGGAATATGTTAAGGTAAGAATTATAGTTTTTGGTATTTTATTCTAACTCTGTTTTAATTCATTGTATTCTAACTATGTTTTAATTCATTTGTTTACATTGCAGACACATTTTAAACTTCACCAAAAGAGTCGGAAGCAAGTTCTCCAATCAATCGGGATAAAGTGGAAAAACTTCAAACATTATCTTTATAAGAAGTACATTAAGCCACTAAAAGACGATAATTCGAAGGAGGCCAAGAAGCTGTTGTATACTCCCCCTGAAAGGTATCCGTCGGTGAAAAAAAAAGACTGGAAACTTTTTGTATCACAAAGAACCAAGTCTTCGTTTGAGGTATTTGTTTAAGTTTCCAAAACCAGTTATTTATCACAAACAGTTACTAACATGTTATAACAAACTGATGCAGGAAAAAAGTCAGAAGGCTTCAGCGATCCGTTCACGTAATAAGTACAACCATCGTTTGAGCCGAAAGGGATATGCCGGACTCATTTCTGAGATAGTATGGAGTTTATTGCTTATGTTTACTTTTTTACTGCTTATCTTGATGCTTCTGTAACTTTTTCTTTTAACTTTTTTAGATGCAAGAAACCGGCAAAGAGGAAGAGGATATTGATAGGGTAGAATGTTGGAAAAGAGCAAGAGAAAAGAAAAAAGGAGGTTTCGACCAAGATGTCCAAAAAGTTCTCGATAAAATTGTAAGTATTCATATTTATCAGTTTTATTTTGGTGTGTTTTAGTTAGCTTTGTTAACTTTCAGTTATATTTCTCAGTTAGTTAGTGTTAGTTAAAGGTTGACTTTTGATGTAAAGTTATTTAAGGTTCAGTTAGTTATAGTTTGACCTATCACCATAAGTCAACATGTGTTAAGTTATATGTTTGTTTACTCAGGAGATGCTAAAGAAGGACGGGGATTTTTCGGAGGATCCATTGGGATCACTAGATTTGCTTACAGAGGCCCTGGGTACTGAAGAACAACGTGGGCGTGTACGTGGGATGGGTCGATTTGTAACACATCAACAGTACTTTTTAATACCCAAGAATGTCAAGCAATACCTGAAACAACATGATAAGAAGATGAATAAACGGCTAAAAGCTGTTGAAGATGAGTTACAAATAAGAAAATGTGCAACATATGCTTCAGAGGGTGCAAGTAATTGTCGAATGTCGAGTTCCAGTGATGAAGAAGAAGAAGAAGAAGAACCAGATGTACCAAATGAACCAACTGTATGTCTTAGTTTGTCATAAATTCATTTCAATTCTTGTCTCTTTTAATAATATTTTGTACATTTTGTAGGATAAATCATGCTATCTTGCGGTCGACGAGCCTTCAAATATAGTCGCCAAAGGAACGATAGTGAATCAGACTCTCTCGGGTATTTGAAGTTAAATTTAATTCTTTAATGTTTATATATATATTCTTACGTACTTATTAATATTTATTTGTTCATATATTAGATGTGAACATTGAAGTTAAGGTGGACACATCTGTTCAACCAGAAGCTTCCATACCGATTCCAATTCCCGATGAGTTTGTTGAGACTGTTAAAGATGCCATCGGGTACTTGCTAAGTTGGCCCAGTCACCTAGTCATTCCATGCTCTGGTTTGGTAAGACTGTTTTATAAAACATTTTAATAATTAGAACAAAATGGTTTGTTAATAATACTTAATAATAATTTTGCAGAACAAGATAGTGGCCAAAAAGAAGGATAAAAAGGCTGCCGATGACAAGGAGAAAAGAAGAAAAGAACAAAGGAAGGAACAGAGAAAAGAAGAAGAAAGCAAAGAAGAAGAAGTAAGCAAAGAAGAAGAAGAAAAAGACTTGGATGTCAAAGAGAAAGAAACTGACAACAAGAAAAAAGAAAAAACGAAGCGACAAAGAGAACCCTACAACGAAGAAGAAGAACCGAGGATGTCAAAAACAGGTACGATGCCAAAAAACATCAAATTTTTACAGGTTTGTTTAAAGTTATTTTTAGTGACCATAAGCTGTATTGTTACAGTTGCTGTTGAACAAGCAAAAAGCCCAGAAACTGTCGGCTCCGTTGCAAAAGTGAATAAGAAAGGAACTCCGTTGAAAAAAATGATGACGAGAGCTCAGAAGAGAGGGAGGAAAAGAGTTGAACAAAGGATGGGATTGAAAATGGCTGCAGTGATGGTTGATGGACAAGTTGCAAAGGTCGATAGCATAAAAGTGCAATCCGAGGATGAATTGTTTGGGCACCCCAGTTATACGTACTTAAACTGGAATGATTTTGACAAGTTATTTGCAATGGATGAGTTAAGCGGGGCTGTCGTTGCTTCTTATATCATGTAAGTGATTAAATATAGTTTATTAAAATTTTGACAGTTAATAGTATGTTAACAGGACTAATTGAATGTACACTTTGTATGTTAATTGTTAACAGGTTCCTGTATGAGCAAATCAAGAATGGGTCACAAACAGATCATGGAGTTTGTTTCATGACCCCGACTGCGATCATGCATCATGAACGTAAAGCGAGGGCCAAGAATATCGAGGATTCAAGTCGAGTTATTGCAAAAAGGTTAACTACAAGGAAGCAAAATGACCTCGTCTTAATGCCATACAATCCCGGGTTAGACTTTCGACAACATTTAAATTAATTAATATAAATTAACATTAATTAACAGAATCTTAATTTTTTGTTATTTGTAGACGACATTGGGTGTTAGGCGTGCTGAACATGAAGACAAGTACTTGCTATTATCTTGATTCCCTAAAGATTAGCGACGTCAATCATCAGTTCAAGCAAATAGTGGATGCGTAAGTAATACTTAACTGGGTACTTTTTAGGGTAAGTTATAGAATCTTTATGATGCGTAACTAATACTTAACTGGGTTCTTTGTAGGGCAATTGCATTGTATGATGTAGAAGCTGGAACCAATAAGAGGACCAAACTTAACTGGGTTAATTGTAAGGTTAGTTATTTGTTGAATATTATCTTAAGTTGGTTAGTTTTGTTAAGGATTACATAGCATATTAGGCATATTAGGATAGAATACCTATAGTTGTATGTATATTTATGATGATGCTGTTGAAGTGTAATTTTTGGAATAGAAAACCTGGCAGTGTCGTTATTACCAAACTTGAGCAAAATTACTTCATATTAGGCATATTAGGAGGCTGCTGAAGTTGTGTTTCTTGTGTAGTGTCCACGTCAGCCCGGATGCACCGAATGTGGGTACTACACGTTGAAGTTTATGAAGGAAGTAGTTAAACATGGAGTTCAGGTTCTGGAAAATGACATTGTAAGTACTAATTATCTGTTTTAAGTAGTTTAAGTAGTAATTAATTGTTTCTAAAATGTTGTTTTATTTGACTAGATTGGTGGTGAAAGCAATGAGTACACGGAGGCCGAATTCGATGATATTCGAGAAGAATGGGCAATTTATGTGTCAAACTTTATTTTTAGGTAGAAATCGAACTCGTTGTAATGAAACATGTTATAGTTAAGTTATTTGTACGTTATTAGACAAATGTTATGTAAGGAAAACGCATGGTTTTGATTATATATGAAATGCGTTAATTTTGTACAATGATCAGATTGTTGGTCAGGTTTATTGTCATGTATATATATAATATATATAATATATAATCACCAGGTTTTATAAAAAATAATTTTATTTAAAAAAAATTAGTTTGCATAACTTTGACACGCAATTTCATATGTCATAAACATAAGTCATAAAATGTGGGTCTTAAACGAAGGTAAAAAACGTGAGTCATAAAATGTGGGTCTAACAACGAAGGTCAAAAACGAATGTCATATACCGCGTGTCTTAAAACGAAGGTCAAAAAAGAAGGTCATAAAACGAGGGACATAAGCGCGGGTCATTCAGCTGTGACGCCTCAATGCGCGTCATAAATTATTTATGACTGGTCCATCCTTGACGCGCATTTGCGCGTCATAAAGCCTCTTCTTGACGCGCAATGCGCGTCATTGATGGCCCTGTTTGTAGTAGTGGATACAACCAATCCTTCTAAACTTGAACGTGAATCCACTGAGATCGTTACACATATAGCCCAAGAATCATCACCACCCGAAGTTCAAACAACCAACACATCACCACCCGAGGTCCAACCAACCAACATCACTGTTAAATCATCACCACTCGAGGTCCAAACAACCAAAACTACTGATGAATCATCACCACCCAAGGTCCAACCAACGACGTCTTCACTAGAAACTTCCACCAAGGACAAGGACACCCCAGCTGTCTCCGATGAAACTAAGCATAATACTACTCATGACGCTGTTGGTTTTAAGGTTTTAAAACAGAATCGAAAATAACTAAAACGAAAGTTTTATAAACCGAGAAATTGATTGAATTGATATGATTTGAATTACAACATGAGTAAGGTATTTATAGTTTCTAATCGGTGTTAATGAACCGATGTGTTCCTGTCTGACCATCGCCATGGTTCAGAATTAGGATTTACAATTTTGGTCCTAATCTATTTTAATTACAATTTCTAACACTAAACTTTGATTTCTGAGGCAAAATCGGGATTAACCGAACATTCACCCCCTTAATCTTGATCTTGCCGAAGGTCTTTAACTCCAAGCAGTTGTCGCATGACGACGAATCTTATACTTGGTAGTGCCTTTGTAAGTATGTCAGCTCTTTGTTGCTCTCCACTTATGTGCTCGACCGTTAGATCTTCTTTTTCTACACATTGTCGTATGAAGTGATACTTCGTATCTATGTGTTTGCTTCTTCCATGAAATACTGGATTCTTCATTAGTGCAATAGCTGACTTGTTGTCGACGTAGATCGTAATCATTTCTTCTTTAGTGTCTGTAATCTTGCTAAGTAGTCTCTTTAACCAAAGTGCTTGTGTTGCTGCTGAAGTTGCTGCAATAAATTCTGATTCGCAAGATGATAAAGCTACTGTTCCTTGCTTTTGAGTGCTCCAACTAATGGGTGAATCTCCATAATAGAAGATTATTCCAGTTGTGCCTTTTCCTTCTTGTGTATTTACACCATAACTGCTATCACTATAGCCGTGTATCTTGTTTCCTCCTTCATGTCCATAAGTTATACCATAATCTTTTGTTCCTTTGATGTAGCGTAGAACTTGTTTGATTGCCTTCATATGTTGTTCTTGTGGTTCTTGCATGAAGCGACTTAGTAATCCAACTGAAAAACTTAAGTCGGGTCTTGTGTGAAGTAGATATCGCAAACATCCAATTATGCTTCGATATTCAGTAGAGTCTACATATTTTCCTTCGCTTGTCTTTGTTAACTTGAGTCCTGGATCCATAGGTATCTTTGCATCATTGCAGTCTGATAGGCCTGTATCCTTGAGTATCTTGTTTGCATATCCTGTTTGCTTTATTATGATTTTTCCTTTGCTTTGTATAACTTCTATGCCAAGATAATAAGTAAGTAGCCCGAGATCACTCATTTCAAACTTTTCTTGCATCTGATGTTTGAATAGATCGATCTCTTTCTTTGATGTTCCAGTGACTATTAAATCATCAACGTATACTCCAACTAGTAATGTTGATGTCTTGCTTGTTCTTGTATAGACAGCTTGTTCCAAAGCACATTTCTTGAAGCCAAGAATCTTCAAGGTGTTATCTAACTTTGTGTACCATGCTCGTGGTGCTTGTCTTAGTCCGTATAGTGCTTTCATGAGTCTGTAGACCTTTTCTTTTTCTCCTGGTTTTACAAATCCTTCAGGTTGTGAGACATAAACTTCCTCCTTTAAATCACCTTGTAGAAAAGCTGATTTTACATCCAGGTGATGTACTTCCCATCCATTGTATGCAGCTAGAGCTAATATCAATCGTATTGTCTCTATTCGTGCTACTGGTGCAAAGACTTCATCAAAGTCTATGCCATGCTCTTGAACATATCCTTTGGCTACTAATCGTGCTTTATGTTTCACTATTTCTCCATTTGCATCTCTTTTAGTCTTGAATACCCACTTTAAACCAATTGCTTTATGATCCTTTGGTAAAGTGGTTAGCTTCCAAGTTTTGTTTTTGTTGATGGAGTCAATTTCTGATTTCATAGCTTCAATCCACTTGTCATCATTGGCTGCTTCTTTGTAATTCCTTGGTTCATCTTCAACTAGTAATAATTCAACGGTGTTGTCATACAGATCATTTAGGGTTCTATATCCTCTGACTGGTGTATGATCGATTTTAGAATTTGTGGTTGAAGGTGTGGATGTTTCTGAAGTAATTGATGTTGGTGAGAATATGGTGGATTGTTGTGGGGTATATTCAAGGTTGTTTTGATGAGGTGAGGGGATATTTTGTGGTGAATTGGGTGGTGAAGGTGGTACTTCATCTTCATATGTAACATCATCTTCGTCTAAGATGTACGGTGTATTTGTTGTTTCATTATCCCTTATAAGGAAGTCAGTCCATTCTGGTTCTTCTGAATCGAAATCTTTCATATATTCCTCCCAATTCCATGTCTCATCTTCTTTAAATTTTACGTCGCGGCTGACGCAAACCTTCTTTTGAATGGGATCAAATAAGCGATATGCTTTTGATCCTGGCAGTGCCTAAGTATACCATCCGTATACTTCTATCATCTAATTTAGTTAAGTGTTGTGAAGGTACCTTTGCATATGCTATGCATCCAAAAATCCTGAGATGAAGCAGGTTTGGTTTTCTTCCCTTCAATGCTTCATATGGAGTAATGTCTTCAAGTGACTTTGTTGGAGTGCAATTTAGTATTAATATAGCATGTCTAACTGCTTCAGCCCAAAAATTCTGTGGCATTTTTGTAGCTTTCATCATACACCTTGTAGTTGAAAGTATTGTTCTATTCTTTCGTTCAACTACTCCGTTCTGTTGAGGCGAGTATGGTGCAGTTAACTGTCTGGCGATTCCATTGTCTTTACAATATTGAATGAATTCATTTGATGTGAATTCTCCTCCTCTATCTGTTCTGAACAACTTTATTTTGGTTCCCAGCTCGTTTTCCACTCTTATTTTAAATTCTTTGAAGATACCAAAAGCTTGATCTTTTGTACTTAGGAAATATTCCCACATGTATCTTGAATAGTCATCTACTAGTAGAAATATGTACCTTTTGCCTTGTACTTGCTTGTTGTGGAAATGGAGCTCTGCTATGCTTTCCTATTAAACATATATCACAAATGTTGGTTATATGTTTAACGGGGGGTATTCCTTGAACCATTTTCTTCGTTGCTAGAGTCTTCATTGAGTTGAAATTTAGATGACCTAATCTTGCATGCCAAAGCCATGCTTTGTCATGTAGATTTGCTAGTAAGCATGTAGGTTCACCTATTCTCAAGTTTGCTTTGTACAATCGGTTCTTTGATCGTGTAACTCTGAGTAGGATTTTGTTGTTGGAATCGTATAGTAGTAGTTTGTCACCTTCCATAACTACTTTGCATCCATTTTCTGTCAATTGGCCTAAGCTCAATATATTACTCCTCAAGTTTGGAATGTAGTAAACCTGTGATATAACACGTTGTTCCTTATTTTTGCATTCCAATAGAATAGATCCTTTTCCTTTGATCTCTACGTATGAGCCGTCTCCGAATCGTACGTTTCCGGTAATTTTTTCGTCAATTTCTTTGAAGCGGTTTTTGACTCCTGTCATGTGATTGCTTGCACCATTGTCTAAATACCATAGACTGTCTTCAACTTCTGACATTTCGTTTGGTACGAAATTTCTTTCATTTAAGAAGACTTTGTTGTGCTCTTCAATAGTTGCCATAAGTAAAGTTGGCTCTAAATCCTCTTCAATTAGGTTTGACTGATCCCTTTCTTGATCTTTCTGTGGACATCCGGTTGAGTAATGTCCAAACTTCTTACAGCTGTAACACTGTATTTTACTCTTATCTTGAGTAAATTTCTTCGAAATGTTTGAGGTATCTTTCGTGTGACTATTCTGTGAGGGTTCCTTGTTCTGTCTTTCTGATCTGAACTTGTTATTCCCTCGGCCTCGTGATTGGTTGAATCTTCCCCGACCACGTCCTCTAAAGGATTTGCCTTGACCTTCATGCTGAGTAAACATTAGTCTCTCCTGACTGTTTTCGTGTTTTTCTTTCTTACACTTGATACGTTCCTCAAAGGTCTTTAGTCTTCCAATTGCCTCGTCTAGTGACATTTCGTCTAAGTCTGAGTATTGTTCGATGGATGCTACAATCTGAATGAATCTGTCTGGTACTGCATTTAATAACTTGCGTACGAGAACAGAATCATCATATGTCAATCCAAGGCTTGCTGCCTTATTAACAATACTTGTTAATTTAGAAGTAAATGAATCCATTGATTCATTTTCTTTCATCTGTAACATCTCAAATTCGGATTTGAGTGTTTGTTGCTTGGCTTGTTGGACACGGTCCTCACCAATATGTCTTTTCTTTAATGCATCCCAAACTTCTTTTGCAGATTTGTATTTTGAGATGAGTAGCAATTGTTCTTCAGGTAATGATTGATAGATGTAGGCGATAGCAGTTTTGTCTTTCTTTTTATCAGCCTCAGTTGTCAAATCTGGTTCGATCATTTCCCAAAGCCCATTTGCTTCCAAGATAACTTGCATCCGTATTGACCAAGTTGTATAGTTTGCCCCTTTTAATATAGGGCATTGAAAGTGGGTTGTGGACCCAATTTCTTTAATTTTAGAAGTACCTACTTCTAATTTAGCGTCTTCGTTTCCGGGCATTTTAACTTAGTTCCAAAGTTCTAAGTAAAAATATAAAATTCTTTATCTAATAACAAAAGTCCTTTATTTGTTATTTTATAATAAATAAATATCTATTATTTATTATAATAGAATTTTAATAAAACTTTATAAAAAAATTTATAAAAAATCTTTATAAAAAAATTTTAGGACAAATTTAGTATAAAAGTAAATATGTCAAAAAACTTTATTTAATAAAAGACTTTTATATTTGTTTTAATAATAATAAAAACTTATTATTAAAATAGGTTTTTTTAAAGTTTAGTTATAATAAAACTTTAAAAAATATTTTACTTATAATATAATATCAAGTAATATTAATGTAAAGTTTTAATATAAGTTTTGAAAAAAGGAAACGTGAGAGGGTTATAGAATTTGTACCTGTTCTATTTCTTTCTCTCTCTCTGTGTGAAAACCGACTGTTCCCTTCTTGGCGATGGCGTCGATTGGAAATCAATCTGTTTCTTCGGTTGATTTCGAATTTAAATGCTTAACAGATCTCGGTTGCTTACTGCTTTGATCGAGACTGTGATGTTGGTTCGGACCGTCTGAGATGTCTCCGGTTGTTTTCCGGTCGTCTTCTCCGGTATGTTCTTCCTTTTTTTCTTTCGGATTTTGTGCCTGATGGTGAAGAAAAGCCCCCTGCTTTTCGATTGCCCTGGGTATCTAATGATTCAAACAACACCCCACTGGTGTTCTTCTGTTGAATCAGAGATCCGAATAAAAGGTAGATGATGAGAACTTTCGGTTTAATTAACCAAAAGCTCTGATACCAATTGTTGGTTTTAAGGTTTTAAAACAGAATCGAAAATAACTAAAACGAAAGTTTTTTAAACCGAGAAATTGATTGAATTGATATGATTTGAATTACAACATGAGTAAGGTATTTATAGTTTCTAATCGGTGTTAATGAACCGATGTGTTCCTGTCTGACCATCGCAATGGTTCAGAATTAGGATTTACAATTTTGGTCCTAATCTATTTTAATTACAATTTCTAACACTAAACTTTGATTTCTGAGGCAAAATCGGGATTAACCGAACAGACGCTGGGATCAAACTTGTGGTGGATGCTTCCGAATTAATCAATGCACCCAACACCCCTGACCACTCAATTGATGAAACTTTTCCTTCCTCTCCTAAAATCCAAAAAGACACTGCTCCACCTGCCTCTAGTGATTCACAAACCAACACAGATAATTAGCCCACCGAGCGAACACAACTTTTGAACTTGATAACTCAAGAACTCTGTTTTGTTGATAAGATATGTTCAAAACTTGGAAACCACCTACAACATATCAAGAAAGAAGCCGAAGATGCCTCTAAAGTTTTTGAAAATTTGAAAGATGAACCTTGTGATCTAAAGGAACTCAAAAATCTCAAGAAAATTGTGAGGATCGAATCAGTTACCAAACGAGATAAATTGATTTAAAGATTAAGATCTAACAATCACAAATGTGTTTCAGCGGATAAACACAATTTGTAATAACAAGGTTATGATTAATTAAGTTAATTTGTTAGAATGAACGTTAGGAACAAATAACAGAATTTATCAACAACACCTCAATTGACTTGTATTAATTTCGAAGGAGTTACAAAATTATACAATCAACGTTATCATCCCAAATGATAAAGGAATTACTTAATACAATCCTTGAGGCTACTAAGCTACAATCAAGTACGATTACAATCGAGTAAACTAATACTATAATCTATAGCCAATACTCTATAAAGTTGATTAATCTCTAATCAAACAGTCCAATCAACTGAATACCAACTCCCAGTAAAGCTCTCTGAATCAATACGTGAAATGTACTTTAGTGGTTGGAGATGTTCAGTAGTTGAGGATCTTCATCATCAGTCGTCGCCTGTGATTATCCACCTCTACTGATCAGTTGGGGACGATGGGTTTCTACTGATCACTATGAAGCTACTGATCAGTTCTTCAAAAGGCTAGATACTGATCAGTTCTTATTATCTAGAAGCTGATTAGTACCTTGGGACCAAAATATATGTTTTGCTGCTGATCAGTAGACAAAGTGTTATCTACTGATCAGTAGCAAAGCATACTTAATGTAATTTTTCCCAACAATCTCCCCCTTAGTGATAGCATATCCATGCTTATCACTATATACAAAAACCCAAAACTTTCTTTCAAAAAGACAAAGTTGCTTACTTGTTTATCATTGATTTGTCGGTTGATCCTTTGATAAGTAAGCATACTTCTCTTTGATTTGGCCATTTATCTTCCAAATCAGCTCAACTGCCTTCTTTGAGTTAAGAGATGCGTGCAGTTTTCTCTTCATCAGTATGCTCATCATTCCAGGATCATGGTTGTATCTTTTTTCAACAAGGTAGAACTTTGCAGTGCCATCCTTTCTATTAATGCAGTATATGTCATTCTTCTCATACAGAAACCATGACACCACCTCAGAGAATCTTTTTACCCTTTCATCCATGAACTTTGGCTCAAAACATATCAATAGCAGGTCTAGAAGGAGGATGTTCAGATTGAAATCTAGTGGATGCTTCCTCACAAACTTCTTCCTTCCTATTGCTAGCATCTGTTGAAGTTCATCTCTTGTCATGGAGGAGAATAGAGTTTTGTGCGAGGATATGATTTGTGCAGAGTTATCAGCTCTGATTATCTTGACTTTATCTTTACCATCATCCACCACATTGAACCAGTCAGTGATTGGTACAATCCTGTTGAGTGGCTTAGCTTCTTCATATGCTTTGTACTTGACAAGTTGTGCCATGTCATGAAATGTTCTTTTTCTAGCAGCTTCATACTCTTCCTCTTTCTCCTTCCTTGATAGACCCTTAGAAACTGAATAGTCTACAACAGCTGAGAATCCTCCAGCTGCTGATGATCCTTTAGCTGCCGATGATCCTTCAGCATTTGTCTTTTTCCTTTTGAGTGGCTGCTCAGGACTCTCAACCTCTTGCTCAGCCTCTCTTCTCCTTTTCTCCTCAATCTCTCTATTTGCAGGCACATTGATATCGCATATTTTAGTCATATTATTATATGCGATATTTGTCTTTTTAAAGTTTAATTCATAACGGATGTTGGGAATTTCGGGCAATTTTGGTACTAAAATGCTATACAGGTATTAGTCGAAGTTCTGGAGCGGAAGTGACATAATTGGAGCTGAAACTGAAGAAAACGGGTCGATGTTGTATTCCCGTTATATTTTGAGACGAGAATCAATTGGTCACGAGAGATGAAGCAAAAACGAGCAGCAAAACAAGAAATATGGAAAAATCTCGTGGGACGCCCGTCCCGCCCCTCTTTTGGCAGCTGCTGTTTTGTTACGTTTAATAAAAACAGTTTAGGGTTTAATTATCAATCATCATTATTGTAAGCGAGTTTTGGAGAGTATTGAAACCCTAGCTTGAACCGACGAATTTTCGGAGTTATTTTGTGATTTTAGACTTAGCATTTTCGTTGTTTAAGCATTCGGATCATTGGTAATTTATTACTTTTCGTTGGTTCGTTTAATATAAAGATGTTTTATTCAATTCAATTGTGTTGCATTTTTACCATTATGAGTAGATAATTTCTTAACGTTCACTTGGATGATGTGATCAATTATGTAGGTTATTATTTAATTACGTATAGGTTGAACTGGATTTTATGTTTAATCGAAAAACCAATTATAATCAGTTTTTGAATCTTGTTTAATCTTTTATATAAACTGTTAGGTCTCACTAAGATCCCAAACAGTGGAAAATCAATAACAAATAAGTATTTAGACGTTAATTGTTATATATCGATTAAGTACTCAGTTTCAGTATATATTATAGCGGAATTATAATATTGAAACAATGAAAATAACACACAGTTATATTTCTATTGAATGTCTACTGATTACAGATCTCAAACTCACTATTTATACACAAGTATAGTGAGTTTGATAAGGATTAATCTAAGATTATCTTTTAAACATATCAAAGATATTATCTAACTAGACTTCCTTAATTTACGCCTGACTTCTCTCATGAGTCTGAGTTAGTCAGACTGAGTCACTCAGACTCATGTCACTCAGACTGAGTCAGTCAGACTCAGGTCACTTAGACTCAGACTTTGATTAACAGATTTATTAATCTTGGGATAGATCATTGTTTTCCCCAACAATCTCCCCCTATCTGTTTCAACCAAAGTCTTTTACAAAATATGCAAGAAAATAAACACAAACATAGATATCTTCAATTAAGCACTGTTTGTGAACAAAACAAGCATCAGTCTGGTTTTACATCTTTTTCTTCAAGGTCCTTCTTTTCTTTTTCACTGGAAGATCAAATGGTAGAGGCTGATCTCTTTCTCTTATCCATCTTGACCTATCTTTCTTCCACTCCATTAGGGTTTGCATTTCAGCATCAGTCTTATTGAAATGCAGTTGATATTCTCTTTTTACTAGCTCCACCCTATCAGCCAGTGTTCCTATTTCTTCGATTCTTTTCAAATTCATGAATAACCAGCTAATCAGTCTCACTCTGAATGGGAGACATTGAGGAGATTCACACTCCTTGAGTAAAGCAATACAATGATGAATAGAAGTTGTAGTGATGCTATCCTTGGGTTGAAAGCTCTCTTCTCCCCCACAATCAATGTAGCATAGCCCTGTATGCTTCTCAGTCTCAATGTATGTTCTTTCTTGAAATGCAACCTCTTCAGGAACTGGATGCATACTGCTTGATTCCAATCCTAATGATTTGGTTTTGACTTTTACATTGTGCTTGGTGCAATAGGCTCTGTAGTCTTCATCTGACACTAGCTCCAACATATGAGCTGCATTCATGTTGAATGTAGCCTCTCTTCTTATGGTCAATGCTTGAGATTTGTCAGTTAAGAAGTAGCTCAGATTTGCTATTTCCTTCCACTCTTCTAAACCCATTGTGTGCAATCTTGTCAATCCAAACCTGAAGGATCCACCTTTATGTGTGCATGTGAGCAGTATGTCATTTCCACCATGACTCTTACAGTCTAAGTGAGTGATCTTGTGCTTGAGCTTTCTCATGCAAAAGTTTGTGACAATGTGATCAACTCTTTCTTCCTCTCTTAGAACAAGTTTGGCCATTTGTGCATCAGCTTCAATTCTCATCTCTTCTTCTTTTATGGCCAGATCTTCCTCAGCTTGTAGTTCTGCTTCAAATTCTGCTGCTGCCCTGTCAGTCTGATCATATGGATTAAAATCGAATTTTTCTTTGTATAGCCCCTTCACATACTCTTTATATTGTTCCACTGTCATTCCAGCACCTTGAGCATGTCTTTGAAGTTTGGCCATTTTATCAGCTTCAGTCATTTTCTTTTGAGCTTCAGATTTAGGTTCAGTTTGAGTCTCCATTTTGTCTCCTTCCTCTTCTTCTTTGTCACTACCATACCCAATCTTCCCTCTTCCTTTGAATTCCATCTTCTCAGACTCATCATCTGACAAATCACTCCAATCAGTCTCATAGAATACTTCAGTCTGCCCAGTTTTCGTATTAAGCCTGGTTGTTTTGAAGTATCTTTTCTCCCCCTCTTCTCTTTTCTTTTTCAACTGTTGCTTGGGGATCTCAGATTCAATTATTGTTGTAGACTTTTTCTCCCCCTGAATCTGAGACTCCCCTGCCACAGACTTGCCTTTTCTCAACATACTGACTTCAGAGGTCAGTTTCAGCACCATGTCTTTCAAATCTTTCAGTTCCTCTGCATTTTGGTTTCTTAAAGCATGAACCTCAGTCTGCATTGCCTTCAGTCTGTCATCAAACTGAGTTGACACATCCATTAGTGCTTGCAACAGCACAGGGACAGTCAAGGCAACCTCAGGCTTGGTTGAAGTGGTAGGAGTTTGTGATGTAACAGGTGGCACAGCCTCACTCCCTCCCTGTGATATGGGAGAATGATCATTAGCCATAGAAATTGAAGTCTGTACCTCACCCAGTTTTGGGAGTAAGGCATTGGCGACTAGTGATAAAGAGTGTAAGAGATTTGGGGGTGGTACCTTATCGTGAACCAGCACAGAGCTGGTGAAAATAGCCGTTGGAATAGGCTGTGAGACTGAGGGGGGTGTTCCCATACTGAGTACAGGTATGTCCAGGAGTGGAACACTTTCTTCAATGCTTGCCACATGTGTCTGTGTGGTAGCAGCAATGTAGTTCTCCAAGTTTATCATGAGACTGGGGTTTTGGGTGGTCCAAGCAGTCAGATCCAGCTCATCATCTAGCAGAGAGAGGCTAGTCTGTACTGCAGCACTTGAGGGGAGTTCTTGACTCTCAGCCTCATGGAATAATGTGTCCATTAGTGCTTGATTTTTAGTGGGGCTTGATGTGAGAGCTTTATCAAATGAACTGGGTGAGTCCATCAGATTGGTCGCTTGAGTAGCCAGTACATCAAGAAGTGGATTGGACTGCGCAGACTGAGAGGGGATACTCTCAGACTGAGCAAGAGTTTGAGGAATAATCATACCTTGGTCCTCTTCGTTTGGCCCAGCCCCACCCAAATTTACCTCAGCATCTGCAGCAGGGTTATTGCCCTCCGGCCCACCGTCAATTCGTTCAGCTTGAGCATCTGAGTCTGATGAGTCAGACTCAGTTGATTCTTGATCTATGAACGGATTGGCAATCCATTCAAGCATCACAGCCGTAAGTGGAGCTTCATTCTCAGTAATATTTATATATGTAAAGATTTTTGGAGTCAGCCTGGGCATTTCACATGTGTAAAAACGTCGATCAAGCTGATCATATAATTCTTTGCCCAGAACCTCCTCAAAACAGAGAGAAAGCACCCGAATGAATGGAACATCGTTGTTTCTTTTTGGTTTGACCACTAGGGAGAGAATCTCATCAAAATATAGTTGTGAAAAAGAGATTCGTCTTCCCGTGACCATGGCATGGAACAGATGAGTTTCAAACTCATTCATCTGATCCAAACTGCCAGATTTACCCCCCAAGCATCTTGTAATCATAGAAAACAAGAATTTCCATTTCCCTGTAAATTGACTGTATTTAATAACTCCCTGTGTTTCAGGCTGACCAATGAGAGGGAAAGCCTCAGCTCTTGCTTGTTGCTTACTCCGTCTGGCCTGAAAACCACCTTCTCCAGCTTCAGCAAGGGTTGGAAGAAGTAATGCCCTTCTGATGGTCTCTTCAGTGATAGCAATCGTGTCACGCGCATTGTTGTAGGTGCCAGTTATGACAGTGCGCTCATCGTTAGCAGTGCAAGTGTACCACCATTCACACAGTACGGGTGGTATCATGGTATTCGCACAGAAGAAAGCACCATATAGTGGGTGAGCCTTCATGAATTGAATCAATTGCTCAAATCCCCTGCCTTCACGATTGGTGGGAATGTCGGAAGTAGCCACTCGATTGTTATCTTTAACTTGTACTCGCTGTTGAAACTCAGCACCTGGAATCATTCTTGAAGTAACATGGAGCATCATATTAGGGTTAGCAATTAGAATCAAGGTAATCAGAGAGTTTGAAAGAGTAAAAGGTAGGTTAAAAAGATGTGAAATTCTGTTAGCGCTAAACTAATAATACTAAAGATTTTAAACAAATAAAAAAAAAAAATTACAATTTAGACCCCTATAGATTTACAAGTTGCAAGGAATGACCGTTGACAAGACTTGACCGAAAAAAAATAAAAAAAATATCTAATGATGAATTAGAAAAATAGAAAGAAGATTTTAAAAATATGTTCCAAAAATACAATGAGTCTGAGATCAGATTTAGACTCCTGAAGCTGACTTTCAGTCAGACTGAACATAGTCAGACTGAACATGGTCAGACTGACTTAAAGGGCAGCTTGAATTTTGAAAAATTTCTGAACTAAGGGTTGAGCATGCCAAGTTCTCCTAACAGGTAGAAGAACCTTTCCTCACTTAGAGGTTTGGTGAATATGTCTGCCAGTTGCTCATTGGTTACCACAAACTCCAGTCTGACCTTCCCTTTCTCCACACAGTCTCTAATGAAGTGATGTCGAATTTCAATATGTTTGGTCCTTGAATGGAATACTGGATTCTCCGTGATTTGAATAGCACTCTTGTTGTCACACATGATGGGTGTGTGTTTAATGTGAATGTCTAGGTCAGCCAATTGATGTTGCATCCAAAGTAGTTGGGCACAACAACTTCCTGCAGCGACATACTCAGCTTCAGCTGTGGATGTTGCAACTGAGTTCTGCTTCTTGCTGGACCAACTCACGAACTTGCCTCCTAGAAGCTGACAACCTCCTGAAGTGCTTTTTCTGTCAAGCTTACAACCTGCATAGTCTGCATCTGAGTACCCAATTAGTTCAAAACCAGAATCTTTAGGGTACCATAAACCAAGGTTTGGTGTCCCCTTAAGATATCTGAAGATCCTTTTTACAGCCTTAAGGTGAGATTCCTTAGGGTCAGACTGATATCTTGCACACAAACATGTTGAGAACATTATGTCAGGTTTGCTAGCAGTCAGATAGAGTAATGAACCAATCATTCCTCTATAAGTAGCTTGACAGACTGACTTGCCTGATTTATCCTTGTGCAATTTGTCAGAGGTACTCATAGGTGTTTTCATTTCAGAACTTGTAGCAAAACAAAATTTCTTGATTAAATCATGAACATATTTACTTTGGTTTATAAAGATTCCATCCTCCTTTTGTTCAACTTGCAGACCCAGAAAGAAGTTTAGTTCTCCCATCATGCTCATTCTGTATTCACTACACATAAGTTCTGAGAACCAAGTGCACAGTTTGGTATTTGTGGATCCAAATATGATGTCATCCACATAAATCTGAACCAGAATGACATGACCAGACTCCCTTTTTATAAACAAGGTTTTGTCAATTGAACCCCTTTTAAAATCATTTTTAATTAGAAATTCAGACAAGGTTTCATACCAAGCTCTAGGAGCTTGTTTGAGATTAATTGTAAACATGATCAGGGAAGTTAGGGTCAACAAAACCTGGAGGCTGCTTCACATACACTTCCTCCTGCAAATCTCCATTTAAGAATGCACTCTTGACATCCATCTGATAGACCAGAAAGTCTTTGAAGGCTGCATAGGCTAGAAACAATCTGATGGCTTCAATTCGTGCCACAGGAGCAAATGTTTCATCATAGTCAATTCCTTCTTCCTGTTTGTACCCCTTAGCTACCAGTCTGGCCTTATTTCTGATCACCACACCATCCTGATCAAATTTGTTCCTGAAGATCCATTTGAGGTCAATGATGGTCTTGCGTAGTGGACGGGGAACCTTTGTCCAAACATTGTTCCTATGAATTCACCAAGCTCTTTCCTGCATACCCTCAACCCTAGTCTTCATCTAACAAGGCCTGTTCTACAGTCTTGGGTTCCATCAGACTCAAGAAGTTTGTATAGAAACAAAATGTTGGCTGCTAGCATTCTCTTTCTTCTTGTTTTACACCTTCAGTTATGGGTCCAATAACAGATGAAATTGGATGTCCCCTTACAGTCTTGATGTTTCCTGAACTATGATCAGCAACCTCTTCTTCGTCAGTCTGATTAATTTCAGTCTGAGGTTGAGTCTGATCTGATCAGACTGAGGTAACTCAGACTGAGTCAGTGTCATGAGTTGACAATCTCTGAGCCTGGAGTTTTCTGAACTGTTTGTTCATCAGTTTCACTGTTGATTCTTGAGCTTGAGACATGTGTCTGGCAGGCTGATCATTACTCTGAGGTTCAGATTCAGAAGAGATTTGTAGCAGTTCATCACACAGAGTTTGATTGATAGTGGTGATGTCAGTCTTAGAACGTTGATGCAGCTTCATCAGACTGGGT
>CAJVGC010000508.1:25125860-25240362 GCA_910822075.1 Senecio squalidus
TCCATTTAAGAATGCACTCTTGACATCCATCTGATAGACCAGAAAGTCTTTGAAGGCTGCATAGGCTAGAAACAATCTGATGGCTTCAATTCGTGCCACAGGAGCAAATGTTTCATCATAGTCAATTCCTTCTTCCTGTTTGTACCCCTTAGCTACCAGTCTGGCCTTATTTCTGATCACCACACCATCCTGATCAAATTTGTTCCTGAAGATCCATTTGAGGTCAATGATGGTCTTGCGTAGTGGACGGGGAACCTTTGTCCAAACATTGTTCCTTATGAATTCACCAAGCTCTTCCTGCATACCCTCAACCCAGTCTTCATCTAACAAGGCCTGTTCTACAGTCTTGGGTTCCATCAGACTCAAGAAGTTTGTATAGAAACAAAAGTTGGCTGTAGCATTCTTTCTTCTTGTTTTAACACCTTCAGTTATGGGTCCAATAACAGATGAAATTGGATGTCCCCTTACAGTCTTGATGTTTCCTGAACTATGATCAGCAACCTCTTCTTCTTCAGTCTGATTAATTTCAGTCTGAGTATGTTGAGTCTGATCTTGATCAGACTGAGGTAACTCAGACTGAGTAGTGTCAGTGTCATTTGAGTTGACAATCTCTGAGCCTTGAGTTTTCTGAACTGTTTGTTCATCAGTTTCACTGTCTGAGTCTTGAGCTTGAGACATGTGTCTGGCAGGCTGATCATTACTCTGAGGTTCAGATTCAGAAGAGATTTGTAGCAGTTCATCACACAGTTGATTGATAGTGGTGATGTCAGTCTTAGAAGTTGATGCAGCTTCATCAGACTGGGTGGAATCATCAAAGGTGACATTGATGCTTTCCTCAACAACTTTTCTTCGTTCATTATATACTCTGAAAGCCTTAGCAACACTTGAGTATCCAACAAATAATCCTTCATCAGCCTTGGGAGACATTTTACAAAGTAGATCCCTTTGATTTAGAATGTAGCATCTACTTCCAAAGACATGAAAGTAATGAATGGAGGGAACTTTGTTATGGTACATTTCATATGCTGTCTTTCCATGTCTCTTCACAATGATTGATCTGTTTTGTGTGAAACAGGCAGTATTCACAGCTTCAGCCCAAAATTTTATCTCCATTTTTCCATAACACAGCATAGTCCTTGCAGCCTCAATAAGAGTCCTGTTTCTTCTTTCTGCTACCCCATTCTGTTGAGGAGTACGAACTGAGGCAAAGTTTTGAACTATTCCCAGTTTGTCACAAAAGTCTATTAAGACTGAGTTTTTGAACTCAGTTCCATGGTCACTTCTCATTTGTCTGACTAGAAGATTCTTCTGTCTCTGTTCTCTTTTGATCAGACTGATGATCTCCTCAGCTGCATCACTCTTGGCTCTTAGGAATATGACCCAAGTAAATCTGGTGTGTTCATCAACAATAACCAGAGTATACTTCTTTCCTCCTTTGCTTTCAATTCCAATTGGTCCAAATAGATCCATATGTAGCATAAACAATGGTTCACTAATGGAGTGTAACATTTTGGATGGAAATTGTGATTTTGTTTGCTTTCCAAGAACACAGGCTGAGCAAACCTTGTCTTTGGTATAAGTGAGTTCTGGCAACCCCCTGACTAGCTTGCTCTTGGATAGGGCATTAATGTTTTTGAAGTTTAAATGAGATAACCTTCTGTGCCATAGCCAGTTTAATTCTTCCTTGGTTTCAGTAAACAAGCAGGTCTCAGCTTCATCATTTGCTGTACCCAGATCCAGACAGAACACATCTCTTTCTCTTTTGGCTAGCAGTAATGGTTTTCCCTTGGCATTGTAGATTATTCCTGCTTGTTTCCTGAATCTGACTTCATGATCTTCATCAGTGATCTGACTCACACTGAGTAGATTGTGTTGTAGTCCTTCCACATAAGCAACACGTTTGAATGTGACAGATCCAGCATGAATTTTGCCATATCCTCTTGTCATTGAAACTCCATTGTCTCCATATCTTACTTGAGGTCCATCTTCTTCCTTGTAGTCCTGTAGAAAGGACTTCATCCCTGTCATGTGCCTTGAAGCTCCACTATCTAAGTACCACTTTGTAGAGTCCTGTACATGAACACAAAGAAACAGAAATTAGTTCCTTTTGGGTACCCACTTTAGAGTGGATCCATGAGTTAAGACAGGTTTAGGTACTGATTCAATCTTGCATTCAGTTTTAGAACTTGTATAGTTCCATTTATTTATTTCATGCATACAGTTTATAGAATAGTGACCTATGACACCACAGTATTTGCAAGGAGCATTTTTGAGATTGACCCTAGATGGAGCTGATTTAGCTTTGGAAGATTTAACTTGTCTGGCTTTTGATGGAGAAGTATTTCTGGAAGATGAGTTGGAGTTTGATGAGACTGATCTGGATTTTGATGATCCTGAATGATATGAAGCTGACCCTTGTTTTGATGAAACTGACTTATGAATATAAGGATTCTTAGGTCTAGACCTGATCAGTAGTTTACAAAACACAGCTTCATGTCCCTTTTCCCCACAGTTATAACAATTTCTCTTTGGAGGAGATTTGGATCTTGCCTGATTAGGTGATTTATCCCTGACTAAAGTTTTGACAATGTTGGTCAGTTCTAGTAATTGATTTCCTAATTTATCAATTGTTTTGGATTCAGAGGTCTGACTTTTGTTGTGACTTTTGGGACTAACAGAAGTTTGACTCTTGGTTTTTCTCAAAATCTGTGGGACCACTTTGGGCAAGAATGACAGAACCTTTTTAGTCTGTATATCAGTTTCAGGCAAGACATCACTTTCAGATTTAGAAGAAGATGAAGGCAAAAGATTATTTTTATTCAAAACTTGAGAGATTACAGGTTTGACAAATGCATTTGACATCATTGTCTTATTTCCTTTCAAATAAGTGAAAGTATTTGGAAGGATTTCTGGTTTAAAAATAATTTTTTCTCTCTCTGCCTTCAAAGCTTCTTCCTCTTCTTCTGTCATATACTTCTTCAAGCTGAATCCTTCACCCAACACAGCTTGAACTTGATTTGGTACCTGTCTGTTTAAGCAATCCTCATTTTTTAAAGATGATATACACCATGATTTACAAATTCCTTTATAGTGCTCAGTTTCTTCTCTAAGTTTGTGATTTTCTTTTGCAAGATCACTATAGGCTTCAGTCTGAGCATTTAAAAGAACTTTATAACTTTTTAATTCAGTTATTTTATCATCTTTACTTTTCATAAGATTTTCAAGATCTTTGAATTTTAGTTTGAGGTCATTTTGTTCTTCTAAAGTGGTGGTCAGGTCAACAAAGATGTACTCAAACATTTGAATTTTTTGTTCATTTGTATAAGTTTCAAAATTGTGTACCTTATAGAGTTTTGACTTGTTCCAGTTTCCTTTTCTTTCATATAGAAATTTTCATAATTTCTAATGAGACTGTTCAGTCTTTGCTCTTTCACTACTGGAACACCTTCATAAGACACAATTAATGTGTCCCATAGTTCCTTAGCTGTTTTGCAACCTGCAATTTTAGAAAAGATTTGTTCTGACACTGCATTTCCTAAAATGCTTCTGGCTTTAGGATCAAGATTATATAGAAGTTTGTCTTGATCTGTCCATTGAGATTTGGCAGTTTGGACCCATCTGGCACGTTGGACAACCTTATCACCTTCTTTAACTTCATCAATCTGTTTACCTGGAATGATAGGTCCTTCAGTTATGATTCTTATCATTTCTTCATGAATTCCTGATAAGTGCCACTCAGCTTTGAGTTTCCAATGTGCAAAGTTATGTCCATTGAACACAGGAATTCCTTTTCCAGCCATTGTAGTTATGTTTGAAGATGATGACATTGTTTGAGATTTTAGGTATTGATCGTTTAAGATTTATAAATTTATTAAAATTTAAATCTTATTTGCTATGATACCAGTTGTTAGGTCTCACTAAGATCCCAAACAGTGGCAAATCAATAACAAATAAGTATTTAGACGTTAATTGTTATATATCGATTAAGTACTCAGTTTCAGTATATATTATAGCGGAATTATAATATTGAAACAATGAAAATAACACACAGTTATATTTCTATTGAATGTCTACTGATTACAGATCTCAAACTCACTATTTATACACAAGTATAGTGAGTTTGATAAGGATTAATCTAAGATTATCTTTTAAACATATCAAAGATATTATCTAACTAGACTTCCTTAATTTACGCCTGACTTCTCTCATGAGTCTGAGTTAGTCAGACTGAGTCACTCAGACTCATGTCACTCAGACTGAGTCAGTCAGACTCAGGTCACTCAGACTCAGACTTTGATTAACAGATTTATTAATCTTGGGATAGATCATTGTTTTTCCCAACATAAACTGTTAGTAATTCATCATAGGTATTCGAGAGGAACTTGTGACATTACAAAATAGTTTATGAAATAACTAATCGGTCTATAATTAGTTTAAAGATATTAGTATTCGAGAGGAACTAGTATTAAAGATTTAAACAATAAAAACGTGATTGTGGTTGTTAGTTAACTAGATTAAGAGAGATCGGTTTAGTTAATTAAGAAGCTATTCGAGAGGAAGCTTTATAAGATTAAATCATAAAATCGGCGTAGGTACTTATTGCTTAGTTGTCAAACGTAGAAATTATACACGAGAGTGGTAACTATACATTAGACGATTAAAGTTTTAATGGGAAACGAGAGTTCAAGTTAAATACCTTTTAAGTAGTTCAACATTGTCAGTAATTAAGTGATAACCGTAGTAATTGTGATCAAGTCCAAGTGAATGTATTTTTCATCAATTGTTTACAAACCAAAATCTTTTCAGCGATTCATCTGAATCATTTAGTTTCTTAAATTTGAGTAGTTTAAGCACAGTGAAAATTCGGTCACAAAAACCCACTTTTTGTTTTATAAATTATATTTCAACCATCAGTCCCTGCGAACGAACCTGATTTACCTAAAACTATACTATACTTGATTAGGTCCACTGCCTAAGATTGTGTAGTCGAGTCGTAAGTATTTCTTGTTTTTAAAATATACTCGATTTCGTACATCAAGTTTTTGGCGCCGCTGCCGGGGACTGTAGTTTTTGATTTTAATTAATAATTTTTAATTCGATCCTTTTAGGTATTAATTACTTGAAAGTTATTTTAATTGTTTATCAGGTGCTTTTGACGGTTTTTATTTGTGTTTTTTTTTTTTTCCAGAGATTTCAGGTAGTGGATGAACACAAGGGCTTCTGGGTTACCGCTTAAAAGTCCATTGTCCAATCCAGGAGTTTCAAATAAAAGGAGCAACAAGAAACCAAACACTACACCACCATCACCAGTTAAGTTAGAAACGGAGGATTCAGAGAGTTCAGATTTAGAAGTAGAGATAGTAGTTGAGATGGCTGATCCAAATGATGTACCGATGCATCAGAGAGCTAGGGTAGTACCGCCAACACCGGGTTCGGCGATTCGTACTCCAGATATGGGAAATGATTTTTCAGTGAAGGGTCATCATCTAAAGATGATCCAGGATAATTATTTTGACGGAAGGATGAGAAAAGATCCACATTCGCATGTGGCAAAATATGTTAAATTGTGCGAAATGTTCAAATACGGGGCAGGAAGGAAAGAAAATGTCAAGTTAATCCTTTTTCCATCGTCTCTCACGGGAGAGGCACTCACTTGGTTTGAAGAGTTACAGGAAAACTCCATTGATACGTGGGCGAAAATGAGGGAAGAATTTGTTTCTAGATTTTTTCCATCATCTTTGGCAAGAAGCTTATTGAATGATATTCGGGGATTTAGGCAAGGCGACGGAGAAACCATTGTTGAAGCTTGGAGTAGACTTAAGGATATGCTCAGGGGTTGTCATGGGCATGGATTAGAGAAAGGGCAGATTATCGATATTTTCTTCTTTGGATTGGACAAGAAATCGCAGGGGGAGTTAAATCTAGCTGGGGGAGGAAGTTTTCAGTACAAATCCATCAACGCTGCGACCAAGATGTTGGATGATCAGTTGTTAATGGATTTATCTAGAGAACAGACTCATTTTGGTAGAGAAAGAGGAGGAAAAAAAGTAGTTGCTAGTGCTGAGAGTAGTAGTGGGAACACAGAGATGATGGTTGAGATCAAAGCTTTATCTATTTAAATGGATAATAATTTTTCGAGGATAGATAATCAGTTTAGTAGAGTTGGGAAGGATATGCATGTGATGGAAAATGGTTGTGACTACTGTGGGGGAATGCACTACACTGAAGATTGTGATGTTAGAAGAGAAGCAGAAAGTGAGGATGTGAAGTTTGCACAAAATCAGTACCAAGGAGCATTTCAGAGAACCGGTTTTCATAACCGTAATTCGGGTAATTCTAATTCTGGTTATAATAATTTTAATGCTAACAATTCTCGAATTTCTCAAAACAGGTACTGATATCGCTCGATTATACGCGTATTCTTTCGCGATATTTGTTATGTTTTTGTGTCAAAACGTAATGGATAACCTCGTATTACTTATTTTTGTATAAAGTTTATGTTTTAGGTGTTTTAATATGTTTGGAGTAAAAAAAGGATGAATACGAGACCAAAATGCAGCTAATAGTAAAACGGATGTATCGGGAGCATACGGACTCGAAAAGACCTCCGGTCAGCGCCAAAACGATTGCAGCGAAAAAATCTACAAACTGGAGCTGACTTGCGGCGCAAGGTAGTGTGGTTGCGGCGCAAGAGGTCCCAGAACTGTTACAAGACTTGTATTCAATGCTAATCATGGGAAAACTAAAGAGTCTTTTGTTAGCTATTACATATACCACGAATTCTGGACAGAAAAGGGACAACACCATTCATAATCTCAGATCATAAGCATCAGTGCAAAGAAGAAGAAGGCATATCATAATCGTAATTTCGAGTTTCTATCAAACAATCGTTATTTTCATTTCTACTTAGCTATCTTGGAGTTACTTGGAACTTATTTCCAACAGTTTGGTATTGAACTTTTATCTATTTCACATTTGCAATTGAATTATGTCTTTTATCTATTTGATTAGTTTCTTTACCATTATGAGTAGCTAATTCCTTTAAACGTTTGCTTGGATTTTGTGATCGTTTATGTGTTAGATTTTGGGTGTGAAAGTCGATTGATGTGTAGAGGTTAATTGGGGATCCGTTTGGGTTGTTATTTTGATTATATTGTTAAGATTGTTTATACTTTTATTTGGTAAACTAAAAACGGGTATTCGAGAGGAATCCGTAATTTTTACTAAAATAAGAACGAATTAATCAACCGGTCTATAGTTGATTTGAGGTTTAGGATATTCGAAAGGAATCTTAACGAGTAATCAAACATTTAGATTAAAACTTGAATGTTAGTTGTAATTAGGTTCATATCATTATCAAAATCATGTTATATAAAACGTAAGTAAGGTGTTAGTGACAAACACATGTTGTAGGTATTCGAAAGGAACTTATAATAAGTTATTCGACGTTTTACGAAAAGGTTAATCGGTCTATAATTAATCTAAAATTATTTGTATTCGAAAGGAGCTGGTAATATAATGATTTGGTAAACTGAATTTGATTTTAGCTAAGAAACTATTCGAAAGGAAGTTTTATAAGATTAAGTCGAGCATATAAACTTGTTGCTTAATGACTTAGATGTTTAAGGTTTCTACCGTATTCGAAAGGAACGGTGTTTCGTTTTAGATGTCTAAAGTTAGCTCGGTATTCGAAAGGAATCGTGTTATAACATTAGAAGTTAATTCAACCAAACAACCCAAAATGACAATCGGATAAATAGAAACCAATCCAAACGAGTGTTTTTCCCATATCTTGATTTATCACAAAACGATACTTGTCACTTTTAGTTAATTTAGAAAACCCAATTTGTTATGTGTTTCTTGTTACTTATAGCTATTATCTCAATTATAAATAGTCCCCGTGTTCGAACCCCGAATTTGCCCATACTTTACTACGATCGACAAGGGTACACTGCCGGGTGTCGTAGTCTAGTTAAAGCCTATTTTCGGAAAACTAGATTTCGCACATCAAGTTTTTGGCGCTGCTGTCGGGGACTTGATTTAATTGAGATTTTAGTTTTGTGTGTTATTTTGTGTCGAATCGGTTTCACGATATTTTGTTTGTTAGTGTTGTGATTTTCAGGATTTATAGATGGTGGATGTTCACGAGTTAAAAAGTGAAACACGTTGTTAGTCCATTTTCCGACCCGGAAAAATGGTGTTAAGGCGGTTTTATGGGTGTGAAACGTGTGGATGGCCACACTACTCGGATGAATGTGATCAAATTCGAGGGAGATATCAAAACCAAGGTGGGAATTTCGGTTATGGATATCAACAAAATGGAAGGTTGAGACACGAGGAAAAGAATGTGAGTTTTAAAGACATGATGAAAGAATTCATTCGTGTTCAAGAGGCGACGAATGAGAGTATTTTTAACTCAATGAAGGAGATAGACGATAGAATTGAGCAATGGAGTAGAAGCAACCAAGCGGTTATTCAAGAATTGGACCTGAAGATTGAGGAGATGGATGAACTGTTTGAAAATCAACCAACGGGTCAAAAACAGATTTCTACCCAATCAAACCCTAGACCTTCAAACGATCAAGGTGGTGAATATAACCAAGGTTCAAGGTATCAAACACCTAATCAAGGGAAAGAGCAAGTGAATGAAATTTTTACACGATCGGGTTTTAGCTACGAGAACGACGAGGAGCAGAACGAAGCAGAAAACGAAAAACAGGGCAAACTGGGTGGAATGCGCCACATTCCCAGCTTAGTCAACCCTGTTTCGTTTTCCAACTTGTCTAATGCGGCTCATTCAAGTCTAATGCGGGGCATTGAGACCCCGGACCCCAAAAATGACCGAAAAGCTGAGTTAGAGGTAGAAAATCAAGTGGGGGATGAACCGATGGTCAAAAATGAAGACGAGACATCAAAACGGGTCACAACTACACCCACTAGTTTGGATTTGGAATTGGAAGAGCTTATTGGGTCGGAAATGGTGGCGGTTGACAACCTGACTAGTGTAGACATAACTTTGGATGATTTTGAGAGGTTATTTGATTTGAATACTGAACCGGTTGTCACCAAAGTTGAGAAAGAGGTTGAAGTCACGGAGGAATTGATGCTCGAGAAAGAAATCGTGAAAAAAGTGAATTGTGCATTAAGCTAAATATCGTTACGGAGCCGAAATTGAAAGTTGACGAAGACGAGGAGTACTTGAGTTTCGATGATTTCATAGATGGAAAACCAAGTGGGCAAGGGTATGAAAAAGATAAGAATGGGGGAAAAGGTGGTGACTCTAGACGATGGAAGGATGTTTCGATCATGCGGGAAACAAAGGAGTGGCATGACGCATGGGCGAAAACCCGCAATGAAATCATTGTATCTAACTATGAATTTCTTTGTGATGATTTGATTTGTAGGTGTGTTGGGGGATGTTACATCTTGAAGAATGGCAACCCGGGTTTTCTTTATTTTCTTTCCTTTTCTTTTATTTTTATTTAGTTTGATTTTTAGTTTTTAGTTTTTTAATTTCTAGTTTGGAAACGCATTCGGGACAATGCGTTAAATAAGTATGGGGGGGGACGTCGGGAATTTAGCTTATTTTATATTCCCTCCTATATATCCATTACGTTTTCTTATTTTGTCCCATTTGAGTCTAAAAAAAAAAAAAAAAAAAAAAAAAAAAAAAACGCTTAAACATAGTTAGGGAAAATGATAGGGGCTTTTGTATTTAACTTTATTCTGGTAATTTAACGTGAAATTGTTTAGGAACATCTTTAGTTAATAAAATACTTGTAAATAAGAATTTAGGTTTTCTAGTTTTAGTTCCTTAAGTTTCCCCGAAAAATCAAAAATCTAGATAATCGCTAGATATCCTTAGTACCGAGCCCTTGTAGTCCTTGCACCCTTTCGGGGGTAGTTGGGGAATCCTAGTATCACTTAATCCCATATGAGAGTTAGAGGCGAAGAAAAAGGTCATAGGTCTTTCCCGTCAACAAATTGAACTCAACCTCACTATACAAAACCGTTCACTTCAAAGAAAATATAAAATATAAATCTATAGTATTTGAAGTGAACGAAAGTGAGAGGAAAGCTAAATGAAGTGACTAACCAAAAAAATCTCAAAGAAAGAAGAACCAAAATGAAGAAACGGTTTTGTGATATTTTAAGGTTTCCCCCGAATGCAAGGCGGTATAGGGGTCGGCCCGAAAGGCTGATCGCTCCAACTTCGCTTGGAGAGTGAGGGAAAAGCGGTGGTTATCTAGACATATCAAAACTAGGGGATAAATTAGGAATTGACATTAGGAAATTGCGGTTTTTATTTGCTTAAGTAATTTAGTAACTCTTGATGTTCGTAGTCGGTTTTACGATCTAGAAATTTCACGCATATCTTTATTTTACACACCGGAATGTAGTTAAATGTTAAAGCCCGTGATTCCTTAATTTTTTTCTTAAGTTGTAATTTTAGAGTTAGTCGAGTCGGATTTGCTTAGGGACAAGCAAATGTTTAAGTATGGGGGGTTTGATATCGCTCGATTATACGCGTATTCTTTCGCGATATTTGTTATGTTTTTGTGTCAAAACGTAATGGATAACCTCGTATTACTTATTTTTGTGTAAAGTTTATGTTTTAGGTGTTTTAATATGTTTGGAGTAAAAAAAGGATGAATTCGAGACCAAAATGCAGCTAATAGTAAAACGGATGTATCGGGAGCATACAGACTCGAAAAGACCTCCGGTCAGCGCCAAAACGATCGCAGCGAAAAAATCTACAAACTGGAGTATTTTGTTAGCTATTACATATACCACGAATTCTGGACAGAAAAGGGACAACACCATTCATAATCTCAGATCATAAGCATCATTGCAAAGAAGAAGAAGGCATATCATAATCGTAATTTCGAGTTTCTATCAAACAATCGTTATTTTCATTTCTACTTAGCTATCTTGGAGTTACTTGGAACTTATTTCCAACAGTTTGGTATTGAAATTTTATCTATTTTACATTTGCAATTGAATTATGTCTTTTATCTATTTGATTAGTTTCGTTACCATTTTGAGTAGCTAATTCCTTTAAACGTTTGCTTGGATTTTGTGATCGTTTATGTGTTAGATTTTGGGCGTGAAAGTCGATTGATGTGTAGAGGTTAATTGGGGATCCGTTTGGGTTGTTATTTTGATTATATTGTTAAGATTGTTTATACTTTTATTTGTTAAACTAAAAACGGGTATTCGAGAGGAATCCGTAATTTTTACTAAAATAAGAACGAATTAATCAACCGGTCTATAGTTGATTTGAGGTTTAGGATATTCGAAAGGAATCTTAACGAGTAATCAAACATTTAGATTAAAACTTGAATGTTAGTTGTAATTAGGTTCATATCATTATCAAAATCATGTTATATAAAACGTAAGTAAGGTGTTAGTGACAAACACATGTTGTAGGTATTCGAAAGGAACTTATAATAAGTTATTCGACGTTTTACGAAAAGGTTAATCGGTCTATAATTAATCTAAAATTATTTGTATTCGAAAGGAGCTGGTAATATAATGATTTGGTAAACTGAATTTGATTTTAGCTAAGAAACTATTCGAAAGGAAGTTTTATAAGATTAAGTCGAGCATATAAACTTGTTGCTTAATGACTTAGATGTTTAAGGTTTCTACCGTATTCGAAAGGAACGGTGTTTCGGTTTAGATGTCTAAAGTTAGCTCGGTATTCGAAAGGAATCGTGTTATAACATTAGAAGTTAATTCAACCAAACAACCCAAAATGACAATCGGATAAATAGAAACCAATCCAAACGAGTGTTTTTCCCATATCTTGATTTATCACAAAACGATACTTGTCACTTTTAGTTAATTTAGAAAACCCAATTTGTTACGTGTTTCTTGTTACTTATAGCTATTATCTCAATTATAAATAGTCCCCGTGTTCGAACCCGGAATTTGCCCATACTTTACTACGATCGACAAGGGTACACTGCCGGGTGTCGTAGTCTAGTTAAAGCCTATTTTCGGAAAACTAGATTTCGCACATCAAGTCTTGTAACAGTTCTGGGAGACTCTTTAGTTTTCCCATGATTAGCATTGAATACAAGTCTTGTAACAGTTCTGGGACCTCTTGCGCCGCAACCACACTACCTTGCACCACAAGTCAGCTCCAGTTTGTAGATTTTTTCGCTGCGATCGTTTTGGCGCTGACCGGAGGTCTTTTCGAGTCCGTATGCTCCCGATACATCCGTTTTACTATTAGCTGCATTTTGGTCTCGAATTCATCCTTTTTTTACTCCAAACATATTAAAACACCTAAAACATAAACTTTACACAAAAATAAGTAATACGAGGTTATCCATTACGTTTTGACACAAAAACATAACAAATATCGCGAAAGAATACGCGTATAATCGAGCGATATCAGGTACCCAAGGAATAACCAGAATCAGTATCAGAACAGTAACCAGAATCAACAGCAGTCAGGATCGTATGGTCAAAAACAGGAAGACGAGGATACCAGTTTGAAGGACATGATGAGAAGCTTCATTCACACTCAGTCAGCGAAAAATGAAGCAACAACCAACCAGTTTAAGGTCCTTAATGAGAAATTGGAGCAAGGACAAAGGAATCAACAAGCAGCACTTAGTGATTTGGAGAAGAGATTGGAGAGACTAAGTGATCAACATGCTGCTAGGCCTAATGGTCAGTTGCCAAGTAACACCCAACAGAACCCAAGGAAACAACCATTCCCTAACACTGCAGGGCAAAAATATCAAACTCCTAACAATCGAAATGAGCATGTGAATGCAGTGTCTACAAGGTCTGGTAGAGTTTATGGTAATGTTAATGATTTTGCAGGTGTCACTAGTCCAGTTGTGCAGGAATCTAATGTTGAAGTGGAGGCGAATGAGGAAGAAGAGGAACCGGAAGTTACGCCAGCTGCTCAATCCAAACCGGCTGTGGCACCTCAAGTGAAGGCATACAAGCCGAAAGTTCCCTTTCCTCAACGTTTGAGGAAGGAGAAGATGCAGGAACAGTACGGTAAATTTGTTGATATGATTAAATCTGTGCATATTAATGTTCCTTTGGTTGACTTGATTTCAGGAATGCCAAATTACGCCAAATTTATCAAGGAGCTTGTAACTGGAAAAGGGAAGTTGGAGGAAGCTAAAGCCACGTTTTTAAATGCAGAGTGTTCAACACTTATTCAAAATCAGGTTCCACCAAAGTTAGGAGACCCAGGGAGTTTTCTAATTTCATGTACTTTGAGTAAAGCAATAACTTGTGAGGCATTAGCTGATTTAGGAGCTAGTATTAATCTTATGCCTTATTCATTGTATGTTAAATTGGATTTAGGGGCATTAAAACCTACTCGTATGAGTATTAGACTCGCCGACCGTTCATACCAATACCCTTTAGGTATAGCTGAAAATATGCGAGTGCAAGTAGGTCAATTTCTGTTTCCCGTTGATTTTGTCATCTTAGAAATGGAGGAGGATAGCAAGGTACCTTTGATTTTAGGTAGACCATTTCTACATACCGCGGATGCTATCATTCATGTTAAGGACGGGGAAATTTCTTTGGGGGTTGATGAGGAAAGGATTATTTTTACTGTAGATCGAGCTTTAAAGCATTCTTATTCTTATGATGATACATGTTTTTGAATTGATGTTATTGATGACATTTTGGACTTAGAATTACAGGAATTGCTTGAAGAAGATGAAGAAGCTTTGAAGGAGATTAGTGATTATGGAGATGTCACTATTGCAGAAATAGAGGAGATGTTAGCTTTGGATGTTGAAGAGGATGCAACTGTTGAGGAGAGCTATGAGGAGATCAAAGTGAATGATGAAGAGAAGATAAAGACTTCCATCGAGAATCCTCCAAAGGATGTGGAGCTTAAACCATTGCCCAAGCACTTGGAATATGCTTTTCTCGAAGGTACATCTTTACTTCCTGTTATAATCTCATCATCACTTTCGGATGATGAGAAAGCTCGTTTGATGATTGTGTTGAAAGCCCATAGGAAAGCTTTTGCTTGGAGAACATCTGACATACCCGGAATAAGCCCTCACTTTTGTAAACATAAGATTAATTTCTTAGATGATGTTAAACCTGTAGTTCTAAGACAGAGAAGGCTTAATCCTAATATGAAAGATGTAGTTAAGAAAGAGATTGTCAAACTTCTTGATGCGGGAATTATTTACCCCATATCTGACAGTCCTTGGGTGAGTCCGGTACATTGTGTACCGAAGAAAGGGGGGATGACTGTGGTGACCAATGAAAAGAATGAGTTAGTTCCCACTAGGACAGTGACAGGATGGCGTGTGTGCATAGATTATAGGAAATTGAATGATGCAACACGTAAAGACCATTTCCCGTTACCCTTTATGGACCAAATGCTTGAACGATTGGCCGGAAACGAATACTTTTGCTTTTTAGATGGATTTTCCCGTTATTTCCAAATCCCAATTGACCTTGAAGACCAAGAAAAAACCACTTTTACATGTCCATTTGGTACTTATGCCTACCGTAGGATGCCTTTTGGTTTATGTAATGCTCCTGCTACGTTTCAACGATGTATGTTGGCGATTTTTCAGGATATGATTGAAACTTCCATGGAAGTTTTTATGGATGATTTTTCTGTTTTTGGGAATTCATTTGATTCTTGTTTGATTAACCTAGATAAAATGTTGGAAAGGTGCGAAGCGGCGCATCTTGTGCTAAACTGGGAAAAATGTCATTTTATGGTTAAAGAAGGAATTGTGTTAGGACATAAGGTGTCTAGTTTAGGTATGGAAGTAGACAAAGCTAAGATTGATGTTATAGCTAAATTGCCTCCACCGACCAATGTTAAATCTGTTAGGAGTTTCCTTGGACATGCGGGATTTTACCGTAGGCTTATTAAGGATTTTTCTAAGATCACTCGTCCCATGACTAGGCTTTTGGAGAAGGATGTTCCTTTTGAATTTAATCAGGATTGTTTAAATGCTTTTGATATTCTTAAGGATAGACTTACCCATTCACCTATTATGGTTTCACCTAACTGGACTTTACCTTTTGAACTAATGTGTGATGCTAGTGATTTTGCTTTAGGTGCTGTGTTAGGACAACGGGAAGGAAATCATTTTCAACCCATTTACTTTGCTAGTAAAACACTCAATAGCGCCCAACAGAATTACACCACCACAGAGAAGGAGTTGTTAGCAGTAGTCTTTGCTTTTGATAAGTTTCGTCCTTATTTAGTGTTAAGCAAGACTATAGTGTTTACTGATCATTCAGCCCTTAGGTATTTGTTTTCTAAACAGGATGCTAAGCCTAGACTCATTCGTTGGATTCTTCTTTTGCAAGAATTTGACATAGAGATTAAGGATAAGAAGGGAGCTGAAAACTTAGCTGCTGACCATTTAAGTCGATTAGAAAATCCGGAACTTGAGGAACTTAGGGAAACTGATATAGGAGATACTTTTCCCGAGGAGCATTTGTTTAGGATTGATGATGATTCGGATGTACATGATGATCCATGGTATGCAGACATAGCTAATTATATTGTTGCAGGTGTTATGCGAAAAGGTTTGACACATCAACAAAGGAAGAAATTCTTTTCTGATGTGAAGAACTATTTTTGGGATAAACCGTATTTGTTTAGAATGTGTGCAGATGGGATGATCCGCAGGTGTGTAGCTGGAGAGGAAACACGGAGAATTTTGGATGAATGTCACCATGGACCGAATGGTGGACATTATGGACCATCGACTACGGGGAAAAAAGTGTTTGATGCAGGATTTTATTGGCCGACAATATTCAAGGAAGCACAAACATTGGTTCAGACTTGTGATGCGTGTCAACGTCAAGGTAACCTCTCTAAACGGGATGAAATGCCTCAACAAGGTATCCAGGTATGTGAGGTATTTGACATATGGGGTATTGATTTTATGGGACCTTTTCCTCCTTCCCATAAATATCTTTATATCTTGGTTGCTGTTGATTATGTGTCAAAATGGGCGGAGGCAAAGGCTTTACCAACGAATAACGCTAATGTGGTAATTGATTTTCTAAAAAAACTATTTAGTAGGTTTGGTGTTCCTAAGGCCTTAATCAGTGATCGTGGAATTCATTTCGCGAATCACCAACTTGCTAAGGTGCTTAAGAAGTATGGGGTCACTCATAGATTCTCTACTTCTTATCACCCGCAAACAAGTGGCCAAGTGGAAAACACAAACCGAGCTTTAAAAAGAATTTTAGAGAAAACGGTTAACAACAATCCTAAGGTTTGGGCTAAAAAGTTAGATGATGCTTTATGGGCATTCAGGACTGCATATAAAACACCGATTGGTACTACACCGTATCGGTTACTTTATGAAAAAACTTGCCATTTACCTTTAGAGATTGAACACAAAGCGTACTTGGCTTTGCAAAATTGCAACGTGGATTTGATCTTAGCAGGTGAAAAAAGATTTTTGCAGTTGCATGAGTTGGATGAGATGAGGTTGCAAGCTTACGATAATTCAAGACTTTACAAAAAAGGACGAAAGCTTGGCATGATAGACACATCAGACCTAAAGAGTTTGATATCGCATATTTATACGTTTATTTCTATGCGATATTCGGTTGTTTTTCATAATAAACATGATGGATAGGATAGGTTTAATCGTGTGGAAAAGTTGTTTTGTCTATTTTATAGGTTTATATGATTGGGAAGTGGAAATGGTGGAAGAAATGAGCTTAAAAGACCAAAAATAGTGAAATCTGACGAAGAGAACGTCGCAGTAGCACCTCCACCGTTTTGATCATAACTTCTTCATACGATATCCGATTTAGGTGATTCAAATTGGAGAATGAAGAAGAAAGAGAGAGCTACATTTTGCAAAAATTAGAATATGGGAAAAAAGGCCCGGTGCTGCGTACCTATCTGGATAATTAAAAGAAATTGTAATTCGAGTCGAATACGTTTTCCACTTTGCTTTTGCCTATAAATACAAGACCAAATCCGTCCAGAAATTCATCCCATTATTATTTTCAAGTCTCTGGGGCTGGTATTTAGTTTAGCAGCAAGGATTAAGGCAAGGAAGATCACTTTTTCGGCAATCGACGATTACGACACGTTCGACAAAACTCTCCGTTTGTTTCTTTTAGTTTTAAACTATTTTCCAGAATGCTTTCTAACAATTTATTTGCTGTTTTAGACTTGATCATGAGTTGCTAAATTCTCATTATGCTTGTTTGAACAACGGATCCGATTTGAAGTTTATTTAACGTTTTCGATTGTTTATGTTTTTGTGTTTAACCATTGATCCTTATTTGCTTAAATTTTAGTATATTATCAGAGTTGTTTATATTAAATTTAACTAATCAATATTCTAGGAATTCGGAAGGAATATAGATAGATTAGATAAGTTTTATGAAGTAATCGGTCGGTCTATAATCGATTTAAAATTATTAAGATTCGGAAGGACTTAGTAATAACAACTTAGGTAATTAAATTTAAGTGAGTAGGTCTAAGTATTAAGATTCGGAAGGACTTGATAATTAGAGGAGTTATTCGGAAGGAAACTCTATATGTTTAAATCACTAAAAGCAGGCTTGTTACTTATTGCTTGATTATTAATATTTATAAATGTATTCGGAAGGAACGGTGTAATTAGAGATAATTAAAGTTAGTAAAAGATTCGGAAGGACTTTTATTATATCTTAGAAGTTGGAAAAACAATCGATCTCGTAAAATTAACGGAAAATAGGTGAAGTGTCAAACAAGCATATATTCTCTTTATTTGATTTAATCAATTACTCTTTCGTTCGATTTTAATTAATCATCACTTTTTCTTAATTATTTGCAATCTTTTGTTACGATAAAAAACCCCAAAAAATACTCAGTATTATTAATTCGGAATTTAAAACAAATTAGTCCCTGCGAACGAACCTTTACTTGCTTTAAACTATATTATATACGGATAGGTCCACTGCCTAGAAGTGTGTAATTGCGTTAAATAGTAGGTTAATTTTAAGACTAGATTTTACACATCAAGTTTTTGGCTCCGCTGCCGGGGACTGATTTTTCGTTTTTGTTTCGAATTTGTAATACGATCCTTTTGAGTATTTATTTGCTTAGAAGTTACTTTTAAATTGTTATTACACTGGTACGTTTTACGCTTTTCTTGTTTTTGTCTTTTCAGGTATTTCAGGTAGTTGATGAACACAAGGGCTTCGGGATTACCACTCGCGAGTCCAAAGTCAAATCCAGGAGTATAGAAGAGGCAACTTATCGCTTCAGACACCACCAAGTTTTGATCAAGTTTCACCCGTCAAATTTGAAGACATTGCGTCGTCAGAAAGCGGAGGAAGCGATTCAGAACCAGAGGTCGAAGAAGTATTTTGTGAAGACAAACCGGAACCGCAACCAGCTATGGATCCTTTGGACACACCAATGAACCGACGGGCCGCAGCTGTAGCAGTGCCACCCAACCGAGGGTCGGCAATCACCACCCCGGAATTGGGTGATGATTTCTTTGTCAAGGGTCACCATCTCAAGATGATCCACGACAACACGTTCGATGGGCGATACAATTCAGATCCGCATAAACACATAGCCAAATTTAACGAGCTGCGTGAGATGTTCAAATACGGTCAAGGAAAAGGCGATCCTGTCAAACTGAGGTTATTCCCTTCGTCTCTCACCGGAGATGCGAAGGTTTGGTTCGAGGAGCTTAATGAAAATTCAATAACCACATGGACGCAAATGCGCGAGGCTTTTATCAAAGGATTTTTCCCACCCGCCTTGGGTAGGAAATTACTTCGAGACATCAGAGGATTCCGACAGGAAGATGGAGAGACTTCCACTGAAGCATGGGCAAGACTTAAGGAGTTGCTGAGAAGTTGTTATGGTCATGGATTGGGCAAGGAAAACATTATTGAAATTTTATTCTACGGGTTAACCAAGGAGTCTCAAAACGAGTTGGATCTAGCAGGAGGAGGAGATTTCATGTACAACACCACCAACGAGGCATACAACTTAATGGAAGACAAGCTAGTCATAAGCCTATCAAGGGAGTATCGAGACGATGGTCGAGGCCGAAAACACAGAGGACAAGTTGCTCAAGCTGAGAGTAGCTATGAAATATCTTCGGTAGTTCAAGAGGTCAAGTTACTAGCGGATAGGATTGATAAGCGCTTAGGAAGGATAGAGAAGGACATGCACTTGGTGAAGAATGGATGTGAAGGATGCGGGGGACCTCACTATGCTAGTGAGTGTAATCAAGTGGAGGATGCCAACTACGTACAATATGGTTATCCTAATCGGGGGTCAAATTGGCAAAACCGCGGAGGTAATTACAACCGGGGTGACAATCGAGACAACGGATGGCAAAGAAACAACCGAAAACACAGAGGACAAGTTTCTCAAGCTGAGAGTAGCTATGAAATATCTTCGGTAGTTCAAGAGGTCAAGTTACTAGCGGATAGGATTGATAAGCGCTTAGGAAGGATAGAAAAGGACATGCACTTGGTGAAGAATGGATGTGAAGGATGCGGGGGACCTCACTATGCTAGTGAGTGTAATCAAGTGGAGGATGCCAACTACGTACAATATGGTTATCCTAATCGGGGGTCAAATTGGCAAAACCGCGGAGGTAATTATAACCGGGGTGACAATCGAGACAACGGATGGCAAAGAAACAACACACGTTCCCCACCACGACAAAGATACGATCCACCGAAAAACGAAGACGAAGATCCAAGCATTAAAGATCTTTTGAAATCGTTCATCAACACCCAAAAATCAACCAATGACGATGTTCGTAACCAATTTAACGATGTCCGTAACCAATTTAAAGTTTTAACTAAGCAAATCGAGCAAGGACAGAGAAATCAGCAGGCAGCACATCAAGACTTAGAGAGACGGTTCGATAGGATGAACGAGCGGAACTCAAATCGGCAACCGGGCCAAATACCGAGCAACACTCAACCAAATCCAGGACCACAGAATCAAGGAAATACTTCCAACAATCAGGGACCGAAATATCAACCTCCTAACATGAGAGAAGAGCATGTAAATGCAATCACTACACGCTCGGGACATGCTTATGGAGGAGATCAAGACGAAAATGGAGGAAAACAGTCAGGTGGTGCGCAGCACCAACCTACCAGTGCGCAGCACCGACCAGAAAAGATGCCCGGTGCGCAGCACCCAGCCTCTGACCAAACTGGTGCGCAACACCGATCTGCTGAACCGATTATTGACGATTTCGAGATCGAGGACGATGAGGACGAGGCACCACAAGTGAAACCCAAGGCCAAAACACCTGAACCAGTGGGGGTAGTTCCAATCAAAGCTTATAAGCCACATGTTCCATATCCTCAACGATTACGAAAAGCGAGAATGCGGGAGCAGTACGGTAAATAATGTGACATGATTAAATCTGTTAATATTAACGTTCCTCTTGTTGATTTGATTGCATGGATGCCAAACTACGCTAAATTCATCAAGGAGTTGGTCACAAACAAGGGAAAGTCATTGGAGGAGCAAGCCGCTTTCTTAAACGCAGAATGTTCCGCTTTGGTGAAAAATTCGATACCACCAAAGTTGGATGATCCAGGGAGTTTTCTTATCCAGTGTAATTTCAGTAACACTTATAGTTGTAGTGCATTGGCCGACTTAGGAGCTAGCATAAATTTGATGCCACAGTCATTATATGCTAAACTTGCTTCGGGAGATTTAAAACCTACCAAAATGAGTATCCGATTAGCCGACCGATCATTTCAATATCCGTTAGGAATTGCTGAGAACATGCTAGTAAAAGTAGGAAAATTCACTTTCCCTGTTGACTTTGTGATTCTAGAAATGGATGAAGATGTCACTGTGCCACTTATTTTAGGTCGACCATTTTTAAACACTGCTGACGCAATTATTCGTGTAAAAGACAGGGAAATTTCAATAGGGATTGGGGACGAACGAATTTCATTTTCTGTTAATAAAGCCCCAAAACATTCTTCCTCCACTGATGCAACCTGTTTTCGTATTGACGTTTTTGATGAAATGTTTGATTTAGATGTACAGTAAATGCTTGGAGGACACGTTGCAGTTGACGATGAGGGAGATGAAGAGCTCGAGGACTTTGATCCCATCTTGAAAATGGAGTTGGAGGCATTTGAGAAGAATTCTACAAGAATGACATTTGAAAAATCCGACCCGGATTTAGACTTATTAGAGATAGAATTTTTAATAAATAATCCGGGTGCAACATTTTTGGTTGGAAGAAGTTCATTAGAGGAAAAGCTCGAAGACTCTGACTCGATGTCGACAAAGGAGCTCGCGGAATTGGACAAATCGAACCCACACATGAAGCGTACAATATCCGATTCAAGTTTGGGGGAAAACGGTCACGGTATCTCTCATGACCCTTTTGATTTATTTTCTTTAACTTGTCGAGAAAAGGAAAATATTTTGCAGGAATTTGAGGATATCGGAGATGACACCGCATGAGAGGAATTTAAGAAGACAAAATTCAATGGAAGCAAATATGACGATGTTTGGGAAATTGAAGATGCTTTATTACTGATTACTGAGGCTCGAGAGTGCCATGACGCTTGGGTGAAGCGAACCAAGATGTTCGATGTCATGGAGGAAACATTGACTTTTGGAGATCATGACGGATATGAGTCGAGTGAGAAATTCGTGGATGATGGAAAGCACGTGGGAAAGAAAGGCGAGAGAAATCTCGATCTTAACATGAAGGCATAAGTTGGAGCATATCGAGTCAAGCTAAGGACTCGCTTGAAAAACAAGCGCTTCTCGGGAGGCAACCCGGGTTTTATTTTCCCTTTTTCGTAGTTAAATTTTTCCATTTTCTTTTATCTTTATTTCTTATTTAGTATTCGGTTTTTTTTTTATTTTTTTTTTTGCATTTCTTTTGTAGTTTCAGTCTTTAGGTACCAAGAAAACCAACGAAAAAACCAAAAAAAAAATTATTAAAAAAAAAAAAAAAAAAAAAAAAAATTGTAAATTTTTGTAAAGTTATTGTTTACCATTTTCCTCTATTAGACTTTAAAAATAGTCTACTATTTTTACTATTTTTATTCCGTCGTAATTTGTAATTTTTTTTTTTTTTTTTTTTTTTTTTTTTTTTTACTTTAATATTTGTGTTTAGTTTTTCTATTTTAGTTTTTATAGATTTGAAGTGAGTTCAGCAACCGGTTTTGGGACGGGCATTCAGTTCGGCATATCTTTTCACCGAAAATTTTTCGATATCTACGACCGGGTTCTACTTTCTTCTTTTCTTATTTTTGTATTATTTTTTCTTTTTAGATTTTATTTTTGTAATTTCCCTTAGTTTTTAGTCGTTAACACATTAGGGACAATGTGTTACTTAAGTTTGGGGGGGGGGGGGGGGGGGGGGGGGGGTCATCGGGAAATTTCAAATTTTATTTTTCGACCCTTAGCTTAGTTTCCATCGTGTTAGATTGTGTTATTTTGTACAGTTTTTGAGTCAGAAAATAGAAAATAAAAAAAAATTGAAAAATTAGAAAAACCAAAAAAATATAACGTGTCTAGTCGGTAAATACCTTAAACTTTAAGCATAACCAGACGCATTTTATACCCTACTCAGAAAATAGTGAAAATTTGAGCCTTTGAAAGCATTTATTTTTAATGTTATTTTTTTTCGATTCTTGAGTGTGCCGATGGTTGATGACTTTAGAACTTGACATTGTTATACATTTCGAGACCACATATGAGCAATTGCATTAGGGTAACTTAGTGTGATTTGGTACAATGATAGGGGCAATTAGGATTAACCCATTTGTGTAGCCTTTTCGTTTCTTTTATATATTTTTCGGCTAACCCTTGTAACACTTATTTTTAGTGTTAGAAACTCTAGTAAACCAATTTGCGCCTAAACCGTTTCGTTATATATTTTGTACACTCATCTATTTTCGTTTCTTTTTAGATTAAGTCCGAACTTAGTTTTTTGATTGCTATAATATATGAAGTAAAGTTAGAGTTACTAAGGCAGAAAAGAAAAGTAGATTATTATTGCGTTGTATTATTTTGTATTTGGAGAAATAATTAATTATTAGCCTTTTGAGCATGTGTATTTACCACGAGAAAAAAATTATTTTGTAAGGCATGTACTAGGCTGAAAGAAGAAAAAAAAGTGAAAAAGAAAACAAAAAAATCGAAAAAACAGAAAAGAAAAAAAAAATTATTAGTTGTAGATTTTAAGAAAAATAGTGTATTATGAGTCGTGTATTATATACGAAAATTTGCATATTCGGAGAAAAAGTATAAGTTGAAGAAAAATTGAGCAATCCAGTTCTTTAGAGATTTTATTTAGTTCGAACTTAATCTAAGTTTTGTATATTTTTATTTAACCCGTTTACACTCCATTATATATTATTCACATGTCTTTACCTGTAAATTATAACCCGAATAAAAGTCCCCGTTTAGTTGTACCTAGACTCTAGTGGTGGAGATTTGATTCTTTATCAAGCCTATGATAGAATATTCACCATGACTGAGCAGTTGAGCGATTCTACAGAATACGTTACACACCTTTTAGATTAGTTGAGAGATTGTGTGATTTTACTTCCAATAAAAATCGTGAGGTGTTTGGTTATGTAATTTAAAATTTGGTTTTGATAATTGTTTTAACACAGTTTTTGCTTGAGGGCAAGCAAAAGGTTAAGTTTGGGGGGATTTGATATCGCATATTTATACGTTTATTTCTATGCAATATTCGGTTGTTTTTCATAATAAACATGATGGATAGGATAGGTTTTTGCATTTAATCGTGTGGAAAAGTTGTTTTGTCTATTTTATAGGTTTATATGATTGGGAAGTGGAAATGGTGGAAGAAATGAGCTTAAAAGACCAAAAATAGTGAAATCTGACAAAGAGAACGTCGCAGTAGCACCTCCACCGTTTTAATCATAACTTCTTCATACGATATCCGATTTAGGTGATTCAAATTGGAGAATGAAGAAGAAAGAGAGAGCTACATTTTGCAAAAATTAGAATATGGGAAAAAAGGCCCGGTGCTGCGCACCTATCTGGATAATTAAAAGAAATTGTAATTCGAGTCGAATACGTTTTCCACTTTGCTTTTGCCTATAAATACAAGACCAAATCCGTCCAGAAATTCATCCAATTATTATTTTCAAGTCTCTGGAGCTGGTATTACGTTTAGCAGCAAGGATTAAGGCAATGAAGATCACTTTTTTGGCAATCGGCGATTACGACACGTTCGACAAAACTCTCCGTTTGTTTCTTTTTAGTTTTAAACTATTTTCCAGAATGATTTCTAACAATTTATTTGCTGTTTTAGACTTGATCATGAGTTGCTAAATTCTCATTATGCTTGTTTGAACAACGGATCCTATTTGAAGTTTATTTAACGTTTTCGATTGTTTATGTTTTTGTGTTTAACCGTTGATCCTTATTTGCTTAAATTTTAGTATATTATCAGAGTTGTTTATATTAAATTTAACTAATCAATATTCTAGGAATTCGGAAGGAATCTAGATAGATTAGATAAGTTTTATGAAGTAATCGGTCGGTCTATAATCGATTTAAAATTATTAAGATTCGGAAGGACTTAGTAATAACAACTTAGATAATTAAATTTAAGTGAGTAGGTCTAAGTATTAAGATTCGGAAGGACTTGATAATTAGAGGAGTTATTCGGAAGGAAACTCTATAAGTTTAAATCACTAAAAGCAGGCTTGTTACTTATTGCTTGATTATTAATATTTATAACTGTATTCGGAAGGAACGGTGTAATTAGAGATAATTAAAGTTAGTAAAAGATTCGGAAGGACTTTTATTATATCTTAGAAGTTGGAAAAACAATCGATCTCGTAAAATTAACGGAAAATAGGTGAAGTGTCAAACAAGCATATATTCTCTTTATTTGATTTAATCAATTACTCTTTCGTTCGATTTTAATTAATCATCACTTTTTCTTAATTATTTGCAATCTTTTGTTACGATAAAAAACCCCCAAAAATACTCAGTATTATTAATTCGGAATCTAAAACAAATTAGTCCCTGCGAACGAACCTTTACTTGCTTTAAACTATATTATATACGGATAGGTCCACTGCCTAGAAGTGTGTAATTGCGTTAAATAGTAGGTTAATTTTAAGACTAGATTTTACACATCAAGTTTTTGGCGCCGCTGCCGGGGACTGATTTTTCGTTTTTGTTTCGAATTTGTAATACGATCCTTTTGAGTATTTATTTACTTAGAAGTTACTTTTAAATTGTTATTACACCGGTACGTTTTACGCTTTTCTTGTTTTTGTCTTTTCAGGTATTTCAGGTAGTTGATGAACACAAGGGCTTCGGGATTACCACTCGCGAGTCCATAGTCAAATCCAGGAGTATCAAAGAGACGAGGCAGGAGAAGAGGCAACTTATCGCTTCAGACACCACCAAGTTTTGATCAAGTTTGACCCGTCAAATTTGAAGACATTGCGTCGTCAGAAAGCGGAGGAAGCGATTCAGAACCAGAGGTCGAAGAAGTATTTTGTGAAGACAAACCGGAACCGCAACCAGCTATGGATCCTTTGGAAACACCAATGAACCGACGGGCCGCAGCTGTAGCAGTGCCACCCAACCGAGGGTCGGCAATCACCACCCCGGAATTGGGTGATGATTTCTTTGTCAAGGGTCACCATCTCAAGATGATCCACGACAACACGTTCGATGGGCGATACAATTCAGATCCGCATAAACACATAGCCAAATTTAACGAGCTGCGTGAGATGTTCAAATACGGTCAAGGAAAAGGCGATCCTGTCAAACTGAGGTTATTCCCTTCGTCTCTCACCGGAGATGCGAAGGTTTGGTTCGAGGAGCTTAATGAAAATTCAATAACCACATGGACGCAAATGCGCGAGGCTTTTATCAAAGGATTTTTCCCACCCGCCTTGGGTAGGAAATTACTTCGAGACATTAGAGGATTCCGACAGGAAGATGGAGAGACTTCCACTGAAGCATGGGCAAGACTTAAGGAGTTGCTGAGAAGTTGTTATGGTCATGGATTGGGCAAGGAAAACATTATTGAAATTTTATTCTACGGGTTAACCAAGGAGTCTCAAAACGAGTTGGATCTAGCAGGAGGAGGAGATTTCATGTACAACACCACCAACGAGGCATACAACTTAATGGAAGACAAGCTAGTCATAAGCCTATCAAGGGAGTATCGAGACGATGGTCGAGGCCGAAAACACAGAGGACAAGTTGCTCAAGCTGAGAGTAGCTATGAAATATCTTCGGTAGTTCAAGAGGTCAAGTTACTAGCGGATAGGATTGATAAGCGCTTAGGAAGGATAGAGAAGGACATGCACTTGGTGAAGAATGGATGTGAAGGATGCGGGGGACCTCACTATGCTAGTGAGTGTAATCAAGTGGAGGATGCCAACTACGTACAATATGGTTATCCTAATCGGGGGTCAAATTGGCAAAACCGCGGAGGTAATTACAACCGGGGTGACAACCGAGACAACGGATGGCAAAGAAACAACACACGTTCCCCACCACGACAAAGATACGATCCACCGAAAAACGAAGATGAAGATCCAAGCATTAAAGATCTTTTGAAATCGTTCATCAACACCCAAAAATCAACTAATGACGATGTCCGTAACCAATTTAACGATGTCCGTAACCAATTTAAAGTTTTAACTGAGCAAATCGAGCAAGGACAGAGAAATCAGCAGGCAGTACATCAAGACTTAGAGAGACGGTTCGATAGGATGAACGAGCGGAACTCAAATCGGCAACCGGGCCAAATACCGAGCAACACTCAACCAAATCCACGACCATAGAATCAAGGAAATACTTCCAACAATCAGGGACCGAAATATCAACCTCCTAACATGAGAGAAGAGCATGTAAATGCAATCACTACACGCTCGGGACATGCTTATGGAGGAGATCAAGACGAAAATGGAGGAAAACAGTCAGGTGGTGCGCAGCACCAACCTACCAGTGCGCAGCACCGACCAGAAAAGATGCCCGGTGCGCAGCACCCAGCCTCTGACCAAACTGGTGCGCAACACCGATCTGCTGAACCGATTATTGACGATTTCGAGATCGAGGACGATGAGGACGAGGCACCACAAGTGCAACACAAGGCCAAAACACCTGAACCAGTGGAGGAAGTTCCAATCAAAGCTTATAAGCCACATGTTCCATATCCTCAACGATTACGAAAAGCGAGAATGCGGGAGCAGTACGGTAAATTCGGTGACATGATTAAATCTGTTAATATTAACGTTCCTCTTGTTGATTTGATTGCAGGGATGCCAAACTACGCTAAATTCATCAAGGAGTTGGTCACAAACAAGGGAAAGTCATCGGAGGAGCAAGCCGCTTTCTTAAACGCAGAATGTTCCGCTTTGGTGAAAAATTCGATACCACCAAAGTTGGATGATCCAGGGAGTTTTCTTATCCAGTGTAATTTCAGTAACACTTATAGTTGTAGTGCATTGGCCGACTTAGGAGCTAGCATAAATTTGATGCCACAGTCATTATATGCTAAACTTGCTTCGGGAGATTTAAAACCTACCAAAATGAGTATCCGATTAGCCGACCGATCATTTCAATATCCGTTAGGAATTGCTGAGAACATGCTAGTAAAAGTAGGAAAATTCTCTTTCCCTGTTGACTTTGTGATTCTAGAAATGGATGAAGTTGTCACTGTGCCACTTATTTTAGGTCGACCATTTTTAAACACTGCGGACGCAATTATTCGTGTAAAAGACAGGGAAATTTCACTGGGATTGGGGACGAACGAATTTCATTTTCTGTTAATAAAGCCCCAAAACATTCTTACTCCACTGATGCAACCTGTTTCGTATTGACGTTTTTGATGAAATGTTTGATTTAGATGTACAGGAAATGCTTGGAGGACACGTTGCAGTTGACGATGAGGGAGATGAAGAGCTCGAGGACTTTGATCCCATCTTGAAAATGGAGTTGGAGGCATTTGAGAAGAATTCTACAAGAATGACATTTGAAAAATCCGACCCGGATTTAGACTTATTAGAGATAGAATTTTTAATAAATAATCCGGGTGCAACATTTTTGGTTGGAAGAAGTTCATTAGAGGAAAAGCTCGAAGAATCTGACTCGATGTCGACAAAGGAGCTCGCGGAATTGGACAAATCGAACCCACACATGAAGCGTACAATATCCGATTCAAGTTTGGGGGAAAACGGTCACGGTATCTCTCATGACCCTTCTGATTTATTTTCTTTAACTTGTCGAGAAAAGGAAAATATTTTGCAGGAATTTGAGGATATCGGAGATGACACCGCATGGGAGGAATTTAAGAAGACAAAATTCAATGGAAGCAAATATGACGATGTTTGGGAAATTGAAGATGCTTTATTACTGATTAATGAGGCTCGAGAGTGGCATGACAAGCGCTTCTCGGCAGGCAACCCGGGTTCTATTTTCCCTTTTTCGTAGTTAAATTTTTCCATTTTCTTTTATCTTTATTTCTTATTTAGTATACGGTTTTTTTTTTTTTTTTTTTTTTTTACATTTTTTCTGTTGTAGTTTCAGTTTTTAGGTACCAACAAAACCAACGAAAAAACCAAAATTTTCTTTTTATTAAAACGGAAAAAAAAAAAAAATTATAAATTTTTGTAAAGGTATTGTTTACCATTTTCCTCTATTAGACTTTAAAAATAGTCTACTATTTTTACTATTTTTATTCCGTCGTAATTTGTAATTTGTATTTTTTTTTTTTTTTTTTTTTTTTTTTTTGACTTTAATATTTGTGTTTAGTTTTTCTATTTTAGTTTTTATAGATTTGAAGTGAGTTCAGCAACCGGTTTTGGGACGGGCATTCAGTTCGGCATATCTTTTCACCGAAAATTTTTCGATATCTACGACCGGGTTCTACTTTCTTCTTTTCTTATTTTTGTATTATTTTTTCTTTTTAGATTTTATTTTTGTAATTTCCCTTAGTTTTTAGTCGTTAACACATTAGGGACAATGTGTTACTTAAGTTTGGGGGGGTCATTGTCACACCCCGCTAAAGCGGAAACACGGAATGTGAAGAGCAAAGAATCATTTCACGAGTTATACCAAAAGTCAACGGTTCAAGTCATATATATTGAGATTAAAAGGTAATCATGTTCGAAAAATACAACCAAGATCCGTAAGTATAGAAAGACAAATACATAATAAAGTATTTTTAATAAAATTCCCAAGTATCCAAGGTCTTTTCCCGTATTACTCTTCACATAACTAGCTTGACCCGCCTGAGCAATGCACTTCATAACTTATGCTTAGTTCCTGAAACATGAGATAAAGTGTCAACTACGAAAACGTAGTGAGTGAGTTACAGTTTATGAATTGAAGAAAAGTTCCATTTAAAAGTTTATAAAAGTCCGAAACGAATTCAAGGTTTTACAAAAGTTTGAGAGTCGTTCGGGATCAAAGAGTTTCAAGATAAGATCAAGTACTTAAAATTCAAGAATAAATTAATTAACTTTAAGTGCTTAAAATTCAAGAATAGCTTAGTTTTAAATAAGTTTAAGTACGATCGAAGTGTAAGTAAAGTATATAAAAGTAGAAATTTCCAAAAAGGGAGACTAGCGGAGAAAAGTCGCTTAAAGAATTTATATACTTTAAAAAAAAAATCTAAGTAACGGGCAAATAGGTGCCCTAAGTTTGTAAAGACTAAATAGAATCAAATTTAGTCAAATAGTAGAAGCGGATAACAATCGCTAAAGTTTATAAGTTTATAAAGACTAAATAGAATTTAATTTAGTCAAGCAGGAGAAGCGGGTAACAGTCGCTAAAAATTTATAAATTATGCGTAAGTAACTAAATAGATTTCTTGTATCAACCTCTTGGCATCTATAACTTAAGTGTTCACACTAATCCGATTATCAACCGTGCGGCCCCAACTCCCCGCCTCTCAAACGGGAAATTAAAAGAGAGAAACTCAGTAAATATGTACTTAGACTGCCATCTAAGCAAGGAACGGTTCTTTCCTAAGTATCGATACCCATAATTACTATACGGCTTAAGTAGTTAATAGTGTGTAAGAGAGAAACTAAAGAATAATTGGGCACTATGTAATTTTGTTTTAAAAGAGAGAGAATCAATATCACTTAAGAACGTGTTATAGTTCCATCAAGGGTCGGTTACGCATACAAGTATCAATAAATAGTTGAGTTAAAGAGACGAAACAATAGTTATAAATAGAGAAAGAAATGTTTTACGCATAAGAAACTAAGTAGACGTTTCAATGTCAAAGTTTTAATAAAGTCAAAGTCAAAGTTTAATAAGTCAAAGTTTCATAAGTCAAAAGTCAAAGTAGTTCAACAAGTTTAAAAGTCAAAATAGTCATACAAGTTTACAAAAGGTTTGATCTCATGTTTCTCCCAAAAAGAGTACTTAAAACGTAAGAGTAGAGAGGGGTGTAACTCACGGGTTGCGAAGATAAGAACTTGGAAGAATGGTCGGAAATAAGAGCCGGGAATCACCGAATGCCTAAGGATACCAAGATTTATTCAAGTGTTATTATTATATTAAGTTATTAAACCTAATATATAATGAGTGGAATTTGTGTTATATTATGTAATATAAGTGAATTTTTAGTCAAACTTTAAGTGTCAAGGTCCATTTTGCCCAATATTGTTCGAAACGGTTAACGTTTTGTTTTAGTCAAAAAGTCCAAAGTTGGCGTTTATTGTTGTTATGTTAAATATGTTTTGTTTGCCAAAGTGTTTTATATTTCCTAACGAAATTTGGGCAGCGCTTCCGCGCCCAAATTCTACGTCCAAAAATATCAACCACTTTCCCGCTTACAAAACATATATACTAACATAACGTTTTCAAACATGTTTATCTTAGTCAATTAAATCCAATATGAGTCACCAATATGTTCATTTTTACAAAACTCAGTCATGAATGTCAAGTCTCAAAAGTCAGAACGCGTAACCAAGTTTTTAAACGGTCAAAACAACAATTTCGGGAAGGACAGCAGGTCGGTGCTAAGCACCTGTACATAGGTGCGCAGCACCTACCCTGCTGTTCTTCCCATTTTCGAGTTTTTCTTGCAAAATCGTTTATGTAAGTGATAGATCTTGACATGCAATCGGTATAAACCTTATTAATCATCATTATATCAGTTTATAAGCAACTTTTAACCACAAAAACAAAGATTTAACCATCATTTATTAAAAACCCGTTTTTGTATAAAAAATGGTTATAAAAGTTCATCAAAACTTGTTCTTATGGTTTTGATCTTACATGCAATGATTTAGATTGATAATATAAGTAAAAAGGAAGATTTCTACCGGATGAAAATGCTTGGATGATGTTTTGGAAGGATTTAGAGCCCCAAAAGTGGTGAAATAAGCTTTTAAACCGAAATAGACTTGACCCTTCTTGCTTCCCTTGATGTTTAAATGTTTTTAGATGGTTGAATGATGGATTTTTATGGCTGGAAATCACTGGAAATGTGATGTTCTTGAGGTGAGTTTGAGAGTAAATGGAGAGAAAACTTAGTGTGTGTGTGTGTTTTATGTTTTATAAAATGAAAAATGAAAGGAAAAATGATTAAAAGTAATAATAGGACTTGGGGTAGTGGGAAAATACTGCCAATAAGTCAGAACTCGGGTTGGGAGTTGATGGGAAGTTGTGTAAATCGAGATAAGGACTAAAAATGTAAAGTTTTTGAATTTTTGCAACAGGTGCTGCGCACCTAAAGGGTAGGTGCTGCGCACCGGGCTAAAATTCAGCATTTTTCTGATTTTTAGTTTTTGCGTTAATGCTTCGTTGGACCTTTTTGTTAATTGAAAGTTCTTAATTATGATTAGTTATGAACTTAGGAAAGTTCAATAGATGTTTTCTTGGTATTAGGACTTATATAAATTGATTCCGGGAGTGATTCCGACACTGTCGCGTATCCGGCTATTTATCAGTTAAAGGTAACGGTAGACAATAAGAGAGACATAAACCATAAATTGTACCTAGAATTTGACGGTTGTCACATTCTCCCCGGGTTGAAAGAAATTTCGTCCCGAAATTTAGTTCGTATCATCATGGAGGAATGTTCTAGAACCGATGGGGATATTTCTGACGGATTTGGTCCTCACGTCTCCATGTGAGATCGGGACCACGTCGAGAATCTCCACTGAGACTTGATGATAGATGAAAGACTTGCCTGGGTTGTTTGACCTTCCGGTCAACAAACTTAGGCGGTTCATCAAAGAGTTTGAGTTCGGCATTGATTTTGACCTTGTCGAGGGGGTTGACGATGGTCTCATCAGATAGGTGCCTCTCGAGGGTGAGACATGGAAACATGTATGTATTAACGTTTGAAGGAATCAGGTGGATCTGAAGGCGATGAGCGATCGGACTAACACGTCCTAAGACTTAGTTTGGACTGGCGTACCTAGGGCTCAGTCAGCCGCGTCTCCAGAAGCAGGCTATCCCTTCCCATGGCGATACCTTGGGAGGTACTCTATTGCCATCTTGGGACTCGGGGGTTTTCTTCTGGTTGGTTACGTAGCTTTTCTGACGGGTACGGGATACTTTCAGTCTTTCACGGATGAAGGGAGGCGTCGGACCTTGCAAGTCGTCAATCGTTAGCTTCTAGCCAACAGAGCGGTGACCGACACTTGCGTCCAAATAGGTATCGAAGGGTTCGCTCTTGGTGCTGGCACGGAAGTCGTTGTCATAGGTGAACTCAGGAGTGGTGAGTATCTCGGCTCCCTATGAAGGTAACTACACGCGCTCTCAGCATTTCATCAAGCGTTTGGATCGTCCATTCGTTCTGACCATCGGTCAGAGGGTGGTACGTGGTGAGGAGGTCTAGTCGCGTCCCTAGCGATTCTCTGGAGGGCATTCCAAAGAGGACGGGGCGCAGATCGACTATCCTTGTCGGCGGTGATGAGGAGAGGGGTTTTGATATTTCGCCTTGACCTTGGGGTGAGTGAGGCACTTGGTTATGTGCAAGGCGGTATCCCTTTTCCACGACTGGCCGCCATCAATATTCTCGGGAATCCTCGTACAACACGTCGGATTCCGGGTGGATGGAACATCGAGATCGGTGGCCCTCGTCAAAAGGAGTTCACGACGATTCTCAGATTCTGAATTTCATGCTCAGTCATTGACGCAGTGGGTTACGCCTAGTCTGAGTCCGAATTCCTTCATGGTCGATAACATAATCAGGGAAATGTACTTCTCGGAGCCCAACTTTACGCTTTGAGAATTTGGCGTACTATTTCCGACTTCTGGGAGTTCTTAGAATGAGCTTAAGGTGTCTCACGTGATTTTCCTTGTTCCTGGAGTATATGAGAAAGTCGTTTATGAATACGATTACGAATCTGTCCAAGTATGGCCTACACACTCTGTTCATTAGATTCATGAATACTGTTGGTGTGTTGACTAGGCCAAATGGCATGACGGAAATTCGTAATGTCCGTATCGAGTTCGACTGCGGCCTTAGAAATGCCGGTTTTACTGACACGAACCTGATGATAATCTGGGCGGAGGTCTACCTTTGAGATGCAAGTTGCTTCCAGCAACTTATTCGAATAGGTCGTCGATCCTCGGGGGTGATTATCAGTTCTCGTCGGTCAGCTCGTTAGGTTCACTATAATGGGTGTACAGGCGGAGGAATTCGTCTTTCTTTTTGATAGGGGAAACTCGAGGCTCGCCAGGGGGCGAACTTGAGCGAACAGAGTCATGGTTTAGGGGTTCTTGCAGTTGCTTGGCAGCTTTTGCATTTTGAGTGGTGCCAGACGACATGGTGTCATGGCTACCGGTGTTATGCCAGGAACGAGGTCTATACGGGATTTCGACTTGTCATTGCGGCGGTAGCCCAGGAAAATCCTCAGGAAAGACTCTGGGTGGTCCTTGACTACGAGAATGTCTTGGACTCGGCTTTCCTTAGGTTTACCTCTGGCGACATGGGCGAGGGGTGCGTCGTAGTCCTCCTCGAGGTACTTGCACACTTTCAAGGAAGACATGATGCGAAGTCGTCGTCCAGGTTTACCCTTTTTGGACGACGAGAGTTTGACTCCCTGAAGAAGGGGGAATACAGATGAGTTTGCCGAAACAGACGGTCTCGGTTCGAAAATAAAATAGCTGGTGCAATTGGATGATAGTATCAAAGCTTTCCAGTTCGATAGGAATTAGCTTGATGGGGAAAATTTTGTCGGGTAAGCATGGTGAACATCCTAAGATTGTATTCATGGCTTCGAGCTCTTGACCGTTGGCATATTCGATGGTGAGCTACCCTTAAGAACTTTAGATCCTAGGTAAAGGAGGGGTCTAAATTCTAAGGAGACAAGGCTTCTTTCAGCTCCTGTATCGAATAGCACGGAAGAAGGATGGAAGTTGATAGGGAAACGTACACGTAACTGCACTGGGGTCCGGACGTGCTTCCTTGACTGTGATTGCGAGGGTACAGAAGGCTTTTGTGGTAAGTGCTAAGGGGCAAGTTCCACGGGGGTGTTGGTTGCTTGTTACTGTTTCTCCTTGTGGGCTAATGATGAACCTCCTTTTCTTATCTCCCCTTCGCTGGATGCGGGTTGGAGGGAAAGGGAGGTTGTCGTCTCCAAGGTTTTCGTCCTCATCCTGTTGGGTTGATACAGGAGGGAGAAGGGTTTTACTGTTTCTAAGGGGTTCACCTTCTTCTTGCTCGATGGTGGCTGGGAAGAAGGGGAGGTTATGGTCAGGGTTGTACTTCGGGTAGTCGACGTTGGGGTTGTCGTCCCCGAAAATTCCGTTGTTGATCCCATCGATGGTCTGGGCGACCGTGCTTGGGAGTGCCGCTTTGAACTGCGCAGTTATCTGCTCAGCCATAAGGTCAACGCGGCTTCTCTTGGGCGGCATGGTTCCACAATGGAAAGAAGGAATTAGTTTAGGGCGTACGAATAGGAATTCGTGATAAGAATTTAACTCAGGGGTTAATAGTAACCAATACACAGGAGTAATATGAACGGATAATTAGTACACGCACGATGATGATTTAAGCGATACGATAGAATGGTTCAACGACGATGTCAGGGTTCGCACGAGAATGGCGAGTATAGACGATAAGGGTAGAAAATTCACATTAATAATAATACTAAGGAGTCAATAACATAGTTCGGAATAAGAAAGAGAGAGTACGAGTATGATACAAGGAAACAATGATAAGAACGACCTTGGGTTGTGTTCAGGGAAAGTTACAACTCAAGCCTTTGGTACAAATACCAAGGAAATCCGATTGATGATGCCTTCCTGGAAACATCTTAGCGGCAATGACCGCCAATAGAGTCCCCATGATTAAACACGTCCCAACGAGACGCTGCACAGTTCGTGTCGTGGCTCGGGTCGAGGCGATGATTCGCAACGACTGCTCGGACACTGATGCGCAACATCGGTGACTTCGCTGTTGAGGAGCCCTTGCTACTGGGTCTCCTTGCAAGTCCCCAAATCTCTCGGTGGAAGTGGAAGAATGCGGCCGGCGAGGGAGGCTGAAGGGAAGGTGAAATCATAGGTCGGGAGAGTCTGGTCCCCTGGGCGCGTCGTCTTTCCTCTAGGAACTGGCGTTCCCGATGGTACCAATCCATGGTCGGTATATGGAGAGGAGTGGGTTGAGACGGATAGGACTGTTATCCGGTAATCCGATCAGACAGACGACTAGGGTGGATGAACTGTATACGCGCGGTCAACCTAGGGTGAGGCCCTTAGGACGGTGGCGATGCTGTAGCGGGCGCTGGTGGAGGGGGTGGTAGTGCAGTCCTCAGACTGGATCCCCTACTGCTGCTGCTCGCCATCGACGTATCCTCCGTCGGGTCGGTCGTCTGGTGACGTTGACTCTCGGAGGCCGTGTGGCCCTTTGAAGGTTTGCGCGATGGGGAACGGCTCGGGTGGAAGTCGTAACTGAGATCGAAAAGGTGATCGCGAACGGGAGTACTGAGACGTGACGAATCTGCGAACATCGAGTTACACAAGTACGGGGGAAACTAGAAATAGGAAACACATAAGTAAATTGCATGCACGGGTCAGTTATGTGAGAATCGGGAATTGATAAGACCGGAAATTTTTCGACCCAAAACCGTTAACGATAGCAATCCCTTTTCCGTTCTTGCATAATTCATTTTGAACTACGGGTGGTTGATCAAGTCACGCATAGTTGAAAAAGATAATCATGCAATTGCGGAAAATAATATACTAAAGTTTGAACCCGAAAATGATTTTCCTGAAAAGCCTTGGTTATAGTTTTGGTTTCGAAAACTTTTTGAAAAATTTTTAAAACCGTTTTCACTATAACCCGTGCTCTGATACCAAGTCTGTCACACCCCGCTAAAGCGGAAACACGGAATGTGAAGAGCAAAGAATCATTTCACGAGTTATACCAAAAGTCAACGGTTCAAGTCATATATATTGAGATTAAAAGGTAATCATGTTCGAAAAATACAACCAAGATCCGTAAGTATAGAAAGACAAATACATAATAAAGTATTTTTAATAAAATTCCCAAGTATCCAAGGTCTTTTCCCGTATTACTCTTCACATAACTAGCTTGACCCGCCTGAGCAATGCACTTCATAACTTATGCTTAGTTCCTGAAACATGAGATAAAGTGTCAACTACGAAAACGTAGTGAGTGAGTTACAGTTTATGAATTGAAGAAAAGTTCCATTTAAAAGTTTATAAAAGTCCGAAACGAATTCAAGGTTTTACAAAAGTTTGAGAGTCGTTCGGGATCAAAGAGTTTCAAGATAAGATCAAGTACTTAAAATTCAAGAATAAATTAATTAACTTTAAGTGCTTAAAATTCAAGAATAGCTTAGTTTTAAATAAGTTTAAGTACGATCGAAGTGTAAGTAAAGTATATAAAAGTAGAAATTTCCAAAAAGGGAGACTAGCGGAGAAAAGTCGCTTAAAGAATTTATATACTTTAAAAAAAAAATCTAAGTAACGGGCAAATAGGTGCCCTAAGTTTGTAAAGACTAAATAGAATCAAATTTAGTCAAATAGTAGAAGCGGATAACAATCGCTAAAGTTTATAAGTTTATAAAGACTAAATAGAATTTAATTTAGTCAAGCAGGAGAAGCGGGTAACAGTCGCTAAAAATTTATAAATTATGCGTAAGTAACTAAATAGATTTCTTATATCAACCTCTTGGCATCTATAACTTAAGTGTTCACACTAATCCGATTATCAACCGTGCGGCCCCAACTCCCCGCCTCTCAAACGGGAAATTAAAAGAGAGAAACTCAGTAAATATGTACTTAGACTGCCATCTAAGCAAGGAACGGTTCTTTCCTAAGTATCGATACCCATAATTACTATACGGCTTAAGTAGTTAATAGTGTGTAAGAGAGAAACTAAAGAATAATTGGGCACTATGTAATTTTGTTTTAAAAGAGAGAGAATCAATATCACTTAAGAACGTGTTATAGTTCCATCAAGGGTCGGTTACGCATACAAGTATCAATAAATAGTTGAGTTAAAGAGACGAAACAATAGTTATAAATAGAGAAAGAAATGTTTTACGCATAAGAAACTAAGTAGACGTTTCAATGTCAAAGTTTTAATAAAGTCAAAGTCAAAGTTTAATAAGTCAAAGTTTCATAAGTCAAAAGTCAAAGTAGTTCAACAAGTTTAAAAGTCAAAATAGTCATACAAGTTTACAAAAGGTTTGATCTCATGTTTCCCCCAAAAAGAGTACTTAAAATGTAAGAGTAGAGAGGGGTGTAACTCACGGGTTGCGAAGATAAGAACTTGGAAGAATGGTCGGAAATAAGAGCCGGGAATCACCGAATGCCTAAGGATACCAAGATTTATTCAAGTGTTATTATTATATTAAGTTATTAAACCTAATATATAATGAGTGGAATTTGTGTTATATTATGTAATATAAGTGAATTTTTAGTCAAACTTTAAGTGTCAAGGTCCATTTTGCCCAATATTGTTCGAAACGGTTAACGTTTTGTTTTAGTCAAAAAGTCCAAAGTTGGCGTTTATTGTTGTTATGTTAAATATGTTTTGTTTGCCAAAGTGTTTTATATTTCCTAACGAAATTTGGGCAGCGCTTCCGCGCCCAAATTCTACGTCCAAAAATATCAACCACTTTCCCGCTTACAAAACATATATACTAACATAACGTTTTCAAACATGTTTATCTTAGTCAATTAAATCCAATATGAGTCACCAATATGTTCATTTTTACAAAACTCAGTCATGAATGTCAAGTCTCAAAAGTCAGAACGCGTAACCAAGTTTTTAAACGGTCAAAACAACAATTTCGGGAAGGACAGCAGGTCGGTGCTAAGCACCTGTACATAGGTGCGCAGCACCTACCCTGCTGTTCTTCCCATTTTCGAGTTTTTCTTGCAAAATCGTTTATGTAAGTGATAGATCTTGACATGCAATCGGTATAAACCTTATTAATCATCATTATATCAGTTTATAAGCAACTTTTAACCACAAAAACAAAGATTTAACCATCATTTATTAAAAACCCGTTTTTGTATAAAAAATGGTTATAAAAGTTCATCAAAACTTGTTCTTATGGTTTTGATCTTACATGCAATGATTTAGATTGATAATATAAGTAAAAAAGAAGATTTCTACCGGATGAAAATGCTTGGATGATGTTTTGGAAGGATTTAGAGCCCCAAAAGTGGTGAAATAAGCTTTTAAACCGAAATAGACTTGACCCTTCTTGCTTCCCTTGATGTTTAAATGTTTTTAGATGGTTGAATGATGGATTTTTATGGCTGGAAATCACTGGAAATGTGATGTTCTTGAGGTGAGTTTGAGAGTAAGTGGAGAGAAAACTTAGTGTGTGTGTGTGTTTTATGTTTTATAAAATGAAAAATGAAAGGAAAAATGATTAAAAGTAATAATAGGACTTGGGGTAGTGGGAAAATACTGCCAATAAGTCAGAACTCGGGTTGGGAGTTGATGGGAAGTTGTGTAAATCGAGATAAGGACTAAAAATGTAAAGTTTTTGAATTTTTGCAACAGGTGCTGCGCACCTAAAGGGTAGGTGCTGCGCACCGGGCTAAAATTCAGCATTTTTCTGATTTTTAGTTTTTGCGTTAATGCTTCGTTGGACCTTTTTGTTAATTGAAAGTTCTTAATTATGATTAGTTATGAACTTAGGAAAGTTCAATAGATGTTTTCTTGGTATTAGGACTTATATAAATTGATTCCGGGAGTGATTCCGACACTGTCGCGTATCCGGCTATTTATCAGTTAAAGGTAACGGTAGACAATAAGAGAGACATAAAGCATAAATTGTACCTAGAATTTGACGGTTGTCACAGTCATCGGGAAATTTCAAATTTTATTTTTCGACCCTTAGCTTAGTTTCCATCGTGTTAGATTGTCTATTTTGTACAGTTTTTGAGTCAGAAAATAGAAAATAAAAAAAAATTGAAAAATTAGAAAAACCAAAAAAATATAACGTGTCTAGTTGGTAAATACCTTAAACTTTAAGCATAACCAGACGCATTTTATACCCTACTCAGAAAATAGTGAGAATTTGAGCCTTTGAAAGCATTTATTTTTAATGCTATTTTTTTCCGATTCTTGAGTTTGTCGATGGTTGATGACTTTAGAACTTGACATTGTTATACATTTCGAGACCACATATGAGCAATTGCATTAGGGTAACTTAGTGTGATTTGGTACAATGATAGGGGCAATTAGGATTAACCCATTTGTGTAGCCTTTTCGTTTCTTTTATATATTTTTCGGCTAACCCTTGTAACACTTATTTTTAGTGTTAGAAACTCTAGTAAACCAATTTGCGCCTAAACCGTTTCGTTATATATTTTGTACACTCATCTATTTTCGTTTCTTTTTAGATTAAGTCCGAACTTAGTTTTTTGATTGCTATAATATATGAAGTAAAGTTAGAGTTACTAAGGCAGAAAAGAAAAGTAGATTATTATTGCCTTGTATTATTTTGTATTTGGAGAAATAATTAATTATTAGCCTTTTGAGCATGTGTACTTACCACGAGAAAAAAAAATTATTTTGTAAGGCATTTACTAGGCTGAAAGAAGAAAAAAAAGTGAAAAAGAAAAAAAAAATCGAAAAAACAGAAAAGAAAAAAAAAATTATTAGTTGTAGATTTTAAGAGAAATAGTGTATTATGAGTCGTGTATTATATACGAAAATTTGCATATTCGGAGAAAAAGTATAAGTTGAAGAAAAATTGAGCAATCCAGTTCTTTAGAGATTTTATTTAGTTCGGACTTAATCTAAGTTTTGTATATTTTTATTTTACCCGTTTACACTCCATTATATATTATTCACATGTCTTTACCTGTAAATTATAACCCGAATAAAAGTCCCCGTTTAGTTGTACCTAGACTCTAGTGGTGGAGATTTGATTCTTTATCAAGCCTATGATAGAATATTCACCATGACTGAGCAGTTGAGCGATTCTACAGAATACGTTACACACCTTTTAGATTAGTTGAGAGATTGTGTGTTACTTCCAATAAAAATCGTGAGGTGTTTGGTTATGTAATTTAAAATTTGGTTTTGATAATTGTTTTAACACAGTTTTTGCTTGAGGGCAAGCAAAAGGTTAATTTTGGGGGGATTTGATATCGCATATTTATACGTTTATTTCTATGCGATATTCGGTTGTTTTTCATAATAAACATGATGGATAGGATAGGTTTTTGCATTTAATCGTGTGGAAAAGTTGTTTTGTCTATTTTATAGGTTTATATGATTGGGAAGTGGAAATGGTGGAAGAAATGAGCTTAAAAGACCAAAAATAGTGAAATCTGACGAAGAGAACGTCGCAATAGCACCTCCACCGTTTTGATCATAACTTCTTCATACGATATCCGATTTAGGTGATTCAAATTGGAGAATGAAGACTGCGCACCTACACATGGGTGCTGCGCACCTATCTGGATAATTACAAGAAATTGTAATTCGAGTCGAATACGTTTTCCACTTTGCTTTTGCCTATAAATACAAGACCAAATCCGTCCAGAAATTCATCCCATTATTATTTTCAAGTCTCTGGAGCTGGTATTACGTTTAGCAGCAAGGATTAAGGCAAGGAAGATCACTTTTTCGGCAATCGGCGATTACGACACGTTCGACAAAACTCTCCGTTTGTTTCTTTTTAGTTTTAAACTATTTTCCAGAATGCTTTCTAACAATTTATTTGCTGTTTTAGACTTGATCATGAGTTGCCAAATTCTCATTATGCTTGTTTGAACAACGGATCCTATTTGAAGTTTATTTAACGTTTTTTATTGTTTATGTTTTTGTGTTTAACCGTTGATCCTTATTTGCTTAAATTTTAGTATATTATCAGAGTTGTTTATATTAAATTTGACTAACCAATATTCTAGGTATTCGGAAGGAATCTAGATAGATTAGATAAGTTTTATGAAGTAATCGGTCGGTCTATAATCGATTTAAAATTTTTAAGATTCGGAAGGACTTAGTAATAACAACTTAGGTAATTAAATTTAAGTGAGTAGGTCTAAGTATTAAGATTCGGAAGGACTTGATAATTAGAGGAGTTATTCGGAAGGAAACTCTATAAGTTTAAATCACTAAAAAACAGGCTTGTTACTTATTGCTTCATTATTAATATTTATAACTGTATTCGGAAGGAACGGTGTAATTAGAGATAATTAAAGTTAGTAAAAGATTCGGAAGGACTTTTATTATATCTTAGAAGTTGGAAAAACAATCGATCTCGTAAAATTAACGGAAAATAGGTGAAGTGTCAAACAATCATATATTCTCTTTATTTGATTTAATCAATTACTCTTTCGTTCGATTTTAATTAATCATCACTTTTTCTTAATTATTTGCAATCTTTTGTTACGATAAAACACCCCCAAAAATACTCAGTATTCTTAATTCGGAATTTAAAACAAATTAGTCCCTGCGAACGAACCTTTACTTGCTTTAAACTATATTATATACGGATAGGTCCACTGCCTAGAAGTGTGTAATTGCGTTAAATAGTAGGTTAATTTTAAGACTAGATTTTACACATCAGAGTTCAAAGCGGGCGACAAGGTGTTGATGTTTGAGATGAAAATACAAGTTTAAGGCACCAAAGCTCAAGGCAAAATGGAAAGGTCCATATATTGTGAGGCAAGCTTATGCTTCGGGGTATGTGGAGTTGTGGATCGGGAATGGTGAGACTTTTATTGTGAACGGGTTCAGGCTGAAGTTATATCATGAGGAAGACGAGGAGCAGGTGGAGTTAGCTGAGGATGGCTTTTATGCCATTGACAACTAAGATAAGGGAACACGAGTCTAGCTAAGGACTCGACTGATAAACTTAGCGCTTGCGGGAGGCAACCCGAGGTAACTTGTATATTTTCATTTTTATTTTGGAATTACACGTGTCACGATTAAGGTACGTCTTCCGTTTTATGTTTTTTAGTTTTAGTTTTTCTTTGTTTTAGTATTCGTTTCATTCAAAAAAAAAAAAAAAAAAAAATCTGCTGGGTGGGACGCTCGTCCCACATATGGGGACTCCCGTCACAAGATTTGCACCAAAAAACATCGCCACTGGAACCCCCGTCACAAAAATAGAACTCCCGTTCCAAACCTCGGGACGCCCGTTCTAAAACTGGGACGCCCGTTCTGCTTGGGCGAGGGACGCCCGTCCTCAACCTAGGACGCACGTCCCACGGGCTTTCGCTGGGCCAGTCTTTTCTTTTGCTGTTTGCTGCAGATTATTGTTCCCACATTCTTCCTTTTCTTAGTCACAACCGAAAACACACACATTAACACGAAATTCCTTTAAACTTTTTCAATTTTTCGCATATCAATTTAAGGTTAGTTTCTATTGTTTTTAATTATTCAATTCTTTGATTCTATATTGATTTGTTGCATGATTATTGCTTTAGAAACCAATTAATTAGGGATTTTTGCTTATGAACCCTAGGTTTAGATTTTGAAATTGAATTGGGGGTTTTGTGTGTAATGAGTTTATATGAGTTTAGGAAGTAAAGGGAATGCTAGATAAATGATTTTAACCATTAAATTGCAATTGTTTGTTTGAAAACTTTTACCCTAAGTTTGCCCTAGTATGGGGGGGTTGAATTTTTTTTTAAATTTGATTGTTAATCGTTAATTTGATACTATGATTTCATCTAGTTTGATTGCTTAAATTGATTATGTTAAACGTGAAATTTCTAAACTTAGTTTGAAATTTTATTTTAGTGTTTTCGGCAATTAAAATGGCGGTATTATAATCATTTATTTGGTATTATGATGGGCAAATAGGACGGTAATGTAGTTTTAATGTAAAGTTTGTTGTTTAACATTTGTATTATTTTTGTATATGTGATTTTGTTTTGTAGATGAGTCGACCACGTGTAGGTAAGAGACCACGAGGCAGAAATGTGCCACCACAGGAGGCAACTGAGCGAAACCCCATGGATATACCCGAGAAGTATCAGCAAAAAATTTCCTTGGAAGCGCTTCGACAGAAGCGTATAATTGGACATCGGACGTTAGATTGGAAGATTGTTCAGGTTTTGGGTTACAAGAGTGAGTTAGAGGATCTTCTGACCGCTGACTGGAAACGATTTTTTGCAATCAAGTCTGGGGTTTATCAGGGATTGGTGGAGGAATTTTATTGCAGTTTACGTTTGAATACGGCTATGGGTTCTACCACCGAGACGGTTATGACATTTCGACTGGGCGGAAGGACATTTACAATGACTTATGCTGAGTTTGGTGTTGCCATGGGAATTTATACAGAGGAGGAGGTTTTGGGAGCAGATTTTATTCAGGGGTTAGCGACTTGGCCGGTTGGGATGAACGCTGGGTTGTTTTGGCGTGAACATCATATTAGTACCGAGAATTATCATAAGAGTATTAAACAGGCAGTCATGCTAAACCCGATGCACCGGATACTGTTTCGGGCGATTGTTGAGTCCATTTCGGCTAGATTAAATTGCCCGAATAATTGCACCCAGCAAGATCTATTTTTTCTCTATTGTATTCTAGCTCGTCGTCCGTGCAACCTTGCCAGATGTTTGGCACTTTATTTATACGACAGAGCGTATGGTAAGGGAGAAGGGGCAGTGTGTGGTGGCGCCTTTATATGCCATTTAGCGTTTAAGTTAGGGGTGGCTGATAGGGAGATTTTGGATAGTACCGTTGGTTCAGTGGCTGGGGTTCGTACGTTGGATGTTGTCGCATTGAAGAATATTTCATTGCTTGATCGAGATGGAAACTTGCTTGGAAGTAGACCTGATGTTTCTGGTTTTGCTGGGTCAGATTCGGAGTCCGATGATGAGCCGAGTGATCCGTATTCTATGGAGGCTCTGGCTCGACAGTTGACTGCGATGCAGACATCTCAGCAACAGATGTATGAGTCTCAACAGAGATTCCAGAAGTACTATTTTGAGGATCAGAGGATGATGGGGTCTCGGCTGGCTCGTGTGACTTATCAGCAGGAGCGTTATCAGCCCTATATGGATCAGTGGGCGCAGCGAGAGGCTCAGAGTATGGGTCAGGTTCCTCCGGCCTATGCTCCTCCGGATATCTTCATTCCAGCGCATCGTCAGGGCGGATTTTACTATCCCCCTCAGTCTCAGCAGCAGCCTCCGCATCAGAGTGGTCCTAGTAACCCGATGCAGTTTGGTACGTATTCCGGAGGGGGTGGGGAACCATCTATTTTCCCTTCCCCCGATCACATGGACGATTAGCGGATTTGGAGGGATGTCGGCAAGGCTGGCGCCTGGGCATCGAAAGAGAGTTGGTGGTCGTTACAGATAAACACTTCTTTTTCTTATTTCTTTTTTATTTCTTAGTTTATTTTTTTTGTTTTTATCTATTTATTTGTGCTAGCTAATGTTAACGTACCTTGTCTAATTTGTTTGTCTTGTTTTTCCTTTGTTTTGAATCGTCTTGTACAATGAGGGCATTGTCCAACTCTAGTATGGGGGGGTTGAGGAAAAACATCCGTTGTGTTTAGTTTAGTCAATGTATTGTATTTTAACAAAAAAAAACAAAAAAAAAAAAAAATGATGACGTGTCTTGAGAAAATTTAATCTGTTGCATAACCTAGCACATTTTATACCCTACTCAAAGAAAAGTAAGATTTTGAGCCTTGAAAGCATTCATTTTAAATGCTACTTTTTCTTTTGTATGAGTGTGCCGATGGTTGATGACTTTAGAACTTGACATAGTCATACGTTTCGAGACGATAGATGAGCATTGCATTAGGGTAACTGATGTGAAAAATCTAGTTTTCCGAAAATAAACCTTTACTAGATTACGACACGGGCAGTGTACCCTTGTCAATTGTAAAACAGTATTGGCAAATATCGGGTTCGAACACAGGGACTATTTATAGTTGAAAGTATTAGTTTATAAAACACGTAACAAGTAACAAGTGGGTTTTAGTCTTAAGAAGACTTGCTTATATTAACGATAAAAATACTTTAGAATTCAAATATGGATAAAAAGACGCTTGCTTGGACCGTTTACGAATATGTGTTATTTCTTAGGTGCGAAAATGTCGATAAACTTCTAATGTAAAATCCTAAGTTCCTTTCGAATACCAGATTTCTCCAATTACTTAACCATGCAACGATTCCTTTCGAATACCGTTAACACCTCAAGTAATTGTGCATAAAGTTTCAAGCCGATATGTGAGAATTAATTTATAAGCTTCCTTTCGAATAGCTTACTAACTCCTAAACCGATTTCTCTTAATTTAGTAGCTAGCGTTCGTGTTAATATCTACTTGTAAAAATTGTTGTTAATGATTCCTTTCGAATATCATTTACTTATAATCAACTAAAGACCGGCCGATTAATTCGTTCCTATTTTAGTAAAAATTACGGATTCCTTTCGAATACCCGTTTTTAGATTACCAAATAAGAGTATAAACAATTTTAACAAGATAATTAAGATATTAACCCAAACGGATCCCCAATTAACCTCTACATATCACTCTAATTTCACACCAAAAACCTAACACATAAACGATCACATAATCCAAGCAAACGTTCTAAGAAATTAGCTACTCATAATTGTAACAAACACAATCAAATATGTAAAAGACATGATTCAATTAAAATAAAAGTGATAAAGGATCAATACCAAACGTAAGCAACAAGTTCCGAAATAATCTCCAAGTACTAAATGAAATGGAAACTAGCAATTCTTGATGAAATACGGAAATTAACAATTGTTTTTAGGCTTCCAATGATATTAAAATACTAAAACAATGGTGAAAATGATGATAGAAAACTGTGAAAAACGTCTGGCTCTTGTAGTGGGTTAAGATACTTTTGGTATACTTTTGATAAATAATGAAAACTACCAATAACTGTCACGCAAGGGAATGCGCCGCCAGTCATGGGAATGCGGCGCATTCCCAGTTCCGAGCTGAATGCGCTGAGCAAGTCCCTCCAATGCGTCGCCTATCCTGACTGCTTTGTCCACTTTCAAGTTAAACTCCACAAAACTCGTTCTTTTTGCTCCAAAAGTACCTAACTCAACCTAAAACATAACTTTACAAAACATAAGCATAAAAGGGCCTTTCCATTACGTTTGGGACATAAAACACAATGAATATCGCGACAAAATAGTCATATAAATGAGCGATATCAAACCCCCCATACTTAAGCATTTGCTTGTCCCTAAGCAAATCCGACTCAAACCTACTACCAAGTTTACAAAACATACAACTTAAGAAAAGCTAAGGAATCACGGGCTCAAACATTTAACTAAATTCCGGTGTTAGAAATAAAGATATGCGTGAAATTTCTAGATCGTAAAACCGACTACAAACATCTAAAGCTACTAAATTACTTAAGTAAACAAGAACCGCAATTTACCAATTTTAACTCCTAATTCTTCCCTAGTTTTGATATGTCAAGATAATCACCCCTTTTCCCTCACTCTCTAACCGAAGTTAGAGCGATAAGCCATTACAGCCGACCCCTTACGCCTTACTTTCGGGGGAACCCTTAAAATATTACTAAGCATTTTCGATTAAGTACTTCTTTCTTGAGAATTGATTGGTTTAGTCTTCATCTTTTTCTTTTCCTCTCACTTTTGTTCACTTCAAATATTATAGATTTTTTTTTATATTTTCTTTGAAGTGAACGGTATAACGGGATTTGAGTCTTCGTTATAGTGAGGATCAATTTCTATTTTGTCGACGGGAAAGACCTATGGCCTTTTTCTTCGCCTCTAATTCTCCAAGGGCTTAAGTAATACTAGGATTCCCCAACTACCCCCGAAAGGGTGCAGGGACTAAAAGGGCTCGGTACTAAGGATATCTAGTGATTATCTATCTTTTAGATTTTTCAGGGAAACTTAAGGATAAAATTTAGAAAACCTAAACTCTTATTTACAAGTATTTTACTAACTAAAGATGTTCCTAAGCAATTTCACGTTAAAGTACCGGAATAAAGTTAAATATACAAGCCCCTATCATTTTCCTTAACTACATTTAAGCGTTTTTTTTTTTTTTTTTTTTTTTTTTTTTTAGACTCTAAATGACTCAAATGGGACTAAAATAACGTAATGGATATAGGGGACAAAACTAACTAATTTCCCGACTAACCCCCCATACTTGAACAACACATTGTCCCTAATGTGTTCCATCAAAATAAAAACTAACTAAGTTAAGGGAAATTAAAATAAAACTAAAAATACAAAAATAAAAGAAAGAAAGATAAACAAAACCGTGCGAGTTCCGTAGGATGAGGCATGATTTCCGAATCGACTCCGCACGTGCTGAACTTAATGCCAGTCTTGTTAAGGTACAAAACACATAAACAAACAGGTTAAGTAGCATAAAAAAAAATCCTAAGCAACGGCAAATAAAAATAAATAGTTCAACACATGACCAAACACAAATAAAAGAAAAATAGTTCATACAACAAACGCGTCACAACAAACAATCAAGCCCAACAAGCGGTTTCTTCACTTCCTTCATTCTTCATCATTAGGAGGAAACGGGTTGAACATTGGAGGTGGGTTGTACTCGGTCCACCCACTGGCTGCCTCGGGATTCTGCGCTTGGTATTGAGAAGTCGTCATGTATTCCCACATGGGCTGGTAGCGTGCCATGTGATACTGCGTGTAATCCCCGACCTAGTGAACCTCCGCGCGGGTCCTATCGACCTCTGTCCTAATGTGAGACACGTCCACCTGAGTAGCATCCACCTGGCGCCCGATCCTATACATCTCATGCATCATTGGGTTGAAATCAAATGGGCCAAGTGGTGGTGAGCGTGCCCGAGATGAGGTACCCTGAGATGTGGCACCTGCAGTAAATCCTCCCTGCATATATCCACCCGGTACAAATATCTCCCGTTCCGGTGGTTCCTCTCCCTCAAATTCGGTCTCATCCTCCTCATCACTACCCACATCCATATCGCTACCCCAGTCCCCCGGCTTTGCAAATGCCCCATCCTTATTAAGGGCGTGTCCTAACTTCAAATCTCCCTTAATGATCCACTTCCAATCCACTTCTTTGGACAACCCCTTCATGTTTGCATTAGTGTAAAATCCCAAATTCTTCACCATTCGCGTAATGAAGTGTCCACATAACATTCCACTACTGTTCTTTCTCCCCTTTCCTTGGTCGCTCATATATTTAGCCAATGCCATCTGTAAGTAAACAAACTTGTTGGGAGTCCTCCTATCGAAATAATGAAGCATCCACAAGTCTTCCTTATACACTTTGTCATGATGAGTTCCACGGTGGTTAACAGAATGACAAAGTGCCTTTTGTAACAAACGAAGCATCGGATCGTTCAAATCAGTGGCCTTACTAGTAGTCTTGTAATGAGATCGCCCAGACAATCCCATCCAAATGTTATCCCGGTCTATGTAAACATTTTCAAGTGACCAGCTTCCCTTGCTTGCATAATGAGACATCCCCGGATTGTTCAATTCCTCCTCACTGTATAACCCGATCAATTGTCCAAACTTTGGCACCGAAACCCGATGCTCCTGCCCCCCGAGTCTAAACTTAACAACTTCAGCACTAAAAATCCTACCTTCTTCCGCCGGAAAATCATCAATCTCTATGCTAGCGTAAAACTCCAAACACCATTCGCGGTAAACGGGTTCCCTAACTTCAAATACGTTTCTCCAAATTGGTAGGTCAAAGGTATTCCCATTATATTCAACTCTGGTGATGAAGCGAGATTTCAAAGCGTCCATAATCTTCAACGTGTTCATAAGATCCCAATCTAAAAACCGGGGCGGTATTACTTTCTTATTTTGGAGGACCGCCAACTGATTGTTTAATTGGATCTTTCTATTCTCACTGGCCCCGGGCCACTTCAACCAACCGTATTTCTCAGTTCTCATCATTCTAGCCGCCATAGTCACTTTGTAAACCCGATGTGTCTCGTACACGACTTCTTCCTCATCATCTGTCACTGCCCTACGTTTACCATATACAAACAAAACATTAAGCAAAACAAGCAGCAAACATGTTAGTAATAAACAAAACGAAAGGCAAACATATTTTTTTTTAGACTCTGAAGCTGGAATGCGCCGCCAATGGGTGACAGGCGGCGCATTCAGCTTGGCGACAGCACCCGTTTAGAACAGCTAGATAACAGCCCCCAAATCACGAAATCAAAACACAAACTACTAGTAATAAACCTATTGTAACCTAATTAACCAACTAATTAACAATTAAGAAACTAATTTAACCTAATCTAAGTTTTCCCCAAATTACTTAAACCTAAGAACCCTAATTGAAAATTGAAATCAAATTGAAAGGTTAAAAGATGTTACAAACGATATACCGTTCTCCCCATGAAATGATTTGAGCGATTTGAAGGAAGAGTGGTGGAAAAATCGAAGTTTTTGATTATGTGTGTGTTTTCTTTGAGAGGCGCCGGTTTGGTAAAAATAGGTTGAATGCGTTTGGAATGTTTAAAAGGCGTCCAAATTATATCTGACTTTCAATCGAATGCGCCGCCAATAGGTGACAGGCGGCGCATTCCGACTTCAGAACCTGACTTCTCACTTTTTTTTTTTTTTTTTTTTTTTTTTATCTTTTTCATGTTAAGCTAAGTGACACTAACTACACTAAAACGAAAAACTCCTAAAATAAAACCAACACCAATAACGAAAAGGAAAACTAAAATGAAAGAAAAAGATACAACAAACAGGGGGTTTCTCCCGCAAATGCTCGTTTTTGGCTCGAGTCACTAGCTTGACTCCTCGGTATTCTTCTCCACTTAGAATGGGTGAAACCCATCCTCCATTGTCATTCCATTTTCTTCATCCTCCTTACGATAGACTTTTACTCGTTGACCGTTCAAGATGAATGACCCGCCATCATCCGTTTCCAATTCTACATAACCACCCGAGAAGACCCGCCTCACCAAATAAGGACCCGTCCACTTAGACTTTAATTTGGGTGCTTTGAACTTGTATTTTGATTGGAATAACAACACCTTGTCCCCTTCTTTAAACTCTTTTCGCCGAATTCTCAAATCATGAACCATCTTAGTCCTTGCCTTATAAAGAGCGGAATTCTCATATGCGTTCCATCTTAACTCGTCTAACTTGTGAAGTTGCAAAAATCGGGTTTCACCACTCGCTATCAAATCCATGCTACACTCCTTGAGCGCCCAATACGCCTTGTGTTCAATTTCCATGGGCAAATGACACGTTTTCCCATATAGCATTTTAAATGGAGTAGTGCCAATTGGTGTCTTGTAAGCGGTCCTAAATGCCCATAACGCTTCGTCTAATTTCTTTCACCACAAAGATGGGTTGTTGTGAACCGTCTTCTCTAAAATCCGCTTAATAGCCCGATTAGTGTTTTCGACTTGTCCACTTGTTTGGGGGTGGTAGGAAGTCGAAAACCGGTGTTGAACTCCGTATCTCTTCAGAATTTTCTCCATTTGAGCATTTGCAAAATGGGTTCCCCGATCGCTAATCAAAGCCTTTGGCATGCCAAACCTACAAAACAAACTTCGTAAAAAGTCAATAACAACTTTAGCATTATTAGTAGGTAAAGCCTTTGCCTCGACCCATTTCGACACATAATCCACCGCCACCAAAATGTAAACATTCCTATTCGACGGTTTAAATGGTCCCATGAAATCTATGCCCCAAATGTCAAAAACTTCGCACACTTGAATTCCTTGCTGAGGCATCTCGTCTCTTCTAGTAATTGTACCTTGCCTTTGACACGAGTCACATGTCCTCACCAAGGTATGTGCCTCCTTAAAAATCGTAGGCCAATAGAAACCCGCATCAAATACTTTCTTCCCCGTTACCGATGGACCATAATGCCCCCCGTTGGACCATGGTGACATTCATCAAGTATTCTCCTTGTGTCAGCTCCATAAACACACCTCCTCACCATGCCATCGGCACACATCCTAAACAAAAACGGCTCCTCCCAAAAGTAATACTTTGCATCCGAAAATAGCTTCTTCCGTTGTTGATAGGTGAGCTCTCTACTAACAACTCCACCCGCTAGATAATTAGCTATGTCGGCATACCAAGGACTCCGTTCACCAAACACTTTTCCAACAAATGCCAACCTTTCATCCGGAAAGGTGTCTCGAATATCCTCCTCATTTAAAGCTCCAAGACTAGGATTCTCCAAACGGCTCAAGTGATCCGCCGCCACATTCTCTCTACCCCGCTTATCTTGGATTTCCACATCGAATTCTTGCAAAAGTAATATCCACCTAATCAATCTCGGCTTCGCATCTAACTTTGAAAACAGAAATTTCAGTGCCGAATGATCCGTGAACACCACCGTCTTACTCAATACCAAGTATGATCTAAATTTATCGAAGGCAAACAACACTGCTAATAACTCCTTCTCGGTAGTAGTGTAATTTTGATGAGCTTCATTGAGAGTCTTGCTAGCAAAATAAATGGGCCGAAAGTGTTTGTCAATTCTTTGTCCCAAAACCGCCCCTACCGCAAAATTACTCGCGTCACACATAAGTTCAAACGGAAAATCCCAATTTGGTGACACTAAGATCGGTGTGTTTGTCAACCGCTCCTTCAACAATTCAAATGCCTTCACGCAATCCTCCGAAAATTCGAACTTTGTATCCTTCTCTAACAAACGAGTCATCGGCCTAGTTATCTTTGAAAAATCCTTAATAAACCGCCTATAAAACCCCGCGTGTCCCAAAAAGCTTCTAACTGATTTCTCATTCGTTGGCGGTGGTAACTTTGCTATAACTTCAATTTTCGCTCTATCCACCTCGATGCCCGCCTTAGAAATTTTGTGTCCCAACACTATTCCTTCCTTTACCATAAAATGGCATTTTTCCCAATTAAGCACCAAATTCGTTTCTTCACACCGTGCTAACATTTTATCCAAACTTTCCAAGCACCCATCAAATGAACTCCCATATACCGAAAAATCGTCCATAAAAACTTCCATGGAGTTCTCAACCATATTCTGAAAAATCGCCATCATGCACCTTTGAAATGTTCTCGGTGCATTGCACAACCCAAATGGCATCCGTCTATAAGCAAAAGTACCGAAAGGACAAGTAAACGTTGTTTTCTCTTGGTCTTCGGGATCAATTGGAATTTGAAAATATCCCGAAAAACCGTCGAGAAAACAATAGAACTCATTTTCCGCCAACCTCTCTATCATTTGATCCATGAATGGCAATGGAAAATGGTCCTTTCGTGTCGCCTCATTCAACCTCCTATAATCAATACACACTCTCCATCCCGTCACGGTTCTCGTAGGCACTAACTCATTCTTCTCGTTAAGTACAACGGTCATTCCTCCTTTCTTGGGTACACAATGGACCGGACTAACCCAAGGGCTATCCGCTATCGGGTAAATAATACCTGCATCCAAGAGCTTAACAATTTCCTTTTTGACCACATCTTGCATATTCGGGTTAAGTCTCCGTTGTCGTTGGACAACGGGTTTTACATCATCTAAAAAGTTGATTTTATGTTTACAAAAATCAGAACTTATACCCGGAATATCAGAAATGCGCCAAGCGAAAGCCTTTTTATGGCTTTTAAGGACCGTTAGTAATTTAACCTTCTCGTCTTCCAAAAGTGAAGACGAGATAATAATTGGGAGACTAGAATTACCATCTAAAAATGCATACTCTAGATGTTCCGGTAATTGCTTAAGTTCCAAATCCTTTGGGGGATCTTCAATGGATGTCTTGATCCTCGCCCCTTCGTTAATTACCAACTCCTTCACTTCACTCGAGCCTTGCTCTTCTTCCGCCTCTTCCTTGCCAATGGAATTCAACATTTCCATTTCCGCTTCCTCTTCCAAAATGCCTTCCCAATCGAGGTCATAATCTGCTTCATCTATAACATCAATTCTAAAACAAGACTCGTCAGTAGAATAAGAATGTTTCATCGCTTGATTTAGAGAAAATGTTGCCCTTTCATCACCCAAACCCAAAGAAATTTCGGTATCCCTAACCCGGATGATAGCATCCGCGGTGTTTAAAAATGGTCTACCCAAAATGAGAGGAACTTTTTCATCCTCCTCCATCTCGAGAATAACAAAGTCTACGGGATATAGAAAATCTCCAACCCGTATGAGCATATTTTCGGCAATACCCAATGGATATTGATAAGATCGATCGGCCAATCTTATGCTCATATGTGTTGGTGTTAAAGCATTTGAAGACAATTTAGTGTAAATAGAGTTGGGCATTAGGTTAATGCTTGCCCCTAAATCCGCTAATGCACTAAAGGTAAAAGTATCATTAAAAGTGCAAGTCAACAGAAAACTTCCTGGGTCTTCAAGTTTCGGTGGAATAGACCTCTTCAAAATCGCCGAACATTCGTCATTTAGAAACGCAGTGATTTTCTCCATGTAATCACCTTTCCCGCTCACTAGCTCTTTCATGAATTTTGCTTAATTCTGCATACCTGCAATAAGATCAACTAAAGGAACATTAATCTTAACAGTTTTCATTAATTCGATGAATTTACCGTATTGTTCCTTTTTCTTTTCTTTTCGAAGTCTATGCGGATATGGGATATGTGGCTAATATGCCCCTTTTTCTTCGATTTCCAACTCCTTTTCTTTGCTAGGAACCATTGGTTCCTTCTCGGGCCTTGACTCCATCTCAATCTCTTCTTCGTCTTCCGAATCGCTGTCAACGGGCTCCATGCGGCGCATTCGAGGCATTGGCGGCGCATTCGAGGCATTCTGGTCAACAGGCGACGCGACAGGTGGTGAGTGAGGCAGCGCATTCGCCTCGGGGGTGGGAATGCGGCGCATTCCCCCCACTGGCGGCGCATTCGTGCCCGTTTCAGCACCGTTTTGATTTTTCTTGTTATTCAGCCCCTTTTCTCCAAGTCCCCCATACTTAGGTCCTGATCGAGTCTCAACCACATTAACATGCTCATCACGATTATTTGGTGGCACATACTTCGACCCTTGGTTTGATGACCCTCCGTTATTGTTTTGGTTTTGCCTCGGGTTCGGTTGGGTTGAACTTGGCATTTGACCCGTTGGTCGGTTTGAGAACTTTTCACTTAGCCTCTCAAATTTTCGTTCCAAGTCTTGCATGTTAGCTTGAGTGTTCCTTTGGCTTTGCTCCCATTTTGTGGTAAATCCCTTCATCGAATTAGCCATCAAGTCGTTTGTTGCTTTTTGGGAGTAGACAAATTCTTTCATCATTTCCTCAAAGTTCTGTTCGTTATTCTCCTCCTTTTGTTTCGAGTGGTTGGGTTGAAATCTTGCTTTGTTTCTATTGCCCCGGTTTTGATTTCCATATCCACTATTGCCCCGGTTTTGATACCCGTAGTTGGCATAATTTGCTTCTTCGGTTTTCGGCTCACAATCATCCGTATAATGTGGTCCCCCACATTTCCCGCAACCGTTTTTCACCAAGTGGACATCCTTTTCCAAACGACCCATTCGGTTTTTCATTTCTTCACCCAAGGACTTAATCTCGTTAACCACTTCCTTGTTGCCACCACTACTACCTCCTTCTTCGACTTGGTTTACCGTACCCCTTACTATTCTACTCCTAGTAACTCGGTCCCTAGCAATATGAGCTTGGACTTGATCCTCCATCATTCGGTGAGCCTCGTTTGGTGACTTGTATAAGAAACTACCACCTCCCGCTAGATCCAAGTCGTGTTGAGAACGACTATCCAAACTATAATAAAATATATCTATTACTTCATCCCGATCCAAGTCATGCCCATGGCAATTCCTTAACAATTCCTTAAGCCTAATCCAAGCATCCGTTATGGTCTCGTTATCCCATTGTTGAAAAGAACGGATTTGGTTCAATAGCTTCCTACGCAAAATAGGTGGGAAAAATCTCGTCACAAAAAGCTCCCTCATTGCTTCCCAACTTGCAATTGTTCCCGGCTCTAGTTCATTAAACCACGTTTTCGCCTCTCCCGTGAGAGACGATGGAAACAAACTTAGCATAACGCTTTCTTCTTGACCCGCTCCATACCGGAACATTCTGCATGTCTCTATGAAATGTGCTACATGCTTGTGCGGGTCGGACTTAAAGTGCCCATCAAAAGTACTATCTTGAATCATCTTGAGGTGATGACCTTTAACGGAAAAATCAGCCCCCAAGTCCGGTGCTACAATGGCCGACCCATTCGTTTGTGGTACTATCCTATTCCTATTGATCATTGGTATGTCAAAAGGATTGGGTGGGTTGTTTTCTATTATCGGTCTTTCGTTATTTTCCCCGTTTCCTTCCATCTCTTCTTCAAAAACAATTTCGACTTCCTCCTCGGAAGATTCGTTCTCACTATAAACAACCGATGCGGCTGCTCCTAAACCTCGTTTCCTCAAAAGTTTTTTCGGATCCGAAAGAGGACTATGCACTTGTTTCACTTGGGATCTCGTGTACATCCACAATCAAAACTCCTGAAAATCACAACAAAAACAAACAAAATACCCGTGAAAAATATTCAAACAAGTAATCAAAAAAGTAACTAAAAACTTCAACTAAATCAAGTCCCCGGCAGCGGCGCCAAAAACTTGATGTGAAAAATCTAGTTTTTCGAAAATAAACCTTTACTAGATTACGACACGGGCAGTGTACCCTTGTCAATTGTAAAACAGTATTGGCAAATATCGGGTTCGAACACAGGGACTATTTATAGTTGAAAGTATTAGTTTATAAAACACGTAACAAGTAACAAGTGGGTTTTAGTCTTAAGAAGACTTGCTTATATTAACGATAAAAATACTTTAGAATTCAAATATGGATAAAAAGACGCTTGCTTGGACCGTTTACGAATATGTGTTATTTCTTAGGTGCGAAAATGTCGATAAACTTCTAATGTAAAATCCTAAGTTCCTTTCGAATACCGGATTTCTCCAATTACTTAACCATGCAACGATTCCTTTCGAATACCTTTAACACCTCAAGTAATTGTGCATAAAGTTTCAAGCCGATATGTGAGAATTAATTTATAAGCTTCCTTTCGAATAGCTTACTAACTCCTAAACCGATTTCTCTTAATTTAGTAGCTAGCGTTCGTGTTAATATCTACTTGTAAAAATTGTTGTTAATGATTCCTTTCGAATATCATTTACTTATAATCAACTAAAGACCGGCCGATTAATTCGTTCCTATTTTAGTAAAAATTACGGATTCCTTTCGAATACCCGTTTTTAGATTACCAAATAAGAGTATAAACAATTTTAACAAGATAATTAAGATATTAACCCAAACGGATCCCCAATTAACCTCTACATATCACTCTAATTTCACACCAAAAACCTAACACATAAACGATCACATAATCCAAGCAAACGTTCTAAGAAATTAGCTACTCATAATTGTAACAAACACAATAAAATATGTAAAAGACATGATTCAATTGAAATAAAAGTGATAAAGGATCAATACCAAACGTAAGCAACAAGTTCCGAAATAATCTCCAAGTACTAAATGAAATCGAAACTAGAAATTCTTGATGAAATACAGAAATTAACAATTGTTTTTAGGCTTCCAATGATATGAAAATACTAAAACAAAATGTGAAAATGATGATAGAAAACTGTGAAAAACGTCTGGCTCTTGTAGTGGGTTAAGAGACTTTTGGTATACTTTTGATAAATAATGAAAACTGCCAATAACTGTCACGCAAGGGAATGCGCCGCCAGTCATGGGAATGCGGCGCATTCCCAGTTCCGAGCTGAATGCGCTGAGCAAGTCCCTCCAATGCGTTGCCTATCCTGACTGCTTTGTCCACTTTCAAGTTAAACTCCACAAAACTCGTTCTTTTTGCTCCAAAAGTACCTAACTCAACCTAAAACATAACTTTACAAAACATAAGCATAAAAGGGCCTTTCCATTACGTTTGGGACATAAAACACAATGAATATCGCGATAAAATAGTCATATAAATGAGCGATATCAGTAACTTAGTGTAATTTGTTACAACGTTAGGGGCAATTTAGGAATAAACCATTTGATTTAGCCTATTCGTTTTTTGTTAAATAATTATAGCTTGATCACATTGGTTAGCTAATTTCCATGTAACCCTTTTGTAACACTTACTTTTAGTGTTAGATACTCTAGTTAACCACTTTGCGCCTAACTTATTCGTTTCATTTAAATCCACTAAATATTTTGTACATTAGCCTTTCTTTTCATTTTTAGATGAATCCGAACTTAGTTTTGAGATGGCTATTGATTGTATACATGAAGATTGAAGTTAGAAGTGTTAAGGCATTGAAATTATCGAATATCGTTAGCCTTTGTATCATATATTTATTTGTTAGTAAAAAAAAAAAAAAAAAAAAAAAAAAAAAAAAAAAAAGAAAGTTGTAAAGTATGTACTTTTATGTATTTTGAGTCTTTGAAGAAATAAAGTAGAAGTAGTTGTATTATGAGTTATGTAATTCGGAAGAAGTTGAAGTTATATGGAGCAGTTGGTTCATTAGCGTTTAGGAGTTCGGATTCATTCTAAGTTTAGATGTATACTACGTTTATTTGTATACTTTTACTTAGTTACCCATTTAACCTCTATATATTTATTCACATGCCTTTACCTGTACATTACAACCCGAATAAAAGTCCCCGTTTAGTTGTACCTAGACTCTAGTGGTGGAGAAACGATACTTTATCAAGCCTATGATAGAAAACTCACCATGACTGAGCAATTGAGCGGATTTTTTTTTTTTTTTTTTTTTGGTAAAAGGGAATTAAATCCCGGTAAATTATATAACCAAAAAAGAGCGTTGAAGTACAAAGGATATATGAGAAGCCCTATATCTCAACCCATAACATGGGCAACAACCAAAATCAAAACAAAAAACCAAAAAAAAAACACCTCCTTAAGGGAGACATGCCTCCCTTAAAGATTACATCGAAATCTATCACTTCCTACTCTTCCTGCTAAGCCTGAAGTCACGAAACTCATTCGTAGCACCCTGAAGATCAACCACTTGGTCATCATATCCATCATAGCCATCGTAACCATAATCTTCATCTTCAAGATATTGACCCCCTCCCAAATATCCACCCTCCTCATCGGAAGTATCAGAAGCATTGAGACAGTGATCCCAATTCTTTTTTTTCAACTGGAGGAGTACTAACCGCTTTATCCTTACTCCCAGCACCAACCACGGAAACCGAACTACTTGACGGCGCATTTCCTTTGTTCTTATCACCAATAATACCAGGATTAACATCTGTAGGCTGAGAAGTAACATGATCCACAGTTAATCCTTCAAACGGATTAGCGATAGGCACAGGTGGGTTAACACCATTGGATTTGGTATTCCCACCTTTCTTTTGTTCCCAAATCATTGTTGACTTAGGCTTATTCATCCTAAGACCCACAAAAGCCTTTGGATCAGTTCCCTTCTTCTTTTTACGGCTCTTAACCTCCGTAAAACCATCACCAGTATCTTCCCTGTCAGTAGCCCTGACATCCCTAACTGAATTAGGAACAATCACCTCGGGAGCTCGTTTAGGACACCCGTTAGTATCATGACCAAAGCAGTGACAATCATCACAATGAGGGGGTGTCCACTCATATTCAACTCGAATAGTTTCCGTCAGATAACCTTCCCCTTCCTCAACAGGGATCGCCATAGTAACCTCCTTTTTTAAAGCTACAGCCGCATCAATCTCAATCAAAGCCCGGGCAAAACTGATTCTACCCCACGAATCATCACACATAGAACTAGTAAAAGCATCCAGCATGACAGGTTTCCCAATTTGAGTTGCAATCAAGCTCAGGCCATCAGCCGAGTAGGCAAGAATAGGAACATTGTACAATTTCACCCAAACAGGAAGCTTAGTAACTACACCTTTCGTCAATGACACATTAGGAGACCATTTGTTGAGAATAATAGGAGATTTGCGAATCATCCAAGGACCTTTCTCCAACACTTGCTCCATACCACCCTTAGACGCAAATTTGAACAGATAAACACCGTCATTATTCCTAGTAATACGTTCAAATCCAAATTTCCTCCAACAGTTCAAAACATATTGTTTAACCACTGGAAATGAAGGATCTTTACCAACAAAAAACCCCACAATAGAATTCTCATACCGACATTTGATTTTGGCAGCTACAGCTCTCGGTAGAACACAATCAACTGCGTCAAGCTTTTCCTCATTAACCAAGGTACGAAATTGGACCTTGATACTATTAGTGCCAAAACAACTCGCATAGGAACTTGGAATACCTGGCATATCACCATTAGGAGCACATACATGTGGTGCACCACTGTCACTCGGTGGAATACCTCCAGTACCAGTGTCAATGCCCGCACTACTCGGAGTGGACATAGAATCAATATCTGAAATAGTAATCTTACCAGCCATGTTCATTAACCGTTTTGAAATTCCATCCATAGTTGGAGGACCATTAGCATCACTAGGTTTGTTCACGTTGTTTGGAACCACCGCTTGTTTCGATTTCTTATCACCGCTAGACAGAAAACCTCTTTCCATAATAATATCGTGTAAGTACAAAAGATGTGCACGGATGAAGCAGGGTAGGTCCGTACCAATCAAGGAATAAACGTACGGATGAAACCCACTCTATACGGACGAAACCCTAATGTAACGGAGGAATGAAACTGCTGTCCGTACGGACCAAGAACGTAAACGAACGGATGAAATACTGCTAACCGTACGGATGAAACACTACCCATACGAATTAAACCCTAATCTGACGGATGAACTTAAAGTGAACGGATGAGAGAACCGTACGAAGGAGCAAGAACAAACGGAAACAAGGAACGGATAAATTGAGCGGATTTACAGAATATTTTACATACCCTTTAGACTAGTTCGAGAGATTTGTGTGAATTACTCCCAATAATTTGTGAGGTGTTTGGTTATGCTTTTTAAATCATGGTTTGGTAATTAAATTGAATTGAACTGGATTTGCTTGAGGGCAAGCAAAGGTTAAGTATGGGGGGATTTGATATCGCATATTTTAGTCATATTATTATATGCGATATTTGTCTTTTTAAAGTTTAATTCATAACGGATGTTGGGAATTTCGGGCAATTTTGGTACTAAAATGCTATACAGGTATTAGCCGAAGTTCTGGAGCGGAAGTGACATAATTGGAGCTGAAACTGAAGAAAATGGGTCGATGTTGTATTCCCGTTATATTTTGAGACGAGAATCAATTGGTCACGAGAGATGAAGCAAAAACGAGCAGCAAAACAAGAAATATGGAAAAATCCCGTGGGACGCCCGTCCCAGGGAGGGGACTCCCGTCCCGCGCCTCTTTTGGCAGCTGCTGTTTTGTTACGTTTAATAAAAACAGTTTAGGGTTTAATTGTCAATCATCATTATTGTAAGCGAGTTTTGGAGAGTATTGAAACCCTAGCTTGGACCGACGAATTTTCGGAGTTATTTTGTGATTTTAGACTTAGCATTTTCGTTGTTTAAGCATTCGGATCATTGGTAATTTATTACTTTTCGTTAGTTCGTTTAATATAAAGATGTTTCATTCAATTCAATTGTGTTGCATTTTTATCATTATGAGTAGCTAAATTTCTTAACATTCACTTGGATGATGTGATCAATTATGTAGGTTATTATTTAATTACGTATAGGTTGAACTGGATTTTATGTTTAATCGAAAAACCAATTGTAATCAGTTTTTGAATCTTGTTTAATCTTTTATATAAACTGTTAGTAATTCATCATAGGTATTCGAGAGGAACTTGTGACATTACAAAATAGTTTATGAAATAACTAATCGGTCTATAATTAGTTTAAAGATATTAGTATTCGAGAGGAACTAGTATTAAATATTTAAACAATAAAAACGTGATTGTGGTTGTTAGTTAACTAGATTAAGAGAGATCGGTTTAGTTAATTAAGAAGTTATTCGAGAGGAAGCTTTATAAGATTAAATCATAAAATCGGCGTAGGTACTTATTGCTTAGTTGTCAAACGTAGAAATTATACACGAGAGTGGTAACTATACATGAGACGATTAAAGTTTTAATGGGAAACGAGAGTTCAAGTTAAATACCTTTTAAGTAGTTCAACATTGTCAGTAATTAAGTGATAACCGTAGTAATTGTGATCAAGTCCAAGTGAATGTATTTTTCATCAATTGTTTACAAACCAAAATCTTTTCAGCGATTCATCTGAATCATTTAGTTTCTTAAATTTGAGTAGTTTAAGCACAGTGACAATTCGGTCACAAAAACCCACTTTTTGTTTTATTAATTATTAATTATATTTCAACCATCAGTCCCTGCGAACGAACCTGATTTACCTAAAACTATACTATACTTGATTAGGTCCACTGCCTAAGATTGTGTAGTCGAGTCGTAAGTATTTCTTGTTTTTAAAATATACTCGATTTCGTACATCACACATCAAAACGATTTTGAGTCACCTTTGATCTTATTTCACCACTTCTATTTCTTTTAAGAAAACCACTAGGTACTCCCATCTTGGGGTCATGTGCTGCTTTCAAGTTTCTTTCAAGAAGGTACTGATCTTTCTCCTTCTTTTGCTCCTTCTTTTTGACATCCTTATATAGAATGGGAAGATTTTAAAGCATCATTGACTTCACAAACTTTGGATTTGATCCTTTCTTAACAAGATAGTCAACATACTTTTTCTTGTCTTCTTTTCTTTTCTGCTCAAGAGTCCTTTCATTCTGCTTCTTCCTTCTTTCTTTTTCTAGCAACCTTTGTTCTTCTAGAATCATTTGTCTGCCAAGCTCTTGATCTTCCTCTACTTGACGAATTTTCCTTTTAAGTTCAGCATCCAAGGCAGCTTCCTTCTCTTTCTCAGACATAATCATCTGATCAGCTTCAGGTTGGACTTGAGGATCTTTGATTATTAGAGAGCTAGATCCAACCTTTTGCTTTCTCTTTCTCTTTTCTTTCTCAGGCTCTTGAATTGATGCTTTTCTTTTTCCTTGAGACTCAGCCTTTTTCTTTGCCTTTTCTTCCTGCTTCTACTCTTTGGCATTAATCTTTGCAAGGGCTGCTTTAGCTTTCTCAAGATTTTCCCTTGTAAGCATATCAGGACAGACAATCCTATTTAAGTCATAGGAGAGGGTGTCCACGATGAGAGGATCTGGATTAAACACAATTTCCATTGCTGAAGCATCATCAGTAGTTGCCTTTGACTTCTCCCCCTTTGGATCTTCAAAAACAACCATTCTCCAATTTTCTTCTTTGTCAGCAGCTGATGGCTCAGTAGATACAGCATCAATAGCTGGGACATCAGCTGTTGAAGAGTCAGCTGCTGGAACATCAGTTGAAAGTGGCACATCAGCAGCTGGAGCATCAGTTGATGCTTCATCGGTAGTTGGAGCATCAGTAGATGGAGTATCTACTGATGGCTTATCAGCCACTGTAGCTTCATCACCTTTTGGACTTTCCTCCTTTTCCAACTCTTTTTCAACAACAACCTCTTCATTTGTAGTGACTTTCTTCATTTCCTTCTCAACCACATTCTCCATTTCTATTTCTTTTTCAATACTTTCAACAACCTCCACATTCTTTTCAATTTCCTTCTCAACTATCACCAATTCCCCCCCCCCCCCCCCCTTAGTGGTTGCATCCTCATCCTGCACACCACTATCCACCAAGTCAATCACATTTTCCATTTCAACCATATGTACCTCCTCTTCTGTCTGAACTGCTTGATTGATTTTGCTAATTTTCTTGAGAGCCTTGCCAGTTTTCATTCTTTTAAGCATGGAGGAGTGGGAGAGTCTAACAGTTTTACCAAGCTTGGTCAACCTTCTTTTCAACATGTTGATCTCCTTACCTTGCTTGGTCACTTTAGTCTCCAAACTGGTACATTTTTCCATCAATTCCCTAATGTGCACATTGTTCTCCCCACTCTCATGTTGAGTACCAACATGAGGCAGATCTTGGAACAAAGGAACAGTATCAAGCCTAGCTTGATCAGCTGAACCCCCCATGGTTTCTTGGCACTAGGGACCTTCACATGAAGGATCAAAAGACCCTCCATGGAGTGAAGTTTCCGTAGACTAGGTCTTAATGCCTATCACCCTGGCCTGTGTCACACTAGGTGTAACAGCAGTAGGGTGAGCCCTTTCCACATAGTCACTCAGCTCCCTTGTGACTACCTCTGTAAGGTTGGGTGAAACCTCATGTGTACCCATTGAGACTGAAAGATTTCTATAGGCTTCATAAGATAGAGAATTAAAATCATCAGCATCATTGATATCATCATCATCACTCCTAGTGAATTGGGATGTGAATGGAAAGGTTTGAGGGATTGGGTTTCCAGAAACAAGGGTTGAAGGACCCCCTTGAATCTGCTCATGCACCTCTGCATCAGCCATGGTCTCAATCATGGCTGTTTGGGTATGTGAGCCAGCCTCAACAGCTGGTGTACTTGTGCCTGGTACAACAGGTGGTTCTAGAACTGGGGCTTCAGTTTGATCAAGAGTATGAACAACTGGTTCATCAGCTTGAACAGATTGTTCAGTAGCTGGAATATCATCAGTAGGTTCTGGAACCTCAGGCTCCACAAGAGGAGGAATGAGTGGAGTAGAAGAAGTGGGAGGTGGGGGTTGGGATGCCCCGGGGTTAGATGATCCTGCACCTCGAGAAGCATATGTAGATACCCCCAACATAGTTGGAAAAAGTGGGGTATTCTCATCACCATCAAAATTCTTACCTGTCTTCCGCATTGAAGTAAAAGTTTTTGAAGAATGTACGGAAGACAAGAAAAGGTTTTCATGTAAAGCAAGGTTTGGTATTTCTTTTGAGAAAATTTCTGCCAAGAATCTAGGGTACATTAGAAATTTACCCTTGGCAAAGAGATTTGATTGCATCCCTTGAAAAATGAATTTTGAAAAATTAAATACCTGGCCATCAGCTAAACATGCCATTGTTGTAGGAGTAGACACGTTTATTTCATTCCAGGTACTATGTTTTGGGGATATACATGTTTGGATTATGTGGCCAAACAGTTTCCAGATCCTTGGAAACTGTGCTTTTTGAAAAGTTACTCGTTGAGATACATTGTACCCCATACGGCCCACAATCGCAAGCAAGTTTTCTTTAGGGATAGAAATAGTACCTGCTTCATCATCCAACTGAAGGTGAGTGCGAATAATGGCTTCGGTGATGGTGACTGGCTTTGTATCAACTGTGGCAGTTATGCACGGAACACCATTTTGGTCACGGGCGGCGGCTATCTCCCAGAATTCTCGAATATGAAGACTTCTAATTGTAGGGTTTACAGTCAATGCGTGTTTGATCTTTGAACTATTTAAGAAATCGATTAGGGGATGAAAACCCGATGTTTCTTTGATCTTTATGAGGCATGCCACCGCGTTGTGTTGTTCACAGAAGTCGAGATCCATTGATAATTATATAAACTTGATTTTACAGAGTTTAGAATTGAGGGTTTCTTAGAGAGGGTTTTCTTGAGATTTAGGTCACGATGAAATGAAATAAGCTTGGAGAAGAAGCATTTATAGTTTTTCAAATAACGTCGGGAAAGGACTTAAATGCCCTCATCAGTATTAAATGACCACTAAATGACAAGAAAATATGTTGCGTCATCACCCCTTCATATTTTAAGTACTGATCAGTAGGAATCCACATCAGTATGTAGATTTCATGCTTATCAGTAAAGTCAATCATCAGCAGATCCCCGCCTTTGCATTAGTAGAATAATCTTCTCATACTGATCAGTTAGATAAAGCTTTTGTACTGATCAGTAATACACTTCGTCTCTCATCAGTAGTCACTTGATGACTTGTATGTGTCAGCTGATTAGTAGGAAAGTCTTTTCACTATGACAATACTTTCTACGTTGTTTCCACAACTGGTCAGTAGACACATGAAACTTAGAATCCATCAGTAGTTACAAAGTTACATCTGATCAGTACTTCCTTTCATCTAATGATCATTAGTAACCAAGTACTTCGTTTTTTTTTTTTTTTTTGGTTGGTTAGTACACAGTTCAAGAATATGCAGTGTATAGTAGTGTACTAAAAAATTTTCACAGAAATGACCAAGCACAAAGACGTTTAATTTTTAAAGTATAATTAAATTCAATTTTGATTTATCATTCCAATTGAGTTCACGAGAAATGTAAATCTTCCCACATCAAATGCTTTTGTGAAAAGATCAGCAAATTGATTGTCCGTGTGAACTTTTAAAATTTGAATTAATTTCTTTTCATTGCAATCTCTAATAAAATGAAAACGTATTTCAATGTGCTTAGTTTTGCTGTGTTTGACTGGATTGTTTATGATGCAAATTGTACTCTTTTTGTTATGAAAATAGGAGTTTTAAGAATTGACATACCATAATCCATCATTTGATTCTGAATCCAAAGGAATTGAGAACAGCAACTGGCAGCTGCAACATATTCAGCTTCAGTTGAAGAGGTGGACACATTGTGTTGGGTTATAACTTAGCTAAATATAGTTTAACCATAAACAAGAAACCTAACAAACAAGAAAAGTAACTTAAGTTGTTAATACGGAAGGTATTATAAGTTACTACGGAAGATCAAGTTAGTGCGGCTGTTCAACAAAGTTACTACGGTTCATGAAGTTACTACGGCAGTATTGAAGTTACTACGGAACAAGTAAAAGTCAAGTCAAATCTAAACAGATACGGTTGAAGTCAAGACACGGAAGACGAATCTTAGCTTGCACATATAATCTAATTAGATAGAGATATAATTAGATTATGTTTCCTTTTCTCAATAGATAGAGTTTCCTTATTTTATGTTTAGATAAGGATAGACGTAGTTTCCTAGTTTATCTAGGTTTGCCTCAAGGTCTATAAATATAGATCCTTGTAGAGAGAAACAAACACGTTGTATTAGTATTCATTGATTAATACAATTGAGGCGTATAATTCGACAATCGTTTTGTTTATTCTTATTCATTATTCATTAGTCGATAACTCGTAATATTGAAGTGTTCATCCGCTGCTGAACTTCTTCAATAGATCACGATCTAACGAAGGCGAACTTATTAGTTTACATAGACTAATACGATCCTGACAAGTGGTATCAGAGCACAGGAGGTGCTTTAGATCCATTGATCAACGAGTTCATAATCCTCATAATCAAGAATCACAACAACCATCATGACGGAAGTTGCAATTGGCAAAGTTCCTATTCTGAACAGCAACGAATTCGACTTATGGAAGCTACGAAGCAACACATCCTACTATCTGACTATACAGTCTGGGATGTGATCATTAATGGAAACAAACTTCCTGCCACCAATGGAGCTGATGGACAACCAGGAATGGCTGCTCGTGCACCAGTGTCTGATCTTGAACGAAGGGAAAAACAAACGGAGATCAAGGCTCTAAGTATTCTTCTAATTGCAATCCCCAACGAATATCAATCGCAATTCGAAGAATATGAAGATGCAAAATCGCTATGGGAAGCGTTGGAGAAGAGATTCAGCGGAACAAAGAATACAAAGAAGAACAAGAAAGCTCTACTCAAACAGGAGTATGAAAACTTCAACTCCTTGCCTGGCGAACGAATGACTCAAACGTTTGACCGCTACAAAAAGCTCACTGGAGAGATGATCAGTGCCGGAATCAAGTACGTTAAAGATGATCTTAACAGAAAGTTCATCCGCGCTCTAGGGAAGGAATGGATTGTGTACACTGTTTCCTACAGGCAAGGAGACACCCTAGAAGCACTAGAGTTGGATGATCTTTACAACGACTTAAGAGTCTTTGAATCTGAAGTCGAAGCAGAAAAGGTTGTAACTACCAACCCTAGTATTACCAATAGTAATACTGCCCTTGCCACAACATCTGGAGGACCAAAACATGAAATCAGCGAAGAGATTTCATTCGAAGCCTTTATTTGTAAGTGTTCAAATCTCACAGGTGAAGAGGTAAAACAGATGCATCAGGATGATTGTGATGAAATCGACCTAAAGTGGCAATCTGCTATGCTGGCACTACGAGCAAGAAGGTTCTTGAATAGGACAGGAAGACGATTCAATCCACGAAACAACGAACGAATTACCTTCGACAAAAGCAAGGTGAAGTGTTATGAATGCAGTGAACTATGTCACTTTGCTCGAGACTGTCCAAATAAGTCACGAACCACTCAAGATACAAATCAGAGTGCACTCATGTCCCAGGACATCTTTGGATATGATTGGAGTGACTTGGCTGAAGAAACAAGTCAAAATAGAGCACTAATCTCTGAAGAACAAAACCACGTAGAAACCACTACTACTGTTCACCATGCATGCATCGCCGTAGTAATGGATGATACGGACATTCTGGGAAACTTAGTTGCTGCGGATGACTTAGTTTCTACGGAGCTCGCATACACTGATATTGGAATTCCTGAAATTGGCAACAACATACTGGGATACGACTGGAATGATGATGATCAAGGAGCACCACACGAGGATGCTCTCATGGCAATTGACTCACCACCTCCAGCATCTTCATCTCTTATGGCCGAGGTAAATTCCAACTTATGTACTCCTGAGTGTAAAGCAATAATTGTTAAGTACAAAGACCATAATCAGTTAATGAGTGACTCCCTTAAAAACTTAGAAGAACAAAGACGGTCAGCACATAGGGTAATTGACAACCTAGAAAACCAGATTAAGTCGCACAAAATCAATGAACAAAGCTATCAAGAAAAGATTAATCTACTTGAATGGCAAAAAGAGGACTTACTTCTTAAACTCAAGGTGGCTAGGGATAAAATCAAAATGCTAGAACAAGAACATGATAAAGTTGAGTTAGATGTAGGGAAGTTAGAGTTTGCTTCAAAATCTGTAAACGACCTATGCCAAAAACAAATACATAGTAAAGTTAAAGCTGGCCTAGGTTACAAAGAAGTTGCCCCTCCATTTAACCAAAACTACATCCCACCATCTTTAGATGAACCACGAATTCCTATCTCCCAGACACCACCAAAGGAAGCATTCAATGTTGATCCAATCAACTATGATGAAGTTCTTATTGAGGACTTAGTTGAAGAGAGTCAACTTAATATTGTGAAAAATAAAAACATTCCGCTTGAAAATCATCTTATCACAATAGAAGGTTGCACTCAACAATCTTCACAAAGTCTAGTGCGTATGCCATGCCCTAACCCCATCAACAACATCAAAACATCTGTTCAAAGAAAGCCCAAACCAGTTCCCAAAGAAACCGTTAAGACTTGGAATCACATAGGTAAAAGAGGAAACCAACGCAATATGAATCAAGTCAAAACTCAAAAGGGACAAATTGTTAAATCCTCAAGAAAAGGGTGTTTTATTTGTGGTAAATTGAATCATTATGCAAAAATCTGTTATCACAATCCTCAAAATCAAACACAAGTGATTCAAAAACCACATAATGGGGTGGGATACAAAGGAAGGGATGTCTCTAAAAACAACTTTGTCAAACACGTTTCTCCAGTAAATCAAGGTGTTAACAAAAGAAACATAATTTCCAACAAGAAAAATAGAGTTACTACTGCTAGACAATCAGTTGTTTCTACGGCCAAGGTTAATACGGCAAAAAGTAAGGGTGTTAATACTGCTCGTGTTAATACTGTGAAAACTAACCGTATGAAGCCTGCTCGTGTTAATACTGCCAAAAGTAACTTTGTTACTAAGGCTCCTATTAACAAAACGAAACAACGGAATGTCAAACCAGTATCTATTCCAATTGTTAAATCAAAAGTTGTTAACACCAAAATTGTTCAAAAAGAAAAATCTTTCAAACGAGTGTGGCAACCAAAAGTTCAAGTAACTCAACCACCTATCCCCACTGATTTTTCAAAACTAGTACAAAGGAAGGTGAGTTACTTCGATGATATGGGCAAACCCAAGTCAACTTTGGCTTGGGTTCCCCTCAGAAACTAATCTCTATCGTTTATGTGCAGGTTCAGCCAACAAAAGAGAATGAGAACAGTTGGCATGTAGATAGTGGCTGCTCCAGGCACATGACGGGCAACATGTCATGCCTTCAGGACTTTGAAAAGTTCAATGGTGGATACGTTGCCTTTGGAGGCAATCCAAAAGGAGGAAAGATTACTGGCAAAGGGACAATCAGCAATGGTACACTGCACTTCAAGGATGTGTACTATGTGCAACAGCTTCAATACAATCTGTTAAGTGTGTCTCAAGTTGTGATGAGAAACACACACCAATATTCACTGCTACAGAATGTATTATAATGAAGCCTGGGTATGTCATTGATGAAAGTATGATTCTACTCAGAACACCAAGAAGAGACAATGTCTACTGCTTAGACATGTCCAAGGTTCAACTAAATTCACCAGAAGCATGCTTTCTCTCAAAAGCTACTTTCGATGAATCTACTATCTGGCATAGGAGGATGTGCCACATGAACCTTAAGAACATCAATAAACTAGTTAAATCTAGTTTAGTTAGAGGTCTTCCAAACAAGCAGTTCAACCTTGAAGATAACTGCTTAGCATGCTTGAAGGGAAAACAACACAAAACTTCCCACAAAACAAAGGAGATCAACTCTAACACCACACCTTTACATTTACTTCACATGGATCTCTTTGGTCCTACCAATGTAAAGAGTATAGCGAAGAAGTCATACTCTCTTGTCATTACCGATGACTTTTCAAGATATACATGGGTGTATTTTCTTGGAACCAAAGATGAGACAAGTCAGCTCCTCATCACTTTTGTCACCAAAGTTGAACACCAACTCAACCTGAAGATCAAGAAGATTAGATGTGACAACGGCACAGAGTTCAAAAACCAAGTGATGAATGACTTCTATGACAAAAAGGGAATAGAAAGACAATTCAGCGCAGCAAGGACTCCTCAACAGAATGGCGTTGCTGAAAGAAGAAATAGGACATTAATTGAAGCAGCACGAAGCATGTTGGCTGACTCCAATCTTCCAATGTTCTTCTGGGCAGAAGCAGTTAACACTGCCTGCTATGTCCAGAACAGGGTCCTTCTAGTCAAAGACCACAACAAGACTCCATATGAGCTTATCCACAAGAGACAACCTATGATAAGCTTCCTTCGCGCTTTTGGATGTCCTTGCACAGTTCTAAACTCTAAGGAGTATCTTGGAAAGTTTGATAGCAAAGCTGATGAAGGCACATTTGTTGGTTATTCATCTCAAAGTAAAGCTTATCGAGTTTACAACCACAAATCAAAGATCATTGAGGAGAGCTCCAATGTGACCTTCAATGAGCACACTTTCACCAAGAAAGGACATGGACCAGCCTGGGTATTCGACTTGGATGCACTAACAAAATCTTTAAACTCCAACTTTGAGTTTAACACAAATCAAGTTGATACGGCTCCAGTTCCTACGGCAAATTCTATTCCTACTGCACCTGTTACTACGGAGCAAGTTGCTACGGCTCCAATCACATGTACTGCTCGTTTAGACGTAATGGAATACATCAATCTTCCCATCACTTTGGAAGATCCCATCACTCCAGAAGAACCAGACTCTTCTCACACTGAAGAAAACTCTACAAAAGAGGACGAAGAACCAGACTCTCCTCACACTGAAGACAACTCTACCAAAGAGGACGACGAACCACAACCACATTCACCATTAGCTACGGATAATGCAACACGACCTAATGGAGTACCACGTCTCATTGAAGAAGATGCCAATGGAGTTGAACAGTTGGTCTATGAAGACTTTGAACCTTATCCTACTACACATACCAACTCGTCATTCATTACTCCTCCAACTACTGGTCAAAATCCTAGCAATGACCTGCCCGACTTGAATGACACAAACTTGGGAGTTGGACTACGACTTGAAAAGGTCCCATCCTCTCGAGTTGCCAACAACCATCCTTCTAATCAAATCATTGGCAACTTTGACCTCTCCATGGAGACTAGAAGTCAAATCAAGTCAAGAAAGGATCCATCAACTGCTCTACTCAACACATGTCTCTTTGCATGCTTTCTTTCGCAAATGGAACCTAAGAAGATTCAGGAAGCATTACTAGATCCTCACTGGATTGAAGCATGTCAGGCAGAGTTACTTCAATTCAAGATACAAGGAGTATGGGTACTAGTTGAGGTCCCATATGGCAAGAAAGTGATTGGTACACGCTGGATCTTCAGGAACAAGAAAGATGAACGTGGAATCGTGGTTAAAAACAAAGCACGACTGGTTGCACAAGGCTACACACAGGAAGAAGGAATTGATTATGAAGAAGTCTTTGCACCAGTGGCTAGAATTGAAGCCATTCGCCTATTTCTAGCCTTTGCTTCATTTATGGGCTTCAAAGTCTATCAAATGGATGTCAAGGGTGCTTTTCTATATGGTGTCATTGAAGAAGAGGTATATGTCAAACAACCTCCTGGTTTTGAGGACCCTCAGCATCCTCACAAAGTCTACAAATTGATCAAAGCTCTCTATGGGCTTCATCAAGCACCACGAGCTTGGTATGACACTCTTACAGACTATCTTCTTCAAAACAACTTTCAACGCGGAACAATTGACAAAACGCTTTTCTTCAAGAAGTCTAGCTCAGACATTCTACTTGTTCAAATCTACGTTGATGACATCATCTTTGGATCCACCAAGGATTCATTGTGCAAGGAATTTGAGGATCTCATGCACAATAAATTTCAAATGAGTTCTATGGGCGAACTCACTTTCTTCTTGGGCTTACAAGTCAAGCAAAAGCCGGATGGACTCCTAATAAGTCAAACCAAGTATGTCAAGGACATTCTCACCAAGTTTGGACTCATGGATTCCAAGGTAGCAAGCACTCCGGTGGAAACTCACAAACAATTGACGCCTGATCTTGAGGGGGAGGATGTGGATATACACAACTATCGATCAATGATTGGATCTCTCATGTATCTCACAGCTTCAAGACCAGACATCATGTTTGAAGTTTGTATATGCGCAAGATATCAAACAAGGCCCAAGATGTCACACCTAATTGCAGTCAAGAGAATCTTTCGCTACCTTAAGGGCAAGCCTAACTTAGGCTTATGGTATCCTAAAGACTCTCCCTTTGATCTAATTGCTTATACTGACAGTGATTATGGTGGTGAAAATTTAGACAGGAAATCAACAACTGGAGGGTGCCAATTTATTGGTTCAAGACTGGTGTCATGGCAATGCAAGAAACAAACAACGGTGTCAACATCTTCCACTGAAGCAGAATACATTGCCGCTGCTAGCTGTTGTGCTCAAGTACTTTGGATTCAAAATCAAATGACAATCAAAGCACAATAAGCATCATCAACAATCCAGTCAAACACTCCAAAAAAAAACATATAGAGATACGCTACCACTTCATAAGAGATTGCAACGAGAAGAAACTGATCCACGTTGAGAAGATACACACTGACAATCAAATCGCTGACCTCCTCACAAAGGCGTTTGATGTTGGGAGATTCACATTCTTAATCACAAGCATTGGAATGATCAACACGGATGAATAACTCATGTACTTTTCTCTTATTATCTCTATTTTGTTTAATGCAAGTCCCTTCAAGAAGCAGTAGTAACCTTATGATGAAAATCAAATACCTTACTCTCTAGTATTGTACTATGTTACTACTGCAACATTAATAGTAAAAACAAAATGTGTCCAAAGTATGAATAGTATGAACAAATTGTTAGGACTACGGGAAGGTTTAACTACTACTGCCCTATGTCAACAAATTTGAACGAAATGGTTAATACGGACCAAGAATGTGTTACTACGGACCTCTGGTTTAATACTGCCAGTAACTCAAGTTACTACGGACAGTCCAGTTAATACGGACCAAGAACCATTACTACGGCCCAATTAACCAACTTACTACGGACCTTTGTGTTAATACTGCAGATTATTATATTAATAAGGTTTCTTAATCAATAAGAATGCCCTAATTAATGATGATTTGACAAGTCACAATACAACTTGTATCCTCACTTTACACGTGTCAAGCACAGAGGACATAACAATAACACGTGGAAAAACCTGATTGGACCTAACTTTTGAAATTCAGGCGCGAGGCACAGCTACTAGTGCCACGTGGCGTTTTTTAATTGGACCGTTACTTTTGAATGATTACCCGCGTCTAATCAGGGGAGACAAGTTGTTAAAATTTTTCGGTATAAAAGGGGGTTAATTTAATAGTTTGATACTTACGGTTGTAAAACCCCTAAATTTTCCAAGAAAAAGTTACCGTTAAACTAAAATCAATCAATTTTCAATTTCTTTGTGACTAACCGTCTACATTCTTGTTCATTACTGTTTCTAATCATCTCACAGAATCAACAATGGCGGAACGATTGGAACTATTCAGAACTCACAACATGGTGGCTTGCTTGGAAAAGACCACCGATAACGCCGATTTCCATCAAATAATTGATTTCTTTGATCAATCAAAGATCAAAACGGTGTTAACCATCAATCCTGATATTGATGAATCCCACATTAGGGATTTTTGGGAATCTGCTACTATGGATGAAGTAGACATCGCCATCAATGCTACGGTGAAGGGAAAAGCAATCAAGGTGACAGAGTCTTCCCTCCGCGTACATCTGAACCTTCAAGATGAAGAAGGTATAATGCAGGTCCCTTATGACATCCTGGTAAATACTTTTACAAACATGGGATATGAGGGGAACTTAAATGTTTCAACGTTTTTAAAAGCAAAATTATCCCCTCAATGGAAATACATGTTGCATACTTTGCAACAATGTATGTCCCCCTAAAGAACAGGATGGCATGAGGGCAGTTCTACATTAGCCACCGCTATGGTGTGTTTGGCTACAGGAAGAGTTTACAACTTTTCCTACATAATTTTTGACTCAATGAGAAAGAATATCGAGAACCCTCAAAACAAATTTTTTATGTATCCTCGATTTCTTCAACATTTTTTAAACTGTGTCCATACTGATCTTCCAAGATCAGAAAATCTTTTTAAATCTCACGCTCATACAAAGAAGATTTTCACTAATATGAGACAAGTTAATAAGGGTGGTCCATCTCATGTGACACCATCATTCTCAAAAATGTTGGTGGTCACGATTCCTACAGCTGCAGGACAAGAAACTCTACCTCTGTCCCAACCCACAGCTGCCACCATCAGTACCACTGCACTTACTCAGGGCACTAGTGCCATATCTGAAGCAGGTACTGAAGGTAGAAACCCTGAGGTTACTACGGCAGTTACTACTGCCCATGTATCTCCAGTTGCTACTGTGAGTTCTACTCCAGTTGCTACTGCTTCAGTCACTACTGCTAAAGTGACTAAACCCAAAGTTTCAGTGCCTCACTGATGTGTGAAATCTAGTCTTCCCTTTTTGCTTTCGCTAGACCACAACACCGGGCAGTGTACCCTTTCGTTTGTAGTATAGTTTGGGCAAGTTCGGGTTCGAACACAGGGACTTTCAATTGGAAATTTCAATCGTCGTTTATGAAACAAATATAAGTAACAAAGTGGGGGTACTTAACTAAAAGTGACAAGTATCGTTTTATGATAAATCAAGATACGGGAAAAACACTCGTTTGGATTGGTTCCTAGTTATCCGATTGTCACCTTGGGTTGTTTGGTTGAATTAACTTCTAATGTTATAACACGATTCCTTTCGAATACCGAGCTAACTTTAGACATCTAAAACGAAACACCGTTCCTTTCGAATACGGTAGAAACCTTAAACATCTAAGTCATTAAGCAACAAGTTTATATATTCGACTTAATCTTATAAAACTTCCTTTCGAATAGTTTCTTAGCTAAAATCAAATTCATCTTATCAAATCATTATATTACCAGTTCCTTTCGAATACCAATAATTTTAGATTAATTATAGACCGATTAACCTTTTCGTAAAACGCCTATAAGTTGTTATAAGTTCCTTTCGAATACCTACAACATGTGTTTGTCACTAACACCTTACTTACGTTTTATATAAAATGATTTTGATAATGATAATGAATCTGATTACAACTAACATTCAAGTTTTAATCTAAATGTTGGATTACTCGTTAAGATTCCTTTCGAATATCCTAAACCTCAAATCAACTATAGACCAGTTGATTATTTCGTTCAATTCGTCAATCAAGTTCTAAAGCTCTTTTCAGATACTAAAGTCTTTAATCAAATCATGAATATAAGTAATCTAACACTATTAAGAATTTAAACCCTAATGGTTCTTCGATTAAGCAAACATAAACATTCAACCAAAAACAAATATCCCAAAAGTTTCAATCATCTAACCTAGTTTCCAATCCAAACAAGCATTATCTAACTACTCATTCATGCGCGAAATTACAAACAAATTATAAAAGAAGATGATATTCATACCAGACTATCGATGCAATGTCTCGATAAAATATCCAAAGAGAAAATGAAAATACGATTAAAGATTCTTCAAAATTAAACTAAAAATTACTATGATTGTCGTTTCCCTAACGATTGATTATGATAATACGATGAAAGATTGATGTAATGGATGGTGTGTTAGCCTCCAAAACTGATGAAAAAGATGTTTTTGATGTCCCCAAAATCGTCCCCTATAAGCTGCTCCAAAAGACTTTTCACTTCTCTCACTAATTAGCCATCAAAAACGAGTTTGTAACTGCTGGAGGTTGAGTTGCGCCGCAAGTGGATCATCTTGCGCCGCAACTCGTGATCAGTAGCTCCAGTTTGTAGATTTTTTCGCTACGGTCGTTTTGGCTCTGACCGGAGGTCTTTTCGAGTCCGTATGCTCCCGATACATCCGTTTTACTATCAGCTGCATTTTGGTCCCGAATTCATCCTTTTTGACTCCAAACATATTAAAGCACCTAAAACATAAACTTTACACAAAATTAAGTAATACGAGGCTATCCATTACGTTTTGACACAAAAACATAACAAATATCGCGAAAGAATACGCGTATAATCGAGCGATATCACTCACAAACCCCCCAAAGTTGCTTCTAAAAGACTCAAGAGGGTTACACAGCCTCTTGTGTCTAAAACCATCCCTCATACTACTACTGCAAAAGCAATCCCTGAAACATCTTCAGGATTTGTCACACACATTAGGGGAAAACCTTGAACATACCCCCTTGTTCACTGAGTTGGTCACTAAGGAGAGGGAAGACCATGTGGGGAGGGCTGATACTACTGCAGCTTCTACTTCTCATAGTAGAGCTCAGGACAGTATCAACATATCTAAGACCCAAACTACGGCAACACCAAACCTTGCTGAGAACTTGTTCTCAGATAGGGAAGGTGGTCCCTGGCGCCAAGAGACCATGGGGGAGATACCTGCTTCTGCTAGGCAGGAGAGTTTCTCTTTTCCCGAGGATCTTCCACCTGTTGGTACCCAACAGGAAAGGGGTGAGGGTAGTGGTAGTCATTATAATGAATTGATGGATATGTACCAAACTCTAATGGTGAGGGTGGAAAAACAAGAAGAGATGCTGTCTTCTTTAACTTCTTTGGTGCAACAGGTACTGGCACAACAAGCATTGATATCAGTCCAGTTACTGCCCAAAAGAATCACCACACAAGATGCTGGCAACTCACCAAAACCATCCAGCTCATCCTCTTCTGATGACTCTCCAGCAGATGACAACAAGGGGGAGAAAGAATTAAATGTGTTATCATCTGGAGAGAGCAAAGGTGATGAAGACAAAGGAAGCACAGATACTGTCATTACTGCCACCTCCAATCAAGATGAACAAATGGAGACAGGTAGTATGTTTGAGGGAGAGACAGATTTTGATGCTAATATGATGATAGATGCAGAGGGTGAAGATATGGAAGTTGATACTCCACTTAAGGAAGAGCAGCAGCAGCAAGAAGTGAAGCAAATGGTTGAAGACACCATAGACGAGATGGAAGATGAAACTTCACCAAATGTTGCTACTGAAACAAATGCTGCGGATCAAGATGCTGAAATGGTTGATACGGAAGATGTTACTACGGATCAAGTTACTACTGATCCTATGGTAACTAGTCCAATTGCTACTGATCCAGTTTCTGCGGAGCAAGATGATGCGGATCCAATGGTAACTAGTCCAGTTGCTACGGACATAGTTGATACTGAGCAAGTTGATACGGAGCCAATGATTATTAGTCCAGCTCCAGAAACAGAGGAGGAAGATCATTCCTACCTATTCACAACTATTCCTCCTACTTTCCATAAAGCCTCAACTCACTTTGAAGAAATCCAATCTGAGGCTACAACCATTTCAACCACTGCAACAGAAACTCCTGTTTCTACTCATGATGATCAAGAAGCTACAAATGTTCTTATAAGAACAGAAATGTCAAGAACAAGTGTGATAGAAGATCAAGCCACACTATCATCACAGCTGCAGAAGATCAAATAAGAAAAGCAGAAACAAGAACAGAAGAAAGCAGAAGAGGAGAAAAAGAAGTTAATTGCTGAGGCAGTTGCTAGACAAAGAGCAGCAGCTGCATTGATAGTTACAACTTCAACAACTTCTCTAACCTTACGTGAACAATCTGCAGGTTTATCTGTTTCTACAGGAAGAGTTGGTTATATAATGAAGAAAAAGAATAAAGTCCAAATGGTAAACCTTGATGTTGAAAAGGGAAAAGGCAAAACCATTGTGGTAAAGAAATCAAAAGAAGAAAAACAGGAGGAAGAATGGCTCGCTCAAGAAAAACTGTTCTTTGCTGGCATGACTGAGGAGGAAATTGAAATAGTGAGAAAAGAGAATGCTGCAGCAGAACTGTACAACAGAATGATTGCTGAGCAAGAAGAAGAAGAAAGAGCCAGAAAAAGGAAGATAGCTCAAGAAGATGAGCTACATGCTAGGCTTAATACAGCTCCAACTCCTGAAGAAAAAGAAAGAATGGAGAAGATTGCTGCTGAGGATGAGATTACAGCCAGGGAGATGTATAATGAAGACCTTAAAAAGTTAAAGGTCAAAACAAAGCCTGAGAAGAAGAAAGTGTCCAAAGCTACTCAAGTTAAGTTGGCTGAAGATAGGGAGAAGTACTCCAAGTACCTCAAAAGCAAAGGATACAGTGGCAGATCCTTAGGCCCTATGAAGTTAACCAACATGATGGACCTTGTTAAAGAAGAAAAGGAAAAAGAAGCAAAGAGGGAAGCAGCACTTGCAAAGCTTGAAGAGAAAAAGAAGCTAAATGCAGAAAAAGTGTTGGATGCAGCCCTTAGAACAGGAAGGAAGGTATTTCAACCTGTACCTATCCCTGCCATGGAAGAACCAAAAGAGAAACATAAAAGAGTCAAGAGAAGATCAACAAGAATTCCTCTAGCTAAAAGAAGAAAGATGGATGAAGATGCTGCTGCTACTTCTCAAGAAGGTTCGAGTATTCCATTCATGGATGTCAAAACAGAACCTGAAGGTATGGAACAAAATCCTCCCAGCACTGCTCAAGGGGGAGATTATTCTGCATACATAAACCATGTTGATGGTTTAAAGTTTACTCCACTGAATGTGAAACCTCCAGTAATCATTGATTGGAAATTTGTTGGTGGACCTTTGAAAACTGAATATGAAGTTACAAGAGCAGACAAGTCAAAGAAAACTCTTATAGCTTTTTATTGGGCAATCAGAGAATTTGATAGAGATGATCTGGAGAGGATGTACAAGATTGGGAAAGTGAAATATTCTCATGAAAGAAAAGGAGTATGTTCTGGTACTGATCTTGCCATGGATGTTCTTTGTGGTTTGTTTGAACCTGGATACAAGAAAACAAGTTCAGTCTTCAAGAAAGAAGGACCAAATAATCATATGCTCAACTGGTATATCTATGAACGAAGTGAAGTATATTCAATTATCAGAAGACATGGAGCAAGAGAATTTTACTTGGTGAATGTCAAGTATCCACATTCAATGAAAACATTGGATGAAATGGTGGAGCTAAAACTGAACGGACCAAATGACTCAATGCTTGCACAGGAGCTTATTTGGAGAATCTTGTGTCAACGAGTTGAAGAAAAGAACAAGAGAGATTCTGACTTAAAGAACTTGTAATTGTAATAGTTAATACTGATCTGTGAATGAAGTAGTTAATACTGTTGGAGCATAAAACTTGTACTTTTGATGTGTCATAAAAGTTCAAGGTTAGGGGGAGATTGTTGGGTTATAACTTAGCTAAATATAGTTTAACCATAAACAACAAACCTAACAAACAAGAAAAGTAACTTAAGTTGTTAATACGGAAGGTATTATAAGTTACTACGGAAGATCAAGTTAGTGCGGCTGTTCAACAAAGTTACTACGGTTCATCAAGTTACTACGGCAGTATTGAAGTTACTACGGAACAAGTAAAAGTCAAGTCAAAGCTAAACAGATACGGTTGAAGTCAAGACACGGAAGACGAATCTTAGCTTGCACGTATAATCTAATTAGATAGAGATATAATTAGATTATGTTTCCTTTTCTCAATAGATAGAGTTTCCTTATTTTATGTTTAGATAAGGATAGACGTAGTTTCCTAGTTTATCTAGGTTTGCCTCAAGGTCTATAAATATAGATCCTTGTAGAGAGAAAAAAAACACGTTGTATTAGTATTCATTGATTAATACAACTGAGGCGTATAATTCGACAATCGTTTTGTTTATTCTTATTCATTATTCATTAGTCGATAACTCGTAATATTGAAGTGTTCATCCGCTGCTGAACTTCTTCAATAGATCACGATCTAACGAAGGAGAACTTATTAGTTTACATAGACTAATACGATCCTGACACATTGGTCTGCTTCTTGCATTGCCATGAAACCAGCCTGGACCCAAGAAATTGACACCCCCTAGATGTAGACTTCTTGTCCATATTCTCCCCTCCATAATCACTGTTTGTGTATGCAATTAAATCAAATGGAGACTCGTTTGGATACCACAAACCCAAGTTCTGTTTTCCCTTTAAGTATCTAAATATCCTTTTGACAGCAGTTAAATGTGAGACCTTTGGATGACATTCGTATCTTGCACACACACAAACACTGAACATGATGTCAGGGCTGGTTGCAGTTAAGTACATTAAGGATCCTATCATTGATCTGTAGAGATGTTCATCAACTTCTTCTCCCATAAGATCAGGTTCCAAGTGCTTGTGTGTTTCAAATGGAGTGCTTGCTGGCTTTCTATCTTGAGACCCAAATTTTACCAAGATATCATTCACATATTTGGCTTGGTGAATGAAGATCCCAGTTGGAATTTGCTTGACTTGAAGACCAAGGAAGAAGTTTAATTCCCCCATAGAACTCATTTGAAATTTCTTGTGCATCATCTTCTCAAAGTCTTTGCATAAGCTTGTGTTGGTTGAACCAAAAATGATGTCATCAACATATATTTGCACCAATAATATGTCCTTTTTCACAGTCTTTATAAACAATGTCTTATCAATGGCTCCCCTCTTGAAACCATTCTCTAGCCAATAAACTGAAAGAGTATCATACCATGCTCTTGGAGCTTGATGAAGACCATATAGAGCTTTGTCAAGCCTATATACCATATCAGGGTGGTCTGGATCTTCAAACCAGGAGGTTGACACACATAAACCTCTTCTTCAATCTTTCTATACAAGAAAGAACTTTTGACATCCATTTGGTAGACTGTAAATCCCTTGAATGATGCAAAAGCAAAAAAGATCTTAATTTCCTCCATTCTAGCTACAGGAGCAAAGACTTCATCATAATCGATGCCCTCCTCTTGAGTGTATCCTTGGGCAACCAGTCTGGCCTTGTTCTTAATAACAATGCCTCTTTCATCAGTCTTGTTCTTGAAGATCCATTTGGTCCCTATTACCCTCTTTCCACTAGGCAATATCACCAATGTCCACACCTCTTGAAGTTTGAATTGAAGCAATTCTTCCTGCATTGCTTCAACCCAGCTTGGTTCTTTCAATGCTTGAGTTACCTTCTTTGGCACCATTTGAGAAATGAAGCATGCAAACAAGCATTCATTTAGACTTCTGTGCAGTCTTCCCCTTGTTTGAACTGAAGAATTCAAGTCACTTAAGAGTTTATCAATTGGATGTTCCCTATTGATTCTTTGAGAAGGATGAATGTCCTCTACAATGGTTGATCCCAGATCGGTTTCATTCGTTTCTGGAATCTCCCCCTCATTGTCAGATGGTAGAGACTCATCATACACAACATCACCATCATTGCTTGAAATTAGCTCAGGTGAAGGAACATCTTCTGCTTGTGGACCTTCTTCTTCTTGAGATGATTGTAGTTCAGTTTCTTCTTGATCTTCTACAACTGCTTGAGATTGAACAATGCTAGGAGGATCAACAGTGTATACAGGGAAGTACACAAATCCTTCATGTTCTTTGTTTTGAAGCTGATCAGTAGTTGGCCTCTGAATGTGCTGATCAGTAGAAACTTCAGTAGATAGGTACTGATCAGTATTTGCACCTGGTTGATACTTATCAGTAGGACCCTTTGAACTTGAAGCTTCAGCTGATATTTTACCTGTTCTTGCATCATTATTGACTGCAAAATGATATCCTAAAGATTTGGTTAGTTCATCGATATCAAATAGCATATCAGGACCACTACCATTAGCATTCAAGGTTTTCTCATTAAAAGTAACATTGGCACTTTCTTCTACAAGTTTAGATTTGATGTTATAAACTCTAAATGCCTTACTTTGTGATGAGTAACCTACAAAGAACCCTTCAATTACCTTGCTATCAAACTTTCCTAGATGTTCTTTTGTGTTTAAAATTGTAGAAGGACACCCAAATGGTTTCAGGAAGCTTATGAGTGGTTTTCTCTTGCGAAAGAGCTCATAAGGGGTCTTTGTACATGACTTAACAATAGACACTCTGTTTTGAACATAACATGTAGTATTCACAGCTCTCGCCCAGAAAGTGATGGGAAACTTAGCATCTGCTAACATAGAACGTGCAGCTTTTCTATGAGAGTCTTATTCCTCCTTTCAGCAACACCATTTTGTTGAGGAGTCCTAGGGGCACTAAATTGTCTTTCTATGACTTTCTTCTCACAGAACACATTCATGTCATGATTCTTAAATTATGTCCCATTGTCACATCTAATGGTTTTTACCTTTTGTTTTTGTTGTGTTTTTCTATCCTAACAAGAAAAGATCTAAGAATTTCTTCTGTTTCATCTTTAGAGTTAAGAAAGAAAACCCAAGTAAAACGTGAAAAGTCATCAGTAATAACCAAACAATATGACTTCTTTCGCATGCTTTGGATATGGGTTGGGCCAAAAAGATCCATATGCAACAGTTGTAAAATATAATCATTTGAATTAACTTCTTTAGATTTATGAGACACTTTGTGTTGCTTGCCTTTAAGACAAGAAACACAATGATCAAAACATGTAAATTCCTTTTGAGGTAGACCTCTTACAAGATCATTTTTGACAAGTTTATTCATGTTTTTGAAATTCATGTGACACATTCTTCTGTGCAACAAAGAAGACTCATCTAAAGATGCTTTTGATATGAAACAGTGTTCCTTTTCCAACTGTGAATTGGCCATATCAAAACAGTATATGTTCTCTCTCCTTGGAGTTCTCAAAATGATCATGCTTTCATCAATTTTGAACTTAGGATCAAGAACTATACATTATTTTGTAGTGAAAAGGACAAGGTTCCTGCTGTCACATACCTGAGATACACTTACCAGGTTGTATTTTAGTTCCTTGACATAGAGAACATTGTCGAATTTCATTCTACCACAAGTAACTGTGGCTTTGCCAGTTATTCTTCCCCCTCTAGGATTTCCCCCAAAGGCAACATATCCTCCATCATAATCAACAAAGTTTTGAAGGAATTCTTTGTTGTCAGTCATGTGCCTTGAGCAGCCACTATCAATATGCCATAATCTCCATAGTCCTCCTCTTTCGACTGTTGGCTTGCTCCGCACATAAATATGGGTTAATTCCTTTTAGGAACCCAAGCCATGGTCGTCTTGGGTTGACCTTTAGCATCATTGTAATCAAATTGCTTTAAGTAAAGAGATGATGCATGTAAGGTTGTGGTCTTAGCAATTTTAGTGTCAGGGGTGGAATCAGTAGTGATTTTGTGAATTTTTTTGTTGCTACTGACAGCCCACACTTTCTTGCTACTGATGTAAATTTTTGTTTTGGTACTACTGACGTCAGTACTCACACCCTTTGGAGACTTTTTGCTACTGACAACAGTTTTTGGTTTATTTCTACTGTTATATGTACTCTTAGTCTTTGCAGTTTGTCTTTTCACAGTGTTCCTACTGACGTCAGTAGATACCTTTGCCTTAGCAGAGTTTCTACTGAAATCAGTATTTACTTTGTTTGAAATCCCTTTTCCTTTTCCATTGAACACTTGATTATTATAATAACAGTTTTTTGCAATGTGTCCAAGTTTACCACAGATGTAGCAACATCTGGTTTCAGATTTGATGAAGTTTGGATTTCGTTGTGTCATTAAATTGTTCAAGTTTCTTTGATTGCCACGTGGTGGAGTTTTAGCGCAATTACAAGAACAATGTTTGATTTGATTTGACGCTTTTGATTTTTCAATCGTCAAAGGTTTTTGTGCAATTTTGATTGACACGGGTTTTGACTTTTTAAAATTCTTTGACGTTGAAGCTTCATTTTTCTCAGCAGTCTTGACTTTTGATTTCTTTACAGTTTGAGACGCTTGAATGAATGGTTTGCTTGAAATGATTTTGACAGGTGTAATTGGTTTTTCAAATAATTTTGGAAACAATTCTTTTACATCCTTTTCAATTTCAGTTTCGTTTGTCATTTCAATCTTTGAATTGATGGGGTCTGGATTCAAGATTTTCAAGTCAATACCCTCCGTTTGAATATTGTATTCAGGAGTTGTAGGAATATAGTTTTGGTTAAATGGTGGTGAAACACAGTTTTAACCAATTCCTTCTTTTGACTTTCCATGGATTTGACTCTTTAAAATTTATTCCATGGTTTTTGAAGATTTCTCATACTTTGTTATTGAAAGTTTGATTTGGTCACACTCAAGTTTTGTTTCTGCCATTTTGATTTCAATGGCATCAACCTTTTTTAAAGAAGTGTCTCTCTCCCATGTCAAAAATTCAATTTTTTCTTCATATTTTTGTTCATTTTGCTGGTAAGCCTTAACTTGGTTTTCGAAACTAATTATGATGTGTCTATACTCATTTCTGCTTTGATTGGCCAATTTCAGTTCATCACAAACCGTTTGGTTGTGATCCCTGTACTCTTTCAGTTGTTTAATGTAGTTTGGAGTACAAAGTTTTGAAAGTACCTCATTTGGAATGGAGTTATTCACATCAGCCATCAAGGCTTGATTAGTTACAGCATCACCAGCTGCAAAGCTCCAATCATACCCTCCTTCTTCATCAGTTGTTGTTGTTGTGAGATATGTGGAAGGCTTCTCTAGGTTACTTTGATTTCTTTGAAATCCTCCCTGTCTTCCTTCATGGTGGGAATTTTGTGCATGTTTTTGAGTACTATCCTTGTTTGGACATTCTCTTGCAAAATGACCTGGTTCTTGACATTCATAACATTTTACTTTGCTTTTTTCAAAACCAGCATTGTCATTTCTTTTGAAAGCAAAATTCCTTCTTCCATTCCTTTGAATGAATCTTCTTGTCCTAACACTTAACATGGTCATTTGCCGTTTAAGATCCATTTCTTCTTCAAATACTCTCAGCTCATTAAAGACATCATCTATTTCCATCTCTTCCAACGCATCTTCTTGCCTATAGTTGATGGTGTATGTAATCCATTCTTCAGGAAGTGACCTTAGAAACTTCCTATTTAGAGTGTCTTTGGTAATGGCAATACCTACTATTTCCATTTCACTTGCCAGTTTGTTAAATCTGTCAAAGATCTGGGTTAGATTCTCTCCTCTTCCTGCTTTGAAGGCTTCAAACTGTTGATTCAGGACCTCCTTATAATTTCTTCTTGTGCTTGCATTTCCACCAAATATTTTCTCTAGGGCCTCCCATAGAGTCTTTGCATCTGTAAAATTGCAAAACTTGTGTTGGTAATCATTTGGAATAGCCAACAGCAAGCTGCTTAAAGCTTGACTCTCTATGTGTCTTTGTTTCTTTTCTTGATCTGTGGGTGGAGCAGCTTCTGTACTTCCAGTTGCAGTGGTTATGGTTTTGTTACCATTTTGAACCACTTCCCACAGAAGATAGTTGGTTTGCAGCATATATTGATGTATTTTTATTTTCCATAGTCTATAATTTGAAGAAGATAGAACTGGGACTCTGTTTGCTTGAACACCATCATTCAAGTCTGCCATTTTCAAAAGATTTTAAAAGTTTTGAAGATTCAAACACAGTTGTTTAACCCTTGTTTTAAATTAGATCTAGAGCACCTGAATGCTCTGATACCAATTGTGAGGATCGAATCAATTACCAAACGAGATAAATTGATTTAAAGATTAAGATCTAACAATCACAAATGTGTTGCAGCGGATAAACACAATTTGTAATAACAAGGTTATGATTAATTAAGTTAATTTGTTAGAATGAACGTTAAGAACAAATAACATAATTTATCAACAACACCTCAATTGACTTGTATTAATTTCGAGAGAGTTACAAAATTATACAATCAACGTTATCATCTCAAATGATAAAGGAATTACTTAATACAATCCTTGAGGCTACTAAGCTACAATCAAGTACGATTACAATCGAGTAAACTAATACTATAATCTATAGTCCATACTCTATAAAGTTGATTAATCTCTAATCAAACAGTCCAATCAACTGAATACCAACTCCCAGTAAAGCTATCTGAATCAGCACGTGAAGTGTACTTTAGTGGTTGGAGATGTTCAGTAGTTGAGGATCTTCATCAGCAGTCGTCGCCGGTGATTATCCACCTCTACTGATCAGTTGGGGACGATGGGTTTCTACTGATCAGTATGAAGCTACTGATCAGTTCTTCAAAAGGCTAGATACTGATCAGTTCTTATTATCTAGAAGCTGATCAGTTCCTTGGGACCAAAATATATGTTTTGTTGCTGATCAGTAGACAAAGTCTTATCTACTGATCAGTAGCAAAGCATACTTAGTGTAATTTGTCCCAACAAAAATTGTCACCAAACTCAAGCTTCAAATTCCGACAAAATATAGGACATATGATGAAACTGACGAACAAAAAAACTAACAATCTGATCAGGAAAATAAAGGGGTCGTTTCCTATAAGTTACTGAAAAAAATGCCCCAGTTACATGGCAAAATGTTCAATGAGAGCTCGTTCTGTAAAATCATTCAACAACGTTACGACTCCCTCAAACGTGAAACGAAGCTTTGTTTGTTATGTTTTTCGGTGTTTCCTGAGAATGCTGTCATAAGTACAAGGTTAATGGTTTATTGGTGGATAGGAGAAGGGCTAATCCTTCCTGAAGATTTTTCAGATGTTGAAACAACCTCGGAGGATTGTGCGAATGATATCTTCAGAGAGCTTATGGAAAAGGATTTTATTCATCCTATCTCGAAAAGTCAGGGTCGTTATGTTGGCGCTTACAAAATGCACCCTATCGTTCGTGCTGCATTGGTTATGATAGCGGACAGTGTAAATTTTTTTGATTTTGATGAGTATGGTAACCCGAAAGACTTTGGAAAATTTGATGAAATTGAAAGCCCACAAGATGTGGCACTTATCAGTCCCCTTAGTGACCCACGAGAGTTCTTCGATTTCTTTGATGAAAAAAGATTAATAACATCGAATCCTATTGAATTTGTTGATTTGAAAGGGAACCCAATTCAGTTCTCTGCTCTTCTCCAAGACAACAACCTCGTTCCTGTTGATCGTGATGGAAATCCGATAGATATAACAAAAAAACACTATTTTTACCGAAAAAAGAAAAACATTACAAGGTCCTATAGGTGTGTTTGATGGGTAGTGGGTTATCAAAAGGTATTACTTGGGAGAAGCTTCATATTTTGTTCAATGTTAAGGACGATATTCTCGAGTTTAAGCCGGAGTGGTTTCTACGTATGAAAAATGTCAACGTTGTCTTCCTAGGAAGGTGGCGCTGCTCACCATATTGAGGCTGAGGAGTTCAATTTTGAAGAGAGCATGGAGCATATGAACCACATGCGGTTCTTTAGCCTTCAAGGAGTTTCAAGGATTTCCATGCTTCCAAATTCTATCTCAAAACTTGAAAATCTTGTAATTCTTGATCTTAGAGCTTTCCATAATCTTGAGGTAATTCCTAAAACATTTGGTTCACTCAAGTTTTTGACTCATTTAGATATGTCCGAATGTTTCTTGCTAAAAGACATACCAAAAGAGATTTCGTCTCTTGAATCCCTTTAAGTCCTTAAAGGGTTTGTAGTAGTCGATTCTCCAGGAAGACACTATGTAGACTTCAAGATTTAAAGAAACTGGAAAACTTGAGAAAGCTTAACATGTACACACATATGAAAGACTTCCCGCAAGAAGTACATCTTGAGGCTTTACAAAAGTTTGAAAGGCTTCGTAAGATACAATCGAACCCCCAAGCACACGACCCAAATCAAAATGGTGAAAATAAAAAGAAAGAGAATGAAACTCATTCCAAAGAAACAGTGGGTCAAAGGGTCTATTAGAAGAATGAATGCCTTCAACAATTCGACGTCCCAAGTAGCGTTACACCAAATTGGCTAACCCCAGGCAGACTTAGCGGGTTAAAGAAACTATACATCCGAGGTGGACAATTCTATGATCTTGGTCAGTATCAGGACATTCTTGAATGGGATGATTTACCAAAAGAAACATGGAACGTTGAGATTAAAGTACTTGGATGAACTCAAAATGGAATGGAGAGAGTTGCAGAAAATGACTTCTTTAGAGAAAGTTAAATGCCAGAGACTCGCTCTTTTTCCTTGCAACGAACATGGAATCAGAAAACCAACTGATACTACAATTTCATCAGTATAATAATAACTTTCTATTAAATTGTTTTTACGTCAAGAAATAACTACACCAGACCAGATTGAAACTCATAAATTTACTTTGGAACATGTATATTTGAGTTGTAAGCTTAGATTGTTGTTTACATATGTATGCTAGTTGTTTTTTATATATTTATGAATATTTTCTTGTTTTCGAATCATTTGTTTTATATAAGAGTATGTGTTCGACTTTACGAAGCAAAATAATAGTCAAACAACTAAGTTGACAACATTTCGTTGACATACAAAAACACGTAGCTCGTCAAGATGATTGTTGTAGCCAATTTGCATAGTTATATAGATACAACAGCACAAACACCTGTTGATGAAACATATATCGATAATTTTATTGAATTACATCAGTTATACCACTCAAAGATTGAATTTACTAGTGCCAATATGGTCCTTTCATAAAGAATACTCATATTCTTTATATCTTATACATTCTGCCACTACTTTTCCTTCTAATAAAAACCAGAAGAGCTAAATACAAAACAAAATTTTCCTGTCCAAAAATTGTGAGATTAACACACCATTATAAGAGACGTAGAACATGTAATATCTTGTCAAGAAGAGCCAACCTATAAAACAAAGTCGTTTACAAAACTTTTTGTATGTAAGAAACGAATGGACCGGACCTGTCTATGGGGCCATTAAGCCTTCAATTGTGTAGGTTAGTGACTTTGCCCAGTCTTCTTTGAGTAATAATGTTTGAAGTGTGTGCATGACATCATAATCAGGGTCAAGCTTCCGCTGCCAACCCTACAAAAATGAACAAACAGAAAATTAAATCAAAGATACAAACAACAAGATCACTATGGCTATTATATAAATCAAAATCATTGTTAACTATATTTTATAATAGTTACTGATTGATGAGTAAAGAGGTAACTGTCAGTTGGAAACTTTTGTAACCTCTCTAAAAAATAGAGCAAGTTAAGAGATGACTTTGTTAGTTCACTCTACAAGAGCACTAAATTACCCTATAGAGCATAATGATGTAGATCCAAATTTGTTAGAATACCATAATAGGGACAAATTGCTAAACCATGTGAATGTGATTAATCTATACTGTCAACTATTTTCCGTTCATGTCGATAATGTAGTTAAGGTTTTTACAGAAAAAGAGTTATAATTATGAGAAAACATACCTCGAGAACCAGAGTTGTAACCATCACAGTGCAGACATTTCCATCCACATTGACTCTATGACGCCGCACTTGCTCTAGCACTTGATGCATGCAATCAGCAGGATGGACAACGTCACCCTCCGGACTACCCCAGAAATTAAAAGCCTCTGTAACTTCCTATTAACCCCAAAGATACACACAAAAACATAAGAAATACACACACGCATACAAAAAAGAAAAGAAAAGTAAAGTCGACTTTTACATGTTCACTTGAGCCAAAAACAAAACGACAGACTAAAAAAAAACCCAAATGCCTTCAAGTAGAATTTAACAATTAATTAGAAACTTGGTTTTAAAAGGCGATAGGCACTCCGAGGCGATACTAAAAGACTCATTTTTTCACCACTAGGTGTCAACTTTACATTTTCTACCAGGCAAATGCTTTGAGCATGCTTAAAAATCACTTTCGCATAACAAAGTACATAGATACTTCACGTCTTCACTTATATACCAAAAGTTTTCACAAAACTAGCTTGAGAAAGCCCCACTAAACCCATTAAAACAACCTGTACTAAAATTAAGCCTTTAAATCTGAAGTAGTAAAAAGATTTTTACTTATTTAGGAGAATAAAAGAAGACTATAAACTTTGTCATATCATATTAATTAATAACATGTGGATATCGAAAGTATATTTAAATATCAGAGCCACAGGAACATTTAGAGAAGTATGCCTATTCCTATGAACGATTAATGGTCGTTTGCTTAAACTAAGTTGTTTCTTTTGGAGAACCATGTCCGGGTAATAAGACATTTCAAGGGAAGCATAAGGATAATTCTGTACTATGGAGTTGTCAAAATTATGAAAAGAACGGGTCAAAAATAACAAAGTGAATTTTAAATGCAGAAAATGTCCTAAAACTTTCATACAAATATTTGAATTATTACTGAGATAATATACTTTTTTATGTACTTATTGGGCACACTAACTATTTATTGAAATGTTAAATACTTGGACAAAAGTGTTACATGTCAATCCAACCACGCCTGCCCATTTGCCACCTCTAGTCATATCAAAGATTAAGGTGGGACTACCTTGATAAAGGCCTGAGGATTAGGACAATTCTGTTGTTTTGATAGCCTCAATGTGCACTCTGCTGCAGTGCGTCCATCTCTACGAGCAACAGCTTTGAAAAATTCCAACAAATTCACTCGATCACTCTTTGAAAGTTCAGCAGTCATGCCTACATCAAGGAATATCACATGAGGCTTAGACTTGAAAATCCCTTTACGAGGTGATTTGCTCCGGACAAGGATATTTCCCGGATGCATATCGGCATGAATGAAGTTGTCAACCTGGAAGGGGAAAAAGCAAGCTTCATGAGAAATACTACACTGCATTCTGTGCATTAATAAATATGACGTACACAACAACTTCATCTTTTTGGTTCTCGAGTGATGCCATTTCTTTTTTTGTTTTGCTAAATAAGCAATATATAATGCAGTTGTCTTTCTAAAACAAGTGCTTTTTGACAAAATGAGACAGCTATGATGTTTGCTATTACATTTACGTTCCCACGATTTATACAAAGTGGATCATTCTTGCAAACTATTATTACCCTTTGGAATTTTCACAAAAAACGACGATTAGTTTGAAATCAAAAACAACACAAATTTAACATAACCCCAGCAGAAAGTTTGTTGTGAAATTACAAGTTTTGATTTGAAGTGAACTGTTATGCTTCACAAGTTATTTCGTAGAAAATAAACCACCATTTTTGTGAAATATGACTAAAAATATTACATAAGAAGCGACTTGGGACATAAGTTTCCCTTACAATGGTTCTTTTTGCATTCATAATATCTAAAACAACGCATTCATGTAAACTGGAATGCTTTTTAGGCGTTTCAGCAAAAAAAAAGTTATTTTTTCCAACCAGATACGGTGGTTCAAAACGCTAATCTTTCCTATAAGAAGTATTTCAAACACCATACTTCGGTTAATTCTGTACTTACCACACAGCTAAACTAACTCGGTGAAAAGTAGTACCAATTTGAATATCATTGAAACACTAGTTATCATCACAAAGTAGAAACAAGAACAGTGCAAAAGAAGGATATAGCAGATCGCATTTGCAAGTGATAGCATTAAAAATTTGAGTGATTGATTAAGCTAACTATGGTACTTGCCTTTTCATTACCAAACAAACCATCGATATAAGCAGAAGTGAAAAACAAAAATTGGACCATTTTATAAGAACAAGTAATTTGGGGCAAGGTGCCATTAATGGTCTCTTTCGCATTTATATTGCCAAACTTATCCAAACCTCTGCGCTCTTGCAAACTATAGTACTTTTCACATTTGACATGGTCAAAATCCGAACAAAGAGTAGGATCACTATAATTAAAATCTTATCAAACACCAAGCTTAAGTTGATTCAGTAGTGGCAGGATTTTCGATCCATCATAGTTAGTATTTTAACACACAAACCATAATTACTGTAAACATAAAAAAAGAAACAGCACACTTTCCTAGAATGGTTATGGCCAAAGGTCCATCACAAAAACGATGATTCAAAAAAACGCTCATTAAATAAGTGGCTACCGCACAGCAAATATTCTTCAAAAAGAAAGCTATATCAAGTTTTAAAGCGATTATTAAAATATCACAATGTAAAAGGAATGGAAGTATCAAGGAGATTGAGCATGTTACCAGGAGCATTTTTAAAAGGGCATGAGTCCCAATATGTGCAAGAGAACTCTTAAGTCGAACATGTCCTTCAAGCTCATCAACATAGCGTGCTACACTTTCTCCATGTTCAAAAGTTTCCACCAATACTGCTGGATGAACAAGTGGGTATACAGGTTTAGGGAACGAAACATCTTTCCAACTGCGGAAGTTATATATAAATCTACTCAAATGAGCAGCTTCTCGTGCAAGATCAACTTGGGACATCATAAAAACTGCAAACTGTTGTACACTTTCATCCAATCTCAGCCAATTTAGTGTAGGAATGAATTTAGACATCTTTGCAACTACATTGATAATCTCAAAATCTCTTTTAATTGATTCACCAACACCAGGATGTCTAACTTTAACCGCAACTAATAAAGGCTTGTTACGCTTTCCCTGATATATATACCTCAATGAGGCTCGGTGGATTTGTGCAATACTTCCTGATGCTACAGGTACCTCCTCAAAATCATCAAAAATTTCAGAAATTTTACGACCAAAAGCCTTCTCAACTGTCTTTTTGGTATATGCATAGCTATGTTCAGGAGCCTTGCTGTGGAGCTTAGATAGCTCTGTGCACAGGTCTGTAGGAAAAAGGTCAGGCCGTGTGGCTGCCCATTGACCCCATTTTATAAACGCAGGACCCGCTATTTCTAAAGTACGCCGTACAAGCTTAAGCCATGTTTTTCTAGACGACTTCCCAAAATACTCTGCAAATGGAGCCATTGCCATACTGGGTGAGAATAAAATAGCCAAATAAACAGCTCTGAACAGCAATACAAAACCTTCAAATACCGAGACGAACGATGATATCAAGAACGCATGTCCATTCTCTGCACGAGTGTAGAGAGTATTCCTTGGTTGAAAATAATCAACATTTGACCCCGCGTCAGCTAACACCATTTTCCCACATGTAAAGGCAAATATACCAGGAAGAACGACATACGAGCGACTCAATGCCAAGCTAAAAGCTTGAGCGATCTTATTTATTCCAGAAGTTTTCCCACATTGATATGAAGTGTGGGAGAGCTTCTTAAAAGCAATTTGAGCATGATATGCTATCGTGTTATTGGGTGGTATAATGGAATAATTTCTGGAAAAAGAAGAAAATTTGGGTTTATAGTTGGAGTTGTAGAAAGGAGATTTAACAATTGAGCCATATTCTCTCGAGTTGGTTGTTCGAATTAACTGAGCTGATTTCTTAATACTTTTGATCAACAAGAGCCTGTATATTATAAAATAATAAGAGTTAGGGATTTGTTTAAAAACTATGATCCTAGTTCAAAAAAAGCTTGATTTTTACTTATGATCATAAAAAAAAAGGTAACCTTTAATGGTTTTAAGTAATTATTAATAAATACACAAACATAAACACTTGTATAATACATATTAATTATATCTAATCATTCAAACAAGAAATAGCAGGAATCGAAACCCAGATAATAAAATAATAATAAGAATAATGAAAGAATATAAGAAATTCAAGATTAGAAAAAAGGGGAGAATTAGAACCTTGACATAGCGATTGGGGAGGATAATTAGGGCTTTTTAAAATTAAGAGCTGAATCGCGAGCATTTTCTGTAAATACAAACCGACGTGATTCGAATCATCAAATCATAAATCAATCCACAAACATATATATATATATATTATATGTATGTATATGTATATGTATGATCGTCGGGTCGATTTGATTGGCGGCGTTTTAAGAGAATGAGAAAGAGAAAGGGTTCGAAATTGAAAGTTTTTGAAACAAAATTAAAAATTGAAAAGACAGTCCCCCAAATCTTAAGGAGAAGAATTCGTTTACGTGTAAAGATGTGATGCACCAACACACAGGCACACCTCGTTAAACCATAACCCTACCTAGGGTTTAATACACATTTGAAACTATATTTAAAATATTTTAATAAAAACTAAAAGTAAATGAAATATATTAATGTTGTTATTATCATCCATCTCTTCAAAGTCTCGTTCAGCTCTCGTAACCACTATAAGTGACAAAAGACATTTTTGGCCTTTGAAGATATACAACAGATATAGAAATGTTAAGAAAGCATAATGACAATGGTATTAAAAAGGAATTTGATTTACAAGTAATTATTTGCGTGTTAATAAAAAAAAAAATTGTAATGAACTATTATACAACCGTGTCGATTGTGGCTCTAAATATAATTCATTTCAAAATATATATGGCGATTGTATGTCTTTAGTTTAATGAGAGGACCGATAGAGTATAGAGTGTCTATAGTTTAATGAGAAGAGCGATAGTATATGGAGTGGCGAAGAATTTTAGATTTTACTTTGTTTTTAACATGATCGATCCGAAACAAATGCATAAAGAGTATGCGACATAAATGATTTCAGATTGGTAGGGCTCACTCTTTTATTGTTTGATATATATTTCAGACTAGTAGGTCTGTTCTTTTATCTCTACTACTATATAAAGCATTTGGTGTTTTAACAGTTTAAGAGATTAAGAGGTACAACACATTAAGCATACAATACAACATTTTAAGCCTACAATACAACATTTTAAGCCTACTATACAACACACACAACACACACACAACACACACACACAAAACAGACACAAAACACACAACACAAAACACACACACAGCTCTCTCTCTCTCTCTCTCTAAAACCTCTGACCTCTCTCTAGACTCGCCGGAATACTCTCTGAAACCCTCATTCGTCACCTTCACCGCCAGCCACCCTCCATGGAACCCCGGCGGCTAGGGAACCACCATCTGTGGAACCCTAGCCGTCGGAACCCTAGCCGCCGGAACCCTCATCCGTCATCGCCATCCACCCTACGTGGAACCCTAGCCGCCGGAACACCTAGCCGCTGCCTGAAAGCTAGCCGCCGCCGGAACCAATGAAGAAGGTACTGTTGTTTCTAAATCTGTATCGAAATCTCTATTTTTATCTGATTATGTTTTTTGTTTCGATTTAATTTCAGGTTCGCCGTCGTCATCCTCCTACAGACCTGTTTACCAGTCAAATTGATGACGTGAGGATCAACTCCGTTCTACTTCCTTCACACCCCTCTCTCAAATTGGTAACTCCTGTTTCCGCTCTTCATACACCAACCGTCTTTGAATAGTTAACGTGTAAAACCAGCTCCGCCATGTACACCTTGAAATTTAAACAGGATCTTCAATTCAGCTCTTCAATTTCACTTCAGACTTCTTCTATTTCACTTCAGACTCCTTTGATTCACTAATAGGTTGACCTAATCTTCGAATCAAGTCAAATTGATGAACCAGACTCAATCGAATTCAATCAATTGATTAGTCTGGCTCTGATACCAATTGATAGGTCCTTGAATTTGACATTTCTCTTAGAAGTGAATCGAACTGAAACAGGTCATGATGCGGAATCTCATGACCTGAGTTTGGAATCAAATTGAAGGAAAATATTGAAGCTTGAATTTGTGAAATTAATTAGAACATTTGCTTGAGCGTAACTGTTTTCATATATTTCATTTGATAGGTGACAGGTTTTGGAACCGAGCTTGTTACAACGACACTCAAGCTCACGGAACCTCTTTGAGAGTGTTCCGGGTTCAAAGACAACAAACTCGAACTACCTATCACACTATTTATAGACAAAATCTAAGAACAGACACACTACGAATTAAATATTACAACATTATCAACATCTTAATTTCACTTCGGGGAGTTTACTTCATTTCTGAACTAAAGTCTTCATCTTCTGAATTGATTTCTTCAATGCTAACTTCTATTGACTTAACTTACTCCAAAGTTTGTTTTCAGTTCGGAGGAACTTCATTTAGTTCAGAGTATCTGGACTAACTTGTTATCCGAACTGAAAACTTCACTTCGGATTATTCTTGATGATTTTAGTTCGGACCCGGCAGCGGCGCCAAAAACTTGATGTGCGAAATCTAGTTTTCCAAAAATGAGCTTTTAACTAGACTACGACATCGGGCAGTGTACCCTTGTCGATCGTAGTAAAGTATGGGATATTCCGGGTTCAATCACGGGGACTATTTATAATTGAGATAATAGTATAAATGTAACAAATAACACGTAACAAGTGGGTTTTAGCCTTAGAAGACTTGAATGTAAACGACTAAATTAATTTGTAATTCAGATAATGATAAAAGTACGCTTGCTTGGACCGTTCACGAATGTGTAATCTTTCCTAAGTGTGAATTGATGATAAACTTCTAATATAAAACATAAGTTCCTTTCGAATACCGGATTTCTCCGATTATTTATCCATGTAACTATTCCTTTCGAATATAGCTAACACCTAAAATAACCGTGCATAAAGCTTCAAGTCGATGTGTGAGAATTAATCTATAAGCTTCCTTTCGAATAGCTTACTAATCAATAAACCGATTTCTCTTAATTTATTAACTAGCGTTTGTATTAACACTTACTTGTTCTAATTGTTGTTAACGATTCCTTTCGAATACCGCAACTTTAAATCAACTATAGACTGGTTGACTATTTCGTTTTTATTTTAGTAAAAATTACGGATTCCTTTCGAATACCGGTTTTTAGATTACCAAATAAAAGTATAAACAATTCTAACAAGATAAACAAAGTTTTAACCCAAACGGATCCCCGAAACCTCTACACATCATAATCATTCAATTTCATACTCAAGATTAATCATACAAACGATCACATATCCAAGCAAACGTATAACGAAATTAGCTACGCATAATGTTTATCAAACACGAATAATAATAATAATAATAATAATAATAAGACATGATTATATTGAAAACAAAAGAGTAAAAGTTTAATACCAAAAGAAAACAATGATTCCAATGAGTTCCCAAAGTATCAAGATTATTAGAAAAAACCGAAAATGTTCAAAAGATTAATTCTCCAATTAACCGAAAATTGCAATGATTCTTCTTCTCTAATGATTGAATTTGATTATGATTAGATAATGATGTTAAAAACTCAAATGATGCCAAAAATCGTCCTTAAGAAGCAGCTACCAAAGACCTTTCACTCCCCTCTTGAATAGCCATCAAAACGAAATGTATAACTGCCAAACACCCTAATGCGCCGCATCATGTGGCTTATGCGCCGCATCATGTGGCTTATGCGCCGCATTCTGACTTCAGATTGCTCCCAAAATTTGTGTGTTAGCTGGATGCGTCGCATGTAGTGTCTCATTGCTTCTAGGTGCGTCTAGTGCTTCTGAGTGCACCTCGGTGCGTTTTGTCCTGCTGCTTCCCAACTTGCCTTATTTCGCATCTTTTAGTCCCAAAATGATTCTTTTTCACTCCAAACATGTTAAAACACCTAAAACATAAACTTTACACAAAAATAAGTAATATGGGTCTATCCATTACGTTTTGGCACAAAAACATAACGAATATCGCGAAAGAATATGCGTATAATTGAGCGATATCCGACTTAGACTCTAACTTCATTTTACAAAATATACAACTTAAGAAAAATTAAGGAATCACGGGCTTTAACATTTAACTACATTCCGGTGTTCAAAATAAAGATATGCGTGAAACTGTTTAGATCGTAAAACCGACTACGAGCATAAAAAGCTATTAAATTACTTAAGCATATAAAAACCGCAATTTTCTAATGTCAATTCCTAATTTATCCCCTAGTTTTGATATGTCTAAATAACCACCCTTTTTCCCTCACTCTCCAACCGAATTTGAAGCGATCAACCTTTCGGGTCGACCCCTATACCGCCTTGCTTTCGGGGGAAACCTTAAAATATCACAAAACCGTTTCTTCATTTTTTTTTGTTTCTTCTTTCTTTGATAATTTTTGGTTAGTCACCTCATTTGGCTTTCCTCTCACTTTTGTTCACTTCAAATATTATAGATTTATAATTATATATTTTCTTTGAAGTGAACGTTTTTTATAACGGGATTTGAGTCTTCGTTATAGTGAGGATGAGTTCAATATGTTGACGGGAAAGACCTATGGCCTTTTTCTTCGCCTCTAACTCTCGGGATTAAGTGATACTAGGATTCCCCAACTACCCTCGAAAGGGTGCAAGGACTACAAGGGCTCGGTACTAAGGATATCTAGCGATTATCCGGATTTTAGATTTTTCGGGGAAACTTCAGGAACTAAAACTAAGAAACCTAAATTCTTACTTACAAATATTTTATTAACTAGAGATGTTCCTAAATAATTTAACGTTAGATTACCGCAATAAAGTTAAATACAAAAGCCCCTATCATTTTCCCTAACTACGTTTAAGGGTTTTTTAATTTTTTTTTTTTTTTTTTATAATAAGACTCAAATGGGACAAAATGACAAAACAAGAACACGTAATCGATATATAGGAGGGAATATTAAAGTTAGCAAATTTCCCGACGTTCCCCCCATACTTATTTAACGCATTGTCTCGAATGCGTTTCCAAACTAGAAACTAAAAAACAAAAATAAAACGAAATAAAAGTAAAAGAAAAGAAAAACCCGGGTTGCCTCCCGTAGATCGCTTGTTTTTGTCATGAGTGTATAGCTCGACTCGTTCCTCCGCTCACTCAAACCGACTAACGTAGAAATCTAGGTTTCCCCCAATTTCCTTGCAAACCCAACTTCTCAACACACTTCCAATATACCTATAAGCAAAAACATCAAACAATATGTAAGCGTTAGAAACATCGAGCTCGTTACGGTTTTTCACCCATTCGTCGTGCCATTTCCTCGTTTTCCGCATTATCGAGCAATATTTTCGCTCCCGAAAATTTCCAACACCTCCCCCATACTTGTCTTGTTCACGCCCTTGCTTACTCGATTCTTCATTCATTAAATCACCCAAGTTAAAATATTCGTCGTCTTTGTTAACTTCCAAGTTTTGCCCCATACCGATTTTCCGCTTAATGAATACTTCACTCGTTTTCACGATTTCTTTCTCGAGCTTCAATTCCCCCTTGACTTCACCCTTTTTTCTCTACTTTGGTGACACCCGGTTTCGTTCCCAAATCAAATAGCTCCTCAAAATCCTCCAAAGTGATGTTTACACTAATCGGGTTGTCAACCGCCACCAATTCCGACCCAATAAGGTCCGCCACTTCCAAATCTAGGCTAATAGGTGAAGTTATGTCCCATTTTGATGTCCCGTCTTCATTTTTAATCAATGGTTCATTCCCCACTTGATTTTCCACTTCTAGGTCATCTTTTCGGTCATTTTCGGGGTCCAGGACCTCAATGCCCCGCATTAAACTTGAATGAGCCGCATTAGACAAGTGCGAAAACACATTTGAGATTATTGAAGCTAGAATGCGCCGCATAGGGCCTCCTATGCGCCACATTCTCCTCATTTTGCTCACATTATTGTTTTCTGCTTGATTCCGTTCCTCCTCGTCTCCTTTCTTGGTGTCCATCGGGTCCTTGCTTATGTCAAACATGCTTTCAAACCCCTCCAAGGTGATATCTCCATTGGTATTTGTAACATCCCGGTTCTCGGAAATTAGAATATTTCGTAAGTATTTATTTATTTATGATAAATATGTTTTAAATTTATGTTTATTTTAGAAGTTTATATATAAAGGACTAGAATGGTAAGAAAAGTAGTTAGTTACGGTTAGAAAGGACTTATATGGTTAATAATATTAGTAATTTTGTAAATTTAGCAAAACTTGAAAAGTTAAAGGACTGAAAGTGAAAATTCGAGATTTTGAGTATGACTAGGATTGTGAGGTGTCAAGTGCAGAAATTTTAAGGTGTTTTGTGTGTGTGTTCTTGAGAGAAATCAAGAAAATTCTAATATTCTAGTAATTGGAGTTGTGTGGTGAAATTGTATCAAGATTAAGAGTAAAGAAGATCTAGCCTAAAGAGTATTTGGAGAAAAGAAGGTGAGTTTAAATACTTAATATTAATTGATGAAATTGGAGTTATGCTAGTATGTTATAATCTTATTTAGATGTTTAATTAGAAGTAGAAATGCTTAATTGATAAAATTAGGTTTTTAATAATTTGGGGATAATCATGAGAATTGTTGATTTGAGCTTTGATTGTATGTTTATTTGATATGAGAATTGTATGTTTAAGTTATTGAATGAGAAAGAATTTAGTATTATGATTTCTCCTTTTGATGTTGTCAAATGGGTCAAATGACCCAAGGGTGGCAATGGGTAGAAATTGGTTAAAGAAAAGGAAATGACCATTTTATGTATGTATTGTTGATATGACTATAAGGTAAATTGTGATTTGTAATGCTTCAATGTAGATATAAAAGCCTAACGGGTCAAAAGACCCCAAAAGTGGCACGATGGGTAGAAAATGAGTAAACAAGTAATGTTAAGTTTTTAGAAAAGAATGTGTAATAAAGTTGTTAATTATGTTGTTATGAGTATTGAAGACTTTAGTGTTTTTGGTCTTATAAATTCAAATTTAAAAGACAAAGGCAAAGGGAAAGCAACGAAAGAGTAGTAAAAGTAATTCGACGTCAAGGTGAGTATACTAGACTCATTTTCATATGGTTGTGTGTTTAAACTTTGTATTAATGTATTAAAGATTGATAGGTAAGTTATTCCAAGTTATAGTTAGTGTTGTTAGCGGAAATAAGGATTAGAAGTGGCGTAAACTAACATGTAAGTGCAGGAAACGATTAAAAACGGAAGTCACCCCAGTTACTGGGCTAGTTGCGCCGCAACTAGGACACAGTAGCGAAGGGTGATTTCCAGAACTTGCTTAGTTGCGGAGCAACTGTTTTAGTTGCGGAGCAACTAGTACCTTAATCAGTTTTTAGTAAGTTTTAAGGTAGTTTAAGTATGGGAATGATATCCTAACATGTTATTATGTTAGAGAAGAATAGAGAAGACATTTATATGATGACAAGAAGTAGAATTGACTTTCATTAGTCGGGGAGAAGTAGAGTTAATCATAAATACATACCGCGAGGGTATGCAATTGACTTTCAATAGTGGGAAAGAAGCAAGAACCAACTTAATGTAAGTTGGGAGAAGAGATTTATAAGACTTAAATAGTCTTAGAGATTTTTCTTAACATATGTCTAAGTATATTCACTAGCTTAATGCTAATCTAGTTTGTTGATGTCATGCTTATAGGTAAGAAGGTCTTTTGAAACGCAAGGCAAGCATACGAGGCATGGATGGGGACCTTACTAAGAATCAAAATCTTTTGTAATGAGCTTCCGCTCTAAATGTTTAAAATGTTATTTTGGTGAAAGCAAAACATTACCTTTTGTTTGTATAAAGTTATGTTAAGTTGTAGTAAACCGTTAATATTGTAGAAGTTTCTTATATATATAAATTTTTTTTGTGTGTGTTTTAATCCAAGTGTTACAAGTTGGTATCAGAGCCTTGGCTTGTGTGAGTTGAGTATCTCGGTTGATACTTGAACCCAAGATGAGGCTTAGTAAGGGGAAGAAGCTTGCCTTGCGGAAGAGATAAGAGTAAGAGAGATTAATTGTTGAGAAAGAATAGAATGCCTTAGTCTTAATTATACATTGATAGTATTGGGTGTACAAGAGTTAATATGTTTAAAATTAACGTCTGGCCAACGCTAACTTTTGACATGTTATGTATATCCAATATGATTGAAGTATGTTAAGGACAAGGGACAAAGAAAGTTAAAAAGTATATATATGACGTATAAACTATAATTGTGTATAGATTATAGTTTTATATGTCATTATTAGCCGAATTTAATTTCAGTTTGTAGAAATGGAAGAAGAAGGTAGTCATCATGATGATGGTCACAAGGAAGTAGATATGCAAACGATTGTGGCTAAGGAGATTAGCCAAGCCTTTGAGAAAGCAATACCGTTTATTATTAAACGGGTTAGAGATGATGTTGTGGACATTATTGATGAAAAGATAGACCGCTTGCTCTCGGAGAAAGAATTGAAGCAGAAAGAGAAGGAAGATTCAGGAAGTGAGGATGATCATCCTGATCATCAAGAAGAACCCACAGAAAGTTATAAGAAGGGGTGTACGTATAAAGACTTTGCAAATTGTAATCCACCTATTTTTCTTGGAGAGATTGATCCTATTATTAGCATGTGGTGGTTTATGGAAGTAGAAGGTGCATTCTTGACTTGCAAGTGTGCGGATAGAGATAAGGTTATTTATGCATCTAATCTACTCCGAAATCAAGCAAAGAGTTGGTGGGAGTCTATAGTGAGGTTATTCCCGGTTCAAGGGATTGTGAAGATGACGTGGGGAGAATTCAAGAAGAGATTCATGGAGTATTATTGTCCACCTTCGGCAGTGAACAAGATTACCCGAGAGTTTTTGTCATTACAACAAGGAAGTAAAACCGTGAATGAGATCACTAATGAATTTTTAGATAGAGCAGGGTTTTGTCCAGAATATGTTGTGAGTGAAAGAATGAAGATGGATCGCTACATGTGTTGTTTGAGTCCCGACATCAGAGAGCATGTTTCCACTTATAATCCTCAGACTTTTGAGGATATGGTTGAAGCGGCAAGAAGGAGAGAGTTATAACTTGCAAATAGAACTGAAGAAGAGAAGAAGAAACGCAAGGTGGAGTATGTACAAGAACCGTATAAAAAGCAAAGATTTGAACAAAAGGGTAGAAGTTCGGGAAGAAGGTTTGAAAATAAAGAGTCAGCAAGAAGATATTATAGTTGTAGAAAGTGTGGTAAGAATCATCCGGGAGAATACAAATTTGGTCAAATGGGTTGCTATACGTGTGGGAAGCCGGGTCATATTAGTAGTGAATGTCCCAATCCAATAAGGATTTGCTACTACTGTAAGGACCCGGGGCATCTTAAAAGTGAATGCCCAAAGTTGCCGCAGAATCAGAAGTTATTGGTGGGACCAAAAGCTCCTTTACTTCTTGAAGGAGGAAGTAGTGGAAGGAAGATCGAAGATAATAAAGGCCGTGGTCGTGCCTTTCAAATCACAACCGTAGAAGCAAAAGAATCGACTGATGTCGTTTCAGGTATTTTTATTGTAAACTCTCAACCTGCTTATGTGTTGTTTGATTCGGGAGAAAATAGATCTTTTGTATCAAGTAAATTTTGTGAAAAGTTTTCTAAACCCCTTAGTAAGCTAGAATATCCCCTAGAAGTAGAAGTGGCGGATAATCAAATTGTTCTTGTGTCAGATGTTTGTCATGATAATCAATATGAGATAGAATCAACAAAATTTACGATAGATTTGATTCCAATGGTCATGGGAGAATTTGATGTTATAGTTGGAATGGATTGGTTAGAAAAGAATAATGCTATCATCTTATGTAAGATTAAAATTATTAAAGTTACTGATTTAGAAGGAAAATAAGTTGTCATTTACGGGGAGAAAAAGAGTGGTGAAATTTCGGTTTGTTCCTTAATGAAAGAAAGAAGATATATGTCCCGAGGTTGTCAAGCATACCTTGCGTATGTGATAGATAAAAAGAAAGATAAGAAAGAATTAAAAGAAGTAGATGTAGTAAATGAATACGTAGATGTATTTCCTGAAGATCTTCCGGGTTTGCCACCAGAAAGAGAAGTAGAGTTTAGAATAGAATTGATTCCCGGTGCAGCACCTGTAGCAAAGCTCCATATAGATTAGCTCCGGCCGAAATGAAAGAATTAATGAGTCAGTTACAAGAGTTGTTAGATAAGGGTTTTATCCGTCCCAGTTCTTCTCCGTGGGGTGCACCGATTTTATTTGTGAAGAATAAAGATGGTAGTATGCGTATGTGTATAGATTATCGAGAACTTAATAAGTTAACTATCAAGAATAAATACCCGTTAGCGAGAATATATGATTTGTTTGATCAATTGCAAGGGGCGAAATTCTTTTCAAAGATAGATTTAAGGTCGGGTTATCACCATTTGAAAGTAAAGGAAGAAGATATACCGAAAACAGCTTTTCGCACAAGGTATGGCCATTATGAATTTTTGGTTATGCCTTTTGGTTTAACAAATGCCCCCGCAGCTTTTATGGATTTGATGAATAGAGTTTGTAGAACGATGTTAGATAAATCGGTTATAGTCTTTATTGATGATATTCTAATATATTCAAAGAGTAAAGAAGAACATGCAGATCATTTGCGACAATTGTTGGAGATTCTTAGACGAGAAAAATTATATGCAAAATTTTCTAAATGTGAATTTTGGTTAGAAGAAGTTCAATTTTTGGGTCACGTAGTAAATGTAGAAGGTATAAAAGTAGATCCGGCGAAAATTGAAGCAATTGTTAATTAGAATTCTCCGAAAAGTGTGAAGGAAATCCGTAGTTTTCTTGGTCTTGCGGGGTATTACCGAAGATTTTTCTAAAATAGCTTTAAGCTTAACCGAGTTAACTAGAAAGAATAAGAAGTTTGAATGGAAAGAAAAACAAGAAGAAGCCTTCCAGATTTTAAAGAAGAAACTAAGTGAAGCACCGGTGTTAGTTTTGCCGGATGGAACGAAAGATTTGGTAGTTTATAAAGATGCTTCATATACCGGTTTAGGATGTGTTGTGATGCAACATGGAAGGGTTATTGCTTATGCTTCGAGGCAGTTGAAAGAAAATGAAAAGAAATACCCGGTACGAGATTTGGAGTTAGCGGTGGTTGTACTTGCTTTAAAGATATGGAGGCATTACCTCTATGGAGAAAGGTGTACGATTTATACGGATCATAAAAGTTTGCAATATTTCTTTACTCAAAATGATCTTAGTATGAGACAACGTAGATGGTTAGATTTGGTGAAAGATTATGATTTTGATATTCGATACCACCCCGGAAAAGCAAATGTCGTTGCGGATGCGTTAAGTAGAAAGAGTTCACAACCGGAAATGAAACTTTACTCCTTAGCTTTAATTATTAATGCTAATTTTTTTGATTCGGTTAAAGAAGCTCAATCGGAAGCAATTAAAAAGGATAATTGGAAAAGAGAAAGAATTGTGGGTCAAGTGAAAAATTTAATGGAAGATAGTCGAGGTTTAAAGACTAGATTTGGAAGAATTTGGATTCCTAATACATCGGAATGTAAGAAAGTTTTGCTAGACGGAGCTAATAAGTCAAAATATTCTATTCATCCCGGTAGTACGAAAATGTATAGAGATCTAAAGGAAGACTATTGGTGGCCGGGTATGAAGAGAGATATAGTGAAATATGTAGAAAAATGTTTAACATGTTTACAAGTTAAAGCGGAACACCAAAAGCCTTATGGAAAGATGCAACCGTTGGAAATACCGGTTTGGAAATGGGAGAATATTACCATGGATTTGGTAACGAAATTGCCAAAGTCTAAAAGGAAGAATGATGCTATTTGGGTGATCGTAGATAGATTGACGAAGAGTGCTCATATTTTACCAATCAAAGAAGCTATTTCTTCGGAGAAAATGGCGAAATGTTTTGAAGGAGATTGTGGTAAGACATGGAGTTACGATTTCGATAGTGTCGGATAGAGATACACGTTTTACTTCTCACTTTTGGAGGGGCTTTCAAGGAGAGTTAGGGGTAAAACTTAATATTAGCACGGCTTATCATCCTCAAACCGATGGGCAAAGTGAAAGAACAATACAAACAATGGTTGATTTACTCCGTGCGTGTGTAATAGATTTTGGGGGTAATTGGGATGACCATTTACCGTTAGTAGAATTTTCTTACAACAATAGCTATCAAGCGAGTATAGATTGTGCACCTTATACAATGTTGTATGGAAGAAAGTGTAGAACGCCAATATGTTGGGGCGAGATTGGGCAACGAGAATTAGGAGAGAAAGAGATTGTTCAAATTACAACGGAAAAGATAGATCAAATTAGAGAAAGACTCAAAATGGCTCAAGATCGACAAAAGAGTTATGCCGATAAAAGACGTAGACCGATAGAATTTGGAGTTGGTGATTTTGTGATGCTAAAAGTTTCTCCATGGAAAGGAGTGATTCGATTTAGAAAAAGAGGAAAATTAAGTCCAAGATTTATTGGACCATTTAAGATTTTGGAGAGAATCGGAAAAGTTGCTTATCGATTAGAATTACCCGAAATTTTAAGTAAAATACATCCTACATTCCATGTGTCCAACTTAAGAAAGTGTCTTGCGGATGAAACATCGTTTGTTCCATTAGATGATATAGAAAGCGATGAAAAGTTGAATTATGTTGAAGAACCGGTAGCCATTCTAGATCGGAAAATAAAACAACTTAGAAATAAGCAAATTATCATGGTTAAAGTTCAATGGAAGCATAGAAAGGGGTCGGAATTTACTTGGGAGCCGGAGAATGAAATGAAGAAATTTTATCCCAAATTGTTTGAAGAATAGATTTCAGAGACGAAATCTTTAGAAGGAGGGAAGATTTGTAACATCCCGGTTCTCGAAAATTAGAATATTTCGTAAGTATTTATTTATTTATGATAAATATGTTTTAAATTAATGTTTATTTTAGAAGTTTATATATAAAGGACTAGAATGGTAAGAAAAGTAGTTAGTTACGGTTAGAAAGGACTTATATGGTTAACAATATTAGTAATTTTGTAAATTTAGCAAAACTTGAAAAGTTAAAGGACTGAAAGTGTAAATTCGAGATTTTGAGTATGACTAGGATTGTGAGGTGTCAAGTGCAGAAATTGTAAGGTGTTTTGTGTGTGTGTTCTTGAGAGAAATCAAGAAATTCTAATATTCTAGTAATTGGAGTTGTGTGGTGAAATTGTATCAAGATTAAGAGTAAAGAAGATCTAGCCTAAAGAGTATTTGGAGAAAAGAAGGTGAGTTTAAATACTTAATATTAATTGATGAAATTGGAGTTATGCTAGTATGTTATAATCTTATTTAGATGTTTAATTAGAAGTAGAAATGCTTAATTGATAAAATTAGGTTTTTAATAATTTGGGGATAATCATGAGAATTGTTGATTTGAGTTTTGATTGTATGTTAATTTGATTTGAGAATTGTATGTTTAAGTTATTGAATGAGAAAGAATATAGTATTATGATTTCTCCTTTTGATGTTGTCAAATGGGTCAAATGACCCAAGGGTGGCAATGGGTAGAAATTGGTTAAAGAAAAGGAAATGACCATTTTATGTATGTATTGTTGAGATGAGTATAAGGTAAATGGTGATTTTTAATGCTTCAATGTAGATATAAAAGCCTCACGGGTCAAAAGACCCCAAAAGTGGCACGATGGGTAGAAAATGAGTAAACAAGTAATGTTAAGTTTTTAGAAAAGAATGTGTAATAAAGTTGTTAATTATGTTGTTATGAGTATTGAAAACTTTAGTGTTTTTGGTCTTATAAATTCAGATTTAAAAGACAAAGGCAAAGTGAAAGCAACGACAAAGTAGTAAAAGTAATTCGACGTCAAGGTGAGTATACTAGACTCATTTTCATATGGTTGTGTGTTTAAACTTTGTATTAATGTATTAAAGATTGATAGGTAAGTTATTCCAAGTTATAGTTAGTGTTGTTAGCGGAAATAAGGATTAGAAGTGGCGTAAACTAACATGTAAGTGCAGGAAACGATTAAAAACGGAAGTCACCCCAGTTACTGGGCTAGTTGCGCCGCAACTAGGACACAGTGGCGAAGGGTGATTTCCAGAATTTGCTTAGTTGCGGAGCAACTAGTACCTTAATCAGTTTTTAGTAAGTTTTAAGGTAGTTTAAGTATGGGAATGATATCCTAACATGTTATTATGTTAGAGAAGAATAGAGAAGACATTTATATGATGAAAAGAAGTAGAATTGACTTTCATTAGTCGGGGAGAAGTAGAGTTAATCATAAATACATACCGCGAGGGTATGCAATTGACTTTCAATAGTGGGAAAGAAGCAAGAACCAACTTAATGTAAGTTGGGAGAAGAGATTTATAAGACTTAAATAGTCTTAGAGATTTTTCTTAACATATGTCTAATTATATTCACTAGCTTAATGCTAATCTAGTTTGTTGATGTCATGCTTATAGGTAAGAAGGTCTTTTGAAACGCAAGGCAAGCATACGAGGCATGGATGGGGACCTTACTAAGAATCAAAATCGTTTGTAATGAGCTTCCGCTCTAAATGTTTAAAATGTTATTTTGGTGAAAGCAAAACATTACCATTTGTTTGTATAAAGTTATGTTAAGTTGTAGTAAACCGTTAATATTGTAGAAGTTTCTTATATATATAATTTTTTTTTTTTTGTGTTTTAATCCAAGTGTTACAAGATGGTATCAGAGCCTTGGCTTGTGTGAGTTGAGTATCTCGGTTGATACTTGAACCCAAGATGAGGCTTTGTAAGGGGAAGAAGCTTGCCTTGCGGAAGAGATAAGAGTAAGAGAGATTAATTGTTGAGAAAGAATAGAATGCCTTAGTCTTCATTATACATTGATAGTATTGGGTGTACAAGAGTTAATATGTTTAAAATTAACGTCTGGCCAACGCTAATTTTTGACATGTTATGTATATCCAATATGATTGAAGTATGTTAAGGACAAGGGAAAAAGAAAGTTAGATGTGACGTCCCGTCAATTTGAGGTACTTGAGTTACCGTCATTATTTATATTTTATTCGCAATTGATTTCGACCCTTGTATTTCGCTTTGTTTTGCTCACAATTTACTGTTATTGAGTATCGGGTTTTTTGAATTTGCTGGTCCCTCGAGACGTAATAATATTATTTTATCTAAGTGCCAATTAGTTAGTATTCTCATAAATATAAGTTAGAAGGTTTATGCCAAATTTGTCGGTTATCGGATCCTTTCTCCTCGAGATATCGTGCTGTTGCTCTTGTGTACTCCTTTACCGAAATCGTGCGAATCTCGAAATCGAAAGTGAAAATAAAATATTAAATGAACCTAATATAAATTTAATCAAAGTATGAACAATTCTAAGTTCAACGCAAAAAGAATCGGGAGTTTTCGATGAACGAAACTCCTTCACGGTCAAAAACAATTCTGCCGAGCCAGCCGACCATCCAGCAGCTGGCAGGGATTCAGCCGGCGGTTGAATCCATCCAGCCGACGGCTGGATGTGTCTGGTCAGCTTTGGTGACTCATTTTTGCATGAAAATTGAGTGGTGCAACTTGGCTTAACTCGATTGGACCCCCTAATCTGCCAGAATTCTTGTCCCAAGGTGCTTTTCTCTTCTTCTTTTGTCATTTCTTTTATTTGTTTCTATCACAAACACACACACAAAGGTGTTTTCACACTAAACGCTCTCAAACACTCCCCTTTGTTCTTCATTTTCTTTCACCTTGCTGTGATTTCCAGCAAACTTTCACCATAAAACATCATAAACATCATAATAATCAAGTATATTCATCAAAGGGAGCATGGAGTGGTGATTTTCCGGGTTTTTCTTGGAGTTCTTCATCATTTTCGGGTCTAAATCCTCATCAAAATCTTCATCAATCAAGCTAATCATCATTTTATCATTATTCTTGCGGTATAATAACTTTCACTCACTGATTTTATTTACTTTTAACATTTTTATTTCATGCATGTATCATCTAACATAAAAGAAAGGTTTTTATAAAAGTTTTATGGTGACATATCTAAAAATATAAGTTTTATGAATTTTTACATAAAGATATTGATATAAAAAGATGTTATTTAAAGAAATAAATGGATGTTATTAAAGGTTTTTAAGTTGCATGTCGAAATCTACCGAAAATACTCGTGAAAATGCTTAAAAACGCAAAAATAACGAAAATCCGAAACTGACTGTGGACTTCCAGCCGGCGGCTGGATATCCCCAGCCGCGGCTGGATTGTTCAGTTCACTCAAATTTCTTCGTTTTGCTAATTATCGGTGGTTGTCTTGTGTTTTGGAGGCGGATATTCTCATCACTACACCACTGAAGTTGTCATTCCAGATTCTTGTCAAATCAAGCGAAGTTAGCGGTATAAATTACTAACCTTGTGAATATTTCGATTTCATTATATATATTCGGTTTAAGCCTTGAAATCGGTTAGGTTAATTATTAGACTAACACTCGTTGTATTTTATCGGATCGGACTGAGATTGGACAATAATGTTAAAATCTAAGTAACTAAAGTATTGTATTAAAAGTATTATTGTATTATGTACTATGAATAAGGTTTGAAATGCAATTGTTGTTAAGCGGGAAAGTGTATGAAATTTTGGACGAATATTTTAAGACGCGGAAGCGCTGCCGAAATTTCAACTCACAACTTTTTACGACATTAAAACACTTATACGAATAAAGTATATACAAAAGTAACATATTTTACAACAACATTGTCTTTGGACTCAAAGACGCCAACGCAATCAAAAATGTCATAATATTACTTAAATGGACATTTTTAAACCTCTTTGGTATACTTTAAACTTCGCCTCAATTTAATCATCGCTTTAAGTCATCAAAATATGTTTTGCGGCAAATTTTATAAAATGGTTTTGAAAGGCTTTTTTTGCTCTAAACATTTGGTAAGAAAAGACCCCAAATTATTCAAAGTGTCAAATTGGACTTTTAAATTGATTTTGACTTTAATAAGTCAACGTAATTGACATTTGACTTCCATAAGTCAACATAATTGACCTTTGACTTCTATAAGTCAACATCTTAATCTTGGTCATTATAATGAACATTTGTATTAATAATCCTTTCGACTCGGAGTTATCATTTACTTCCAACGGTCGCTGTTGACGTGAAAGATCGATATCTTGCCGATCGGCCCTTTTCTGGCGCTGAACATCGTCTTCTTAATTCGTCATCCTTATTCGACTTATTAATCGTTGGAATATTATATTAAATTAATCTCAACCGACAAGGCTAAACCGAACTATACTTATAGAGATACTGAGACTATATTATTTACTGTTTTAGGGCACTTAGACGGTGGGATTGTGGTCCCGTGATTGTACTTACCCGAGATTTGCTGAAGTTGTTTTGTGAGTTATTCGTAGCCCTTGTCTTAAATACTTTTGGGCTGTAAAGCGTATTTTAAACTGTCTGCATAAATGCGGAAACATTACTGATTATCTTGTTTACCCAGTGAATTTGGTCTGCCTTAGTTTTAAGCGTTTAAGCCATGGTGGCTCCCCTCTAATACACTCGTTAAGCTTTTGCCCGTGGTTCATATGTATAGATCTGTATTGGGTTATGTACCTAACCGGCATTCCTCTGTAGGCTGTTACTACGAGCGGATGTTATGACCTTTGTTTTAAACTGTATGATTAAACTGTTTGCCTTTGGTTTAACGCACCTTAGGATAGGGGATTAAACTGATTGGTTTAGGATCGAGATGTATGATTACTTAGGCATAGTACCTTTCACTTATGGATGAATACAAGATATATGATTTTAAACTTACTTGTTTGCTAAAATTTATCGATGGGTCACTTTTTACTTAAAATTGCGAATAATTCACCAACATGTTGTTGATGTCGTTTTAACGCTTTGCAGGAAATTGAGGATTTCCGTGATCATGCCATAGATTATTTTTGGATCGCTTGCTTTTGGGAAATTTGAATTTGATTGTTTATTGTAATTTCCATGACGATCCTTTGTTGATTTCTTTTGGAATTGTATTTGTACTAGGCGTCTTACCGCCCTTGACTTATTGACGTATTTTGTAACATTTGGCATGATCAATTTAATTTGATGATTTGTGTATCGGTTATATTGTTGTAATCTTGACTTTGATATTATAACTGGAACGCTCCGTGTTTCCGCTTTTAGCGGGGTGTGACAGAAGTTGGTATCAGAGCCAAAGGTTATAGCGAACCGAGTGATTTTAATTGAGTAAATCACTTGGACTATGACCATAGGCTTTTGAATCGATTTTCTCTGATTGCAATGTGTGCACTATTTTCATACGTGTTTATTTCGCGTTGTTTTGTGGCGTTTGGCCTTGTTTTTGCACACATTTGCTGATCGAATTTCTTTCCTTTTTATTTTAGGACGATGTCGCCTAAGAGGAGAGTTGCGACACGAAGTTCGGCTAGACGTGCTACTGCGAACGCGAGGGCTAATACCGCGAGTCAGAATGCGAGAGCGAATACGTAGAATGCGAGAAGGAACAATGTGGAGAACAATGCGAATCCTGACATGGCTCAGATGATTGCTCAGCAGTTAGCGGCGATGATGCCCGAGCTTGTAGCTCAACTTCGAGAGGGCACCGCCCAAGGAAATGGTTCGGGTTCTGGAAATCCTGAGCCGGTTGTTAATAATGAGGGTCCTGAGATGGTTGTTAATAACGAGGGTCCTGAGCCGATTGTTAATAATGAGGGTCCTGAAGTCGTGATTACTGGATCATGTAGAGCAGAGGGCTCAGCTCGACGCGCTGGTTGCACGCTGAAGACTTTCATGAGCTGTAAGGCCCTAGAGTACCGAGGCAATGAGGGAGCGACTGGAACGCTCCAGTGGATGGAAAATATGGAATCTATCTTCGATGCTATTGACTGTGCGGACAAAGATCGAGTCCGATTTGCTGCATTTGTATTTCAGGGAACGGCTCTAACATGGTGAAACTCGGTCGTGAATGTGCGAGGCCGAGCGGAGATTAACACCATGACTTGGGAACAACTGAAGGAGCTGATGATCATTGAGTATGTACCTGAATCTGAGATTCAGAAGTTGGAAGATGAATTGTGGAACCTGACCATGGTTGGGTCAGACATCCAGGGGTACACAACGCGTTTTCACGCTTATTCCCAACTAGTTCCCCACTTGGTTCGACCGGAGCTTAAACGTATCGGTCGCTACACTCACGGATTACCCCCATCAATCCGTAAGAGTGTCCTATCCAGCAAACCGAGCACATTTCAGAGCGCGGTGGAAATTGCGATTACTTTGACTCAGAATGCGGTCCGGGATGGTGAACTACCCCCGAGGATTATTAAGCAAAACTCCGGAGGGAAACGGAGTGGTGGAAACCGCAATGAGGATTCAAGGAAAAAGTTTAGGAAGAATGACGCTCCCCAAGTTGTGAAATCTTATGCTGCTGTGGCATCGGGTACCCAGAGTAAGTACCCGAAGTGTGATCGGTCTGGAAGGCACCACACCAAAGAAGTTGCTTGTTGGGTATGCGGTAGGTGCAAGAAGTTAGGGCACACTGAAAAATTCTGTAAGACCCCGAAGGGCAATTGCTATGAATGTGGATCCCCCGAGCATCGTAGGGACAAGTGTCCTAAGTTAGCTGCAGCTGGTAATGCTCCTCGTGGTAGAGCGTTTGTTATGGGAGCCAAGGAGGCTCAGCAGGACCCACACGTTGTTACAGGTACGTTTCTTGTTTGTGGTCGACCTGCGTTTATCTTATTTGATTCTGGTGCGGATAGAAGTTTTATATCTGATGCGTTTAGGACTATGATTGCCTCTAAGTCTATACCTTTAGTACCTTCTTTTGAGATAGAATTGGCTGATCGCGAGTTTTTGCATGCGACTGAGTTACTTTCCGACTGTAGTGTTAGTTTCGACGACCACTCTTTTCCTATCGACTTAATTCCAATTAGGTTAGGTAGCTTCGACGTAATTATCGGCATGGATTGGTTAGAGACGCATCGTGCAGAGATCGTATGTTTTGAGAAGATGATCCGTATTCCGTTGCCGCATGGAGAGCCGCTATTAGTTCAAGGAAATAAGGCATGGAAGCGCCTTAAGATCGTCTCGTGTATGAAAGTCCGGGAGTACATTAAACGGGACTGTTCACTCTTTCTTGCACATCTTGTGAAGAAGGATAACACTGAGAAACTGGAGGAGAAGCCAGTAGTGTGTGATTTCCCCGACGTATTCCCAGAGGATTTACCTGGTTTACCGCCTCGTCGTGAGGTAGAGTTTAGGATCGACTTAGTTCCCGGAGCAGCGCCAGTGGCAAAGGCTCCTTATCGGTTAGCACCTTCAGAGATGTTAGAACTCTCTAAGCAGATCCAGGAGTTAGTGGATAAAGGTTTCATTAGGCCGAGTTTCTCTCCGTGGGGCGCGCCGGTACTCTTTGTAAAGAAGAAGGATGGTTCGATGAGATTGTGTATAGATTACCGAGAGCTGAATAAGCTGACAGTAAAGAACCGCTATCCTTTACCTCGTATAGATGATTTGTTCGACCAGCTTCAAGGTTCATGTTTCTTTTCTAAGATCGATTTACGGTCCGGTTATCATCAGTTGAGAGTGCTAGAGGAGGACGTTCCGAAGACTGCTTTTCGGACGCGATACGGTCATTATGAGTTTTTAGTTATGCCATTCGGTCTCACGAATGCGCCTGCAGCATTTATGGAAATGATGAACCGTATATGCCGTCCTTACCTCGATAAGTTTGTGATCGTGTTCATCGACGATATTCTTGTTTATTCTCGTAGTCGGGCGGAGCACGAGGAGCACTTGAGAATAGTGTTGGAGTTGCTCAAGAAGGAACAACTTTAAGCTAAGTTCTCGAAGTACGAGTTTTGGTTATCTGAGGTACAATTTCTTGGCCACGTGCCAAGATCAAGGCCGTCAGAGATTGGGTTGCTCCTAAGACACCCACCGATATCCGTTCATTTTTGGGTCTGGCAGGTTACTACCGTCGCTTTATTGAGAATTTTTCAA
>CAJVGC010000508.1:25240462-25646346 GCA_910822075.1 Senecio squalidus
TGTTACAGGTACGTTTCTTGTTTGTGGTCGACCTGCGTTTATCTTATTTGATTCTGGTGCGGATAGAAGTTTTATATCTGATGCGTTTAGGACTATGATTGCCTCTAAGTCTATACCTTTAGTACCTTCTTTTGAGATAGAATTGGCTGATCGCGAGTTTTTGCATGCGACTGAGTTACTTTCCGACTGTAGTGTTAGTTTCGACGACCACTCTTTTCCTATCGACTTAATTCCAATTAGGTTAGGTAGCTTCGACGTAATTATCGGCATGGATTGGTTAGAGACGCATCATGCAGAGATGGTATGTTTTGAGAAGATGATCCGTATTCCGTTGCCGCATGGAGAGCCGCTATTAGTTCAAGGAAATAAGGCATGGAAGCGCCTTAAGATCGTCTCGTGTATGAAAGTCCGGGAGTGCATTAAACGGGACTGTTCACTCTTTCTTGCACATCTTGTGAAGAAGGATAACACTGAGAAACTGGAGGAGAAGCCATTAGTGTGTGATTTCCCCGACGTATTCCCAGAGGATTTACCTGGTTTACCGCCTCGTCGTGAGGTAGAGTTTAGGATCGACTTAGTTCCCGGAGCAGCGCCAGTGGCAAAGGCTCCTTATCGGTTAGCACCTTCGGAGATGTTAGAACTCTCTAAGCAGATCCAGGAGTTAGTGGATAAAGGTTTCATTAGGCCGAGTTTCTCTCCGTGGGGCGCGCCGGTACTCTTTGTAAAGAAGAAGGATGGTTCGATGAGATTGTGTATAGATTACCGAGAGCTGAATAAGCTGACAGTAAAGAACCGCTATCCTTTACCTCGTATAGATGATTTGTTCGACCAGCTTCAATGTTCATGTTTCTTTTCTAAGATCGATTTACGGTCCGGTTATCATCAGTTGAGAGTGCTAGAGGAGGACGTTCCGAAGACTGCTTTTCGGACGCGATACGGTCATTATGAGTTTTTAGTTATGCCATTCGGTCTCACGAATGCGCCTGCAACATTTATGGAAATGATGAACCGTATATGCCGTCCTTACCTCGATAAGTTTGTGATCGTGTTCATCGACGATATTCTTGTTTATTCTCGTAGTCGGGCGGAGCACGAGGAGCACTTGAGAATAGTGTTGGAGTTGCTCAGGAAGGAACAACTTTAAGCTAAGTTCTCGAAGTGCGAGTTTTGGTTATCTGAGGTACAATTTCTTGGCCACGTGGTTAGCAAGGGAGGCATCCACGTTGATCCTGCCAAGATCAAGACCGTCAGAGATTGGGTTGCTCCTAAGACACCCAGCGATATCCGTTCATTTTTGGGTCTGGCAGGTTACTACCGTCGCTTTATTGAGAATTTTTCGAAGATAGCTTCGCCGATGACGAAGTTGACCCAGAAGAACGAGGAGTTTATTTGGGGTGCTGAGCAGGAGGAAGCCTTTCAGTTATTAAATAAGCGGTTGTGATGCTCCTATCTTGAGTCTCCCCGAGGGTACTGAAAATTTTGTTGTTTATTGCGACGCTGACGAAGTTGACCCAGAAGAACGAGGAGTTTATTTGGGGTGCTGAGCAGGAGGAAGCCTTTCAGTTATTAAAGAAGCGGTTGTGATGCTCCTATCTTGAGTCTCCCCGAGGGTACTGAAAATTTTGTTGTTTATTGCGACGCTTCGCATAAGGGACTCGGGTGTGTACTGATGCAGAACGGAAAGGTCATTGCCTATGCCTCTCGTCAGTTAAAGATTCATGAGAAGAACTACACAACCCATGATTTGGAATTAGGCGCGGTGGTTTTTGCTTTAAAGATTTGGCGCCATTACCTGTACGGTACTAAGTGTACTGTGTTTACCGATCACAAGTCGTTACAACACATCTTTGATCAAAAGATGCTGAATATGAGACAACGCCGATGGGTAGAATTGTTGAACGATTATGATTGTGAATTCGTTATCATCCGGGAAAAGCTAATGTAGTAGCCGATGCGTTAAGTCGCAAGGAATCGGTTAAGCCGGTGAGAGTTCGAGCTATGATGGTTTCTATTCAGTCGATTTTGAAGACTCGTATTATTCAGGCTCAGCAGGAGGCTCTCACCGAGGATCGTCTGAAGGATGAAGGACTATTTAGTTTGGCACGTCAGCTGGAGCCGAAAGACGACGGGGTATTGTATTTCTTGGATCGTATTTGGGTTCCCGTCGGGCTTAGGCAAATAATTTTGGACGAAGGTCACAAGTCGAATTACTCTGTTCATCCCTGAGCGGATAAGATGTACCATGACTTGAAAGATTTTTACTGGTGGCCTGGAATGAAGAGGGCGATTGCCGAGTATGTGGGCAAGTGTTTGACCTGTTCTAAAGTTAAGGCTCAAAATCAGAAGCCTTCTGGCCTTCTTCAGCAGCCGGAAATCCCACAGTGGAAGTGGGAAAATATTACGATGGATTTTGTTACGAAGCTTCCTAGGTCTTCGGGAGGTTATGATACTATTTGGGTCATTGTTGATCGACTGACTAAGTCATCGCATTTTCTGCCTATTCGAGAAGATTACCGAATCGAGAAGTTATCTAGATTATATATTGATGAAATCGTGGCCAGACATGGAATTCCTGTATCTGTTATTTCTGATCGCGACACGCGTTTTACTTCGAGGTTCTAGCAGACGCTATAGCTAGCTTTAGGCACGAGGTTAGATATGAGTACGGCTTATCACCCTTAGACCGATGGACAGAGTGAACGCACGATTCAGACGTTGGAAGATATGCTACGCGCGTGTGTTTTAAATTTTGGCGGGAGTTGGGATAGACATTTACCGTTGGTCGAGTTTTCGTACAACAATAGTTACCACTCCAGTATAAATTGCGCGCCTTTTGAAGCTCTTTACGGTCGGAAGTGTAGGTCTCCACTCTGTTGGGCTGAGATTGGTGATAGTCAGATTACGGGTCCCGAGTTGATCCAGGAGACGACTGATAAGATCTTTAGGATCAAGGATCGTCTGGTAGCCGCAAGAGATCGCCAGAAGAAGTACGCGGATTTACGTCGTAAGCCTTTGGAATTCGAGGTCGGCGATATGGTATTGTTGAATGTTTCTCCTTGGAAGGGCGTGTTTCGTTTTGAGAAGCGCAGCAAGTTAAGCCCACGTTTTACGGGTCCTTTTAAGATTTTGTCTCGTGTTGGACCAGTGGCTTACCGAATTGAGTTTCCACCTGAGTTGAGCGGTGTGCACAACGTATTTCATGTATCGCATCTCAAGAAGTGTCTTGCTGACGAGTCGTTAATTGTGCCTTTGGAGAAACTAAGTTTGGATGATTCACTTCACGTAATAGAGGAGCCGGTGGAAATCGTTGACCGAGAGGTCAAGCGTTTACGGCGGAGTCGGATACCTATTGTAAAGGTCCGATGGAACTCTAAGTTTGGAGCTGAGTTTACGTGGGAACGGGAGGACGAGATGCAGCGGAAATTTCCCCATCTATTTTCTTCTAGCGATGCTCATTAGTAATTTTGAGGACGAAATTCTTTTAACTGGGGGAGGCTGTGACGTCCCGTCAATTTGAGGTACTTGAGTTACCGTCATTATTTATATTTTATTCGCAATTGATTTCGACCCTTGTATTTCGCTTTGTTTTGCTCACAATTTACTGTTATTGAGTATCGGGTTTTCTGAATTTGCTGGTCCCTCGAGACGTAATAATATTATTTTATCTAAGTGCCAATTAGTTAGTATTCTCATAAATATAAGTTAGAAGGTTTATGCCAAATTTGTCGGTTATCGGATCCTTTCTCCTCGAGATATCGTGCTGTTGCTCTTGTGTACTCCTTTACCGAAATCGTGCGAATCTAGAAATCGAAAGTGAAAATAAATTATTAAATGAAGCTAATATAAAGTAAATCAAAGTATGAACAATTCTAAGTTCAACGCAAAAAGAATTGGGAGTTTTCGATGAACGAAACTCCTTCACGGTCAAAAACAAGTCTGCCGAGCCAGCCGACCATCCAGCAGCTGGTAGGCATTCAGCCGGCGGCTGAATCCATCCAGCCGACGGCTGGATGTGTCTGGTCAGCTTTGGTGACTCATTTTTGCATGTTGTTGATGTCGTTTTAACGCTTTGCAGGAAATTGAGGATTTCCGTGATCATGCCATAGATTATTTTTGGATCGCTTGCTTTTGGGAAATTTGAATTTGAATTGTTTATTGTAATTTCCATGACGATCCTTTTGTTGATTTCTTTTGGAATTTTTATTTGTACTAGGCGTCTTACCGCCCTTGACTTATTGACGTATTTTGTAACATTTGGCATGATCAATTTAATTTGATGATTTGTTTATCGGTTATATTGTTGTAATCTTGACTTTGATATTATAACTGGAACGCTCCGTGTTTCCGCTTTTAGCGGGGTGTGACATTAGAAAGTATATATATGACGTATAAACTATAATTGTGTATAGATTATAGTTTTATATGTCATTATTAACTGAATTTAATTTCAGTTTGTAGAAATGGAAGAAGAAGGTAGTCATCATGATGATGGTCACAAGGAAGTAGATATGCAAACGATTGTGGCTAAGGAGATTAGGCAAGCCTTTGATAAAGCAATACCGTTTATTATTAAACGGTTTAGACACTACTAGAAACAGGGCTATCCTTGACCCGCTTTTTATGACCCACGCCAAAAGATGACGCGCAATGTCAAGAGTCATAAAACAACAGTCATATTGGGTAAAGGGATGACGCGTTTTCAGGTGTGTCATAACGTATGGGTCATAATCAGTTAAAATTTAGATTTCGAAATGACGTTTGTTTTTCTTTGTCCTAAATAGGAGTCATGTATGGTTTTTTTTGGTTTTGGCGGTCGACTTCCCCCTCTTTCTCAGATCTAAAATTTCCCAAACTTAAACTTGGTTTTGACTTCCCCCTCTTTCTCAAATCTCTCCCCCCAAATTTCACACACCAAAAACACACCTGCTTCATCGATCCTCAATCTCTCACATTAATTTTCTCACAGGTTATATCTATATATTTTTTTAAGGAGTATAATTATTTTCACATTAATTTTGTTTTCAACAAGAACAGATGGATCCTCATCCCATCCCCAATTCACTCACATCTTTTTTTTCTCTTTTAGAACCCTAAAAAAATCCATCCACCACCATCACCACAGCCTGCACCACCACGCCACCACCACCACAACCATCCACCACCACAGTCGCACCATGTCACAACCACAACCGTATTACAACCGCATCACCATCGCTGCTAGGGTTTTCACATTTTTTAGCCGTAAGTATTTCAGATCTAACTTTTTTTTGTGTTGTTTTATGGATCTGTATTTCATATAAACATGTTTATATTGTTGTAATGTTGTGTGTGTTGTTTTTGTTATTGTGTTTAAAAGGTAAAAGGAAAGATGTCACAGGAAGTTTAAGCACCTAAGACATGGTTCTCTTGGATTTCACATAGGCAAAGGTATATATCTATATCTATACACACATTTTTGTATTAGTTATACTGTATTTAGATTAGATTTGGTAATTATGAATTTTTCCACGGAAATATAGTTCTTTACACGAACTCTTCAATTTAGATGGCATAATTCTTTATGCTCAATATTCACATATGATAATAAGGCAATAGCTAGACAATCCAAACGGTATAAATATACATGTACATTTCGTTCGTTTTAAGTATTATCGATAGTTAGTTAGAGAATGCTGTTTATAGAAATGTTGTGAAATATCTGATGTATGTTTCTGCAGATATACAACGGCAACGTCTAGTCCTAGTGGTCAAACTACTATTCTGGAGCAGAAGTCGGTGAGGAGTGCAAGATGGCGGAGAGTTATTTTCAAAATTAGTGGTGCTGCTCTTTCTGGAACTGGTTCTCAAAGTATTGATCCGAAGGTATATTTTATAATTGTATAAGATTAGTTTCGATCGTTGAAATATCCTAAGTTTAAAGTTGGTTACTTCAACTTTTATAGGTGGCAATGCTGATTGCTAGAGAAGTATCGATTGCTTGTCATATTGGTGTCGAGGTATTCGTGATTTTAGATAATTGTCGTTTCAGATTATTTTTCTGAGCTGAAACTCATAAGAGTCCTCATTCAGGTTGCGATAGTAGTTGGTGGCAGCAATTTCTTTTGTGGGGACACGTGGGTAGCATCTGCGGATTTGGATAGAAGTACTGCTTATCAGATTGGGTAATGTCTTATATTTTAAGTCTGTTGAACATGTTGAGCGGAAACTGATATTTTAAACTCAAATATGTACTAAACGGATATGTTTTACCAGTATGATGGCAACTGTGATGAATTCCATACTGCTCCAGTCAACGCTAGAGAAGCTAGGGGTTCAGTCACGTGTGCAATCTGCCTTTTTCATACGGTAACTTGCAGGTGTATAACTTATGCATAGAGGAAGACTATGATCCATCCCATTTTGATGATCGTGTGGAGAGATTCCCGTTCGATGATAATCACGTGCCACCTCTCCCTATGGTCAAGGAATTTTGTGAAAGTGTTCACTCGTGGCTTGCAAGTGACCAAAAGAATATTGCCGTCATTCACTGCATGGTAAAGGGCAAATGTTGTATTTAAACATAAAATCTTCACTGCCGTCATTTTTATCTCTTTAAATTCAACAGGCAGGTAAAGGTCGTACAGGGTTGATGGTGTCGTCGTACTTGACATACACTGGAATGTTAGCAGAGGATGCTCTTCAGGTTTATGCAGATAAACGGACCACAAATAATCTCGGAGTAATTAAATTATTTTTTGACATAGGTCGATTATATATGCTGGGAAGAAAGTGTTAAGTGTTTATAAATATGTGAATGTTGGGCAGGTGACAATACCAAGCCAACGTCGTTATGTTCACTACTGGCAGAAATCTCTTTCCTTTCCCGAGGGTCGTCCTCCAGATGTGATCATTCCTAAACCAAGTACTAGAAAGTTGCAGCTTATTCGAATTCATGACAGCATAAATATAGAAACGATATTCTTCACTATGTGCGAAATGCAAGAGGTATGACATGCTTCATTTATAGATAAACAAACTTTATCAACAGATTTTTTTATCATCTGAATGAGCACCAAATTTTGCTACAGGTTCCTGGACAACGTTATCGTCCATCTGAATTCATATGTAAGAATAACTGCAAAAAAATAAACAATATTGGTATTGAAAGTCTTCGGAACTTTTACTCATTCATCGAGGAAGATAACCAAGGGGACATATCAGAACAAGAAGGATCTGATGAAAAGAACTGCCACGAGCGCAACTTTGATAAAGCAGTACAGGTGCGATTTTAGTAAGCAGTGACCAAAAGATAGCGCGTTTTCTAAAGTTTAAGCTTTTACTAACTCATTGATGATATATCATATGGTTCAACAGGTTTATGGAGATGTATGTGTCACATTCTATGAAAAGAATATCGGGAGTCGTCTATTCTATGCTTGCTTCAATACTGCATTCATTGAAAACAACATGCTACAGGTACAAAAATATCTTATAAAATGCCAAACGTTTTACGGAAACCAGCTTCTAAATTTGAGTCTTTGGAGCTTGTGGCAGTTTTCTATAACGGAATTGGATAAAGTCGGGAGTAAGGCGAAAGCAATAGCAGGTCCCGAGTTCCGTGTGGAGTTGCACTTTGAGCGGGAGAGCCCTAACAACAACGATAGTGGCGATGGCTGCAGTTCTGACCGTTGATTCGACATTCATCCTTTGAATTTTTTCTTGTTAAGAGGGGAATGTACATACATGTAATTTTAATGTATTGGTAATGAAAAACAATGCCTTAATGTATGTGATTTTAATTGGCCCCTAGGAGCTGCAAATGAGTCAAGTTCCCCAGGACCTGTAAATGACTTGCCACAACCCCGAGCTCTTATAAAAGCCCTATTGGTAATGAAAAGATTTGTTGAACAAGTGTGATGTAATGAAAAGCTTTGGTGATTGAGTTACATAAGAATGTGGAGAAAAGTTTTAGAAAATGGTGGCTGGCCGGATGGTGGTCGACGGAATCAATTTTTTTTTTTTTTATATATAAAAATTATGACGCGCAAATACGAAGGTAAAAAAGGAGAGTCATATAACGCGGGTCTTAAAACGAAGGTCAAAAAAGAAAGTCATGTAACGCAGGACATAAGTGCGCGTCATTCAGTTATGACGCTTGTTTGCGCGTCATGAAATATTTATGACTGGTCCATCCTTGACGCGCATTTGCGCGTCATAAGGCCTCTTCTTGACACGCATTGCGCGTCATTAATAGCCCTGTTTGTAGTAGTGAGAGATGATGTTGTGGAGATTATTGATGAAAAGATAGACCGCGTGCTCTCGGAGAAAGAATTGAAGCAGAAAGAGAAGGAAGATTCAGGAAGTGAGGATGATCATTCTGATCATCAAGAAGAACCCACAGAAAGTTATAAGAAGGGGTGTACGTATAAAGACTTTGAAAGTTGTAATCCACCTATTTTTCTTGGAGAGATTGATCCTATTATTAGCATGCGGTGGTTTATGGAAGTAGAAGGTGCATTCTTGACTTGCAAGTGTGCGGATAGAGATAAGGTTATTTATGCATCTAATCTACTCCGAAATCAAGCAAAGAGTTGGTGGGAGTCTATAGTGAGGTTATTCCCGGCTCAAGGGATTGTGAAGATGACGTGGGGAGAATTCAAGAAGAGATTCTTGGATTATTATTGTCCACCTTCGGCAGTGAACAAGATTACCCGAGAGTTTTTGTCATTACAACAAGGAAGTAAAACCGTGAATGAGATCACTAATGAATTTTTAGATAGAGCGGGGTTTTGTCCAGAATATGTTGTGAGTGAAAGAATGAAGATGGATCGCTACATGTGTTGTTTGAGTCCCGACATCAGAGAGCATGTTTCCACTTATAATCCTCAGACTTTTGAGGATATGGTTGAAGCGGCAAGAAGGAGAGAGTTAGAACTTTCAAATAGAACTGAAGAAGAGAAGAAGAAACACAAGGTGGAGTATGTACAAGAACCGTATAAAAAGCAAAGATTTGAACAAAAGGGTAGAAGTTCGGGAAGAAGGTTTGAAAAGAAAGAGTCATCAAGAAGAGATTATAGTTGTAGAAAGTGTGGTAAGAATAATCCGGGAGAATGCAAATTTGGTCAAATGGGTTGCTATACGTGTGGGAAGCCGGGTCATATTAGTAGTGAATGTCCCAATCCAATAAGGATTTGCTACTACTGTAAGGACCCGGGGCATCTTAAAAGTGAATGCCCAAAGTTGCCGCAGAATCAGAAGTTATTGGTGGGACCAAAAGCTTCTTTACTTCTTGAAGGAGGAAGTAGTGGAAGGAAGATCGAAGATAATAAAGGCCGTGGTCGTGCCTTTCAAATCACAACCGTAGAAGCAAAAGAATCGACTGATGTCGTTTCAGGTATTTTTATTGTAAACTCTCAACCTGCTTATGTGTTGTTTGATTCGGGAGAAAATAGATCTTTTGTATCAAGTAAATTTTGTGAAAAGTTTTCTAAACCCCTTAGTAAGCTAGAATATCCCCTAGAAGTAGAAGTGGCGGATAATCGAATTGTTCTTTGTGTCAGATGTTTATCATGATAATCAATTAGAGATAGAATCAACAAAATTTACGATAGATTTGATTCCAATGGTCATGGGAGAATTTGATGTTATAGTTGGCATGTATTGGTTAGAAAAGAATAATGCTATCATCTTATGTAAGATTAAAATTATTAAAGTTACTGATTTAGAAGGAAAAGAAGTTGTCATTTACGGGGAGAAAAAGAGTGGTGAAATTTCGGTTTGTTCCTTAATGAAAGAAAGAAGATATATGTCCCGAGGTTGTCAAGCATACCTTGCGTATGTGATAGATAAAAAGAAAGATAAGAAAGAATTAAAAGAAGTAGATGTAGTAAATGAATACGTAGATGTATTTCCTGAAGATCTTCCGGGTTTGCCACCAGAAAGAGAAGTAGAGTTTAGAATAGAATTGATTCCCGGTGCTGCACCTGTAGCAAAGGCTCCATATAGATTACCTCCGGCCGAAATGAAAGAATTAATGAGTCAGTTACAAGAGTTGTTAGATAAGGGTTTTATCCGTCCCAGTTCTTCTCCGTGGGGTGCACCGATTTTATTTGTGAAGAAGAAAGATGGTAGTATGCGTATGTGTATAGATTATCGAGAACTTAATAAGTTAACTATCAAGAATAAATACCCGTTACCGAGAATAGATGATTTGTTTGATCAATTGCAAGGGGCGGAATTCTTTTCAAAGATAGATTTAAGGTCGGGTTATCACCATTTGAAAGTAAAGGAAGAAGATATACCGAAAACAGCTTTTCGCACAAGGTATGGCCATTATGAATTTTTGGTTATGCCTTTTGGTTTAACAAATGCCCCCGCAGCTTTTATGGATTTGATGAATAGAGTTTGTAGAACGATGTTAGATAAATCGGTTATAGTCTTTATTGATGATATTCTAATATATTCAAAGAGTAAAGAAGAACATGCGGATCATTTGCGACAATTGTTGGAGATTCTTAGACGAGAAAAATTATATGCAAAATTTTGAATGGAAAGAAAAACAAGAAGAAGCCTTCCTGATTTTAAAGAAGAAACTAAGTGAAGCACCGGTGTTAGTTTTGGCCGGATGGAACGAAAGATTTGGTAGTTTATAGTGATGCTTCATATACCGGTTTAGGATGTGTTTTGATGCAACATGGAAGGGTTATTGCTTATGCTTCGAGGCAGTTGAAAGAAAATGAACAGAAATACCCGGTATGAGATTTGGAGTTAGCGGTGGTTGTACTTGCTTTAAGTAGAAAGAGTTCACAACCGGAAATGAAACTTTACTCCTTAGCTTTAATTATTAATGCTAATTTTTTTGATTCGGTTAAAGAAGCTCAATCGGAAGCAATTAAAAAGGAGAATTGGAAAAGAGAAAGAATTGTGGGCCAAGTGCAAAATTTAATGGAAGATATCCAGGTTTAAAGACTAGATTTGGAAGAATTTGGATTCCTAATACATCGGACTGTAAGAAAGTTTTGCTAGACGGAACTCATAAGTCAAAATATTCTATTCATCCCGGTAGTACGAAAAATGTTTAGTGAAATATGTAGAAAAATGTTTAACATGTTTACAAGTTAAAGCGGAACACCAAAAGCCTTATGGAAAGATGCAACCGTTGGAAATACCGGTTTGGAAATGGGAGAATATTACCATGGATTTGGTAACGAAATTGCCAAAGTCTAAAAGGAAGAATGATGCTATTTGGGTGATCGTAGATAGATTGACGAAGAGTGCTCATATTTTACCAATCAAAGAAGGTATTTCTTCGGAGAAAATGGCGGAAATGTTTTTGAAGGAGATTGTGGTAAGACATGGAGTTCCGATTTCGATAGTGTCGGATAGAGATACACGTTTTACTTCTCACTTTTGGAGGGGCTTTCAAGGAGAGTTAGGGGTAAAACTTAATATTAGCACGGCTTATCATCCTCAAACCGATGGGCAAAGTGAAAGAACAATACAAACATTGGTTGATTTACTCCGTGCGTGTGTAATAGATTTTGGGGGTAATTGGGATGACCATTTACCGTTAGTAGAATTTTCTTACAACAATAGCTATCAAGCGAGTATAGATTGTGCACCTTATACAATGTTGTATGGAAGAAAGTGTAGAACGTCAATATGTTGGGGCGAGATTGGGCAACGAGAATTAGGAGAGAAACAGATTGTTCAAATTACAACGGAAAAGATAGATCAAATTAGAGAAAGACTCAAAATGGCTCAAGATCGACAAAAGAGTTATGCCGATAAAAGACGTAGACCGATAGAATTTGGAGTTGGTGATTTTGTGATGCTAAAAGTTTCTCCATGGAGAGGAGGGATTCGATTTAGAAAAAGAGGAAAATTAAGTCCAAGATTTATTGGACCATTTAAGATTTTGGAGAGAATCGGAAAAGTTGCTTATCGATTAGAATTACCCGAAATTTTAAGTAAAATACATCCTACATTCCATGTGTCCAACTTAAGAAAGTGTCTTGCGGATGAAACATCGTTTGTTCCATTAGATGATATAGAAATCGATGAAAATTTGAATTATGTTGAAGAACCGGTAGCCATTCTCGATCAGAAAATAAAACAACTTAGAAATAAGCAAATTATCACGGTTAAAGTTCAATGGAAGCATAGAAAGGGGTCGGAATTTACTTGGGAGCCGGAGAATGAAATGAAGAAATTTTATCCCAAATTGTTTGAAGAATAGATTTCAGGGACGAAATCTTTAGAAGGAGGGAAGATTTGTAACATCCCGGTTCTCTGAAATTAGAATATTTCGTAAGTATTTATTTATTTATGATAAATATGTTTTAAATTTATGTTTATTTTAGAAGTTTATATATAAAGGACTAGAATGGTAAGAAAAGTAGTTAGTTACGGTTAGAAAGGACTTATATGGTTAACAATATTAGTAATTTTGTAAATTTAGCAAAACTTGAAAAGTTAAAGGACTGAAAGTGTAAATTCGAGATTTTGAGTATGACTAGGATTGTGAGGTGTCAAGTGCAGAAATTTTAAGGTGTTTTGTGTGTGTGTTCTTGAGAGAAATCAAGAAAATTCTAATATTCTAGTAATTGGAGTTGTGTGGTGAAATTGTATCAAGATTAAGAGTAAAGAAGATCTAGCCTAAAGAGTATTTGGAGAAAAGAAGGTGAGTTTAAATACTTAATATTAATTGATGAAATTGGAGTTATGCTAGTATGTTATAATCTTATTTAGATATTTAATTAGAAGTAGAAATGCTTAATTGATTAAATTAGGTTTTTAATAATTTGGGGATAATCATGAGAACTGTTGATTTGAGCTTTGATTGTATGTTAATTTGATTTGAGAATTGTATGTTTAAGTTATTGAATGAGAAAGAATATAGTATTATGATTTCTCCTTTTGATGTTGTCAAATGGGTCAAATGACCCAAGGGTGGCAATGGGTAGAAATTGGTTAAAGAAAAGGAAATGACCATTTTATGTATGTATTGTTGATATGAGTATAAGGTAAATGGTGATTTGTAATGCTTCAATGTAGATATAAAAGCCTAACGGGTCAAAAGACCCCAAAAGTGGCACGATGGGTAGAAAATGAGTAAACAAGTAATGTTAAGTTTTTAGAAAAGAATGTGTAATAAAGTTGTTAATTATGTTGTTATGAGTATTGAAAACTTTAGTGTTTTTGGTCTTATAAATTCAGATTTAAAAGACAAAGGCAAAGGGAAAGCAACGAAAGAGTAGTAAAAGTAATTCGACGTCAAGGTGAGTATACTAGACTCATTTTCATATGGTTTTGTGTTTAAACTTTGTATTAATGTATTAAAGATTGATAGGTAAGTTATTCCAAGTTATAGTTAGTGTTGTTAGCGGAAATAAGGATTAGAAGTGGCGTAAACTAACATGTAAGTGCAGGAAACGATTAAAAACGAAAGTCACCCCAGTTACTGGGCTAGTTGCGCCGCAACTGGTGCTTGCTGCGCCGCAACTGGGACACAGTAGCGAAGGGTGATTTCCAGAATTTGCTTAGTTGCGGAGCAGCTAGTACCTTAATCAGTTTTCAGTAAGGTTTAAGGTAGTTTAAGTATGGGAATGATATCCTAACATGTTATTATGTTAGAGAAGAATAGAGAAGACATTTATATGATGACAAGAAGTAGAATTGACTTTCATTAGTCGGGGAGAAGTAGAGTTAATCTTAGATACATACCGCGAGGGTATGCAATTGACTTTCAATAGTGGGAAAGAAGCAAGAACGAACTTTATATAAGTTGGGAGAAGAGATTTATAAGACTTAAATAGTCTTAGAGATTTTTCTTAACATATATATTCACTAGCTTAATGCTAATCTAGTTTGTTGATGTCATGCTTATAGGTAAGAAGGTCTTTTGAAACGCAAGGCAAGCATACGAGGCATGGATAGGGACCTTACTAAGTATCAAAATCTTTTGTAATGAGCTTCCGCTCTAAATGTTTAAAATGTTATTTTGGTGAAAGCAAAACATTACCTTTTGTTTGTATAAAGTTATGTTAAGTTGTAGTAAACCGTTAATATTGTAGAAGTTTCTTATATAAAAAAAAAAAAGTGTGTTTTAATCCAAGTTAGTATTGCTATTTGACTCAACCACATCTTCCAAATCCGTTCCAAGTAATTCCTTTAGTTCTCGTTCAAAACTCTTTTCCTCATGAAATTCATCATCCAATTCCTCTTCGAGAAATTCCTGCAAATCTTGGTTAGACATGTCATTATTAATTACATCTATCCTAAAACATGTTTCATTGGTTGAGTATGAATGTTTTTTAGATTTTTCATAAGTAAAGGTTTCCCTATCGTCATTTATACCCAAAGAAATTTCCCTACTTCTCACACGGGTGATAGTATCCGCGGTGTTCAAAAATGGTCTACCCAAGATTAAACGCACTTTGTTATCCTCCTCCATTTCTAACACAACAAAATCAACGGGAAACGAGAATCTTCCCACTTGTACTAAAACGTTCTCTACAATGCCTAGCGGGTATTTGAAAGTTTGGTCGGCTAGTTTAATGCTTATTTTTGTTGGTTTTAAAACCCCCAAAGCCAATTTTTTATATAAAGAGTTTGACATTAAATTTATACTGGCCCCTAAGTCAGCTAAGGCATTGCAATGAAAAGTTTTACCAAAAGTACAAGTGATTAAGAAACTCTCTGGATCGTTTAGTTTAGGTGGTAGCTTGTTGTTCTTTACAATCGATGAGCATTCCGCGTTTAGATAAGCCGTTTGATCCTTCATCGCCTTCCCCTTCTCCTTCACGAGATCCTTGATGAACTTCTTGTAATTCGGCATACCTACAATCAAATCTACCAAAGGAACGTTAACATCAAAAGAATTAATTAAATCTAAAAATTTACCATACTGTTCTTTAATCATTTCCTTCTTCAAGCGTTGAGGATAAGGGATGTTTGGCTTGTAAGCTCCTTTGACTTCCGTTTTTGCCCCTTTCTCTTCACTTGGAATCATCGGTTCTTTTCCCGGACGTTTCTCCATTTCGATCTCCTCTTCATCCTCCGAATCACTATCTACGGGCTCACTTATGCGCATTGGGTCAGTTTCACCCGTTTCATTCCCGTTCGGCCCACTTTCTCCCTCGCCCCCGTACTTAAAACCCGATCGTGCAGAAATTGCGTTCACATTCTCAACTCGATTATTCGGTATTGTGTATCTTGGACCTTGACTCGATGATCCTCCATTGTTGTTTTGATTTGGCCTCGCGTTGGGTTGGGTAGAACTTGGGATTTGACCCGTTGGTCGATTTGAAAACCGATCGTTCAATCTTTCAAACTTCCTCTCCAAATCCTGAAAGCTCGCTTGAGTATTTCTTTGAACTTGTTCAAGCTTCTCATTTAATCCTTTCATTTGGTTTGCTAGTAAGTCATTTGTTGCCTTTTGTGTGTAAACAAAATCCTTCATCATTTCTTGGAAACTCAAATCTTCTTCCCCGTTCCTCCTAGATTGATTTTGCCCCTCATTTCTGTTATCCCGGTTTCGATCACCATACTCGAAATTTCCTCCTCCTTGTTGTTGACGATTCTGATATTCTCCACGGTTTTGATAACCGTAATTCGCATAATTCACGTCTTCAACTTTCGGCTCACAATCCTCCGTGTAGTGCGGTCCTCCACACTTCTTACACCCGTTCCTAATCTGTGACAACCCGCGAAAATCCAGGTTCACACCGACTAAATTCTTTTAACACCATTACTCAACTTGTATATGTTTTGATTTATTTACGACCGGTAGGTCAACCTATACATAAATGATACTGGTTAACCACGTCAAAAACATATACGGATACCGGGATTAGGTATACGGGATCAAATATTCACATAAAATAAACATTTTTACAACAATAATTCTAGTCCAATATTTCATGCATAAAATCATGATTTATGCATCAACTTTGCATGTATGGAACTTTGCATGCATATATATATATATATCAAATACACAACTTACACAAAACACCCTAAGCATACAAGGACTTCACTTAGGACCCTAGAGTTTGCAAAAATGACAATTTAAATAATCACCTACAAGTTGTTTGTTTCTTGCTTGACTAGTTAAATGAGTTGGTGGTGTCACATGGGTTTAGTCACTTACACACTTGACCATTTCACTATTGAACTCAATAGACCATACCTCCCATGTGCTAGCACTCATGACTCCACTCTCTCCTTTGGCTATAAATACTAGACCCCTTCCATCCATTTCACTTGCTCATTCACCAACAAGTGAAAAACTCTTCTCCCTCCCTCCTTGCTCTTTAAATTTTGGCCAAGAGAAGAACCAAGAAGAAATCACCAACACACATTCCATACATCAAAAACCTAGTTCTAAGATTTGATCATAAGGAAGAAACATCAAGTCTTGCATTTATATACTCTTAGGTATGTCCTAAAAACTCTCTTCATGCAACATATTTACATACTCATTTGTCATAAAACTTATGCATTTCATACAACAACTTAGCATAAACAAAGAAAAGTTAAGTTATTTTGTTAACCGGAAACTAACACCGACTTGTAGACACTTTTTAACCATCTTAACCAAATGTTTTGGATAAACCATTTTAAACAAAAGATACTTCTATGTTTTATGAAGATTTAGACATAAAAATCATAATTTTTGGATATGTTTAAGTATTTTAAAAGTATTTTACGCAACAACATACGTTTCAGCTACATAAACTGTCTACACGGACTGTTTTTGGGAAATCTGGGAAAACGAACACTAAAACATAATAGGAGACCTCAGCTATGTTAAATTTAACTAAAAAACGAACGTTTCAATATAAGATTCGTTAAAAACGGATAAATATCGAGCAAGATATACCATTTTGAAGTTTGACCTAATTCCTTGACCCCCAAACTGCATACCAGCGGACCTTTTATTAAAACTGGGAAAAATGGTTTTGAATTATGACATGAGACCTGTGGCATTTGAAAGATAAATCAAATGTCTACATTTCCATAAAAAGAACACTAAAAACGGATAAACGACCAAGGAGTTATGATATTTTCAAGTTAGCATATACTTTGAGAAAACCCTAAAACCTACTGTTAGTATTTATGTTATAAATATCAGTAGATTTTCAATCTGGTTTCAAGGCCTAAACCATTTGAAAGGTATTTCAAACGCGGTCGTTTCTATATAAGATTCATTAAAATCGGATAAGAAACGGGCGAGATATGTTACTTTAAAGTTGGGTAAAACTTAAAGACACTTGCTGAGTTTTTATAAACTTTTATAAAAACTAACTTTTAAAACCAACTCGATAATAATAGCGATAACACAATACTAGGGAGCTTTGTATGCAATGATTCCATCTCGATATTTCGTAGTGCCGAGCTTGTTGGATTTACGATTTAAAGTGTCCTAGCTCCGCATGCGATTATAGAATGGTCTTGTATATAATGGCCCGAACGGTGTTAGTTTATTATTATCAAACCCGAAGCCTAACCCTACCTTATTCATACATATACATACATTTTCATGTGCATTGGACTAGAATATAAAAACCTAAATTCTAAAACTTAATAGGTCAAGGTTAGACCTACCTGATTCTCGGATTTGAGACTCCTACGTGTTGGCTTACACACACTGCCTCATTACTTTTAGCTGGCTTGCTAAGGTGAGTTCATAGCCCCGCTTTTTACTTGTTTTTATAACATACATGGGGTGAGATTACATGCTCTTTTACTTATGGACACAAGTACTTAAAACCTTTACTAGTTGCCTAAGTTACCACTAAGCCAAAGGAAATTCCCCTATCATGAATCGTTAGTTAAGGACTTAAGCGCGATTGTATTGGATAGATCTATTAGGGTTTGACAACCCTCACCCAACGGCTAGACGATGTAACCCACGTCTACCACAACTAACTCGTGGACTCGAGTAGGGTGCTTTACTTTTGAAACTATATATGTTATTTGGCTATAACATAGGAACACTTATGGGGTAAGGAACTTTGTTACGCTTCGATGTCATGAGCTTAGGTGCAACTGTAAGACTTTACTTAAACGGAAATCTTGTGGTCCACTTTATTACTAAACTAAACCTATGAATTCACCAACTTTATGTTGACTTTAGCATGTATGTCTCAGGTGCTTAGTCGAAAGGGCTTTCGACGGAGGGATTTTGGGATATGACAGAGTCGCATATTTCAAACTCACGCATTTTGGGAGATTTCCCTTGCATTACTTATTTTCTTTTAAGTTATGTAATGTAAATCTTTGTTTTGTGAACTCTGGTAACATTTTCCCTTAAACATGTAAAACTCTGATTTTCAATATCAATTAATGTATGTTTTTCTTTAAAACGACTCATATAGAGGTCGTTCGCCTATATATCATTGCTATCTGGGACCCATGAAGTCAACACCTCGAGTCTCGAGAACACGAGATTTGGGGGTGTGACAGATTGGTATCAGAGCTCTGGTTATAGCGAACCAGGTTGCATTAGTAAATATCCTGGTCTATAACTAAGCTTTAGAACTTACTACTTCCGCACTACTATTATTGTCTATGCTTTTATACATTGATTATTTACAACCATTTGGGCCTTGTCACAGCATGTCTACCCCTCACTACATCATACTGTCCGACTATGAGGACGAGTACCTCCCTATACCTACTATCGACCTATCTGACTTCGACTCCCATATAGATATGAACATTTCCTCATCCATGTTAGGATCACATGTCACTCCACATTTCTCACCTACATCTGACGACGAGATCGTCACCCATCCCGCATCGACCGTCAATGAGCCGATGGAGACCGACCCCTCCGAGAAGGAGCCTAGTGAGGAGGATCCCAGCAATGAGGATCCCAGTGAGGAGGAGATCGAGACCACTACCACTCCTACCTCTGTTGTCGCACCACCCACTGCTCCATTGTCCCCACCCTTCTTCTACAGGAGGCATGGCACCAGACCACTCACCCGTGCCACGACTAGGAAGTCCGTGAGACTACCCCGATAGGAGCTTTGTATCTACAAAATTTAAAACTTTGATCAATAATGCCCCAACTACCTTAGAAGCTAAGTATACAATAGAATTAGCAAACGGGAAATTGGTGACTACAAATAGTATCATTCGAGGTTGTACCTTAACCTTAGCCGACCACCCATTCAATATCGACCTAATACCTATTCAACTCGGAAGTTTCGACATAGTAATAGGAATGGATTGGCTATCTCTAAATCACGCCGAAATCATATGTAACGAGAAGATTGTCCGTATTCTCCGCACCGACGGGAAAACTCTCTTGATCAAGGGAGATGGGAGCCGATCAAAGTTAAGCATCATATCCAACTTAAAAACGCTGAAGTACTTACAGAAGGGATGTGACGCCTATTTGGCTTACATGACGGAGACGGAGACGAAGGAGAAACAACTAAACGACGTACCAATTATTCGAGAATTTCCCGAAGTCTTCCCAGAAGACTTACCCGGACTTCCACCTCCAAGACAAGTCCAATTTCACATCGACTTAGTGCCAGGAGCCGCACCAGTGGCTCGAGCACCATATCGACTCGCTCCATCGGATATGGAAGAACTATCCAACCAACTCCAAGAGTTACTAGATCGAGGACTCATTCGTCCAAGTTCCTCACCTTGGGGAGCACCAGTTCTTTTTGTCAAAAAGAAGGATGGATCCTTCAGGATGTGTATCGACTACAGAGAATTGAACAAGCTAACCGTTAAGAACCGTTATCCACTTCCAAGGATTGACGATCTTTTCGATCAGCTTCAAGGATCAAGTATCTACTCTAAAATTGACCTACGGTCAGGTTATCATCAACTTAGAGTACGAGAAGAAGATGTTCAGAAAACCGCATTTAGAACTGGTTATGGTCACTACGAATTCCAGGTTATGCCTTTCGGTTTGACCAACGCACCAGCGGTATTCATGGATCTTATGAATCGGGTGTGTAAACCGTACCTGGATAAGTTTGTGATCGTATTCATTGACGACATCTTGATATATTCGAAAAGTAAGAAAGAACATGAAGAGAATTTGAGGTTAATCCTTGAATTACTAAAAAAGGAGAAAATGTACGCAAAATTTTCTAAGAGTGAATTTTGGATCGAGAAGGTTCAATTCCTTGGTCACGTTATCGACAGTGAAGGCATCCACGTAGACCCATCAAAAATTGAATCTATTAAGGATTGGGCTGTCCCTAGAACCGCAACGGAAATACGCCAATTCTTAGGTCTTGCCGGTTATTACCGACGCTTCATCGAAAATTTCTCCAAAATAGCTAAAGCCTTGACGAGGTTGACGCAGAAAACTGAGAAGTTCGTTTGGGGTGAAGAACAAGACTCAACATTCCAACTATTGAAGCAGAATCTTTGTAGTGCACCGATTCTATCATTGCCCGAGGGAACAGAAGATTTTGTGGTATATTGCGACGCATCACACAATGGATTAGGTTGTGTGTTAATGCAAAGGGAAAAGGTTATCGCCTACGCCTCACGACAGCTCAAAACTCACGAAGAAAACTACACAACACATGACTTAGAATTAGGAGCTGTAGTGTTCGCACTCAAGATCTGGAGACACTATTTATACGGCACTAAGTGTACAGTGTTCACAGATCACAAGAGTCTGCAACACATTCTTGATCAAAAAGAATTGAACATGAGGCAGCGTCGTTGGATCGAACTACTTAGTGATTACGATTGTGACATACGTTACCATCCTGGAAAAGCCAACGTAGTGGCAGACGCTCTAAGCCGAAAGGAGCGAGCTAAACCATTACGAGTTCGAGCTTTGGTTATGACGATTCAATCGAATCTACCCACACAAATCCGCGATGCTCAAATCGAAGCCCTTAAAGACGAAAACATAAATAACGAAAACCTGCGAGGTATGGACAAATCATTCAAAACCAAAAGCAATGGAACCAAATGTTTTGAAGACAGAAGTTGGTTACCCCGCTTTGGAGGATTAAGAGAGTTAATCATGAAAGAATCACACAACTCCAAGTACTCCTTACATCCCGGATCGGACAAAATGTACCAAGACCTCAAGATGTTGTACTGGTGGCCAAATATGAAATCGGAGATCGCTACTTTTGTGAGCAAATGTTTAACATGCTCAAAAGTAAAGGTTGAATACCAAAAACCTTCTGGATTATTAATACAACCCGAGATACCTCAATGGAAATGGGAAGGAATAGCAATGGACTTTATCACAAAGCTACCCAAAACCCCGGACGGTTACGACACTATCTGGGTAATAGTTGATCGTCTAACAAAGTCCGCGCATTTTCTACCCATCAAAGAGACAGACAAAATGGAAAAATTAACACGGTTATACCTTAAGGAAGTCGTCTCTAGGCATGGGGTTCCTGTTTCGATCATATCTGATAGAGATAGTCGTTTCACATCTAGATTCTGGCAATCATTGCAAAAGGCTCTAGGAACGCGTCTGGATATGAGCACTGCATATCACCCACAAACCGACGGCCAAAGTGAAAGAACGATCCAAACGTTGGAGGATATGTTAAGAGCATGTGTGATCGATTTTGGAAAGCGATGGGATTTACACTTGCCCTTAGCGGAATTCTCCTACAACAACAGTTATCACACCAGCATCAAGACTGCACCATTTGAGGCACTTTACGGACGAAAGTGCCGATCACCTGTATTTTGGATCGAAGTTGGGGATAGCCAACTTATTGGTCCAGATATTCTTCACGAGACCACAGAAAAGATTGTGAAAATTCAGGAGAGACTCCGAACGGCGCGCAGCCGACAGAAGAGTTACGCAGACCGAAGGCGTAAGCCACTAGAATTCCAAGTTGGAGACAAGGTGATGCTCAAAGTCTCACCATGGAAAGGCACCATTCGCTTCGGAAAGCGAGGAAAACTAAACCCCCGATACATCGGACCCTTCAAAATTCTGGAAAGAATTGGACCGGTAGCTTACCGACTCGACTTACCACAAGTACTAGACGGAGTACATAACACTTTCCACGTCAGTAATCTGAAGAAGTGCTTGACGGATGAAACACTAATAATCCCACAAGAGGAACTTCAGATTGACACCAAACTAAACTTCATCGAACAACCCATCGAAATCATGGATCGTGAGATCAAACAACGTCGACAGAGTCGAATACCTATCGTACAGGTTCGATGGAACTCCCGCCGAGGACCTGAATTCACTTGGGAACGAGAGGACCAGATGAAACTCAAGTACCCTCATCTCTTCTCAGACACCAAACCTCCAGAACAAACCAACTAAATTTCGGGACGAAATTTCCATAACAAGGGGAGACTGTGACAACCCGCGAAAATCCAGGTTCACACCGACTAAATTCTTTTAACACCATTACTCAACTTGTATATGTTTTGATTTATTTACGACCGGTAGGTCAACCTATACATAAATGATACTGGTTAACCACGTCAAAAACATATACGGATACCGGGATTAGGTATACGGGATCAAATATTCACATAAAATAAACATTTTTACAACAATAATTCTAGTCCAATATTTCATGCATAAAATCATGATTTATGCATCAACTTTGCATGTATGGAACTTTGCATGCATATATATATATATATCAAATACACAACTTACACAAAACACCCTAAGCATACAAGGACTTCACTTAGGACCCTAGAGTTTGCAAAAATGACAATTTAAATAATCACCTACAAGTTGTTTGTTTCTTGCTTGACTAGTTAAATGAGTTGGTGGTGTCACATGGGTTTAGTCACTTACACACTTGACCATTTCACTATTGAACTCAATAGACCATACCTCCCATGTGCTAGCACTCATGACTCCACTCTCTCCTTTGGCTATAAATACTAGACCCCTTCCATCCATTTCACTTGCTCATTCACCAACAAGTGAAAAACTCTTCTCCCTCCCTCCTTGCTCTTTAAATTTTGGCCAAGAGAAGAACCAAGAAGAAATCACCAACACACATTCCATACATCAAAAACCTAGTTCTAAGATTTGATCATAAGGAAGAAACATCAAGTCTTGCATTTATATACTCTTAGGTATGTCCTAAAAACTCTCTTCATGCAACATATTTACATACTCATTTGTCATAAAACTTATGCATTTCATACAACAACTTAGCATAAACAAAGAAAAGTTAAGTTATTTTGTTAACCGGAAACTAACACCGACTTGTAGACACTTTTTAACCATCTTAACCAAATGTTTTGGATAAACCATTTTAAACAAAAGATACTTCTATGTTTTATGAAGATTTAGACATAAAAATCATAATTTTTGGATATGTTTAAGTATTTTAAAAGTATTTTACGCAACAACATACGTTTCAGCTACATAAACTGTCTACACGGACTGTTTTTGGGAAATCTGGGAAAACGAACACTAAAACATAATAGGAGACCTCAGCTATGTTAAATTTAACTAAAAAACGAACGTTTCAATATAAGATTCGTTAAAAACGGATAAATATCGAGCAAGATATACCATTTTGAAGTTTGACCTAATTCCTTGACCCCCAAACTGCATACCAGCGGACCTTTTATTAAAACTGGGAAAAATGGTTTTGAATTATGACATGAGACCTGTGGCATTTGAAAGATAAATCAAATGTCTACATTTCCATAAAAAGAACACTAAAAACGGATAAACGACCAAGGAGTTATGATATTTTCAAGTTAGCATATACTTTGAGAAAACCCTAAAACCTACTGTTAGTATTTATGTTATAAATATCAGTAGATTTTCAATCTGGTTTCAAGGCCTAAACCATTTGAAAGGTATTTCAAACGCGGTCGTTTCTATATAAGATTCATTAAAATCGGATAAGAAACGGGCGAGATATGTTACTTTAAAGTTGGGTAAAACTTAAAGACACTTGCTGAGTTTTTATAAACTTTTATAAAAACTAACTTTTAAAACCAACTCGATAATAATAGCGATAACACAATACTAGGGAGCTTTGTATGCAATGATTCCATCTCGATATTTCGTAGTGCCGAGCTTGTTGGATTTACGATTTAAAGTGTCCTAGCTCCGCATGCGATTATAGAATGGTCTTGTATATAATGGCCCGAACGGTGTTAGTTTATTATTATCAAACCCGAAGCCTAACCCTACCTTATTCATACATATACATACATTTTCATGTGCATTGGACTAGAATATAAAAACCTAAATTCTAAAACTTAATAGGTCAAGGTTAGACCTACCTGATTCTCGGATTTGAGACTCCTACGTGTTGGCTTACACACACTGCCTCATTACTTTTAGCTGGCTTGCTAAGGTGAGTTCATAGCCCCGCTTTTTACTTGTTTTTATAACATACATGGGGTGAGATTACATGCTCTTTTACTTATGGACACAAGTACTTAAAACCTTTACTAGTTGCCTAAGTTACCACTAAGCCAAAGGAAATTCCCCTATCATGAATCGTTAGTTAAGGACTTAAGCGCGATTGTATTGGATAGATCTATTAGGGTTTGACAACCCTCACCCAACGGCTAGACGATGTAACCCACGTCTACCACAACTAACTCGTGGACTCGAGTAGGGTGCTTTACTTTTGAAACTATATATGTTATTTGGCTATAACATAGGAACACTTATGGGGTAAGGAACTTTGTTACGCTTCGATGTCATGAGCTTAGGTGCAACTGTAAGACTTTACTTAAACGGAAATCTTGTGGTCCACTTTATTACTAAACTAAACCTATGAATTCACCAACTTTATGTTGACTTTAGCATGTATGTCTCAGGTGCTTAGTCGAAAGGGCTTTCGACGGAGGGATTTTGGGATATGACAGAGTCGCATATTTCAAACTCACGCATTTTGGGAGATTTCCCTTGCATTACTTATTTTCTTTTAAGTTATGTAATGTAAATCTTTGTTTTGTGAACTCTGGTAACATTTTCCCTTAAACATGTAAAACTCTGATTTTCAATATCAATTAATGTATGTTTTTCTTTAAAACGACTCATATAGAGGTCGTTCGCCTATATATCATTGCTATCTGGGACCCATGAAGTCAACACCTCGAGTCTCGAGAACACGAGATTTGGGGGTGTGACATAATCAAATGAACATACCTTTCTAAACGACCCATTCTATTCTTCATTTCATCAGCTAGTGACTTAATCTCATTTACGATCTCGTTATTTCCACCACTACTCCCTTCAACTTGGTTCACCGTCCCTCTAACTTTCCGATTTTTGTTAACTCGATCCCTAGCTATTCCGGCTTGCACATGATCTTCCATCATCCTTTGAGCGTCGTTCGGTGAATTATACGAAAAATTTCCACCACCCGCTAAATCCAAGTTATGTTGCGAGTGGTTATCCAACCCATGGTAAAAGATATCCACTATTTGTGCTATATCGAGACCATGCCCATGACAATTCCTTAAGAGGTCCTTAAGTCTAACCCACACCTCCGTTATCGTCTCATTATCATACTGGTAAAAGCTCCGAATCTGATTAAGCAATTTCCTACCCAAGATGGGCGGAACGAAGCGGGTCACAAATAATTCTCTCATTTCCTCCCATGTTTCTATTGACTCTGGCTCTAACTCGTAAAACCATGTCCTACCCTCCCCCCTTAATGATGATGGAAACAAACTAAGCATTACCCCTTCCTCCGAAGCCTCTCCATACCTAAACATTTTGCAAATTTCGGTAAATGTGGCAATATGCTTATGCGGGTCAGCCTTGGAATTTCCGTCAAAGGAGTTTTCTTGAATCATTTTGTGATGGTGTCCTTTGACGGAAAAGCTGTTTCCTACGTCTGGTGGAATAATTGGTGATCCTAGGGTGATTGGCACGGGTCGGTTTCGGTTTCGGTTAATCATAGGTTCATCAAATGGGTTGGGTGGGTTGTTGTTAATAACAGCTCCATTTGGGTTTCCGTTTTCCTCCATCTCGTTTTCAAAATTTTCCTCCTCAAAAACTAACTTTACTTCCTCTTCGGATGATTCCTTATCACTAAAAACCACGGCTCTAAGTCCTCGTTTTCTCAAAATCCTTTTCGGGTCAGAAAGCGGGTTGTTTATTTGCTTCCCTTCGGACCTCGGGAACATCCACAATCAATTACCTGAATATCACACACACACACTAACAAACAAACACCGTGAAATCTAATCAACACAAGTAAAACAAACAAACCTAAAATCTCAAGTAAATCAAGTCCCCGGCAGCGGCGCCAAAAACTTGATGTGCGAAATCTAGTTTTCCGAAAATGAGCTTTTAACTAGACTACGACACCGGGCAGTGTACCATTGTCGATCGTAGAAAAGTATGAGCAAATTCGGGGTTCGATCACGGGGACTATTTATAATTGAGATAATAGCATAAATGTAACAAATCACACGTAACAAGTGGGTTTTAACCTTAGAAGACTTGAATATAAAACGACTAAATTAATTTGTAATTCAGATAATGATAAAAGTATGCTTGCTTGGACCGTTCATGAATGTGTAATCTTTCCTAAGTGTGAATTGATGATAAACTTCTAATATAAAATCCTAAGTTCCTTTCGAATACCGGATTTCTCCGATTATTTATCCATGTAACTATTCCTTTCGAATATAGCTAACATCTAAAATAATCGTGCATAAAGCTTCAAGTCGATGTGTGAGAATTAATTTATAAGCTTCCTTTCGAATAGCTTAATAATCAATAAAGCGATTTCTCTTAATTTATTAACTAGCGTTTGTATTAACACTTACTTTTTCTAATTTTTGTTAATGACTCGTTTCGAATACCGCAACTTTAAATCAACTATAGACCGGTTGACTATTTCGTTTCTATTTTAGTAAAAATTACGGAATCCTTTCGAATACCCGTTTTTAGATTACCAAATAAAAGTATAAAAAATTCTAACAAGATAAACAAAGTTTTAACCCAAACGGATCCCCGATTAACCTCTACACATCATAATCATTCAATTTCATACTCAAGATTAATCATACAAACGATCACATATCCAAGCAAACGTATAACGAAATTAGCTACGCATAATGTTTATCAAACACGAATAATAATAATAAGACATGATTATATTGAAAACAAAAGAGTGAAAGTTTAATACCAAAAGAAAACAATGATTCCAATGAGTTCCCAAAGTATCAAGATTATTAGAAAAAACCGAAAATGTTCAAAAGATTAATTCTCCAATTAACCAAATATTGCAATGATTCTTCTTCTCTAATGGTTGAATTTGATTATGATTAGAGAATGATGTTAAAAACTGGTGTAGTGATGTCAAAGATCTCCTCAAATGATGCCAAAAATCGTCCTTAAGAAGCAGCTACCAAAGACCTTTCACTCCCCTCTTGAATAGCCATCAAAACGAAATGTATAACTGCCAAACACCCTAATGCGCCGCATCATGTGGCTTATGCGCCGCATTCTGACTTCAGATTGCTCCCAAAATTTGTGTGTAGCTGGATGTGTCGCATGTAGTGTCTCAGTGCTTCTAGGTGCGTCTCAGTGCTTCTAAGTGCACCTCAGTGCGTTTTGTCCTGCAGCTTCCCAACTTGCCTTATTTCGCATCTTTTAGTCCCAAAATGATTCTTTTTCACTTCAAACATGTTAAAACACCTAAAACATAAACTTTACACAAAAATAAGTAATATGGGTCTATCCATTACGTTTTGACACAAAAACATAACGAATATCGCGAAAGAATATGCGTATAATCGAGCGATATCAGACCCTCCACGAACTAAAATCATCTTTATTCCAACTCACTGAAGACCTCATAGCTTCATCCACTCCATTTCTTGTCCCAACACTAATTCAATTAACCTAACTTCATTTCACAATACAAACACACAAACCCTACCCTAATTATCCCTCTAGCTGTCGCCCTCTCCATCATCTTCTTGGCAGCGATTTCAGCCTCCTCCTTCCTCATTATCGATCACCTTCTATTCCATCATAAAATTCGTCCTCATCATTATCCATCGTTCAAGGTAATTGTTTGAGTTCTTGTGTTTTGTGTTCATAATCCGAAAGTTCATTGGAGTGTTTTGTAATCATATTGTTAACACTCTTCGAAAATGTGTTTGGCCAACAATCTCCACACCAACGAGCCTCCTTTTTCCCTCATCATAATCATCTTCAACAGCTCCATCGTTTAGGAATGTATCCAATTTAGTTTTGTAAACCCGATCATAGCCGAAACTTATTAAGGGTTTTCAGTTTGTGTGTAATCGTTGTTGTTTGCAGCCACAAGATTCAACACCAAGGTTTTGATTTACATTTCGTTTTCAATCTGTTCGAGATCATCATCATCAAAGGTTCAGTTGTTCCTCCAAATATTTTTGTTCATTCTGTCGGTTTCATGCATGTGTATGTATATTGTGTTCCTAGGTAGTAAACCCTAATTCGTTTAAACTTGAAATCTGTTGTGGTGACTTTTATTGCAGCCACGATTACATCCTTGGGACTGACATTTTGACTTGGTTATAAGCTGGTCAAGTCCTTATCAAAAAGGTTTGGTCATTCGTTTCATAAACCGTTCACTACGTATCACTCTAGCCGATTTTATATTCAAGTGTATGTTAAACCGTTTGTTACTCTTAATCAAGTTGTTAGGGCAGTTTTGGTATATTGAATTGTGATGCAAGGTCTGATTATGGATATTGTGTTTTCATTTCAGTTTGTGATTTGTCCCTCGAGTTGGTTTTCAGCTAATTATATTCACGAAGATCGTTTATGTAAGTAAACACTTCTAAACGTTTCACTTGAATTCTATACTAGTTTTCGTTTGCAACACTCTACATTCTTGTAAACTGATTTGTGCCATTTGTTGTGGTGTTCGTGACTGACCTTGGACAGCTCTCGGGTCGTTTTTGGTTGGGTTTTTTGCTTGTAACGGTATTCGTCTTTTGGAAACCTAACTGTTATGACTAGTGGTATACACCTCCACTTTGGCTACTCGTTTTATTACTTGTTGTGAAACTTGTTGGTATACATTTGTAAACTGAATTGAAAATTTTATACCTCGTGCTTTGTCGTATGATCTTTATCTATTTCGTGCTACTCGTTTGTAACGGTTACCGGTAGAAAATCTTAAGTCATTGGACAATTACATAACGTATGGACAGTTTTTGAATTTGTTTTGTAATCTTTCTTCTTCAATGTCTAACGTTATATTGGTATAGAATTAGAATCCGTTACCTTAATGAATATTGTAGGTCATGGAGTCTAGTTTTCAAAAACCTAAGATTCATTTTCTAACTCTTTACATAACTTCCTAAAAATGTAAAATACCAATAGGTGGTCTAATCTGAATAATTTGAATCAATTTACTAGGTTTAATAATCGAACTTGTGTAACCACTTAGATAATGTTAAAAATTATTTAAATGGTTTATTACTAGTTTATAACAGGTCTAAAAGGTATTAAAATAGTTATCTTGTTTACACCTAAATTATACGACTTTAAAATGTGTTAGACTCAACTTATACAAAAAACTACATTTTGGACAGATTATTTGGACAGTTTCTTTTTGACCATATCTTTTACATAACAAACTCTTTTATATCAAACTCTTAGTCTAAAATGTATCCCTATGTGTCTAGTTTTCATATATATCTCATTCGTCGTCTAATTCTTCCTAGAACTCTATATATTTCATTTTGAACGAACGTATGTATTCGCTGAAAATCTTGTCGACTAATCTAAAGTCTGAAAACCTCTTAATCTCTTACTTACGTATATTACTACATTTATATAGGGGAGCTCTAGGTTTAGTGAGGAAGTTATTTGTGACCTACATACTACTTCATATACACATAGTTCAGATACTTGCTTGCTAAGGTGAGTTCATTGCCTCTATTTCTACTGTTTTCATGCTTTAAACTAATCGGGGGAAAGTAAAACTCAACTGTACTATTTTGAGAAAACGAACTCACTTTTCGTATACTTACTAAAAATGGAAACTTTCTACTTTCGAAACTTACCATTAATAGATATTTCTATTTATGGAAACTTTTAACGTTTGGATATTTACTAAATTCTGAATCTTACTACATTTGGATTTCATAAAACGTTTAATAAATCTAATGCATCTTTTCAAAACATTACGAGATACTGGTTGTGGGATTTCTTCTAAAACGTGCTCATTAGTAGATTGGTTCTACTAATGAAGTCTTCTAAACGTGCTCATTAGTAGATTTTTTCTACTAATGGAGTCTTCTAAACGTGCTCGTTAGTAGAGATGATCTACTAACAGAGTCTTCTGAAACGTGCACATTAGTACTAATGGTGTCTTCTTACTATAGCGTAGCTACTACATACGATTATGATGGGTTAACAATTACTTTACTTACTTTCATTAGTTATACGATCACATTTACTTACATTAATACTGTTGAAAATGAAACATGAATGAATTCTTACGTAGTTACTATTTCGGGAAAACTTACTAAAAAATAGAACTTCCTATTTTTAGAAACTTTCTATTTTTGGAAACTTGCTAAATTTAGAAACTTATTTTCAAATGATTAGTTAAACTGTTTTATTACATTCTCGATGAACTCGCTCAACCTTTGTGTTGACTTTTAGGTTTTACTTTCAGGTAATGATCAGGCGTAGGACCTAACTAGGACTTGGACTCCTTATAAGTCTTGTTACATTGCATCGTGGCTTTATGTTAGACATTGATTGGTTTTGTTTCGGGCTTGCATGCCTAAGTACGTTATTTCAGTTTTGGATTATTTTGGATATTTCTTTATGTAGTGATTGACGTAATTGTGTACTAAGGGGTTTACCTTGGACATGGCGACGTCATGACATACTTTTTATTATTTATATCATATAGACTATCTTTATTTACTACTGTGATATGACGATCGCCAATTGGCCACACCATGCGTTTCTGCCACTGGCGGGGTGTGACAGATTGTTATCAGAGCACATGGTTATAGAGAAATAGGTGGTTTGGGCTACACTATAACTAGGTGTCCTCATAAAGATTCCTTTTTTGGATCCTTTTCATTGATTTCATTACGTCTCACTACTTGTACGCGACGAATCATTCGCCTAAGGAAGACGGCGACCAATATCAGTTTTTCGACGTGGGAGATTTCTTTGTTTTGATTTAATACTTTACATTTGTATTTCATGATTACATATTTACTACTATTGGAACCTCGATTTAACTCGCTTATTTAAATCCTTAATTTCTATATGTTTATATTATGATAATGAACATGGGGAGCGGACGTGTGTATGAAACGATATGGATATAACTATGGGTGTACAACGTAATTATATCCATGACGAGTTATATATATATATATATATATATATATATATATATATATATATATATATATATATATGTTTACATGACCATGTTTGTAGTCGTAATACAAAACATACCTAAAGTTCTTATGGTTGAGTTATTGATCAAATCCATTCCTTAAAATTCACGATTTCGTTTATACTGAAGTATGCTTACTCCTTTTCTTATGTAGATGACTCGTCGTAGACTTACTCCGTCTCAGGTAAACGCTATGATCACTGAACAACTAGCTTCCATTGAACCTACGATCGTGGCTTAGGTCACGCATGCTCTCAACCAGCAACCCGGGGGAGCACCACATCCACCACCACCACCTCCTCCACCTCCACCTGCACATGGTTGTACTTACAAGGACTTCCTGAACTGTAAGCCAACCGATTTCAACGGAAAGGGTGGGGCCCTTACTCTCAGCCAGTGGTTCAAGCAAGCTGAGTTGGTCTTCGATATCAGCAACTGCGGTGCTCAGAACCGAGTTCGATATTCTACTCATCTCCTGAAGGGAAGGCCCTTACATGGTGGATCTCTGTTATCAGTGCCCGTGACAGGGACGTTTCTATGGCCATATCTTGGGAGGATCTTCGGACCCTTGTGTTAGATCAGTTTGTGTCTCATACCAAGATGAAGAAAATGGAGGATGAGCTTTGGGGTCATACCATGGTGGGACCCAATCTGACCGCATACATCGATCGTTATCACGATCTTGTTCTTTTATGTCCGAGGATGGTTGATACTGAGGCTCGTCTTGTTGAGCGTTTTATTCATAGTCGTCACTCAAAGGTTCGTCCTTCATTGAGGGGCATCGATCCCCCTACACTTCAGGATGATATTCACCATGCGGAGTCCATTACCGAAGAATTGATCAGAGATGGCGTCTTTACTTCGGAGAAGAGGAAGGATCGCAGTGAATCTGAGCAGGGAAAGTTCAAGAAGGTTAAAAGGGATTCGGGTCAATCTAGTAGCACTTCGAGATCTGGGTAACTTCCTCTATGTCAAAAGTGTAATTATCATCATGAGGTGCACATGCTATGAACATGTTCGTGATGTCAGCGGAGAGGCCATTTGGCCAAGGATTGTCGTTCCAGGCTTGTCGCTGTCGTGCCAGTGAATGCAGTGAGGCCTAATTCTTGTTTTGGTTGCGGAGCTACCGACAAGTTCATGCGAGATTGTCCTCACAAACAGGGGATTGTTGGTCAAGCTAATCCACCGCATAACGCTCAGGGAAATCAGGGTGGACCAAACACTTGGGCTCGTGCTAGAGCCTACATTCTGGGACCTGCAGAGGAGCAGCAGAATCCGAATGCCGATGTTGGTACTTTTCTTATACAATTCTGATATTACTAGAATCGTATGCTGATATTATACCTTTTGATTTTGTGCCCTTACCATTCGATGAATTGTTTCGTGACGGTACTGTTCACTTGAATTTCGGGACGAAATTATCTTAAGTGGGGGATAATGTGACAACCGTCACTCTCTCCGTCCTTAGTTAGTATAGTATGCCTGTAGATCATTACCGTATTTTCCTGAAAAATTTAAAACTTACTTATTGTTGTTGTTGTGGGATTTAAAAGTTCTTTATGTGTGATTATTACTATGACATGTGTATACATCCTTTATGTGATGCTATCGTACTAGTTAGGTGCAAAATAGTTAGTTCCACTAGACGAGCTCCTAGATGACTTGTCGTTTACTTTCGCATTCTATATTACCTTCTCACTTTACGTAAACAATGTTAAAACTATTTGAGTATCCGTGTCGATCCTTGTACGTAATATACTTATACATTTGTCCCGAGTATCGGTTATTACGTGTATCGCACTCTTGGTTTTCGTCCGTTGATCGTACACAAGGTAAACGAAAAGTTTGTGAAATTCTGAAGCCACTGCACCCCACAAGGTTGTAGATGCGACGCAGCGTGACCAGCTCCGTGTTTGTGCAGTTTGTTGTTGATCGAGTTCAGTGCTCGATCCACTTTGGCTAACCCTAAGTCATGATAATCGAGTCTTGGTGCACCTGTAACCAAAACCTAGACTAAACCTAATTCAATTAACCTAACTTCATTTCACAAAACAATCACACAAACCCTACCCTAACCCTCCATCTAGCCGTCACCCTCTCCATTATCGATCACCTTCTAGTCCATCATCAAATTCTTCCTTATCATTATCCATCGCTCAAGGTAATTTTTTGAGTTCTTCTGTTTTGTGTTCATAATCCGAAAGTTCATTGGAGTGTTTTGTAATCAGATTGTTAACACTCTTCGAAATTGTGTTTGGCCATTAATCTCCACACCACCGAGCCTTGATATCGCATAGTTATATAGTTATTTATATGCGATATTTGGTCACATTTCATAGTAAACACGGTGAATAGGATAGTAGTTTTACATTTAATTGTGTGGAAAAGTGTTTTTGTCCATTTTACAGGTTTACATGTTTGGGAAGTGGAAATGGTGGAAGAAACGAGTTTAAACGAGAAGAAATGGTGAAAAAGCTGTTCAGGACGTCGCACAGAGACATTAGGACACCGCAGTCATTGGAAAAAGTAAAGAGGACGACGCACAGACCATCAAAACGACGCGATAATACGAAATTTTTCCCGCTGCGTCGTCCTAAGGCATTACAACGGCGAAGTAGCCAGTTTTTGGCAGATTTCGAGTTGGAGTCGAACACGATTTTTATCTACTTTTTGCCTATAAATACCTAGCCATTCCAGCCAGAAAAATCATCAATCATTATTATTCGAAGTCTAGAGCTGGAGTTCGAGTTTGGAGGCAAGGTTTCGAGCTAGGAGTCGGTTTTCGTTCAACGTCGGTCACGACAAGTTTTCGGTTTCTAGTTTGTTTTTCTTTCCCTTTTTAGACTTTATTTTCCAGTGTGTTTTCTCTTATTATTAGGTTTGTTTTGAACTCGATAATGAGTAGCTAAACTATTTTTACATTTGTTTGATTAACGGATCTTGTTTGAAGTTTACTTTTGCGTTATTGATTGTTAAGGTTTTTATGTTTAATTGAAAATCCTTATTTGCTTAATTTTTAAAATATTATTAAAAAGTTGTTTATATATACGTTAATTAATCAACATTCTAGGTATTCGAGAGGAATCTAGATAGGTTAAATAATTTATAGGAGATAATCGGTCGGTCTATAATCGGTTTAAAATTGTTAGGATTTGAGAGGACCTAATAATATCCACTTAAATAATTAAACTTAATTGAGTAAGTCTATTTGTTAATATTCGGAAGGACTTAAAATTTAGAGGAGTTATTCGAGAGGAAACTCTATAAGGTTAATTCACTAAAAACTGGCTTGCTACTTACTGCTTAATTGTTAATAATTATAACAGTATTCGATAGGAACATTATAATTAGAGATAGTTAAAGTTAATTAAAGATTCGAGAGGACTTTTGTTATATCTTAGAAGTTTATATTCAATCAATTTCGTAAATTTAAATGGAAAACAAGTGCAGTGTCAAAACAAGTGTATTTTCTCTAGTATTTGATAAATTTTGATTACTTTTTCTCACTCGATTTTTATTAATCACTTTTTACTAATTACTTGCAATTTTAATCAATCTTTTGTTACAATAAAAACCCCAAAAACAAATAGTATTATTAATTCGAAATTTAAAAACAAATTACTCCCTGCGAACGAACCTTTACTTGCTTTTAAACTATATTACATACGAATAGGTCCACTGCCTATAAGTGTGTAATTACGTGAAATAGTAGGTTAATTTTAAGACCAGAGCATGAGGATCAAGTCTTCAATTGAAGAACCACCTACCGACTTGGAGCTGAAGCAACTACCGGTACATTTAGAGTATGCTTTTCTTGAAGGTACCAATTTATTACCAGTTGTTATTTCGTCATCACTTTCGGGTGACGAAAAAGATCGATTATTGACAGTCCTTAAAGTTCATAAAAAGGCCTTTGCTTGGCGTATATCTGACATATCCGGAATTAGCCCTGAATTTTGCAAACATAAAATCAATTTTCTCGACAACATAAAACCCATTGTTCAAAGACAACGGCGGCTAAATCCGAATATGACATATGTTGTTAAAAATGAAGTTGTTAAGTTGTGGGATGCAGGAATTATCTACCCAATCTCAGATAGTCCGTGGGTGAGCCCAATTCACTGTGTTCCAAAGAAAGGAGGTATGACCGTGGTGCTGAATGACAAGAATGAGCTGGTACCAACGAGGACAGTCAGAGGATGGAGAGTTTGCATCGACTACCGCAAGCTAAACGAAGCCACCAGGAAGGACCATTTTCCACTACCATTCATGGACAAGATGATCGACAGACTAGCAGCGAATGAGTTCTACTGCTTCCTGGATGGATTTTTGGGATACTTTCAGATACCCATTGCTCCCCGAAGATCAGGAAAAGACCACCTTCACGTGCCCGTTCGGAACATACGCTTACCGGAGGATTCCATTTGGTCTATGCAACGCACCAGCCACTTTTCAACGGTGTATGCTAGCCATTTTCCACGACATGGCGGAGAAGACAGTGGAGGTGTTCATGGACGATTTTTCAGTGTTCGGAGATTCTTTCGATGTTTGTTTGAAGAATCTGGATCAGATGTTGGGAAGATGCGAGGAAGCTAACTTGGTCCTAAACTGGGAGAAATGCCACTTCATGGTTCGAGAGGGAATTGTACTAGGACACAAAATCTCAAAAGTTGGGATAGAGGTAGACAAAGAAAAGATCGAGGTCATCGCCAAACTACTACCACCAACGAACGAGAAACCAATTCGGAGCTTTTTGGGACATGCGGGATTCTACCGAAGGTTTATCAAAGATTTCTCGAAGATTACTCCTCCTATGACGAAACTATTAGAGAAGGAGGTAGCTTTTAATTTCTCAGAGGAATGCTTACAAGCTTTCGAGTTACTCAAGGAGAGGATCACCAATACACCCATCTTGGTAGCACTGGACTGGTCTCAACCCTTTGAACTAATGTGTGACGCCAGTAATTTTGCAGTGGGAGCTGTTTTGGGGCAATGGATCGACAAGCATTTTCGACCTATCTACTTCGCCAACCAAACACTGAACGAAGCCCAACAGAATTACACCAGTACGGAAAAGGAGCTTTTGGCTGTAGTATTTGCTTTTGACAAATTCCGCTCATACTTAGTGTTGAGCAAAACAATTTTTTTCACGGATCATTCTGCTTTAAAATTCTTATTTTCTAAATTAGATGCTAAACCTAGATTAATTCGTTGGATTTTATTGTTGCAGGAATTTGATATCAAGATCGAGGACAAGAAAGGAGCTGAAAATGTAGCAGCAGATCATTTGAGCAGATTGGAGAACCCAAGTTTGGGGGAGTTGAAGGAAGGGGAGATAGATGACGCATTTCTGGGGGAAATGTTGGCCTGCATCACCAAGAAGGACGACAAAGCTACATGGTTCGCGGATATTGCGAACTATCTAGCCGGAAAAATTGTCAACAAGAGCATGACCTATCAACAGAAGAAGAAACTAATCGCGGATGCTAAATACTATTACTGGGACGCACCATACTTGTTTCGTAGGTGTGCTGATGGAATGGTGCCACGGTGTGTATACGGAGGAGAAACAAGGAGGATTTTGGACGAATGCCATCACGGACCCACCGGAGGACACTATGGACCGACGGTAACTGGTAAAAAGGTTTTTGATGCAGGTTTCTACTGGCCAGCAATCTTCAAGGAGGCCTATACACTCGTAAGAACCTGTGACGCGCGTCAACGCCAGGGAAACATCACCAAGCGAGACGAAATTCCACAGCAGGGAATCCAAGTTTGTGAGGTTTTTGATATTTGGGGAATCGACTTCATGGGACCTTTCAAACCTTCATATAGAAATGTTTATATTTCAGTTGCTCTGGATTATGTTTCTAAATGGGTTGAAGCTAAGGCATTACCTACTAACAACGCTAACGTGGTTGTTGATTTTCTTAAAAAATTGTTTTGCATGTTTGGAGTGCCGAAGGCATTAATCAGCGATCGAGTAAGCCACTTCGCAAATGCTCAGCTAGCAAAAGTTTTGAAGAGATATGGAGTCAATCACCGGTTTGCTACTTCATATCATCCTCAAACAAGCGGCCAAGTGGAAAATACAAACCGAGCAATCAAGCGGAGTTTGGAAAAGACAGTCAACAATAATCCCAACATATGGTCGAGGAAGCTAGAAGACGCACTGTGGGCATTCAGGACAGCGTACAAAACGCCAATTGGAACACCCCGTATTGACTACTCTACGGGAAAAAGTGCCACCTTCCGGTCGAAATCGAGCACAAGGCATACTGGGCTTTGAAGAACTGAAACATTGATATGGACTTAGCGGGAGATATACGGTTCTTACAACTTCACGAAATGGACGAGTTACGGTTACAGGCCTATGAGAGTTCACGGCTTTATAAGGAACGAACAAAGGAATTCCATGACCGAAATATTCGTCGTAAAGAATTTAAGGAGGGCGATAAAGTGCTTTTGTTTCAGTCGAAGTACAAATTCAAGGCTCCAAAATTAAGATCAAAGTGGATAGAGCCGTACACCGTAAAAGAGCATTTGCCTCAGGATATGTCGAGCTATGGAAAGAGAAAGGAGATTCATTAATCGTCTCAGGACAGCGGGTCAAATTATACCACGAGGAGGACGATGAAAATGGAATGATGATCGAGGATGGGTTTTATATCATAAACACCTGAGCACGAGGCATATCGAGTCAAGCTAACGACTCGTTCGAAAAATTAGCGCTTCTCGGGAGGCAACCCGGGTTTGTTCTTTTCATTTTTGTTTTTATTTTTATTTCTTTTCTTTTCTTTTCTTAATTTAGGACCTGTTAACATTTTTACTTTTTAGTTTTTATTTAGACAGGTACCAAGAAAACCAACGAAAAAAAAAAAAGTAAAAAAAAACGAAAATTAAAAATATCTACAGCAGTTAGGACGCCGCACAGGTCTCCAAGGACGACGCAGCGGCAATTTACACAGGTTATATCTTCCCTCTTTATCTCATTACTATGCACACACATATTACACCCAACTGCCGCCGCGACTAACAACCACCGCAGCCACCGATTTCAATTATTTCTTGCTTAAATCCTTCCTTTAATCTCACAATAATGAGTAATCAGGTATGTTTATCATCTTTTTCTTCTCAATTTCGTCTTAAATTCGGTATAATTGAAGCAATCAAATTGGGGGAAAAATTAGGTTTTTGCAAATTAAGCTTTGAATCTTCAAATTGATTGCCTAATTAGCTTCTACTTACTGATTACAACTGTTTATGATGCTTATTTGTTGGATTTTTTGGGTGTTTTACTTGTTAGCCGAAATTTTTTTTATTACATCCATATTTAGTCAATAAGTTTGGGGGTTTCGGTAAATACGATTTGCAAACAGGTTATGGCCAAATTTTGACTTTATTGCCCCTGTAGTAGCGTCATGTTGGCCGGATTTTACTGGGGTTATTGACTTATGTTGAGGCTGGAGATCAGGACATGATGACAGGGTACTTCGCGGACGCAGTTCTGAATTCTTCGAGGTTTGACTTAGAGGGATCTTGTTTCGAGCTTACGGGCAAGGGGGCCGTCACTCTACCAGCACGGTGAAGGATATCCAGTCTACCTGTGACAACCGTCCAAAATTCAGGTGATTCTTAATTGTTATGTCGGTACAAATCTTTAGTTTCATTTTATCGTGATCGTATCGTTTTTGATCATACTTATTGTGTCTATTATTGTGTCGGAACCAAAGTCGGAATCAACTTATAAATCCTAACATCAAGAAATTATACAATGAACTTGACTAAGTTCATAACGGGAACTAATAAAATTCTAGTCCACACTTAACAATAACGGAAAAAATTAAAACGTCACCGACCTGGGAAATGCCATCCAGCCGACGGCTGGAAGCTGCCAGCCAGCGGCTGAAAGTCGCTGACTGTGACTTGATGACTCATTTATGCATGAATCTTGATTGGCTAAGTGAATTAAACGGGATTGGACCAAATATCACTGCCATTTGGAGTCCCTAGGGCAGTGATACCCCTCTCTCTACTCCCTCTTTCACTTCATTATCATTTTTCAAAATCTAAAACACCACTCTCTCTCTCTACATTTTCTCTCTAATCTCCCAACTAAAAAAACCCCAGTGATTTACCCCCCTTAAACAGCAAATAAAACACAAAATCATCCATCAAGAACACCTACAAATCGTCCTAAGGCAAAAGGGTAATAAGGAGGACGAATAAAACGTGTTTTTGAAGAGGTTTTCTACCATTTTGGAAGCTCTTTCTCCTCCAAACCGTCACATAGCATTTTCCTTCGATAAAACCCTTTTATTTTACAGTTATTTCATAATTTATTACTCGCATGGACGATCTAAAGTCTAAAAAGTGGTTTGGATAAAAGGTTATAACGTTTTCTTACTTAAAAACGGGTTTTTCACATAGATCCACATTTTTATGTAAAAGATCTAAAAGAAACTGTGATTTTCGCTCAAAAATTTATATATTTAACTAATAACCGTTTGCATGTAAGAATCTATCACTAAAATGGCTTGAAAATCGAAAAATATCGAAAATATGAAACTGGCCGAAGGCCTCCAGCCGGCGGCTATATTCAGCCGCCAACTGGATATCTCCAGCCGCTGCCTGGTACTTGATGTTCACCGAAAATGTCGTTTTGCAACTTAAACGTTAAAAATAGAGACCAAATAAACGTACAACAGATTATATGTTGAAAACTTACTGTTTTTATAAAAGATATTATTTGGATAAGTTTTATGAATAAAAATTATGGTATTGTCAAAGTATATGGTTTAAAATGATTGTTAAAGCGGGAAAGTGTTATCAAAAATGGACTAAATTTTTATAGCGCGGAAGCGCTTCCCAAATTTCACCGTAAATTATACCCGAAACTCAGTAACTTATTATTTTTGTGACATAAACATTTTGACTTTGGACATCGACCATTTTTGGACATAATTAGACTAATCGGACATTAAAACGTAATTTAACACGTAATAACACATAACTTTTCTGTATTGAAACTTTTGGACAGAATTTAAAGTATAAAGATTTAACACTAAAAATGTTAAAATGGAACTTTAACATAACTTAAATCATACAATATACTTACACAAAAATTTGGGTGTTTTGGTCGTCTTTGATTCCCGACGCGTTCCACTCCTTCTATTACTCGAGACTTATCTTCGCAACCCGTGAGTTACAACCCCACTTTAATTACTGTTTTAATATTTAATTTTGGGCAAACATAAGATTTGTTTGTCTTTGAAACTTTTATGAACTTTGGAAACTCGTATGAACATATTGAAACTATTATGAACTCTTGGAACATTGTATGAACTATGGATCTATTTTGGAAACTTTGTGAAACTCATATGCGTAAAACATTTTTATTGCCCTATTAGCTTACTGGCTTGCCCCCGTTTATTGGCTAAACTAAATTAAGGTTACTTGTATGCGAAACCAACCCTTGATGAGAATATAAACTCCGTAAGTGCTTACTACCAGTTTTTAGACAAAGAGTTCAAAGTGTTTTTAGATCAGATTCATTACACACTATTAGCAATAGCCGTTAGTATTATGGGTATCGATACTTAGGAGGGGTCACTCCTTAGACCACTCCCATCCGTAACACCAATAACACCATTTTTCGTTGCCACGTGACCATAACACCAACTTAACATAACACCACTAAACACCCCCATCCGTAACACCAATAACACCATTTTTTTTTATTAATACTCGATTTTACTGATTAAACAAAAAAAAAAAAAATCGGAAACGAGCGTTGCTGGGAGAACACCACCGCCGGAACGCCGGAAGAACGCCGTCGGCCCAGCCGTAAACGGCGTTCTCGGCGGTGGAAACGCCGTGGCGATGGAGCGGCTGGGAGCGGTCTAATACATATTACTAAGTTCAGACGAACTCCATCTCTAGTGAAACTTTGGGGCGTGTTAGACCAGTTAATCGGTTTAGTGTAAAACTTACTTTATATTGTGCCAAGAGGTTGATACAATATGTTAATTTAGTTACTTATTTATTTACGCATACACACCATTTTAGCGATTGACTCCGCAAATACTATTATATTACAAGTATTGTTCTGCTTGTGTTTGTTCAAACTTTTTAAGTATATATATATATATTTAAGCGCCGCTCCGCTTCTTTTCATTTATGAAACTCCTTACTTATATATATTCTTCACAGAAACTTTTGTCGAGAAACTCAAACTGTAACTCACTCACTACTTTATTGTAGTTGACACTTTATCTTATGTTTCAGGAAATTAAGTGTAAGAACGAAGTGCATGGCATGGATGGGTCAAGATGGTTGCGTGAGACATACATTGGGAAAGACCAGTTTTTATTTTGGGAATTTTATTTGAAACTTTAATTTATGTATTTGTATTGAACGTTAAACTACTTGTTTGTTTTTGGGATTTTGTGAACAATTTTAATTTAACCAATGATTTGAACCGTTATATCTTGTTATAACCCGTGTAATGGTATTCCAGCTCTTCATATCTCGTGTTTCCGCTATAGCGGGGTGTGACAGACTTGGTATCAGAGCACATGTTATAGTGAAAACGGTTTTAAAAAAAATTTCAAAACTTTTTGAAACCAAACTATAACCAAGGCTTTTTCGGAAAATCATTTATGGGTCCAAACTTTAGGGAATTAATTTCGCGATTGCATGATTATCTTCAACTATGCATGGCCTGATCACCCATGCCTAGTTCAAAATAAATTATGCAAGGACGGAACGAAACTACTATCGTTAAACGGTTTTTGAGTCAGAAAAATTCCCGGTCTTATCAATTCCCGAATCTCACGTTACTGACCCGTACATGCATTTCATTACACATTTCCTTTACTATTATTTTGTTTCCCTGTACTTACGAAACTCCTTGTTCGCAGATTCCTCATGTCTCACTCTTCCCGTTCACGATCACCATCGCGATCCCAGTCCCGATCACTACCACGAGCTGCGTCATCCCACGAGGCTTCTGAGGGCCACACCGCCTCGGAAAGCCAACGCCATCAGACCATCGATCCCACTGAGGACACCTCCATGGCCGTTTCGAGCAGCATCGGGTCCAACCCGAGCACGGTACTACCACCCCCTCCACCGGTACCCGTTGTCGCACCACCACAGTACCAGGGGCCTCGTACCCAGCTAACCGCCCGCAAACAGGTCATCCTCCCGGGCCGCTTACCGGATAGGATGGCTGGACAGCAGGCCGGTCCGTCCAGACCTGCACCTTCCCATCTTCCGTTCGGACACCCGCATCCCGAGGCTCCACGCACATCTATGCTGGATCACTATACGTGGGAGCGACAGCTCGGGCTAAGGAAATGTAGCGTGCTCGTGACGCTGAAGCAGCTAGGCAGCGGATGCCACCTACCCCTCAGCTTCCCCCTCCTGCCGCTTTCTTGCAACTCCACCGCGAGGTAAGGGGACTATTCGAGGAGGCCCAGCAACAAGGGTTTCTCCTCTGCGAGGTCTCTGATGCCGCGCATCGGTTGTCGGAACAGTCGTTGCGACATCTCGCTTCGGCTCAGGCCACAGCCCGGACAGTGCAGCGTCTGGTTGGGGCGTGTTTGATTATGGGGACCTTGATGGCGGTTATGGTCGCCAAGATGTTTCTCGAGAAACGCCGCTAGTTATCTTCATTTATTTATTGTACTTTAGGCTTGAGTTGTAATTTTCCAGTGTACACAACTCAAAGCCATTTCCATTTATTTCCTTATGTATTGTACTTGTACTTCATTTCTCATTTGAACTATGTATCCAACGCTATTATTAATGAATGAAATTTCTATCTTTATTATCTACTTTTGCCATTGTCGTGTGAATCTTGAATTGTGGTTGAATTATTTCTCTTGCGTGTGAATCCTTATCGTGTGAGTCTCTTGAATCATTGTCGTGCGTGTACTAATTGTTCATTCTTAATACGCTTGCGTGGTGATTATCTTTGTCATTGGGTTATATTCTTATCATATTCCATTCGTGCGTTCTAAACTGGATCTATTTCTGTTGTAGAATCATGGAACCTAGGCGCTCCAACCCAGACCGCATTGCCGAGCAAGTTGCTGCTCAGTTGAACGCAACTATGCCCAACATGATCGCCCAGATCACTGCGGGGATCAACGCTAACCTCAACAACCATCAACAACAGCAACAACAGCAACAACAACAGCAGCAGCAGCAGAACAACAATCAAAACCAGCACCAGAACCCAAATCCCCCTGCCTGCACCTACAAGAGTTTTATGGCCTGTAAGCCTAAGGAATTCCACGACACAACTGGTGCTGTAGGACTCGTGTCCTGGTTTGAGAGTATGGAATCAGTTCTGCACATCAGCAGGTGTGCTGAGACTGCCAAGGTGGATTACATCTCCTGCGTACTACACGGAAAGGCCCTGACTTGGTGGAACAGCGTAGTCCGAAACAGAGGACGCGAAACCGCCTATGCTCTCACATGGGACCAATTCAAGAACCTTCTGATAGAGGAGTACTGCCCCAAAGGGGAGATTAAGAAGCTCGAGGCAGAGCTATGGGATCACACGATGATCGGAAACGACATCGAAGGGTACACTACCCGATTCCACGAGTTGGCCCGACTGGTCCCGAGGCTGGTAACTCCTGAATAAAACCGTATCGACCGCTATGTCTTCGGTCTCGTCCCTGAGATCCGGGGAATGGTCATCTCAGTCGAACCTCAAACTCTGCAAAGCGCCATCATCCTAGCTCACCGCCTCACCAACAATCTACTCACCGCTCCTGCATCATCCAAGAAGGAGTCGGGTGAGAAAATAAAATCTGATCAAACCCCCAGGCGAAGTGATAGAAACAAGAAGAAGAAGACCACCCGAAATTTCGCAGTGAATGCTGTACCACCACCACCACCACCAACTGGAGCCCGAGCTTACACGGGGATGAACCCCAAGTGCAACAAGTGCAACTTCCACCACCACGGGAACTGCACGGTGTGCTTAAAATGCCAGAAGGTAGGGCACTTTGTGAGGTATTGTACGGAGAAGGTAATAGTCCCAGGTCAGAAGCCGGTGTGCTTCGAGTGCGGGAGTGATCAGCACTTCCGGAATGCCTGTCCAAGACTCCAGAATGCCCAACCGAACCAAGGCGGGCGAGGTCGAGGACGTGCCTTCGCACTCACAGTTGAGGAAGCCCGACGGGACTCAAACGCGGTAAACGGTACGTTTCCTGTAAATAACCACTATGCATCAGTATTGTTCGATTCAGGGGCTGAGAGAAGCTTTGTATCCTTAGAATTTAGACCCCTCATTAACTTAGGATCTAAAGTTCTTAAGGATAGCTTCACCATAGAGTACGCTAACGGTCAAGAGTTCGAAGCTAAGGATATAATCTTAGGATGTTCTATATGCCTATCCGATAAAACCTTCCCCATTGACTTAATCCCGATCGAGCTAAAAAGATTTGACGTAATCGTCGGAATGGACTGGCTATCTCGTTTTCGAGCCGAGATCGTCTGTTTCGACAAAATTATTCGCATCCCTCTCTCAAACACTGAAACTCTAGTTATTCAAGGAGACAAACCCGGACGACAACTCCGTATTGTGTCCTCCATGAAAATGCGCAAGTACCTCGAGGAGGACTGTGACGCATTCCTCGCTCACGTTGTCGAACGTAAACCCAAAGTGAGCCGAGTACAAGATATCCCAGTAGTCAAGGATCACCCTGAAGTCTTTCCCGAAGATTTACCAGGGATACCGCCGCATCGACAAGTGGAATTCCGGATAGACCTAGTTCCTGGCGCAACACCGGTCGCTAAGACACCGTATCGTCTAGCCCCACCGGAAATGCAAAAGCTATCGAAACAGCTACAGGAACTCTTGGATCACGGTCTTATTCGTCCAAGCTCGTCCCCCTGGGGATCCCCAATACTCTTTGTTAAAAAGAAAGACTGATCCTTTCGTATGTGCATCGACTACCGCGAACTGAACAAACTGACCGTCAAGAACTGATACCCACTCCCGAGGATCGATGATCTGTTCGACCAATTGCAGGGTGCATCTTATTTCTCAAAAATCGTCATCCGTTCGGGTTATCATCAGGTTCGAGTCAGTGAGAACGACATTCCAAAAACCGCTTTCCGAACTCGTTATGGTCATTACGAATTCCTCGTCATGCCATTTGGTCTGACCAACGCACCAGCGGTGTTCATGGATTTGATGAACAGGGTGTGTATACCATATTTGGACACATTCGTGATCGTATTCATTGACGACATCCATATCTACTCGAGAAACAAAGAGGATCACGCGAAGCACCTGAAACTCATCTTAGAACTCCTCCGAGATCAAAAAATGTACGTCAAATTCTCGAAGTGCGAATTTTGGCTCCGGGAAGTACATTTCCTTGGTCATGTGGTCAACCAAGAAGGGATCCATGTAGATCCGGCTAAGATCGAAGCGATCGAGAAATGGCAAGCCCCAACGACTCCTACGGAAATTCGGTAATTCCTAGGGTTGGCCGACTATTATCGAAGATTCATCAAGAATTTCTCGAAGATCGCTAAGCCACTCACCGAGCTCACTCAGAAGGACAAGGATTTTTTTTGGGGTACAAAACAAGAGGAATCCTTCCATAAACTTAAACATCAGCTCTGCCACGCACCGATTTTGTCCCTACCGGAGGGTACGGATAACTTTGTGGTGTTATGTGATGCATCCCATCAAGGACTTGTGTGTGTCCTTATGCAGAAGGATAAAGTCATCGCCTACGCTTCAAGGCAACTTAAGGTGCACGAACAGAACTACACCACACACGACCTAGAGCTGGGAGTCGTCGTATTCGCTTTAAAGATCTGGAGACATTATCTCTATGGTACTAAGTGCACGGTTTTCACAGATCATAAGAGCCTTCAACACATTCTAGATCAGAAGATGCTCAACATGAGACAACGGAGATGGATCGAACTGCTGAGCGACTACGATTGCGAGATCAAATACCACCCGGGTAAGGCAAACGTAGTAGCAGATGCCCTGAGTCGGAAGGAAAGGGTAAGACCATCTCGGGTTAGAGCATTAGGTATTCAGATTCAGACAAATCTTCAAACGCAAATCATCGAGGCTCAGCGAGAAGCTTTGAAACCCGAGAACTTGAAGGGAGAAATATTTCACAATCATAAGAAGGAATTCAAACTCAAATCGGACGGAATCCATTATTTCAAAGGCCGAGCCTGGATCCCGAAATCCGAAGATCTTCGCAAGCTAATTTCGGATGAGGGCCACCGTTCCCGATACTCCATCCACCCTGGATCCGATAAATTGTACAAAGACCTTCGGGAATATTATTGGTGGCCGGGCATGAAGAAGGAAATCGCCTTGTACGTGGCCAAGTGTCTTACTTGCTCGAAGGTCAAGGCGGAATATCAGAAGCCCTCAGGTCTACTGCAACAACCGGAGATTCCTATGTGGAAGTGGGAACAGATCTCCATGGATTTCATCACCAAGTTACCCCGGACGGCAAAGGGTAACGACACGATTTGGGTAATTGTGGACCAATTGACAAAGTCTGCTCATTTCCTACCAGTACGGGAGAATCACTTGATGGAGAAATTCGCGCAAATCTACATCAACGAGATCATCTCTCGCCACAGAACACCTCTCTCCATTATCTCTGACAGGGATAGTCGATTTACGTCCCTCTTTTGGAACGCATTTCAGAAATCGCTCGGGACGCGACTAGACCTTAGCACCGCTTACCACCCTCAGACCGACGGTCAGAGCGAAAGGACGATCCGAACACTTGAGGATATGCTAAGAGCATGCGTAGTTGACTTCGGAGGAAGTTGGGGTACTCACCTCCCCTCGTCGAGTTTTCCTACAACAACAGCTACCATGCTAGCATCAAGTGCGCTACGTTCGAGGCCTTATATGGACGTAAGTGCCGGTCGCCGCTTTGTTGGCTAGAAGCCGGCGATCGACAGCTCACAAGGCTCGACATCGTCCAGGAAACCATCGACAAGATTACTACCATCCGAGAACGACTGAAGACGTCCCGTACCCGGCAAAAAAGCTACGCCGATAACCGAAGGAAACCCCTCGAGTTCCAAGTTGGCGATCGTGTGCTTCTCAAAATATTGCCATGAAGGTGGTAGTTCGCTTCGGGAAGCGCGGAAAGCTAAGCCCAAGGTATACCGGACCATTCGAAGTTATCGAGCGTATCGGCCCAGTAGCATATCGACTCCAACTCCCGCAGACTCTTTCCAACGTTCACAACATATTCCATGTCTCGCACTTGAAAAAGTGCTTATCTGATGAGACCATCGTCATCCCACTCGACGAGGTCAAGATCGACAACAAACTCAACTTTATCGAGGAACTGCGAGATCAAGCAACTTAGACAAAGTCGTGTTCCTATTGTCAAGGTTCGGTGGAACTCCCGACGTGGTCATGAATTCACATGGGAACGTGAGGACCAAATTCGTCAAAAGTATCCACATCTGTTCAAAGACACTTCTACCTGATGGGACGAGTCAAATTTCGGGACGAAATTTCTATCAACCCGGGGAGAATGTGACAACCGTCGAAACTTCAGGTGATTCTAAATTGTTATGTCGGTACAAATCTTTAGTTGCATTTTATCGTGATTGTATCGTTTTTGATCATACTTATTGTGTCTATTATTGTGTCGGAATCAACTTATAAATCCTAACACCATGAGATTATACAAAGAACTTGACTAAGTTCATAACGAGAACTAATAAAATTCTAGTCCACACTTAACAATAACGGAAAAACTTAAAACGTCACCGAGCTGGGAAATGCCATCCAGCGGCTGAAAGCCGCTGACTGTGACTTGATGACTCATTTATGCATGAATCTTGATTGTCTAAGTGCATTAAACGGGATTAGACCAAATATCACTGCCATTTGGAGTCCCTAGGGCAGTGATACCCCTCTCTCTACTCCCTCTTTCGCTTCTCGGGAGGCAACCCGGGTTTGTTCTTTCCATTTTTATTTTTATTTTTATTTCTGTTCTTTTCTTTTCTTATTTTAGGACCTTTTAACATTTTTACTTTTTAGTTTTTATTTAGACAGGTACCAAGAAAACCAACAAAAAAAAAAAAGTAAAAAAAAACGAAAATTAAAAATATCTAGAGCAGTCAGGACGCCGCACGGAAGGGCATGTGCGACGTCCTGACCAGAACGGCGCACAGGTCTCCAAGGATGACGCAGCGGCAATTTACACAGGTTATATCTTTCCTCTTTATCTCATTACTATGCACACACATATTACACCCAACTGCCGCCGCGACTAACAACCACCGCAGCCACCGATTTCAATTATTTCTTGCTTAAATTCTTCCTTTAATCTCACAATCATGAGTAATCAGGTATGTTTATCATCTTTTTCTTCTCAATTTCGTCTTAAATTCGGTATAATTGAAGCAATCAAATTGGGGGGAAAATTAGGTTTTTGCAAATTAAGCTTTGAATCTTCAAATTGATTGCTTAATGAGCTTCTACTTACTGATTACAACTGTTTATGATGCTTATTTGTTGGATTTTTTGGGTGTTTTACTTGTTAGCCGAAATTTTTTTATTACATCCGAATTTACTCAATAAGTTTGGGGGTTTTGGTAAATACGATTTGCAAACAGGTTATGGCCGAATTTTGACTTTATTGCCCCTGTAGTAGCGTCATGTTGGCCGGATTTTGGTTGTTTGACATTTTGGTTGTGTTTGTTTTGGTGATTTGTGATGTGCATGCAGCAGGTGGTTCTCGTAGGCGTCGGGGTGCCCCACGAGCCCCCCAGGAAGATGACCAGGTAGTTGAGGTTGGGCCTCCTGAAAGCCACCCTTGGCTTCAGTGGTCGGGCTGCTCTCCAGCTCGGAAGACGATTCTAGATGGGAGATTGGCCGCACTGCGGACTCGCACTGTGATTGCACCCCGACATCTGGACTAGGCTCTTTTGCAGGAACTTGAGATTGATATCAGTACTTTCTACCCTACTGCTAGTGTGATAGCCCATGCAGTGATCCCGATCTGGGAGCGAGCTTTTCAGGTGGAGGAGCCCGTATTTAGGGAATGGGTTTTGGAGTTCTACTGCACCATTTCCGTTCATACTAATTTTGCTCCTGACCAGTTTCTTAGGACACCGCTGATATCTTTTCGATTAGGGGCGTGGCCCGCCAGGTGACAGTGGTAGAGTTCGGGAGATTACTGGGGTTATTAACTTATGCTGAGGCTGGAGATCAGGACATGATGACAGGGTACTTCGCGGACGCAGTTCTGAATTCTCCGAGGTTTGACTTAGAGGGATCTTGTTTCGAGCTTACGGGCAAGGGGGACGTCACTCTACCATCACGGTGAAGGATATCCAGTCTACCTGTGACAACCGTCCAAAATTCAGGTGATTCTCAATTGTTATGTCGGTACAAATCTTTAGTTTCATTTTATCGTGATCGTATCGTTTTTGATCATACTTATTGTGTCTATTATTTTGTCGGAACCAAAGTCGGAATCAACTTATAAATCCTAACACCATGAGATTATACAAAGAACTTGACTAAGTTCATAACGAGAACTAATAAAATTCTAGTCCACACTTAACAATAACGGAAAAACTTAAAACGTCACCGAGCTGGGAAATGCAATCCAGCCGATGGCTGGAAGCTGCCAGCCAGCGGTTGAAAGTCGCTGACTGTGACTTGATGACTCATTTATGCATGAATCTTGATTGGCTAAGTAAATTAAACGGGATTGGACCAAATATCACTGCCATTTGGAGTCCCTAGGGCAGTGATACACCTCTCTCTACTCCCTCTTTCACTTCATTATCATTTTTCAAAATCTAAAACACCACTCTCTCTCTACATTTTCTCTCTAATCTCCCAACTAAAAAAAACCCAGTGATTTACCCCCCTTAAACAGCAAATAAAACACAAAATCATCCATCAAGAACACCTACAAATCGTCCTAAGGCAAAAGGGTAATAAGGAGGAAGCATAAAACGGGTTTTTGAAGAGGTTTTCTACCATTTTGGAAGCTCTTTCTCATCCAAACCGTCACATAGCATTTTCCTTCGGTAAAACCCTTTTATTTTACTGTTATTTCATAATTTATTACTTGCATGGACGATCTAAAGTCTGAAAAGTGGTTTTGATAAAAGTTTATAACGTTTTCTTACTTAAAACGGGTTTTTCACATAGATCCACATTTTTATGTAAAAGATCTAAAAGAAACTTTGATTTTGGCTCAAAATTTTATATATTTAACTAATAATCGTTTGCATGTAAGAATCTATCACTAAAATGGCTTGAAAATCGAAAAATATCGAAAATATGAAACTGGCCGAAGGCCTCCAGCCGGCGGCTGAATATCTCCAGCCGCTGCCTGGATCTTGTTGTTCACTGAAATGTCGTTTTGCAACTTAAACGTTAAAAATAGAGACCAAATAAACTTACAACATATTATATGTTGAAAACTTACTGTTTTTATAAAAAATATTATTTGGATAAGTTTTATGAATAAAAATTATGGTATTGCTAAAGTATATGGTTTAAAATGATTGTTAAAGCGGGAAAGTGTTATTAAAAATGGACTAAATTTTTATAGCGCGGAAGTGCTGCCCAAATTTCATCGTAAATTATACCCGAAACTCAGTAACTTATTATTTTTGTGACATAAACATTTTGACTTTGGACATCGACCCTTTTTGGACATAATTGGACTAATCGGACATTAAAACGTAATTTAACAACTAATAACACATAACTTTTCTGTATTGAAACTTTTGGACAGAATTTAAAGTATAAAGATTTAACACTAAAAATGTTAAAATGGAACTTTAACATAACTTAAATCATACAATTTATACTTACACAAAAATTTGGGTGTTTAGGTCGTCTTTGATTCCCGACGCGTTCCGCTCCTTCCATTACTCGAGACTTATCTTCGCAACCCGTGAGTTACAACCCCACTTTAATTACTGTTTTAATATTTATTTTGGGGGAAACATAAGATTTGTTTGTCTTTGCAACTTTTATGAACTTCGGCAACTCGTATGAACATTTTGAAACTATTATGAACTCTTGGAACATTGTATGAACTATGGATCTATTTTGGAAACTTTGTAAAACTCATATGCGTAAAATATTTTTATTGCCCTATTGGCTTACTGGCTTGCCCCCGTTAATTGGCTAAACTAAATTAAGGTTACTTGTATGCGAAACCAACCCTTAGTGAGAATATAAACTCCGTAAGTGCTTACTACCAGTTTTTAGACAAAGAGTTCTAAGTGCCCCGTTTTTAGATCAGATTCATTACACACTATTAGCAATAGCCGTTAGTATTATGGGTATCGATACTTAGAAGAGGTCACTCTTTACTTGTGGTTCGCGACCTAAGTACATATTACTAAGTTCAGACGAACTCTATCTCTAGTGAAACTTTGGGGCGTGTTCTGACCAGTTAATCGGTTTAGTGTAAAACTTACGTTATATTGTGCCAAGAGGTTGATACAAGATGTTAATTTAGTTACTTATTTATTTACGTATACACACCATTTTAGCGATTGACTCCGCAAATACTATTATATTACAAGTATTGTTCTGCTTGTGTTTGTTCAAACTTTTTAAGTATATATATATATATATATATATATATATATATATATATATATATTTAAGCGCCGCTCCGCTTCTTTTCATTTATGAAACTCCTTACTTATATATATATACTTCACGGAAACTTTTGTCGAGAAACTCAAACTGTAACTCACTCACTACTTTATTGTAGTTGACACTTTATCTTATGTTTCAGGAAATTAAGTGTAAAAACGAAGCGCATGGAATGGATGGGTCAAGATGGTTGCGTGAGACATACATTGGGAAAGACCTGTTTTTATTTTGGGAATTTTATTTGAAACTTTAATTTATGTATTTGCATTGAACGTTAAACTACTTGGTTGTTTTTGGGATTTTGTGAACAATTTTAATTTAACCAATGACTTGAACCGTTATATTTTGTTATAACCCGTGTAATGGTATTCCAGCACTTCACATCTCGTGTTTCCACTATAGCGGGGTGTGACACTACCCTCCTTCGATTAGTGCATAAATGTATCTCCTATACATTTTTGCACCGATCGACCCCGCACGACAAGTGCTATAACGAAGACATGTGGTTATTACATATGTTCAGTCATCGGGATCCTCAATGGTACGTCAATGTACCATGGACTCTTGCACGTTATATGGGAGATAGGGGTGCATGGCAGCAATCCACGAGCAGTCTCGTTTGCGGGCACTGGGTTACACGACTCGCGAAGCTTTAGGTTTATTCACCTCGGCGAACACTGCTTTATGTTCCCGTCCTGTGCAATGCAAGGTGATAAACCAAAATGCTTTGGTACGGGCTCAGATTCTTACCATCATCGGTAATGCGTTGATGCCTGATATCGCTCATTTATACGAGTATTTCATAGCGATATTTGTTATGTTTTGTGTCCCAAACGTAATGGATAGACCCCGTATTGCTTATATTTTGTGTAAAGTGTGTTTTATAGGTTCTTAGTATGTTTGGAGTTAAAGGAGGCGAATTTGGACTAAAAGTGGCTAAGGAAAACAAGTCGGGAAGAAAAATGTGAAGTTGCCTTGGTTATTTTGACTACTTGCTCCACAACTGGTTATCAAGCAAGTTAAGTCCGCTACTGAAGTCAGCTTGCGCCGCAACACCTTCAGCTTGCGGCGCAAATCAACAAGATACTGGATCGAGGAATTTAATGTCTTGCGGCGCAAGACAAAGACTTGCGGCGCAAGACGTGCAGCTGGCAGTTAGAATTCTGTTTCTTTAATGCTAATTATGTGGAAAACAAAGGGGTTAGTGGGGGATATTACAAGAGACGATTTTCTGGACCAAAAATACCAAAAAGAACACTCATATTATCACATCTTATCAATCAATTAGCAAGGAGGAAGCAAGGAATTTTCATACTCGTTATTTCAAGTTTGAACAATCGTTATTTCAATTTCTACTTTGTTAATTTGGAGATCATTGGAACCTATTTTCCAGTTTTGGTATTGAATCTTTTATCAATTTTATTGCAATTCAAATTATGTCTTTTACATATTTGATTGTGTTTGTTACAATTATGCGTAGCTAATTTCTTTATACGTTTGCTTGGACTATGTGATGTTTATGTGATTAGGTTTTGGGTGTGAAAGTCGATTGATGTGTAGAGGTTAATTGGGGATCCGTTTGGGTTGTTATTTTGATTATATTGTTGAAATTGTTTATACTTTTATTTGGTAAACTAAAAACGGGTATTCGAGAGGAATCCGTAATTTTTATTTAAATAAGAACGAATTAATCGGCCGGTCTTTAGTTGATTAAAAGTTAGCGGTATTCGAGAGGAATCGTTAACAACAATTTAAACAAGTAAGTAATAACACAAACGCTAATTAATAAATTAAGAGAGATCGGTTTATTAGTTAGTAAGCTATTCGAGAGGAAGCTTATAGGTTAATTCTCACACATCGGCTTGGAACTTTATGCACAATTACTTGAGGTGTTAACTATATTCGAGAGGAATAGTTGCATGGTTAGGTAGTTGGAGAAATCCGGTATTCGAGAGGAACTTAGGATTTTATATTAGAAGTTTTTCAACACTTTCACACCTAAGAAATAATACATATTCGTAAACGGTCCAAGCAAGCGTCTTTTAATCCATATTTAAAGTCAACAGTATTTTTTTTTAACGTTTATTATAAGCAAGTCTTCTTAAGACCAAAACCACTTGTTACTTGTTACGTGTTTTATTAAGCTAATATTTTCAACTATAAATAGTCCCTGTGTTCGAACCCGATATTTGCTAATACTATTTTACAACTGACAAGGGTACACTGCCCGTGTCGTAATCTAGTAAAGGTTTAATTTTCGGAAAACTAGATTTTTCGCATCAATGCCTGATGGCCCGACACCGCGCGCACCACCATCCCCCAGACCGCAGGGTATGCCACAGCGGGATTTTATGGATCATGTGATTTCTAGCATGCATCGCTTACAGTTTGGTCAGGACCAGGGTACGCGACAGTTCTCCCAGTATCAGACACGGCAGGAGTATTTCCACGACCGTTATCAGACGTATTTGGAGCGCATGTACACCCAGGACCACCCATCATCGAGCACTCTAGGTCCACCTTCCCCATATGCTCCCCCCGCCTTCTACTATCCCGGTTATATCCCACCTGCTTACCAGCCTGTGACAACCGTCTAATTTCCAGGTGCATTTTATAATCTATGTCTCTTTCGGTCCAACTAGTCTTTAACTTTTCAATAATCGGAACCGCGACAACGTCGGAATCACAACCAGAATCAAATTAAATAAGTCCTAATACCAAGAAAACCCCTAATGAACTTTACTAAGTTCATAATGTAGCATACTTTAAAACTTTAGTTAACGAAAAGGTCCAACGAAACAATTGTACAAAATCAGCCAAAACACAAAATTTCTTACAAAAAAGGTCCAGGATGACGCACAGAGGCCATGTGCGCTGTCCCGGAGGACGATTTTTGTAACAAATTTGAATTATTTGCATGCCTCGTTTTCTCAACTCTTTCAACCAATCCACACGAATTTAAACACTCATTTACTGCCAATGACAGTCCCAAGCTATTGCCTTATCATTTTTCTCATTTCTATTTTCTTTTCTCATTTCTCTTACACAAAACACACACATACATATTTTCTCTCTAAACTCTCTCTAACAAAACACCATTTCTAGAGATTTTCCAGCATTAAAACACCATTTTAACCCATACAAATCGTTCCAAACATCAAGAGAAGCAAGGGGTGTCGTCTATTTCGAAAAAGGACCAATCTTGTAAAGCTTTTTGAAGCGTAAATCCAACCAAAACTCATCATCCGAGCTTTTCCTCCGGTAGATTTCTATCTTTTTACTATTTGCATACAAATAAACAATTGCATGTAAGATCTAACGGTTAAAAATAAGTTTTTATACAAATCTATGACTTTTTATGGTCAAAAACGTTTTTAAACGAAATAACCTTTAGATCCACGATTTTGTAACTAAAAATGCTTTATAAACTGTTAAAATGATGTTTTATTAAGTTTAAACATATTGCATGTCGAAACCTAAAGCTTAAAATACGTTTTGCAACAAAAACCCGAAACCACTCGAACCGTGCGCCGTCCTAAGGCTTAGAACGACGCAGCGGACGATGATTTCAGCTTCTGTGCGCCGTTCTGGTGCTCACAGCGGCGCACGAAGCTGCTGAGTTTTCCAAAACTTGTCGTTTTTAGCACATTTGGACCATTTGTGACCGCTGACTTTTTAACTTATGACACTTTGGGACTGATTATGTAAAAGTAATCACATTTGAGACTTGTATGGACTAAATCGGACTAAAATGGACTATATTATATATGTTATCGTGTTTAGGGTGATTTGTGAGCGGAATTGGTAGGTACATTTTTGGATATGAAATTTGGGGGCGGAAGCGCTGCCCAAGTCTGTCACACCCCGCTAAAGCGGAAACACGGAATGTGAAGAGCAAAGAATCATTTCACGGGTTACACAAAAAAAATAACGGTTCGAGTCATTAAGATTTAAATTGAAAAGTACGAGTCAAAGATACAACCAAGATTCAACATAAGACCATAGTACATAACAAAAGTGTTTTTAAATAAAATTCCCAAAAATAAGGTCTTCTTCCCAAGGTACACTTCACATAAAAGACTTGACCCGCCTGAGCAATGCACTTCATAACTTACGCTTAATTCCTGAAACATGAGATAAAGTGTCAACTACGAAAACGTAGTGAGTGAGTTACAGTTTATGAAATTGAAGAAAAGTTCAATTTAAGAGTTCATAAAAGTCCGAGACGGATTCAAGATTTTTAAAAGTTCAAAAGTCGTTCAAGGTCAAAGAATTCTTAAGATAAGATCGGATACTTAAAAAAAATTCAAGAGTAACTTAATTAAATTTTTAAGTGCTTAAAATTCAAGAATAATCTAATTTCAAGACAATTTCAAGTACTTTTAGAATAAATTTAAGTAAGTTTTAGAATAAGTCCAAGTACGTCCAAAACAATTTCAAGTACGACCAAAGTAAGTCTAAGTCAAATATAAAGTCAAATAGTGTAGCGAGCAAAAGGGGTCATAGTCATTACCTCAGCGGTGGATTAATCCACATGTGCAAGACAGTACGTAAGTTATATGCGTAATATAGACCTATGATCCTCGAGTTGTACCAACCACTAAGCTCAATATACGTAATATTTAGTCTACACACTAATCTGATTCTAGTCAAGTACCTGCCCACTAGTCAAGTCTACAGTCAGAGTCCGCGAGGACTTAGCAATATGTACCTTGGTCGCTACCGATTGGTAAGGAGTGACCGCTCCTAAGTATCGATACTCATAATATATGCTAACGGCTTGTGTTAATAGTGTGTATAGTCGTCCAAGTAAATTGTGGGACTTTTGCCGAACCATTTTTAAAAGTCTTTTAGTCTGCACTTACGGCGTTATATTCTCACCTAGGGTTTAGCACCTAATACAACCAAGCTATCAATGTCTATTCAAGTATCCAAAGAGGCAAACCTAGGGAGTCTAAAGTAAGCCAATCCGAACAATTGATGTTGTTTACGCATATTAGGCCAAATAGTCGTCCAAATAGTCGTCCAAATAGTTTAATAGTCAAAAGTCAAAGTTTAATAGTCAAAAGTCAAAGTTTAATAAGTCAAACGTCAAAGTTCAATAGTCAAAAGTCAAAGTTTAATAAGTCAAAAGTCAAAGTTTAATAAGTCAAAAGTCAAAGTTTAATAGTCAAAAGTCAAAGTTTAATAGTCAAAAGTCAAAGTTTAATAGTCAAAAGTCAAAGTTTAATAAGTCAAAAGTCAAAGTTTAATAGTCAAAAGTCAAAGTTTAATAAGTCGAAAGTCAAAGTAGTTCAAATAAGTTTCAAAGACAAACTAGTTCAAATAGTTCGAGAGTCAAAATAGTTTATAAGTCCAAAAGTCAAATTAGTCCGATAAGTACCAAAAGTCAAAATAGTCGTACAATTTCAATAAGTCAAAATAGTTTGATAAGCAATTTCACATAATGCCATAGTCCAAAAACAATTTTGATCTCATGTTTCCCCCAAAAAGCATATTTAAATGTAAAAGTAAGGAGGGGTGTAACTCACGGTTTGCGAAAAGAGTGAACTCGGAATCGGTCGGAGAACGGAGCCGGGAATCACGGAATGCCTAAGAATACCAAGATTGTCTAAAAGTTAATGTCTTATTAAGTTCTTTATATAAGATTAGGTAACTTTTGTTTATGATTACGTAATGAAGTCAAATTGTCTCAAAATTGGTCCGAAGCGGTTAACGTTTATTTTTAGTTTGAAAGTTCAAAGTTAAAGTTATTGATATGATAACCATGTTTAGGTTACTGAAATGGTTTAGATTTTCTAGTGAAATTTAGGCAGCGCTTCCGCGCCCAAATTTCATGTCCAAAACCTACAACCATTTCCGCTCACAAAACATGCATATACACACAACAACTTCAAAATAAGTCAAATAAGTCCAACACAAGTCATTATTATTATTAGTTTTACTCATCTCAGTCTTATAATAATATTTGTAAAAGTCCAGAATGTGTGTACAAGTTTAAAACGGACAAACGACGATTTTTCGGGAGAACAGCAGCTCGGTGCTGCGCACCTGGGCACAGGTGCTGCGCACCTAGCTGCTGTCTCTTTCCCATTTTATGTTTTTCTCGCTAAAAACGTTTTGTGACACAAGGGTTTCGACATGCAACCAGTAGAGAACTTATAAAACATCATTTTTATGGTTTCTAAACAACTTTTATCCACAAAAACATAGATCTAAGTATCATCTAGATAAAAATCGTTTTTGTAGAGAAAGTGATATAAATCTTTATAAAAACTCATTTTTATTGTTTAGATCTAACATGCAATTAGTAAAAACAGTAAATAGAGATAGGAGAAAGGTTTCTACCGAAGGAAATTGAATGGATGATGTTTTTGGTCGGATTTGTGCTTCAAAATCTTTACAAACTTGGTCCTTTTTCGAAATAAATGGCACCTCCTTGCTCCTCTAGATGATTCAAACGTTTTCTATGGGTTGAAATGATGTTTTGATGGTGTAAATTTTCTGGAAATGAAGAACACTTGAGAGGTTTGAGAGAGGATGATGAACTCTGTGTAAATGAGTGTGTGTTTTGATTTTAGAAAAATGAAAATGAATGGAAAAGAAAAGGGTAATAATTCTGCATCTTTGGGACTGTTAACTTGCAGTAATTAGTGGTCTAGGTCGATTTTAATTGGTTAAACTTTGTGTAAAAACGAGGCAAGGACTAAACATGAAAAAAAATTGAATTATGCAGCTAGGTGTTGCGCACCTAGCAAAGGGGTGCGGCGCACCGGGCAGTTTTTCTGCTTTTTCTGATTTTTCGTTTTTACGTTATTGCTTCGTTGGACCTTTTTGTTAACTGAAAGTTCTTAATTATGATTAGTTATGAACTTAGGAAAGTTCAATATGTGTTTTCTTGGTATTAGGACTTATAATATTGATTCCGGAAGTCATTCCGACATTAGTTCCGACAAGGTACGGACTCAACAATTACGATTTAGAACAAGGCGAACGTGATAAAAGAGTCACTAATGATTTCGAACCGACATAGTAGCTAAACAAGTATCTAGATTTTTGACGGTTGTCACATTCTCCCCGGGTTGAAAGGAATTTCGTCCCGAAATTTAGTTCGTCTCATGGGGAAAAATTTTTGCCGTCGGATCGTAGTGGGTTCTCCTGACGAGTTTTGGTCCATGCGCCTTCACGCGGTAGTGGAACTACGTCGGAGGTCCTACTGAACTCAGATATGGGTACGAGGTTCGGTCAATGCTATTTGTCCTTGGAGTCAACAACCTAAATGTTTTAACAAAGAACTTGGTTCGGTAGCGGTTTTGACCTTGTTTAGAGGGAGATGACTAAGGTCTCATCCGATGAACGCTTTACAAGTGTGAGGAGGGGCACGTAAGAACATTGGGGGACGGTCGGGAAAGTTATAAACGATGAGAGGTCGGGTCGGTATAACTCGAGACTTAGATTGAACCGGTGTACTCGGCTTAGTTTGCCACGTTTCCTGACGCAGACTGTCCTCCTTCCGTGGCGGTATCATAAGGGATACCCTATTGCCATCCAAGGGATTGAGGTTTTACTTCCAGACGGTCACGCTTCTCCTTGGCCGAGTACGGGAACGTTTCCGGTCCTTCGCGAGTAAAGGTAGACGTGGGACCTTGCAAGTCTTCAACCGTCAGCTCCAAGCCGACAGGGCGGTGTTTGACACTTGCGTCCATGCATAGACTGATGGGTTCACACTTAGTGCTGGCACGGGGTCCGTGACGCAAGTGTACCCGATTAAAGACATGCGAACTGTGAGAGGTGATGAGATATAGTCGCGTTCCTGGCGATTCTCAGGAGGGCACTTCAAGGAGAGAGGGACGTAGATCGACTAGTAGTGGGGTGAGTTTCGGTTTCCTGCCTTGACCTCGAGGTAAGTGAAGCACTTGGCGGAATACAGGGTGGTGTCCTTACACATGTTCGGCCAGAATGGTATTCTCGGGAACTCCGGTTACAGCAAGTCGGATCCCGGGTAAATGGAATAACAATTCGATGGCTCTTGACGGAAATGGGTTCACGAATATCTTCGGATTTCGGGACTCATGCTAGGGGCTTGGCGCTACGAGCTACGTTTGGCCTGGGTCCGAGTCCCTTCAAGGTTGACTATAGAGTCGGGAAGTGTTCTGCTCGGGGTCAGCGTTCGAACTTAGAGAAATTGGCGTACGGCTCCTGACCTTGGAAGGGTTCTAGGGTGAGCTCGGGATGCTCACAGTATCTTCCCTGAGTAGGTGTGAGTGTTGGCGAGGAGTAAGGTTTATCAATCATCCAAGTATGGTCTAAGCACTCTGCTCATTAAGTCCCTGAATACCGGCGATGTGTTGTTTAGGCGTACTAACAGGGGAAAGGCTTGGGTGGTTTGCATCGGGTTCGGAACATGCGATCCTCGCAAGTGTTGGTCAAAGTGTCGCGAACCTGGTGATAACTCGGGCGGGGTCGACCTTCGAGAGGTATGTTGCATCCTGCAATCACTCGGACTGGTTGTCGATTCTCGGGGATGGTTATCGGTTCACGACGGTCTGCTCGATGAGTTCATGACGCTTAGCGTACAACGGATGGGTCTGTCTGTCTCTCGTTAGGGAAGCTGGGTCGGTGGAGGAATTTTAGGCGATCGACGTACGGGGAATCCTAAATTCGCATTTGTAGGTGCGGCTATTGGATCGTTGGCATATTCGAAGGAAAACTATCCGTAAAGCCTGAGGTCCTATACTGATGAGATGTCTAATCTCTAAGGGCAAGGTTTCCTTCAGTTCTTGAATCAAATAGTGTGGAAGAAAAGAGGGTTATTTGACAGGGAACGTACCAGTAGTTGCCTTAAGGTTCTGAGAGGTTTCCTCGGCTGCGATTGCGAGAGCACTGAGGGTCTCTGTGGTATGCTCTAAGAGACAATCCTCACGAAAGTGCTGGTTGCTCCCACATTCGAGACATAGCAGCCTTTTGTTCGCATTTTCTGGACAGCACCAGGGGTAGTGTCCTACTGTGTTGCAAAGTTTGCATACCGGGCACTTCCGGACATTGGGGGAAGGGGCACCTGCTACATTGGGTGTGCGGTCCAGTGTGGGTTCGGGGTACGGTGGGGTATCCCTGGGGGATACTAGGTCGTGATATTTGGTGGCGGAGTTTCCTTCTCTTGTTCTCCCTTCGTTGGAAGAGAGCAGGAGAGGGAGGTAAGGGGTTAGTTCCAAGGTCCTCGTCCTCGTTCTGCTTAGCAGAATTTTCATGACACTGTCGGGAGAGGTGTCCAATTTTGTTGCACGAGTAGCATGTTGGGCAGTCCCCAACGTGATGCCGGTAGCACTTACCGCACATAGGGTGCGGTCCAGCATACTCTCGGCGTCTGATGGCGGGCTTCTTGTCGTGGTCGTCCCTTATGGGTTGGTGACTAGCCCTACGCTTCTCACTTTTCCTTCGAGTGACGGGGGCTGGAGGAGAAGGGAGGTTGTTTTCATGATTGATCTCCGAACAAAAGGGGTCGGGGTTATCGCCTCTGAATATCCTGTCGCTCACTCCGGCGATTACCTGGGCGATCAAGTCAGGTATCGCTGCGTTCATCTGGGCAATGACTTGCTCGGCGAGGTCACTAGCACTCAAGTGCGGGGGTGCCATGATTCTGCAATAGAAAGGAGTTAGGTTGGGTTTAGAACGTGCGGATGAGATATGATAAGAATTACGATTAAGGTGACCATAGATAGTCATAGCACGAGATTAACACGAATGATCAAGTAGTATACGCAAGATTATGTTTTAAGAGATAGAATCATAGTGTTCGCAACAAGTACAAAGTTCACAAGACACGATAAACCAAATGATAAAAGATAGAATTTTCATTAATGATTAGAAGTTTCGGTACACATGACAAATTCACTGAGAGAAACATACAAGTACAATACATAGAGGAATAATAAGTAGTGGCTTAAGTCGTGTACAATGGGAAAATTACGACTAAGCCGGTACAGTACAAAGAAAAGGGAAAATATGCCTAATAACGCTCTTCCAAGAACATCATGGCGGCGAGAGCTGCGACAAGTGCTCCCATGACTATGCAAGCTTTGACGAGGCACTGGACGGTCCGGGCGGTGGCCTGAGCCGTCAGGATGATCCACCGGGACTGCTGTGCTAGCTCGTTTGCAGCATCGGAGACTTCAAATAAAAGAAGGCCCTGCTCCTGGGCTTCCTCGGCAAGTCCACGGACTTGGCGGTGCAGGTTGAGGAAGGCGTCCGGAGGAAGAGGCTGGTGAGTAGGTGGCATCATGGGTCGGGAGGGTCCGGACTCCTGCGCACGCCGTCTTTCCTCGATGAACTGACGATCCCATGCGTAACGCTCCGATATCGGAGTGCGAAAGGCGGGATCGTAGGGGTCCAAGAAAGACTGGGGAGGCGCGGGTCGGTATGGGCCCGACGGCGGATGCATAGGTGCTCCAGCATTTGGTCCTCGGGGCTGTGGTGCTGCAACGGGCACCAACCTAGGAGGTGGAAGTACCGTCCTTGGGCTGGACCCATTACTGCTACTGATGGTCTGGGACGTGTCTTCCGTTGGGTCAGTCGTCTGGTGACGCTGACTTTCGGATGCGGTGTGGCCCTCAGAGGGTTCGTGAGAGGGGGAGGCGGCTTGGGGAAGTGACCGTGTCTGGGATCGAGAGTTCGAGGACTGAGACATGGCGTATCTGCGAATAGAGAGTTACATAAGTACGGGGAAACTAAGAATAGGAAAAAACGTAAGTAAAATGCATGCACGGGTCAATCATGTGAGTGTCGGGAATTGACAAGACCGGGAATTTATGGACTCAAAAACCGTTTAACGATAGCCTTTCATTTTCCGTTCTTGCATAATTCATTTTGAACTACGGGTGGTTGATCAAGTCACGCATAGTTGAAAAAGGTTAATCATGCAATTGCGGAAAATAACATACTAAAGTTTGAACCCGAAAATGACGTTTTCTGAAAAGCCTTGGTTATAGTTTTGGTTTCGAAAACTTTTTGAAAGATTTTAAAACCGTTTTCACTATAACCCGTGCTCTGATACCAAGTCTGTCACACCCCGCTAAAGCGGAAACACGGAATGTGAAGAGCAAAGAATCATTTCACGGGTTACACAAAAAAATAACGGTTCGAGTCATTAAGATTTAAATTGAAAAGTACGAGTCAAAGATACAACCAAGATTCAACATAAGACCATAGTACATAACAAAAGTGTTTTTAAATAAAATTCCCAAAAATAAGGTCTTCTTCCCAAGGTACACTTCACATAAAAGACTTGACCCGCCTGAGCAATGCACTTCATAACTTACGCTTAATTCCTGAAACATGAGATAAAGTGTCAACTACGAAAACGTAGTGAGTGAGTTACAGTTTATGAAATTGAAGAAAAGTTCAATTTAAGAGTTCATAAAAGTCCGAGACGGATTCAAGATTTTTAAAAGTTCAAAAGTCGTTCAAGGTCAAAGAATTCTTAAGATAAGATCGGATACTTAAAAAAATTCAAGAGTAACTTAATTAAATTTTTTAAGTGCTTAAAATTCAAGAATAATCTAATTTCAAGACAATTTCAAGTACTTTTAGAATAAATTTAAGTAAGTTTTAGAATAAGTCCAAGTACGTCCAAAACAATTTCAAGTACGACCAAAGTAAGTCTAAGTCACATATAAAGTCAAATAGTGTAGCGAGCAAAAGGGGTCATAGTCATTACCTCAGCGGTGGATTAATCCACATGTGCAAGACAGTACGTAAGTTATATGCGTAATATAGACCTATGATCCTCGAGTTGTACCAACCACTAAGCTCAATATACGTAATATTTAGTCTACACACTAATCCGATTCTAGTCAAGTACGTCAAGTCTACAGTCAGAGTCCGCGAGGACTTAGCAATATGTACCTTGGTCGCTACCCATTGGTAAGGAGTGACCGCTCCTAAGTATCGATACTCATAATATATGCTAACGGCTTGTGTTAATAGTGTGTATAGCCGTCCAAGTAAATTGTGGGACTTTTGCCGAACCATTTTTAAAAGTCTTTTAGTCTGCACTTACGGCGTTATATTCTCACCTAGGGTTTAGCACCTAATACAACCAAGCTATCAATGTCTATTCAAGTATCCAAAGAGGCAAACCTAGGGAGTCTAAAGTAAGCCAATCCGAACAATTGATGTTGTTTACGCATATTAGGCCAAATAGTCGTCCAAATAGTCGTCCAAATAGTTTAATAGTCAAAAGTCAAAGTTTAATAGTCAAAAGTCAAAGTTTAATAAGTCAAACGTCAAAGTTCAATAGTCAAAAGTCAAAGTTTAATAAGTCAAAAGTCAAAGTTTAATAGTCAAAATGTCAAAGTTTAATAAGTCAAAAGTCAAAGTTTAATAGTCAAAAGTCAAAGTTTAATAGTCAAAAGTCAAAGTTTAATAGTCAAAAGTCAAAGTTTAATAAGTCAAAAGTCAAAGTTTAATAGTCAAAAGTTAAATTTTAATAAGTTGAAAGTCAAAGTAGTTCAAATAAGTTTCAAAGACAAACTAGTTCAAATAGTTCGAGAGTCAAAATAGTTTATAAGTCCAAAAGTCAAATTAGTCCGATAAGTACCAAAAGTCAAAATAGTCGTACAATTTCAATAAGTCAAAATAGTTTGATAAGCAATTTCACATAATGCCATAGTCCAAAAACAATTTTGATCTCATGTTTCCCCCAAAAAGCATATTTAAATGTAAAAGTAAGGAGGGGTGTAACTCACGGTTTGCGAAGAGAGTGAACTCGGAATCGGTCGGAGAACGGAGCCGGGAATCACGGAATGCCTAAGAATACCAAGATTGTCTAAAAGTTAATGTCTTATTAAGTTCTTTATATAAGATTAGGTAACTTTTGTTTATGATTACGTAATGAAGTCAAATTGTCTCAAAATTGGTCCGAAGCGGTTAACGTTTATTTTTAGTTTGAAATTTCAAAGTTAAAGTTATTGATATGATAACCATGTTTAGGTTACTGAAATGGTTTAGATTTTCTAGTGAAATTTGGGCAGCGCTTCCGCGCCCAAATTTCATGTCCAAAACCTACAACCATTTCCGCTCACAAAACATGCATATACACACAACAACTTCAAAATAAGTCAAATAAGTCCAACACAAGTCATTATTATTATTAGTTTTACTCATCTCAGTCTTATAATAATATTTGTAAAAGTCCAGAATGTGTGTACAAGTTTAAAACGGACAAACGACGATTTTTCGGGAGAACAGCAGCTCGGTGCTGCGCACCTGGGCACAGGTGCTGCGCACCTAGCTGCTGTCTCTTTCCCATTTTATGTTTTTCTCGCTAAAAACGTTTTGGGACACAAGGGTTTCGACATGCAACCAGTAGAGAACTTATAAAACATCATTTTTATGGTTTCTAAACAACTTTTATCCACAAAAACATAGATCTAAGTATCATCTAGATAAAAATCGTTTTTGTAGAGAAAGTGATATAAATCTTTATAAAAACTCATTTTTATTGTTTAGATCTAACATGCAATTAGTAAAAACAGTAAATAGAGATAGGAGAAAGGTTTCTACCGAAGGAAATTGAATGGATGATGTTTTTGGTCGGATTTGTGCTTCAAAATCTTTACAAACTTGGTCCTTTTTTGAAATAAATGGCACCTCCTTACTCCTCTAGATGATTCAAACGTTTTCTATGGGTTGAAATGATGTTTTGATGGTGTAAATTTTCTGGAAATGAAGAACACTTGAGAGGTTTGAGAGAGGATGATGAACTATGTGTAAATGAGTGTGTGTTTTGATTTTAGAAAAATGAAAATGAATGGAAAAGAAAAGGGTAATAATTCTGCATCTTTGGGACTGTTAACTTGCAGTAATTAGTGGTCTAGGTCGATTTTAATTGGTTAAACTTTGTGTAAAAACGAGGCAAGGACTAAACATGAAAATTTTTTGAATTCTGCAGCTAGGTGCTGCGCACCTAGCAAAGGGGTGCGGCGCACCGGGCAGTTTTTCTGCTTTTTCTGATTTTTCGTTTTTACGTTATTGCTTCGTTGGACCTTTTTGTTAACTGAAAGTTCTTAATTATGATTAGTTATGAACTTAGGAAAGTTCAATATGTGTTTTCTTGGTATTAGGACTTATAATATTGATTCCGGAAGTCATTCCGACATTAGTTCCGACAAGGTACGGACTCAACAATTACGATTTAGAACAAGGCGAACGTGATAAAACGTTAAATCGAACTTTCGGACAAAAACGTGACAATTACATTTTCGGACAATTTTAACAATACTTAACATTGACACTTAAAGTTTAATAACATTTTATCCATATTAGTATATAAAGAACATAATAATATAATGACTAATTAAACTATCTTGGTATTATTAGGCAATCCGTGATTCCCGGCTTCCATTTCCGACCGAATTTCCGTGTCTTACTCTTCGCAATCCGTGAGTTACAACCCCTTATTTTTATATGTATTTTGCATGGATTTTTGGGGGAAACATAAGATTAATTGTACTTGAAAACTTTTATGAACAAATCGCAACTTTGTGAACTATGACTTATTACAAATTATGAACTATTTTGACTTGGAACTTTATGAACTATTTTGACTCGGAACTTTTATGAGCTATTTTGACTTGGAACTTTTATGAACTATTTTGGACATACTTTTTGAACTCTTATGCGTAAAACACTTTTACTCTACTTGAACTTACCGGCTTGCCCCCTTTTTGGCTAAACTAATTATTCATGCTTGTATGCGGACCGACCCTTGATGGAACTATAACATGATCTTAAGTGACGGAACAACTATCTCTTTTTAAAACAAAACTACTTAGTGCCCAACTACTTTTTTAGAACTTACACACTATTAACTGCAGAGTCGTTTAGTAATTATGGGTATCGATACTTAGGAAAGAACCGTTCCTTGCTTAGATGGCAGTCTAAGTACATATTACTAAGAACTTGAACAACTTCCCGTAGGATAGGCGGGAAGAGGGGCCTCACGGTTGAACAATCGGATTAGTGTGAACACTTAAGTTATAGATGCCAAGAGGTTGATACAAGAAATCTAATTAGTTACTTATACGCATAAATTTACGAACTTTTTAGTAATTGTTTCCGCAACTATGATTTGACTAAATTTGACTCTACTTAGTCTTTACGAACTTAGGGCACCGATTCGGCCGTTACTTGAACTTTAAAAGTATATAAATTTTAAGCGACTTTTCTCCGCTAACCTCCTTTTGGAAACTTCTACTTTTATATACTTTACTTATATTTTTGCCGAACTACTTAAACTGTAACTCACTCACTACTTTCGTAGTTGACACTTTATCTTATGTTTCAGGAAATTTAGTGTAAGTATGGAATGCATGGCATGTACGGGTCAAGGCGGTCGTGTGAGATCTGATTTGGGAAAAGACTTGTCCACTTTTCTTTTGGGAATTTTAATTTAAAACTTTGTCTATGTACTTGGACTAAATTCTATGATTTGGTTATCTTTTGAAACTTGTAAACACTTTTAATAATTTTATTAATGACTTGAAGGCCGTTATGTTTCTTATGACCCGTGTAATGATCTTCCAGCTCTTCACATTCCGTGTTTCCGCTTTAGCGGGGTGTGACAGACTTGGTATCAGAGCACACGTTATAGAGAAAAACGGTTTTAAAAATTTTCAAAAATTTTTCGAAACCAAACTATAACCAAGGCTTTTTCGGAAAATCATTTATGGGTTCAAACTTTAGAGAATTAATTTTGCGATTGCATGTTTATCTTTAACTACGCATGGCCTGATCACCCATGCCTAGTTCAAAATGGATTTGCAAAGACGGAACGTAATTACTATTGTTAACGGTTTTTGAGTCAAAATTCCCGGTACTGTCCTTTCACGACTCTCACGTGACTGACCCGTACATGCATTTCATTACACATTTCCTTTATTATTCTTTTGTATCTTCTCATACTTACAAAACTCATTATTCACAGATCCGTCATGTCTCACTCTTCACGTTCACGTTCACCGTCTCACTCACTGTCTCGCTCCCTCCCCCGAGCCGCTTCGCCTTCCGAGGGCCGCACCGCCTCAAAGAGCCAGCGCCATCAGACCACTGATCCCACGGAGGACACCTCCATGGAAATCTCCAGCAGCATCGGGTCCAGCCCGAGGGCTGTGCTACCACCCCCTCCACCGGTACCCGTTGTCGCCACACTCCATTACCGGGGCCCGCGCACCAGGTTGACCGCACGAAAGCAGGTCATCCTCCCGGGTCGTCTGCCGGACAGGATGGCTGCGCGCCAGGCAGGACCATCCCAACCCACTCCATCACACCTACCGTTCGGTCACCCTCCAGAGGTCCCATGGAACCCCACCATGGACCACTACTCCTGGGAGAGGAAGTTTGAGCGCGAAGACATGCAGCGCGCCAGAGACGCCGAGGCCGCCAGGCAAAGGATGCCTCCTACCCTTCAACCTCCTCCACCGGCCGCGTTCCTTCACTTGCACCGAGAAGTGCGGGGACTGGCACAGGAGACCCAGCACCAGGCGCACCTTATCAGTGAGGTCACTGACTCTGCACAACAGCTGTCGGATCAGGCGTTGCGATTCATCGCATCGACCCGAGTTACGGCACAAACCGTGCAGCGCCTCATTGGTGTGTGTCTGGTAATGGGCACATTGATTGTGGTTATGGCAGCCAAGATGTTTCTGGAGAGGCTCCATTAGTTATTTCTTTTTATTGTACTGTACTTGGTCTAGTCGTAATTTTCTCATTGTACACGACTTAGACTTTTATTTCCTTTTCTTTTATGTATCGTAATAGTATTTCTCATTCAGTACTTGTACCAAACTTAATTATCACTAATGGAATTTCTATCCTATGAGTGCGGAAGCGACCAGCACCTCCGCAATGCTTGCCCCAAGCTCAATCGGACTCCGCAGAATCAAGGAGGGCAAGTTAGGGGTCGCGCTTACGCACTAACGGCTGAGGAAGCACGTCAGGACCCCAACGCAGTTACTGGTACGTTTTCCCTCAACAATCATTTTGCTTCCGTACTATTCGACTCAGGAGCTGAGAGAAGTTTCATTTTCTTAGAATTTAGACCCCTCATAGATTTAGAATCTAAGGTTCTTAAGGATAGTTTTACCGTCGAATATGCTAACGGCCAAGAGTTTGAAGCTAAGGACATAATCTTAGGGTGTTCACTATGCCTATCTGATAAAATATTCCCCATTGATCTAATTCCTATCGAGCTTTCAAGTTTCAACATTATTGTTGGAATGGACTGGCTATCCCGCTTTCGAGCAGAAATCGTCTGTTTCGACAAACTCATATGTATCCCTCTTTCGGAAAAAGAGACTCTCGTTGTTCAGGGAGACAAGCCTGGACGACAACTACGCATAGTTTCTTCCATCAAAATGCGCAAGTACCTTCAGAGGGACTATGACGCATTCCTTGCCCATGTCGTCGAGCGTAAACCTTCAGAGATCTGAATCCAAGATATTCCAGTAGTCAAGGATCATCCCGAAGTCTTTCCCGAGGATTTGCCAGGGCTGCCACCTCAACGACAAGTGGAATTCCGAATAGACCTCATTCCTGGCGCAGCACCGGTTGCTAAGACCCCGTACCGTCTGGCGCCACCCGAAATGCTAGAACTGTCGAAACAGTTGCAGGAACTCTTAGACCATGGTCTTATTCGCCCGAGTTCGTCCCCCTGGGGAGCCCCAATTTTCTTCGTTAAAAAGAAAGACGGATCCTTCCGCATGTGCATTGACTACCGAGAGCTGAACAAGCTGACCGTCAAGAAACGATACCCTCTCCCCAGGATCGATGATCTCTTCGACCAGTTGCAGGGTGAAACTTACTTCTCCAAAATCGACCTCCGTTCGGGTTATCACCAAGTTCGTGTCAGCGAGGCCGACATTCCGAAAACCGCATTTCGCACTCGATACGGTCATTACGAATTCCTTGTCATGCCTTTTGGTCTGACCAACGCACCAGTTGTGTTCATGGATCTAATGAACAGAGTGTGTAGACCATACTTGGACAAATTCGTAATCGTATTCATAGAAGACATTCTCATCTACTCGAGGAACAAGGAAGATCATGCGAAACACCTTAAGCTCATTTTAGAACTCCTCCGAGATCAGAAATTGTACGCCAAATTCTCGAAGTGTGAATTCTTGCTCCGAGAGGTACACTTCCTTGGTCATCTGGGCAACCAAGAAGGGATTCATGTAGATCCAGCCAAAATCGAAGCGATCGAGAAGTGGCAAGCTCCGACGACCCCGACGGAAATCCGTCAGTTCCTAGGATTGGCCGGCTATTATCGAAGATTCATTGAGAACTTCTCAAAGATCGTGAAACCCCTCACCGAGCTCACTCAGAAAGACAAGGACTTCATTTGGGGAAAAGATCAGGAGGATTCCTTCCAGAAGCTCGAGTACCAACTTTGTGACGCACCGATTCTATCCCTGCCAGATGGCACGGATAAATTTGTAGTGTATTGCGATGCCTCCCACCAAGGACTTGGGTGTGTTCTAATGCAGAAGGACAAGGTCATCGCTTACGCTTCCAGACAGCTGAAAGTCCACGATCAGAACTACACAACGCACGACTTAGAGTTGGCAACCGTCGTTTTTGCTTAGAAAATTTGGAGACACTACCTGTATGGCACAAAGTGTACGGTCTACACTGACCACAAGAGCCTTCAACATATTTTAGACCAGAAAATGCTCAACATGAGGCAACGTAGATGGATAGAACTGCTGAGTGACTACGATTGCGAGATCAAATACCACGCGGGTAAAGCAAACGTAGTAGCAGATGCCCTGAGTCGGAAGGAAAGGGTAAAGCCATCTCGAGTTCGAGCGTTAGGTATTCAAATTCAGACGAGGCTTCGAACGCAGATCGCAAACGCGCAGCCAGAGGCATTGAAACCCGAGAACATTAAGGTCGAGACGCTGCATAATCATGAGAAAGAATTCGAACGCAAGTCCGACGGAATCTACTACTTCAAAGGTCGAGCATGGATTCCAAAATCTGAGGATCTTCGCAAACTCATTTTGGATGAGGGCCACCGATCTAGATACTCTATCTATCCGGGATCCGACAATTTGTATAAGGACCTCCGAGAATATTATTGGTGGTCGGGGATGAAAAAGGATATCTCCTTATATGTAGCTAAGTGCCTTACTTGCTCCAAGGTCAAGGCAGAATATCAAAAGCCCTCAGGTTTACTTCAACAACCGGAAATTCCATGTGGAAGTGGGAACAAATTTCCATGGACTTCGTCACCAAGTTACCTCGTACGGCTAAGGGTAACGACATGATTTGGGTAATCGTGGACCGCTTGACTAAATCCGCCCATTTCCTGCCGGTCAGAGAAAATCACTCGATGGAGAAATTTGCTCAAATCTACATCAACGAGATCGTCTCTCGTCATGGAACACCTCTCTCCATCATCTCCGATAGGTATAGTCGATTCACTTCCCGCTTTTGGAATGCCCTTCAGAAGTCGTTAGGTACGCGACTGGACCTCAGCACTGCATACCACCCTCAGACCGACGGCCAGAGTGAAAGTACGATCCAAACACTTGAGGATATGCTGAGAGCATGTGTAGTCGAATTCGGAGGAATTTGGGACACTCACCTTCCCTTGGTCGAGTTCTCCTATAATAACAGCTACCATGCCAGCATCAAGTGCGCACCATTCGAGGCTCTCTACGAACGTAAGTGTCGGTCACCGCTTTGTTGGCTCGAAACGGGCGATCGACAACTTACGAGACTCGATATCGTCCAGGAGACCATTGACAAGATCACCACTATCCGTGAAAGACTGAATACATCCCCTACCCGACAGAAGAGCTACGCTTACAACCGAAGGAAACCCCTCGAGTTCCAGGTTGGCGACAGCGTGCTCCTCAAGGTATTGCCATGGAAAGGGGTAGTCCGCTTAGGAAAGCGTGGTAAACTGAGTCCAAGGTACACCGTTCCATTTGAAGTCATTGAGCGTAGCGGTCCCATTTCTTATCGTCTCCAACTCCCCCAGGCTCTCGCGAACATTCATAATGTATTCCATGTCTCACACTTGAAAAAGTGTCTGTCTGATGAGACCATCGTCATCCCTCTTGACGAGGTCAAAATCGACAACAAGCTAAACTTCATCGAAGAACCGCTCGAAGTTGTTGACCGCGAGGTCAAACAGCTCAGGCAGAGCCGTATTCTGATAATCAAAGTTCGGTGGAATTCTCGACGTGGTCACGAATTCACATGGGAGCGTGAAGACCAATTCCGTCAGAAATATCCGCATCTATTCGAGAACACTTCCTCATGATGGGATGAACTAAATTTCGGGACGAAATTTAATTCAACCCGGGGAGAATGTGACAACCGTCTAATTTCCAGGTGCATTTTATAATCTATGTCTCTTTCGGTCTAACTAGTCTTTAACTTTTCAATAATCGGACCGCGACAACGTCGGAATCACAACCGGAATCAAATTAAATAAGTCCTAATACCAAGAAAACCCCTAATGAACTTTCCTAAGTTCATAATGTAGCATACTTTAAAACTTTAGTTAACGAAAAGGTCCAACGAAACAATTGTACAAAATCAGCCAAAACACAAAATTTCTTACAAAAAAGGTCCAGGACGACGCACAGAGGCCATGTGCGCCTTCCTGGAGGACAATTTTTGTAACAAATTTGAATTATTTGCATGCCTCGTTTTCTCAACTCTTTCAACCAATCCCACACGAATTTAAACACTCATTTACTGCCAAGTGAAAGTCCCAAGCTATTGCCTTATCATTTTTCTCATTTCCATTTTCTTTTCTCATTTCTCTTAAACAAAACACACACATACATATATTCTCTCTAAACTCTCTCTAACAAAACCCCATTTCCAGAGATTTTCCAGCATTAAAACACCATTTTAACCCATACAAATCGTTCCAAACATCAAAAGAAGCAAGGGGTGTCGTCTATTTCGAAAAAGGACCAATCTTGTAAAGCTTTTTGAAGCGTAAATCTGACCAAAACTCATCATCCGAGCTTTTCCTCCGGTAGATTTCTATCTTTTACTATTTTTATACAAATAAACAATTGCATGTAAGATCTAACAGTTAAAAATAAGTTTTTATACAAATCTATGAATTTTTATGATCAAAAACGTTTTTAAACGAAATAACCTTTAGATCCACGATTTTGTAACTAAAAATGCTTTATAAACTGTTAAAATGATATTTTATTAAGTTTAAACATATTGCATGTCGAAATCTAAAGCTTAAAATACGTTTTGCAACAAAAACCCGAAACCACTCGAACCGTGCGCCGTCCTAAGGCTTAGAACGACGCAGCGGGCGACGATTTCAGCTTCTGTGCGCCGTTCTGGTGCTCACAGCGGCGCACGAAGCTGCTGATTTTTCCAAAACTTGTCATTTTTGTCGTTTTTAGCACGTTTGGACCATTTGTGACCGCTGACTTTTTAACTTATGACACTTTGGGACTGATTATGTAAAAGTAATAACATTTGAGACTTGTATGGACTAAATCGGACTAAAATGGACTATATTATATAGGTTATCGTGTTTAGGGTGATTTGTGAGCGGAATTGGTAGGTACATTTTTGGATATGAAATTTGGGCGCGGAAGCGCTGCCCAAATTTCCTTAGAAAAATGTAAATCACTTCAGCGAGCAAAAGCACTTGAGACATAACAATCAAAAACGTTAAATCGAACTTTCGGACAAAAACGTGACAATTACCTTTTCGGACTATTTTAACAATACTTAACATTGAAACTTAAAGTTTAATAACATTTTATCCATATTAGTATATAAAGAACATAATAATATAATGACTAATTAAACTATCTTGGTATTATTAGGCAATCCGTGATTCCCGGCTTCCATTTCCGACCGAATTTCCGTGTCTTACACTTCGCAATCCGTGAGTTACAACCCCTTATTTTTATATGTATTTTGCATGGATTTTTGGGGGAAACATAAGATTAATTGTACTTGAAAACTTTTATGAACAAATCGCAACTTTGTGAACTATGACTTATTACAAATTATGAACTATTTTGACTTGGAACTTTATGAACTATTTTGACTCGGAACTTTTATGAGCTATTTTGACTTGGAACTTTTATGAACTATTTTGGACATACTTTTTGAACTCTTATGCGTAAAACACTTTTACTCTACTTGAACTTAGCTTGCCCCCTTTTTGGCTAAACTAATTATTCATGCTTGTATGCGGACCGACCCTTGATGGAACTATAACATGATCTTAAGTGACGGAACAACTATCTCTTTTTAAAACAAAACTACTTAGTGCCCAGCTACTTTTTCTAGAACTTACACACTATTAACTACAGAACCGTTTAGTAATTATGGGTATCGATACTTAGGAAAGAACCGTTCCTTGCTTAGATGGCAGTCTAAGTACATATTACTAAGAACTTGAACAACTTCCCGTAGAATAGGCGGGAAGAGGGGCCTCACGGTTGAACAATCGGATTAGTGTGAACACTTAAGTTATAGATGCCAAGAGGTTGATACAAGAAATCTAATTAGTTACTTATACGCATAAATATACGAACTTTTTAGCGATTGTTTCCGCAACTATGATTTGACTAAATTTGACTCTACTTAGTCTTTACGAACTTAGGGCACCGATTCGGCCGTTACTTGAACTTTAAAAGTATATAAATTTTAAGCGACTTTTCTCCGCTAACCTCCTTTTGGAAACTTCTACTTTTATATACTTTACTTATATTTTTGCCGAACTACTTAAACTGTAACTCACTCACTACTTTCGTAGTTGACACTTTATCTTATGTTTCAGGAAATTTAGTGTAAGTATGGAATGCATGGCATGTACGGGTCAAGGCGGTCGTGTGAGATCTTATTTATTTTGTACTATTTATTATTCATAGATTTTTTATTATGTATTATTTTTATTTTTCCTTTATTATTCTAACATGTGTGGTTGCATTTTTTTTTAGTTTTTTTCTAAGACGCAGTAAGTTCAGCACCCGATCATAAGCCTGGTATTCAGTTCAGCAACGGCAGTTCCATGCTATATCTCGTCATTTGACGACGGGTTACACTTTCTACCTTTCTATTTTTGTATTTATTTTTCATATTAGTTTTTTTTTTTTTGTATAATTTCCCTTAGTTTTTAGTCGTTAACACATTAGGGACAATGTGTTACTTAAGTTTGGGCGGGTTATCGGGAAATTCTAAATTTTATTTTTCGACCCTTAGCTTAGTTTCCATCGTGTTAGGTTGGTGTTAATTTGTATATTTTTGAGTCAGAAAAAAACAGAAAATACAAAAAAATTAAAAAATATGTATGTATATATATATATATATATATATATATATATATATATATATATATATATATATATATATATATATATATATATATAACGTGTCTAGTCGGTAATACCTTAAACTTTAAGCATAACCAGACGCATTTTATACCCTACTCAGAAAAATAGCGAGAATTTGAGCCTTTGAAAGCATTTATTTTTAATGCTACTTTTTCATTTCTTTGAGTGTGCCGATGGTGATGACTTTAGAACTTGACAGTGTTATACATTTCGAGACCACAGATGAGCAATTACATTAGGGTAACTTCGTGTGATTTGGTACAATGATAGGGGCAATTAGGATTAACCCACTTGATTACCCTTGTCGTTTCTTTTTATATATTTTCCGCCTAACCCTTGTAACACTTATTTTCAGTGTTAGAAACTCTAGTAAACCAATTTGCGCCTAAACTTATTCGTTTCTAAACACTACTATATAATTTGTACACTCGCCTTATTTTCGTTTCTTTTTAGATTAGATCCGAACTTAGTTTTTTGATTGCTATTGTTTATGAAGTGAAGTTTAGAGTTTATTGAGGCATATATATATATATATATATATATATATTATTGCCTTGTATTATTTTGTATTTGGAGAAATAGTTAGAAAAATAAAGTTAGCCTTTTGAGCATGTGTACTTACCACGAGAAATATTATATTGTAAGCCATGTACTAGGCTGAAGAAAAAAAAAGTGAAAAAAAGAAAAAAATCGAAAAAACAGAAAAGCGAAAAAACAATTAGTTGTAGAGTTTAAAAGAAATAGTGTATACTGAGTCTTTTATTATATACGATAATTGTATATTCGGAGAAAAAGTAAAGTTGAGAAAATTGAGCAATCCAGTTCGTTAGAGATTTTATTAGTTTGGACTTAATCTAAGTTTTGTATTATTTTTATTTAACCCATTTACACTCCATTATATATTTTCACATGCCTTTACCTGTAAATTATAACCGAATAAAAGTCCCTGTTTAATTCTACCTAGACTCTAGTGGTGGAGATTTGATACGTTATCAAACCTATGATAGAATATTCACCATGACTGAGCAATTGAGCGATTCTACAGAATACGTTACACACCCGTTTAGATTAGTTTGAGAGTTTGTGTGATTTTACTTCCCATAAAAATCGTGAGGTGTTTGGTTATGTAAATTTTTGGCTTTGATAATTAATTTTAACACAGTTTTTGCTTGAGGGCAAGCAAAAGGGTAAGTTTGGGGGGATTTGATATCGCATATTTATAAAGTTATTTATATGCGATATTTACTCACATTTCATAGTAAACACGGTGAATAGGATATGATTTTTACATTTAATTGTGTGGAAAAGTGTTTTTGTCCATTTTATAGGTTTACATGTTCGGGAAGTGGAAATGGTGGAAGAAACGAGTTTAAACGAGAAGAAATGGTGAAAAAGCTGTTCAGGACGTCGCACAGAGACATTAGGACACCGCAGTCATTGGAAAAAGTAAAGAGGACGACGCACAGACCATCACAACGACGCAGTAATACGAAATTTTTCCCGTTGCGTCGTCCTAAGGCATTACAACGGCGCAGTAGCCAGTTTTTGGCAGATTTCGAGTTGGAGTCGAACACGATTTTTATCTACTTTTTGCCTATAAATACCGAGCCATTCCAGCCAGAAAAATCATCAATCATTATTATTCGAAGTCTAGAGCTGGAGTTCGAGTTTGGAGGCAAGGTTTCGAGCTAGGAGTCGGTTTTCGTTCAACGTCGGTCACGACAAGTTTTCGGTTTCTAGTTTGTTTTTCTTTCCCTTTTTAGACTTTATTTTCCAGTGTGTTTTCTCTTATTATTAGGTTTGTTTTGAACTCGATAATGAGTAGCTAAACTATTTTTACATTTGTTTGATTAACGGATCTTGTTTGAAGTTTACTTTTGCGTTATTGATTGTTAAGGTTTTTATGTTTAATTGAAAATCCTTATTTGCTTAATTTTTAAAATATTATTAAAAAGTTGTTTATATATACGTTAATTAATCAACATTCTAGGTATTCGAGAGGAATCTAGATAGGTTAAATAATTTATACGAGATAATCGGTCGGTCTATAATCGGTTTAAAATTGTTAGGATTCGAGAGGACCTAATAATATCAACTTAAATAATTAAACTTAATTGAGTAAGTCTATTTGTTAATATTCGGAAGGACTTAAAATTTAGAGGAGTTATTCGAGAGGAAACTCTATAAGGTTAATTCACTAAAAACCGGCTTGCTACTTACTGCTTAATTGTTAATAATTATAACAGTATTCGATAGGAACATTATAATTAGAAATAGTTAAAGTTAATTAAAGATTCGAGAGGACTTTTTTTATATCTTAGAAGTTTATATTCAATCAATTTCGTAAATTTAAATGGAAAACAAGTTAAGTGTCAAAACAAGTGTATTTTCTCTAATATTTGATAAATTTTTATTACTTTTTCTCACTCGATTTTTATTAATTACTTTTTACTAATTACTTACAATTTTAATCAATCTTTTGTTACAATAAAAACCCCAAAAACAAATAGTATTATTAATTCGAAATTTAAAAACAAATTAGTCCCAGCGAACGAACCTTTACTTGCTTTTAAACTATATTACATACGAATAGGTCCACTGCCTATAAGTGTGTAATTACGTGAAATAATAGGTTAAATTTAAGACTAGATTTTAGACATCAAGCCTCCTTTTTCCCTCGTCATAATCATCTTCAACAGCTCCATCGTTGAGGTATGTAACCAATTTAGTTTTGTAAACCTAATCATAACCGAACCTTATCTAGGGTTTTCAGTTTGTGTGTAATAGTTGTTGTTTGCAGCCACGAGATTCAACACCAAGGTTTTGATTTCCATTTCGATGTCAATCTGTTCGAGATCATCATCATCACAAGTTCGGTTGTTCCTCCAAATCGTTTTCTTCATTTTGTTCTTAATTGGTTTCATGCATGTGTATGTATATTGTGTTCCTAGGTAGTAAACCCCAATTAGTTTAAACTTGAAATCTGTTGTGGTGACTTTTATTGCAGCCACGATTACATCCTTGGGACTGACATTTCGACTTGGTTATAAGCTGGTCAGGTGCTTATCAAAAAGGTTTGGTCATTCGTTTCATAAACCGTTCACTACGTATCACTCGAGCCGATTTTATATTCAAGTGTATGTAAAACCGTTTATTATTCATAATCAAGTTGTTAGGGTTGTTTTGGTATATTAAATTGTGGTGCAAGGTCTGATTATGGATATTGTGTTCTCATTTCAGTTTGTGATTTTTTTCTCAAGATGTTTTTCGACTAATTAATCACAAAGATCGTTTATGTAAGGAAGCACTTCTAATCAATTCACTTCAATTCTATTCTAGTTTTTGTTTGCAACGCTCTACATTTTTGTAAACTGATTTTTGCCTTTTAATTTGGTGTTCGTGATTGACCTTTGACAGCTCTAGGATCGTTTTTGGTTGGCTTGTTTGCATGTAACAGTATTGGTCTTTTGGAAACCTAACCGTTACGACTAGTGGTATACACCGCTACTTTTGCTACTCGTTTTATTACTCGTTGTGAAACTTGTTGGCATACATTTGTAAACTCAACTGGACATTTTATAAATCGTGATTTATCGTGTGATCTTTATCTATTTCGTGCTATCTCGTTTGTAACGGTTATCGGTAGAAAATCTTAAGTCATTGGACAATTACACATCACATGGCTTACAGTTCAATAAGTTTCTGAATTTGTTTTGTAATTTGTCTTCTTCAGGATCTAACTCCATATTGGTATAAAATTAGAATCTTTGACCTTAATGAATATTGTAGGTCTTTGAATCAAGTTTTCAAAAACGTAAGATTATATTTCTAACTCTTTACATAGCTTCCTAAAAATGTAAAATACCAACAGGTGGTCTAATCTGAATAATTTGAATCAATTTACTAGGTTTAATAATCGAACTTGTGTAACTACTTAGACAATATTGAACATGATTTAAATGGTTTATTACTAGTTTATAACAGTTCTAAAAGGTATTAAAAATAGTTATCTTGTTTACAACTAAATTATACGACTTTAAAACGTGTTAGACTCAACTTATACAAAAAACTACATTCTGGACAACTTGTTTGGACATTTTCGTTTTGACCATATCTTTTACATAACAAACTCTTTTATATCAAACTCTTAGTCTAAAATGTATCCCTCTGTGTCTGGTTTTCATATATATCTCATTTGTCGTCTAATTCTTCCTAGAACTCTACATATTTCAGTTTGAACGAACGTATGTATTCGCTGAAAATCTTGTCGACTAATCTAAAGTCTGAAAACCACTTAATCTCTTACTTACGTATATTACTACATTTATCTAGGGGAGATATAGGTCTAGTGAGGAATTTATTTTTTACCTACATACTACTTCATATACACACAGTTCAGATATTATCGCTTGCTTGCTAATGTGAGTTCATTGCCCTTATTTCTACTGTTTTCATGCTTCAAACTAATCGGGGGAAAGTAAAACTCAACCGTACTATTTTGAGAAAATGGACTAACTTTTCTTATACTTACTAAAAATGGAAACTTTCTAATTTCGGAACTTACGATAAATAGATATTTCTATTTATGGAAACTTTTAACGTTTGGATATTTACTACATTCTGAAACTTACTACATTTGGATTTCAGAAAATGTTTAATAAATCTAATGAATCTTTTCAAAACATTACGAGATACTGGTTGTGGGATTTCTTCTAAAACGTGCTCATTAGTAGATTGGTTCTACTAATGGAGTCTTCTAAACGTGCTCATTAGTAGATTGGTTCTACTAATGGAGTCTTCTAAACGTGCTCGTTAGTAGAGATGATCTACTAACGGAGTCTTCTGAAACGTGCACATTAGTACTAATGGTGTCTTCTTACTGTAGCGTAGCTACTACATACGATTATGATGGGTGAACAATTACTTTACTTACTTGCATTAGTTATACGATTGCTTTTACTTACATTACTACTGTTGTAAATGAAACATGAATGATTTCTTACGTAGTTACTATTTCGGGAAAACTTACTAAAAATAGAACTTCCTATTTAGAAACTTTCTATTTCCAGAAACCTACAAAATTTAGAAACTTATTTTCAAATGATTACTTAAACTGTTTTATTACATTCTCGATGAACTCGCTCAACCTTTGTGTTGACTTTTAAGTTTAGTTTCAAGTAATGGTCAAACATAGGAGCTAGGTGAGACTTGGACTCCTTAGAAGACTTGTTACATTGCATCGTGGCTTTATTTTAGACATTGATTGTTTTGTTTTAGGCTTGCATGCCTAAGTACGTTATTTCATTTTTGGATTATTTTGGATATTTCTTTATGTAGGGATTGACGTAATTGTGTACTAAGGGGTTTTTCTTTGGACATGGCGACGTCATGACATACTTTTTATTATTTATATCATATAGACTACCTTTATTTACTATTGTGTTATGACGGTCGTCAATCGGCCACACCTTGCGTTTCCGCCACTGGCGGGGTGTGACAAATCGTTAGATCAAATTGATTATGTCATCAAAACTATTTTCATTTTATACGCTCTTAAATACATAATTACATTCTCTTTTCAATTCCAATTTACTTATAAAATCACTCAATTTGGACTAAGATTTACTTTATTGTTATTTTAAAGTCTTCTAATAGAAAATATCAAAATATTTGTATAAACGTAATGGTGTATAAGTTATCATAACTATAAACAACATGTGTATAAACGTAAAGGTATATATGTTATTATACGTATACCATTGTTTTTTCATAATAATTTAAATATACATAAATATGATGTTTACGATTCAATTTTTATCTTTGTCCGCGCTATCGCGGGTCAATAATCTAGTTATAAATATAGCTTATTTTTAATCATTTAAAAAATTTAATTTATGACAAAACTTTTTATCTTTCATATTCTTAAACCTAATATATTGATTATATGATATTTATTATCCAAACTTATTACATGGACTCAATTTTTAAGTATTATAGATGTATCACGTGATGAATGAAAGCAATAGAACCATTACTAGATATAAAGCTTTTACCGTTCGAAAGGCTAAATTATAGGCCGTTTTCGCATGATCCTTTTTTATGGATCGAGGAATGACCGGGAAACAACGGAAACCAATATGTATATAATGATTTTTCATGGCTTGAAGGGTCGGATATGATTTTGTAACCGCATAATTATTTTTACTGACGAATTCAAACAAAAAACCGTTAAATATTATAAATATAGATTATTTTTAATCATTTAAAACAATAATTTATAACAAATCCTTTTATCTTTTATATTCTTAAACTTAATATATTGATAATATAATATTTATTATCTAAACTTATTACACAACTCAATTTTTAAGTATTATAGATATATCATAACAATATATGTGATATGTATTGACATGTATAATAATTATCTTGGAACAGACCTCATGATATTGACTATTGAGAGAAAATGGGAATAATCAATAATATATACACATTGATTAATAGTGGATCAATGAAAATATGTACACAAAAATTCACGATTAAATGAATATAATAATAACTTAAATCAATCACTCAAATAATCCAAACTAAAAGCAAAAATGTAAACTGATTTGTGATATTGACAAAATTCCACCTTGACATTTCATCAAACATGTTCTGAGCATAAACTAAAAGCAAAAAATCATCAAATTACCTTAAGTGAACCTTAAGATACCATTCATCTAATTCGTTCACCAAAATCTCATACTACATTGATTCGAGATTAATCAAGAATGGAGGCAGAAGAACACAAACTGAAATCAAAATTCAAAGTACATAATTGTAACACCCCTAATTTTTTAGGTATTATTTATACATTAGTTTTTTGTTAAAGTAAGTTAAATTTAATTTAATTATTATTATACGAGTTTCGTTATTCATTTAGAGATAGGACTTTAATTATAAAAAAAATGCTAGACTAGGGAATAAAGTTGATAAATGATAATGTGAGGGAGTTATTTTGTAACATATGAAACCTCAATCAAGACCCTAGAACTTTCTAGTTTAGAAATCCAGAAAAAAGGTATGTGTGTGCGAGTGGCGACAAGAAAAAAAAGAAGAAGAAGAAGAGAAATTTTAAATTTACGGTTTAAGTAGCAATTCTTTCAATTAAAGTGTGTTTGGAGCTAAGGGTAACTTTATTCAAGGTTTAATTTGAAGTATTTGGAGGTAATAATTATCGACCCTAATTGATTTGGGTATTTATGCGTTTTGTGTTTTTTGTATTTATTAAAGAATTTGTGTGCGATATCTCACTAGTTTATTATGAAATTAATGATTAATTGTGTATTTTGATATTGAACTTAAAAAGGGGGTAAATTGCTAAGTATGTATTTGAATGTATAAGATGGAATTTATGGAGTAATACTGATGTTTGTATTAAAGATGGGTTAAACATGATTAGTTAAACTCGAATTTATAGAATTTGGAAAATTGATATTTTTAATGGTGAAGTAGACGTTATATATTGGTGTACAAATGAGTAACGGGTCAATGTGGGCGATATTGTGAATAATACCAAAATTGATATTGTTATATTTGTTGTATTGTTGTGTTTAACTTTAGAATAACGTTTGAAATGGCCTTTACATTTATGAAATCATACGTTTAAAGAAAGACCCGATAAGCGAATCCAAGGCCAAGGTGAGTACTTTAAAAATTCATTTCCTTATTTTCTGCTTCATAGGTGAACTCGGGCGGGTCTCGAGTCAGGACTAAAATGTATATTTTGATTTTTGGGAGTCGCGCAAATGATGTGAGGACAAATAAATGACTTGTCTGAGCTGACACGTGAAGTAAGCTCGTTCTCATATCGTGGAACTCGTACATAGTGGTGTAGAGTCTACGTGGAGATTTACACATAGAGGTGTAAATACATATATTTATGTGATAACTTGTACACATATGTGTAAAAGATGTGTAAAGTATAGGTGATGTGATAACTTGTACACACAAAGGTGTAAATTATAAGTTTATGTGAACGTACACAGAGGTGTAAAGTCTTATCATATAACTTGTATGTACACGCATACAACTTTAATTGGTTTGTGATTTAAGTTGATGCCATATATATATTTTTTAATATTGAATTATTAAGATATTGTGTACTCACTTAGCGTAAGCTTATACTTGTTGTGTTTACCTTTTATAGGGAGTTCGAGGGTTATAGGTAAGAATATCGCATAAGGATTATTCGTTGTGTGATAAGGTGGAAGACTTTACTTGTCCGAGGTACAAGTATATTTTGAACATTTGAAGTTGTAATACCTATTCCACCCTTTTTTGTAAAACGTAAACTTATATTTTGGTTTCTAAATGTCGAGTTGGTTATTACACTCGAAATAACTATTTTATAACCGTTGTTTAAATAAAATGGATGCTATTTGGTTTGATAAAGAAATTATTTACTGAAAAGAGTGATTTAACATATTGATTTGGTTGATATTAAGACAATGAAGTCATGTCAAAGTGTTTATTAAATTTTGTCTACTATTAGACAAAGTAGAGACGTCTTAGTCTCATAGAAGACGTAAAAAAAAAAAAAAAAAAAACGGGTGTTATAATTTGTTATTCAGAGCAAAGGTTTAAAAGAATGAGTATTCCATTGCTAGCGGTCACGACTTATAATTGAGAACTGAAATAGGAAATGATTTTAATGATTTTCAAAATGTATTGGTATAAGTGTGGTAATACAGTACATTATTGAGGTTAAAACTATGACATATGGATATGATTTAATATAAATCATATGTTGAGATAAATTTTGGTGTAAACTGTGAAATTTAATTGAAATTGTTAATTACAGAATAAGGTTTATGGATACTTCCAAAAGCGGTGATGGAAGTAATGAGGGCCCGAGTCAAGTTGACAAGGCAATGTTGATTTTGAGAATGACGAAGATGATAGGGAATTTAGCGATAATGATCAAAGAGAAAGAAATGATAAAGGAGATATTGGAGATCAAATTCGAAGGGCATTGGAAAACTTTGCACCGTTCTTTCTGACGAAAATGGGAGAAATGATTGAAAAGACCGTGAGCGAGAAAGTTAGTAAAGTGATGGAAGAGGAATTGAACAAGAGGTTCCCGAAGGATAGGGAAAAAACTCCGTTTAAAGAAGCTCCTACATTGTTTGAAAGACAAGTTTTTACTCCTAAATCCAAAGATGAATATGAATACAAGAATTTCACGGTATGTAATCCTCCGTATTTTGAAGGAAGTATGGATCCCATTGTTAGTACAAGATGGTTATCCGAAACTGAAGGAATATTCCGTACTAGTCGATGTCCTTATGAACTCCGAACGATTTATGGTACTAGTATGTTAAAAGGAATGGCACAAAGTTGGTGGGATGATCTTATTATGATAAGAGGTGAAGATGTAATGCTTCAAGTAACTTGGAAGGAGTTTAAAGATATGTTCAATTGAAAATTTACTCCTGGAGCTGAGGTGTCTAGACTTCGTAAGGAATTTTTGGTTTCAAAACAAGGTTTGAAAAGTGTCAATGAATTTATTGCTTTGTTTATGGATCGTGTTCAGTTTTTTCTCGAGTATACGTGAAGTGATAAAATGATGAAGGAGCATTTTCATCGCCAATTGTCTAAGGAGATTAAGCATTATATAAACTTGGTGCAAGTTTAATCATTTGAGAAGTTGGTTGATATTGCGCGAGGCCGAGATGGAATTGAAAAGATCAGGAGAAGAATATCCAAAAAGGAAGTTTGAGCCGCAAATGAATATGCCGATTAAGAGGTTTAAAAGCGGTGGTAGTGGTGGTGGTCCGGGTTTCAAGTTTGGAAAGAAGGATGTAGTTACTTGCCGAAAATGTGGAAGGAATCATTTGGGCGAATATAAAGAATCCAATGTTTGTTATAATTGTGGCAAGACGGGACACTTGAGTAAAGATTGTAATGCGCCAAGGGTGAGATTATGTTTCAATTGTCATCGTGAGGGACATAGAAAGAGTGGTTGTGGGGATTTAACTAAAGAGAAAAGGAAAAAGGAATTGAGGAAAGAAATGGAAAGAAAGGTGGCGAAGCAAGGGTATCAAAAGGGTAAATCGTTTCAAAGTACAACCGAAGAAGCAAGAGATGCACCCGATGGCGTTTCAGAAGTTTTACTATATCTTAGAAGTTAATTTACAATCAATTTCGTAAACATAATTGGAAAACAAGTGAAGTGTTAAACAAGTGTAATTTTCCCAATATTTGATAAATCTTAATTACCTTTTTCAATCGATTTTACAATCACTTTTTAGTTTTAATTAGTTAATCATTAGTAATAACAAAAACCCCCAAAAATAAAACCAGTATTATTAATTCGAGATTTAAAAGCTAAATTAGTCCATGCGAAGAACTTTTACTTACTTAAAGCTATATTATATATGAATATGTCCACTACCTATAAGTGTGTAATTAAGTCTACAAGTATGTCGAGTTTATTAAACTATATTTTATACATCAAATACCTATCCCACCCTTTTTGTAAAACGTAAACTTATATTTTGGTTTCAAAATGTTGTGTTGGATGTTACACTCGAAATAACTATTTTTATAACCATTTTTTAATAAAATGGATGTTATTTGGTTTGATAAAGAAGTTATTTACTGAAAAGAGTGATTTTTTCTATTGATATAACATATTGATTTGGTTGATACTAAGCAATGAAGCCATGTCAAAGTGTTTACTAAGAAGAGTCGTCTTAGTCTCATAATAGACATAAAAAAGAAGAAGAAGGGTGTTGTAATTACTTTAATTATTTTCAATACGCCCCAAATCAAACATCTCATAAAAATTTAAGCAATTACCTAACATAAACACATTATTGTACCCAATCCCCTGTTTGTTGTTCCCATGGACTTGAGATCTAAGAATTTGATCAACAGTTTTAGAAGCATTTTCATACTTCTTGATATTGAGCTTGATTTGATCATTTTCTATTTTGATCTCCTCGACCTGTTCTTTTACCTTAAGAACTTTAGCCAAAGCATTGTCTCTTTCCCATTTAGCGATTGCTAAATCTTCCTGATATTTTGTCTCATTCTTGACATATGCTTTCACCTGTTGTTCATAACCAACAACTACCGTGGCCAATTCTCTTCTTCTCTCTTCTAACTTATGTAAAGACTCACACACAAGTTTATTATCTTCTCTAAATTCCCTAAATTGTTTAATACATGCAGGAGTACAGAGTTCAGAAAGTACCTCAGTTGGGATATCGTCTTTAGGAGTGTATGCCATGAGAGTTTGATTTGTTGTTTCTTCATTTGCTTGAAAACTCCAATCAAATCCTAGTCCATCTTGAGTGACTAGAGCAGTTGAATTAGATGTTCTTCCTTGATGATTTTTATTTGATCCAGACGAATTGTGTTCTGGACATTCCCTTGCAAAGTGACCTAGCTTTTTGCAGTCAAAACATCTTACTTTGCTTTTATCAATGCCAGTTATGTCACCCTTTCGTACTACAAAGTTGTTTCTTCCTGTTTGTTGCATGAACCTTCTTGTTCGAACACTGAGCATAGCAAATTGCCATTTTAAATCCATCTCCTCCAGATTGTCATCATTCACTTGTTCCAAGTCTTCAATGACTAAACCAGAATTTCCATGACTTGAAAAGAAGGCTTCTCTAACACTTTCTTCATTCTTGTTTCCTTTAGATTCACTTGATATGAACCCAGTTTCAGAAGGTGATCCACTAGTAGAAACAAATGCTACATTCTGTGTTGAGTGATTACTTGGTCTTTTAATTTCAGGTTCAAACACTCCTAGTTCATTGTATAACTCGTCAATCTCCATAGTATCAAGAGTGTTTCCTTGCCTTTAACTGACTGTATACATTGCCCATTCTTCTCCTAATGCTCTAAGAAACTTCATGTTGATATCATCTTGAGAAGTATTACCCCCATGCTTGACAATTCACCAATCAGTTTATTGAATCTGTCAAAAGTTTGAGATAAAGTATCACCCTTCACAACCATGAAGTTCTCAAATTGTTGCTTCAACAGATCCTTTTGATTCCTCCTTGTACTTGCAGTTCCACCAAATCTTTTCTCCAAGTCCTCCCATAACAGTTTAGCATCAGTATAATTCCTGAACTGATGTTGATACTCATTAGGAATAGAAATAAGTAGAGTGCTTAAAGCTTGACATTCGTTGTGAGTATCTCTTCTCTCTTGCTCAGTTATCGGTTGACCTGAACTTTCTGATGCTGCTTTGTTCTTGAGATCTGGTCTAGGTAGGGGAGCATGTTTAGCGCCATTCTTCACCACTTGCCACATGGAGTAATTGGTTTGTAGCATGTACAGATACATGCGACTCTTCCACATATCATAGTTTGATGATGTGAGAACAGGAACCCTATTTGCTTGAACGCCTTCGGTAAGATCATACATCTTGTTTTTGTTTTGTGAAAAACTTGTTTATACGTCTTGTTGATTGTAGATCTAGAGCAACCTTATACTCTGATACCGCTTGTTAGGATCTGTCGAACTAGATTTGTATTTAAACAAACTTGTAGATCTAGACCTATCAAAGAAGTTGCAGCGGATCAACACTTTGATATTAACAAGGGTTAATTGATTAACAGTTTATGAATATAAGAATGAATAAACGTTAATAATTAAGAACACAAGAATTCCACCAACAACCTCAATCTATTAACAATTATTGTTCTTAACAGACGTGTGTTTACAACGACACAAGGATCTATTTATATAGACCTTGAGGAAACCCTAATAACGATTAGGTTAAATCTAAAGAAATCTATGATGATAATTATCAATATATTGTTTACATAATTATCTCCTTACAATGCGCTAACTAAACATATCACATAAGCAGTAGTATTGAGCGCGCCAGTACAAACTCCGACATGCAGATCCATGCAGCCAGTATAAACATTCACCAGTATTAAGTCAGCAGTAGTAAATCACCAGTAGTAATCTTCAACACTTGACCATCAGTCCAAACTATAGTCACCAGTATTATTACTCACCAGTATTAACAATGTTACTCCCCGGTACTAACTGACTCTACCAGTATTAACACTTTATAAACCCAACACATACGTTGATGTCATGCTTTTGATATGAGAGTTAAAAATATAAGATTGAATTCGAAGGGTCTATGTTTCGTCATATGGAATTTAATGATGGTGTTATAGTAATAATAAGGATAGTTAATGAGAAAGGAAAAGTATATAATTGATCTAAAGTGACATTTGTTTTAGTAAAAAAAAATTAAAAAACGATAATAAGTTGTTGAATGTTTCTATTGTTTGAAATAATAAAATATTATTAAAAAGTTAATATAATAGAAGAGACAAAATAAAATTAAATGACCAAAAAATTTTCAAAACCCACCAATTTACATGATTTTGACAAAACCTTCTTTATTGGTTATCAAATTTAACTTTTAAACCCAAACCAAAATATAGGTTTAATACCCAAAACCCATTGCCAATCTTGCCATTCCAAACACACCTATATTTTCGTAAATCAAAATTAAAGTTTTCATCATCACATTTCATCTCTTTTTTTCCATCTCATATAGTCCTCCCATCAGATTCAAGGTATCTTGTGCAACACCAAAAAAAATGAACACTGGACTACAACACATCATAGTCAGAATATGATCATAGTACTTGAACACCCTAAACACATAATTTTGTTACGAGTTAATAAAGAAAACGGACAAGTAACAAATGAATGCAAAACATAATATTAATGGGTTTTAAGCATAACAAAAGTAGTCACTGATATTTCATCAACTCTCTCAAGTAAACTAGTCGTAAAGCCGGGGAACAACATCATTCCCGTTATTCATGGTCTTTACATGAAACATTTAACATCATGCACGTAAAATGAGTATTGAATGCTAATAATTGGGTAACAAAACTTGCCAAATGGCGAATATTAGGAAAATTTTGCTTTTTTATATTTGGCTAGAGTCCCTGCCAAAAATGAAACGCCTCATCCAATCTGACACTACCAACGACCTTGTACGCCAACTCACTTGCTTGCTGTTCAAGTTAGAAAAACAAAATGCAATTATTTAATGTACTTGTTACTAGGTAAAGCAATTAATAGAATGTATACAACCTTAATTAATGCAATAATATAGTAATTACAAAACACTAATTATAGAGCGGAAAAAAAATAAAAAAATACTCGGTTATATTGAGGGTTACCTGGCATAAACAGAATACCAGAGCCATTGACTGCTGTGACCAATAGAAACCCAATCTCCGGGAAGTTGTGCTGCTGTTTGTTCACCTCCTAATGGAGCAAATTGACCAAGATGCTTGTACCTGAAAGGACGGAACCGATGACGTCCCGACTCTCTGAAACGAATGGGACCTTCAGGACGTTTCTCACAATCATCCATGCGGTTAAAACAATCAGCAAGATAGGTTCCCTGCTGAGCTGCAACCTGCAGGGAATTTTTAACAAATAAAAGCAGCATGAGAAAACTAATATATATTTACTAAATTTCGGGATGACTCATTTTGATAGATAGAGTAATTACTTGGGCGGTTGCTGGAAGATTTTTCATTTGAGAATCTACTTGAGACAGAGCTGTTTTAAATTCTTCAACATTGAATTCTTTTGCAGCATCACCCTTGGATTCCTTTAGTAAATCAACAAGGCTGCTGATGTTCTTGTTCTTCAGATAAAGTTTCACCTGAGGATACCTGTCACATATGTCATCAAGTGTCTCTTGAAATTCTTTAACAGTAAGTGTTCCAGAGCTGTCCTTGTCCGCCTTTTTAAAGATTGACGAAATGTCCTCCTGTCAATAATTCAAAGGTAAAAGTGAGTATTGTGTTAGTAACTAGCTCAAGTGCCTTTTGCTAAGTTTCCCCTGGGTTTGAATCAAAATAAATCAATTTTGATGATTGTATAATATGATGTAGAAGATACAGAATAAACGTACCATGACTTTGCGCTGGTTTATTGTGGCACAATCACCAAGTGCGTATATGCTGTTGGTTCCTTCAACTCGAAGCCATTCATCAGTAGCTAACACACGTCGATTCGCCTATTCACCAAAACAGATACACACACACATTACCTCTTATTGATAAAAGAAAGATGATACATGAGAAACTCACTGTCACTGCTTAAAGAAAGGAGTATTACCTGCCCAATTTGCTTCATGAAATCCATCACTACAGGACGAGTTGCAATACCTGTTGACCACACCGCCATCCCATAGGGTATAGTTGATATTTTCCCAGTTTTTATCTCTTTGGTTGAAATTTCTTTATCTGAGACGTTCACCACCATCGACCCTGTTTTCAAATCAATACCATCTCTATGGAACTTTTCTTCTGCAAAAGTGGTAATTCTCTTGTCAAACCTGAAACACATCAGCACGTAATTGCATAAGCACACACACATATGCATGATGGCTATAACAAGTTATACTCGCAACTATATCTTTAAAGGTGTTCGGTTCATCTAACATACAAATGAACTGAGCACGAATCATTTAGGTGGCAATTCAGACCCATTTGCTTATGCATGGGTCGATTTTGGTTACTTTTTTGTTAATAAGGTCGCACAAAACAAACGTATTAGCTAAAAAGAAAACGAGTCAAATGGGTAGAAAGTCATCTACAGTTGGTTGTTTAAGAGAAAACCTCCAAATCATCATTTAAATTATATAACCATCTTTGACTCGCTAACTCTTAAGTGATTCAGGTGAACTCTCAACCTGACCGTCCCTTTAAATTACACGTTTTGATCATAAACAATTTTGACCCATTACCCCAAAACCTCTCCAACTTTCCATCTCTAGCCTGAGACCACATGAAAATAAGATCTATGACTCATCAAGGTCACCAAGCAATTAGCCCGTTAACACATAAAATAACCAAAAAAAATTGATATAATTTGGATACACAAGCCTATGGTACAAGGATAAAACTTTGATGTGCAATTCAATATGTAACTGAACATCAGAATATATGAGAAAAAGAAAATTGATGTTGTGAACCCAAAGAAATGCTTACATGTTCAGAATATGGTCAGTTGCCTCAAGAAGTGATATTTTAACCAAGTCTTTAACAGCTGGGTACAATTTCACCAAATCCTCAGACACAAAATCATGAAGTTCGGCTGCAAATTCCACACCTGTTGGACCACCACCAACCACAACAAATTGCAGAATCCTTTTCCTCTCATCATCACTCAGATTAGGTAAGCTTGCCTTCTCAAAGCAATCGATTACTGTCCTGCGGATCTTTTGAGCATCTTCAACTTCCTGAATGGGAAACCACCCAGAAATCGTTAGTAATCTATCAAACCAACATAAGTGATAGCTTACAGACATGACAACTTGTTTCAACTTTCAAGATCTAGCAAGTAAGGTGTAGTATACGGGGGGGATTCTATATGTGATGAGCGACTGAAGATTCTAGAGTCGCATCTTTAAGTTCATATTTTGGAAAGTGAGCTTATGTGTTATGTTTATATTGAGTTGCTTAAACATCATATGATACGCAAACCCTGATATGCGATGGCGAGAAATGACAAGTGAGCTACCTTTAAGTAGAGACAATTTTCTTCCACACCAGGAGTGTTGAATGTGTTAACACGAGCTCCCATGGCAACAACCAGGTAATCATAATCAACAATGAACTCTTCTTTTTCATCTTGAGTTGAACGGCAGTAAACTTTCTTATTTTTGGCGTCGATCTTATAACATTCAGCTTCACAGAAATTAACATTCACATTCTTCTGTTACAGTTTAAACAGACATTGATCAGTAAGTGATAAGTTATTAGAGGTCCACACAAGAAGTTGGAAATAAGTAAGAGAAAGCAAAGAATGATAACAGCAAAGATGCTTTAAATAAACCACTGCATTACCTTTTCGACAATTCTGCGAATTGGTTCCACAACACTGCGAGCTTCCACAGTGCCAACTGTTACACTTGGTAGTAAAGGTGTAAATGCAAAGTAATTCCTAGGTGATATCACCTGAACATCATACGAGGGGTTCTTAAGATTTTTCAAGAAACTCACTCCAGCCCAACCAGTTCCGAGTACCACAACCCTCTTTTTCTGGTTACCAGCCTCAGGTAGCTCATCAATCTTTGCAATACTTTGAATGTTGGCTTCCGAATAAGCTACAAGACCCCCACCACTGCAAAAGCACATATGTGAAAAGCTGTAAGTTCATGTACTAAAGTAGGAGACAATATTTACGCAACAAATGCAACTTTTTCAAAGCATAACTTTCTACAAAAACTATCATAAAAATTTAAATACCACCAAAAACTTAAAGGTTGGCTTCTCCTTAAACAAGTTAAAAACTTTCGTTGTTGGTTCCCAACAATATAACTAGTACTCTAAACCATTTGGAATAATCATTAACGAACAGACATTCCATCAAACAAGGTTTAGTGATTCTAAAAATATAAGAAGTAGAGAGCAATGACTGGTTTAACGCAATATTAATCAATAACAACTAACAAGTGATTAATTTTGATATCAAACTAAGCATGCATGTTTCATTATGGTATCCGTTCCTTCCAAACTTGATAACAATGTATACTCGCTAAAACAATCTTCAACGAGCATGCAAGTTCACTAGCAAAGTCTATATAGATGATAACGAATAATAATTTTCTTAAATCAAGTCGGACTTTAACATGTCAAAAATATGTAATGTTTGAATATACACATAATAGCTAATCTAAATAGAGTAAACATAACGAAGAGACATCAACCTAACTAAAGGTATCACCACATGATCCTTGCAGAGCATATAATAACCTAACATACCAAACAATCACGTCCAATTCACACCAAATCTAGATCTACTTTACTAGAAAACAATCGTAAATAATACAAATAGAAAAACAGCTAGCATTCAGAAATCACAAACGGAAATTCATTGATCAAATATGCATACACATAACGTGAAACACATGGTGATGGTAGTAGTATACCTGACAGCGAAAACCACTAGAAGCCTCGAAAGAGACGGATGCTCGCGAAACGTGGAAGAGATCCTCTCATACAAATTCCAAGTCCTCATATTTCTACAAATAAAAAAAAACTATCAGAAATTCGGATCTATAATCCACATAAAAGAATTTAACAAGTTTTTACTTTTGAGACTCAGAATTCGGATCTAGAGTCTCGCCTGTAACAAAAACAACAAAAAATGAAAATAAAATCAAAATGAATCAATCAAAACGGATTATTCCTTCAAAATGGACAGCATGATATATATATATACCTTTTTTTTTTTGGTTAGAAAAGAGAGAAAAACGGCCGGAGATTTTGGAAATGAGAGAGAGAGAGGGGAGTTACCAAAAATATGGGAGAAATGGGTGTGTGTGCGGAGGGTTTTAGGAGGGGGTTAGCTAGACAGCTGGCTGGCGTTGGAATAACGCGAATCTTCTAGATGACTTGGGGAGAAAGATTTACATTTGGCTTCTCGGGGTGGCAACCTTTAGTCCGACGTGGGTTGCTTTTTAATATAATATTTTATACTTGGTATTATATTGAGGCTATACCTTTTGTCAAATGCCAAAAGTTATATATATGCACATCCCCACATGCTTTTATGTATTTTTAAATCAGGTCAATATCTCAAACTTCACCTTTTACACCTACATACTATTCTACCATTTCATTTTCTCCATACAATATATAAACAAACGGTTGTGAAAAGAGAAAGAATACGAATGAAAATTAATATTATTAGCTCTATTAATAAGCTATATGAAGTAGTATTCAAGAAAATATCTTTAAAGATTTTTGAAAATAGGTTTTAATAGCTAATATTAATAAATACAATATTGACATTTATATTATAAATAATTTATAATATTTTTTTTCAGATGTTCAATTAAAAATGCCTAATTAAAACCTTACCAAGTAAAATATAATGGGATAAAAACTTAGTGAAGGAAAAAGAGTACATAATCCTTTTAGTACGCTTTGATATGTTGGTTTATTAAAAACTTTGCCAAGAAAAACCCAATGGGATAAACCCATGGTCAAGGGAAAAAGAGCGCAACGCATATGTCTCCCCTGATGATCTTATCACTTGAGCTCTTTCAGTCGACGCATGCCGATGTCATGAACCAATTTCTTGAATGTTGAAGTAGGAAGTGCTTTAGTAAATAAATCTGCTAGATTGTCACTTGAACGAACTTGTTGAACAATAGTATCACTATTCTTCTGCAAATCATGAGTGAAAAAAAAACTTTGGTAGTATATGTTTGGTTCGATCGCCTTTAATATATCAATCTTTGAGTTGGGCAATGCATGTTGCATTATCTTCATGAAGAATTGTTGGTGTCTCGTTATCTGAAGAAATACCACAAGATCTACTGATGTGTTGTATTACATTTCTTAACCAAACACATTTCCTACTTGCTTCGTGGATTGCTAAGATCTCTGCATGATTGGATGAAGTTGTTGTGATTGTTTGCTTACAGAACGTCATGAAATTGCAGTACCACCACTTGTGAATACATATCCGGTTTGAGATCGACCTTTATGAGGATCAGTCATACATCATGCATTTGCAAAACCAACTAAACTCGTTTTGGATGAGTTAGTAAAATATAAACCTATGTCTTTCGTTCCTTGAAGATACTGAAATATTTGCTTAATCCCGTTCCAAAGTCTCCTTGTAGGAGATGAACTATACCTTGCCAACAAATTAAAAGAAAATGATATATCAGGTCGTGTATGACCTGCGAGAAACATTAATGGTCTAATTCCACTTATTATGGTACTTCTGGACCAAGAATTTCCTCATTCTCTATCGGAGGTCGAAAAAGGATCTTTTTCAACATCGAGTGACCTCACAACCATTGGAGTGCTAAGTGGATGGGATTTTTCCATATAGAATCCTTTTAGCAATTTTCTATGTACGCTTCTTGGTGCACACGGATTCCATCTTTGAGATGTTCAATTTGTAATCCAAGACAAAACTTTGTCTTTTCAAGGTCTTTCATTTCATATTTTTCGTTAAGCATTCAACTGCCTTTGAAAGCTCTCCTGGAGTTCCAATTATGTTCAAATCATCAACATAGACATCAATTATAACATACTCAGATCCGGATCTTTTTATAAAAATAATGGGCAAATAGAATAATTTTATATCCTTCTTTCATCAAATATTCACTAAGGCGATTATACCACATACGCCCAGATTGTTTTAACCCATATAATGATTTTTTCAGTTTGATCGAATAGTTTTGTCGAGAATTTATTTTACATGATTCAGGCACATTAAATCCTTCGGGGAGTTTCATGTAAATTTATGTATCAAGTGAGCCATACAAATAGGCTGTTACAACATCTAATAGACGCATATCAATTCCTTCTTGTATTACCAGACTAATAAGACATCGAAAAGTTGTTGCATCCATCATAGAAGAATATGTCTCCTCATAATCTATTACAGGTCTTTATGAAAAACCTTGTGCCACCAATCGCGCTTTATATCAAAATGGCAATCAGCAAATCTAGCCGTAAATAAATCCCCCGTTGATGGCTCTATATATTTTATAATAGATGCTGATTCATACCCAACATATATTCCCAACCTCCTCTGAGGTCCCATCTTTGTGCGTTGTGGTGGAGCAACTGGAACATATACTACACAACCAAAAATCCTTAAATGGGAAATATTTGGATCCTGACCAAAAACCAATTGTACTGGAGAGGAAGTATGATAACTTGTTGGCCTGATGCGAATCAGTGTTGGTGCATGTAAAATAGCATGACCCCAAGCAGAAAATGGTAATTTTGCTTTCATAATCATTGGTCTAACAATCATTTGAAGTCTTTTGATATGTGATTCAGCCATCCCATTTTGTTTGTGAACATGAGCTACAGGATGTTCAACACTTAGCCCAATAGACATACTATAATCATTAAATGTTTTAGATGAAAATTCATCGGCATTGTCTAAACGAACTGCCTTTATAGGAAAATCGGGAAAATGTGCTCTTAATCGTATTAATTGTGCAAGTAATCTCGCAAACGCTAAATTGCAACTTGACAATAAGCACACATGTGACCATCTAGTTTATGCATTAATTAAAACCATTAAATATCTAAATGGTCCACAATAAGGATGTATGGGCCCATATATATCCCCATGTATCCTTTCTAGAAAATTAAGGGGATTCAAAACCTACCTTAGTTAGTGATGGGCGAGTAATCAACTTCCCTTTTGAGCAAGCAACACATGTAATATCATTAGATTGAAGAATCTTGTGGTTCTTCAAAGGGTTCCCACATGATTGTTCAATGATTTTTCGCATCATCAATGAACCAAGAGGGACCAACCGGTCATGCCAAACAATAAATTTCTCTCGGTCCATAAACTTCTTTCTTTATGACTACGTTTAATTCAGTTGCACTAATTTTAGTGTAGTACAAACCGGAGGAAAATGCGGGTAATTTCTCAATTATATACTTTTTATCCGATATAATATTTTTAATATTAAGGTACTCCTCGGGTCCTTCACATGTTGTCTCAACATGGTGTCCGTTTTTACGAATATCCTTGAAGCTTGTTAAATTTCTTTGAGACATGGGGGAATATAATGCATTATCAAAATTAAATTGTGTTCCTCCTGGTAGTGAAGTTCTTGCTCTTCCAGATCCTTCAATCAATTTTGCACTACCAGATATAGTGCTAACATTTGCCTCTTGTAAAATTAAATAAGAGAAATATTTTTTTTTCTTAATAATTGTATGTGTATTTGCACTATCTACTGGACAAATATCTTCATTACCAATAGCCAAAGGAGCTAGACAACTCATATTCTTCAAAAACACAAAACAAATTATCATAAATAAAATTTTCATAAAATTTGAAGTCTTAAAGCAACCAAAATAAGTTTACCAAAACATCCCATAGATAATAATAATAAAAAGAAAACATGTAAAGAAAATGAAACAACTTAAAAGATAGATAATTTGTTCTTAGTTTTCCTTTTACTAATCACTCATTAGTAAGGAAATCACCAACATCCGTGAGGTCTTGTAAATCCTCAAAGCTATATCAATCTATGTAAGGAATCAATAACTAGTCGCGGAATAACAAGTTATTGATCAAAACTAAACGAATTAAGAACAAGGATTCAACAGTTTAAGAGATATTATTTCAAAGCCTTTAATTGGCGGGAAAGTTTGTTACAGAGTAAATGATTCTCAAACTCACACTTTCTGCACTGCTTTCACCACTATTTATAGGCTAAGCTACCTAACTATTATATTACAAACACCCTTATGTTTATTTAAAAACACTTCGGGTGAACTAATAATTAGATTATCAGTTAAATTTAGTTCGGGTGAACTTGAACTTAACTCTGGTGAAGAGTTAGTTCACCTGACCTGAAGTCTTCCTGATATTCTACTCTAACATTTAGTTCGGGTGATGAACAATGTTCACCCGGACTAAAAATCTAACACTCTACACTATGATTCAAATCTTTGGAAGCTTCAACATCAAACTTGTATGCTCCAACAATCTCCCCCTTGGATGATGCTTCCAAAATCTTCATCTTGCTAGTATAAGTTCCATTCCCATCTTTCAAACCAACATCAGATTCTACCCTCCTTCTCTTGCGCCCCTTTTGATTTTATCAATCTCCCAAACTACACATTCTAGTGTCGTTCTTCCTTCTTTATCATCAGGTTATAATTTCTCAAGTGGAATGTTGAAAAGAGTAATAATATCTTCATTAGTGAGTTCTCTTATATTAGCCATCTCATAGACTCTCTTCCTCTCCATATTCTATGTTTAGCACATACTCATCACTTACATAATCAACCCACCATCTGAGTATCTTTTTTTTTATGTATAACTTTGGCCTTCTTGATGGGAGCAATGTACATAGCCATTCTCCTTCTTTTAGCTATGAACTTCTTTCCAAAGTTGGCAAAACCTGTCTTAGCACATTCATGGATAAATCTTTCATACTCATAACCATGTGCATACTGACCATGATTCACCATCTTTAACTGACAAAGTCTTCTGGCATCTTCCACATATATTTTCATTAGATTTTCAGTTGTATTGAACGATTGAGTCATTGTGCATGTTCTGCTTTTTCTTTTGATAACAATGGCTCCATTGTAATGATCAAATCTCCAACTAACAATAGGTGGAAGAATACCTCTTATTAAGTTCATCAATTCTTCTCTTTCTGCCCTCAACTCCTCCTGGGATACCTTCTTTATTCTGGATCCTGAAGTACCGCCCTCACCTTGAACTGAAGTATCAGCAACATCAACAGGAAACCCATACTGGTCTAGATCACCTCCATCAGCTGCAGTGTCATCAATCCAATTGGAAAATTCTTCAATCATGGCTGTTACTGCAGGATCATCAACATAATAATCTTCTGGCAAAGTGGATTTAGAAGATTGAGCAGGAACTGGATCTTCATGTTGAGGGGACTTAGCAAACCAGGACTCCTTCTCCATGTATTCAGCAAAAGGAACATCTTCGTGTTTCACCTTAGTCTTTGATTGCACATCTTGACTCTGCTTCTCAACAAGAGACTTCAATGTAACAATCTGACTTGGATCAATAGTCTTTGAAGGAGATCCCTCACCAGATTGGATAGGAGGATTAACTTGAGCTTCAGTTTCTTCTACTCTAAGAATTTCAACATTCATTTCAATATTCTCAGTAGCCCTTACAGATTGTCTTTTGATCAACTCCTCCTCTATCTTTTTCTCTCTTTTTGATCTCAGATCCCTTACCATCACTTTGGTGTGAACATCTAGACAGTTCTTCTCCAATGTTTCAAATTTCATTTGTCCTAGTGACTTAGATGACAACCCACCAACTGTTACTAAATAGTTCTTCAGATGAAGCTTGTAATTCTTCTCTGAGAACATATTTTTATACTCAATCATCTTCCTTTTAAAATTGACAACCTTTGAAGGAACAAGTGTTGAAGACTTCAAAGCTCTCCTTTTTACCTTCCTCCTTGCTTGACACTGCTAGCACCTAATTCAGGAGTCTCTTCAATTGCTTTCTCTACTTCTTCTTCCTACACTGTCACTTTCACATTTTCCTCCTCCTCCTTATCACTGTCAATATCTATAACCACCTTTTCACCTCCCAGTTCCTCATTCCACTGGTTATTAATGTCATATGCATGAATTGACTGAGGATTCCTTTCCTTAATGTAAACAGTGAATGTCTCTTCAGCATTGACATCAAATATGCCTTCATATAGACCCTCAAAATGCTTTTCAAATGTCTCCTGATCTATAGTCTCCCCAAACTGATCCATAACCCTGAACTTCTTGATATTATTCCTAGCTTCAACATTTTTCGCTTCCTCTTCATCACCAGAGTTAAGAATATTATCACCCGATTTAATTTATTCTTCACCCGATTTGTCTTGTGTTTCACCAGACTCAAACTCTACTTCACTCGATTTGTCTTGTGCTTCACCAGACATGATCTCTACTTCACCCGATTTAAATAATTCTTCACCGGAGGTAAACTCTGTGATTTTCTCCTTCCCTTTAATACTACCAGCTTTCTTCATATCCTCCATTATCTTCCCCACAATATATAAATCAACATCTTTTTCTTCATTCAAGCTCTCACTACTCTCCACCCTTAGTTCAGTTTCTGTTTCAACATTCATCATTTCAGTTTCTACTTCAACATTCATCATTTCATATTCAATTTTATCTCCCCCTATTTTGGATGCATCATCCATATGAAGAGATCTCTTGCATTTATTCCTCAACTGATCCATGATAACAACATTTGTAGCCTGCTTCCACCTTAGTTGATTGATCATTGAGCTCTGTTTTTCTCACCAACTGCTCCAAAGCCTCATTTTTCTTTGTTAGCTCCAGAATTTTCAACATACTAATCCTTGCTCCCCCTTTCTTTCTTGAAGTGTATATATGAATAGGAGTGCTAGAAGAAACATCCTTTTGCACAACAGGAGGTGGAACAGCAGAAGAAACAGCTTGAGAAGCAGCCAGATTAGGCAATGTTTGACTCTCCTCAATTGTATTGAACCAATCACCTCCTTCACCACTCCCTTGAAGTTGCGCAACAATAAGTGATTGAGGAGGTGGGGATGGAATAGGAATGACAGGATATTCAGGTTGATCAGCTTGTTGTTCTTGTTGTTGTTCTGCTTGTTGCTGTTGTTGTTGTTGTGCTTGTTGTTGTGGTTTTTCTTCTTGTTGTACATTTTCTCCCCACTGGCCTTGTAGCTCCAAGAACATCTGGATTGCCATTCTTTCCTGATTAAACATGGGTGGGAAGAAAGGAGTGAAACGCCCAGAGAATGTCACCTTTTCCTTGGGAAATGACTTTTTCATATTGTTCATTATCTTCCAATTCATGTTTTCATCTTTAAATGTAGGACCTTCAAGCATGAGTCCCTGAACTTCAGACTATAGAATGATCTGAAGGAATCTTGGATAGAGTAGAAACTTTTGAGAACTGCCTTCAGCCATCATTTGCATGCAGTCCATAATAAAACCAGAGAAGCTAAAACGTCTTTGAGTAATCATACAAACAAAAGCAGAGGCTAATGTTTGATTCATCTCGTCAAAACCCCCAGACCTTCCAGACAAGCAACACACTAGCACATGAATGAGGTATCTCCAATTGAATGAGACCATGGTCTTCTTTACCATGCTTTCTGGGAAATTACCTTCATATCAAATCTGTCTACAGACATTCTTTATCTCTTCCATATCTAACCTCTCCACACCACCATCATCATTCAGTTGCAAAACTCTCCTCACAACATCTTCAGTAATTATAACCTCTTTTATTTGAACATTAGATGTCACAGTCCTCACTCCATTGACTATAGTAAACCGCGCATTCTGCCAGAGTTCCTGAAGAATATCTCTATATAGTACAGGGCTTTCTGGGATGGAAAATCTAAGGTTTGAGTTAATCAAGAACCCCGAAATTATCTTTCAATCTTCATCAACCTCAAAATGGCCCATATCTAAGAATGTAGCCACATTATGCTTGGGTTTGTAAGGAAAAGCCATATGAAATCAGTTCCAAATCATTAATAGTCATATATAAGAATAAAACCTGATTAAACATATAACAAAAACTGAAAATACCTTAATAGAATAAAAAAGCAGTGGAAAACAACACTAATAACAGGAAAACACTTCTAAAACTATCTCAGAGGCACTAAAAATCTAGAAAAACGCTCTAAAGGAAATCGCCAGTGAAAATAAAGAATATAAACTTTTATTGAGATTAACAATTTTTATCCAAATAAGAGATGTAATTTGCATGAATTAAAAATGATTATTTAAAAAAGTATTAAAAATAAATTTAGGGAAAAATATTATATTTAATTTTCCAACAAAAAGTCACCCGACCTAAGTAACAGTGTCCCAGAGTTAAACTAAATCAAAATTATAACCCGAATTAAAAATTAAAGAAACCGACTTAAAAATTAAAGGACTCGACTTAAACTTATGGTCAACAAAGTCAACTCAAGTACCAGACTTAAACAAACTTAATACCCAACTTAATATTTTAATAACTCGAATTAAAGATATTACCAGACATAAATTAAATTAACACCCAAATATTTTTAATACCCGAAGTAAATCAAATCAAAATTAACTCTTTAAATCTGTCTGAGTTAAACTTTTAACATCAGAACTGAATCATTTCAAACCATCAGTTAATATTGAAATTGTTTAAAAAGCAAAATTTCAATTTCAAAATCAAAAACTTATATTCCAGGACTTCATAAATTAGTTAATAAGAGCAAATTTGCTTCTGAAATGAAACGTTTTATAAAATGCAGAAACTTGTACTTTTATTAGAGTTCATCCTGTGTTAAAAATTCATAAATTGCAGGTTTTAATAATTTAAAAATGACATGATATACAATCAAACTAATTCAATTTTTATCAAGTAGAAATAATTAAATTAATATTTTACTTAAATATGGCATAAATATCTTTTTGTCATCAAAACAGAGCAGTTTTATGACACACTTTAATCAAATGAATTTATATTAACACATAAACAATCTTCAATCTTTATTGAGAGTCCCCAGAATATCAACGTTATAAACTCCTTTTTCTCTCAAGATATTTTTGATTATATGCATGTTTTTTATCTTCAAATTAGACTTAGTACTATTATTCAACTCATTCCCCTGTCTATGCCGTTTACCAAGTTAGCACCAAGGATCTAAGAGGACAATAGACTAGTTTGTTAAAGAATTTGGACTTATGCACATGTCTCTATCGTTTATCAAGTTAGCATCAAGGATCTCAAAGTCAATAAATTATTAAAAATCACTATAAAACTTTATAGTTTTTATGATAAATAGATTTGAATGCCAATATTTGCTGAAAATAAATATTTTCTTTGTTTTTCTACTTGACGATCACTGATTTCCCATTTGACAGTTATCATTTTTAATGACTTTATGCAATTTATAAACCACATATTGCTAAAGGTTTCAAAATACAAGAATATGTGCATTTATGAAAACATTTGGTTTCAAAAAATTCTTTAAATACTGAACTATGTTAAATTATGTTGGAATTTATGTTTATGACTCATTTCTTAGAAATTTTGTTTTTGTGAAACATTTTCAAATTTTATACTGTTTTTGGTTTTTCTTCTTTTGTATTTGAATTTCATGAAAACAGACTCAAAAACTTAAAAAGAGAATAGAAGGAAATCTTTTTGAGTTATATATATATATATATATATATATATATATATATATATATATATATATATATATATATATATATATATATATATATATACTGAAAACACATGTTTTTGGTTTTTATCTATACAGACTGAAAACACATAATTTTTGGATTTTATCTATACAAACTACTACCAGACTTAAAAAAATACTAGCAGACTTAAAAAAAAAATATTACCAGACTTAAAAAAAATACTACCAGACTTAAAAAATACTACCAGACTTAAAAAAATAATACCATACTTAAAAAAAATACTACCAAACTTAAAAAAAATAATACCACACTTAAATGTTTTTTTGTATTTTTCCCATTTTCTCCCCCTCCTTTTGTATTTTGAAATAAAAAGAAAACAAAATGCAAAAAGATATGTACAAAAATAATTTGAAGAAACACTCAATCAAGATTAATTAGACCAATAGCCTGAAAAAGAAAATTAAATATTAATACATCAAATGCCTATGTGAAAAGGTCTGCTAATTGGAGGTCTGTGTGAATCTTATCCAAGTAATCAAATTCTTTTTCAAAGCAATCTCTTATGAAATGGTGTTTAATCTCAATATGTTTTGTCTTTGAATGTTGTACATGATTCTTAGTAATGAACATGACAACACAATTGTCTATGTGAATAGGAGTGTTCATAAAGTTAAGGCCATAGTCTAGCATCTGATTTTGAATCCATAAAACCTGGGAAGTAAAAGAACCAACATCAATGTATGAACACCTACCACATTCACATCAGCAGGTCTTGGCACTAAAGTTTCTACTTCCTGAACCTTAAATTGCAACAGTTCTTCTTGCATAGCTTCTACCCAACTATTACTGGTCAATGCAATATCAACATTCTTAGGCTCAAGTTGGGATAGAAAGCAAGAAAATAAACACACATTTTCTAAACCAGTGCTACTTCTAGTCTTGACCCCATCATACAAATTTCCTATAATATTACTTAGAGGGTGTGTTTTTTGAACTTTTAAAAATGAATTTATCTCCTTAGTAATATTAGTAGAAAGTTTTGTTTGATTAGGCACAATAGCATCAAAGAATAGAGAATAAAAAGTTGCTTCACTGGGTTGTTCATGGTTTGGTTCATCATCAGGAATTTCAGTTTATGCACCAGAGTTAACAACATGTGCTTCACCAGTATTGTTTATATTTTCGGCTTCTACACCCGAGTTGTTTTGTGGTTCACCATAGTTTTCTTCAATCTCAGCTTGTGCACCCGAACTAACCAGTGAGCCACCAGAGTTATCTTTAACTTCAACTTGGGCACCCGAATTAAATTGTGAAGCACCAGAGTTATCTTCAGTAGCATGTTATGCACCCGAATTAACTTGATTTACACCATAATTTATTTCTTGATCTTGTACAACATTCTCATGATCTTCAGAGGATACTAGAATGTCTTCTTCTTAAAGAATGTTTTCTTCAGTTTGACTCCCTGAACTATCTTCACTCACAACTGTTGCAGCCTCTGATGAATTGGTGTGATCATGAACTAATGATGAAGGGCTTGCACTTGTATTTCTTTGACTACCAAACTCAAAATCATCAGTGTCCTCAGTTTTAGTCACATCTTCTGTTGATACATGCATTTCTTTTGAAACATTTGGACAGAAACCATTAAAGAAATTCCAAAATGTATTTAAATCAAACAACCATTCACCACATGTATTCCTAACATTTGGTGTATATTCATTGAATATCACATTAATGGATTCTTCTATGGTTCTAGTTATTCTGTTATAAATCCTATAAGCTTTTGAAGCACTAGAATAACCAAGAAAGTAACCATCAGGTCTTAGAATCAAATTTTCGTAGGTGGTCTTTGGTGTTTAAGATAGAACATTGACAACCAAAGCTTTGAAAAATCCTATAAAAGGCTTTCTTCCTGAGAACAACTCATATGAAGTTTTTCCTAAGCTCTTAACAATATGAATTCTATTGTTCACATAACACATGGTATTCACAACTTCTGCCCAAAATGTAACAGGTAATGAAGATGCACTTAGCATGGCCCTAGCTCCATAAATTAATGTTCTATTTTTCTTCTCTGCAACTCCATTTTGTTGAGGTGTTCTAGGTGAGCTATATTGTCTAGATATAACCTTAAGTGCACAAAACTCATTCATGGTGACATTCTTAAACTCAGTGCCATTATCACATCTAATGACTTTCACCTTTTTATCACAAAAATTTTCAATTTGAATAGCAAAGTCTTTTATAAATTCAGATGTCTCACTTTTATGAGCAAGGAAAAAGACCCATGAAAATCTTGAGTAGTCATCAGTGATAACTAAAAACTAAGATTTCATTCCAAGACTCTTTTACACTGTCTGGATCAAATAGATCCATATGTAGAAGGTGAAGGACAATATCTACTAAATTTTGAGTCTTAAGTTTAAAACTTGATTTATGTTGTTTTCCTTTAAGACATGAAATACAATGGTCAAGTAATTGAAAATTCTTTTTAGGTAATAAAAAAACTAGATTATCTGTGACCAATTTATTCATGTTTTTAAGGTTCACATGACAAAGCCTTCTATGCCATAAATCAGACTCTTTTTTTAGTAGTTTTAGATATGAAACAGTTTGAAGATTCAGTTGATTGTACATTGTTCATATCTAAAATATACATGTCCTCACATCTTGGTGTTTTCAAAACAATCATGTCATGTGGTATGACATATTCACGTTTAAGAATATAGAAAAAATCTTTAGTGAAATCAGTAGTGTACTCATTTCACATACCTGAGACACTGAAAGCAAGTTAGAGTTCAGTTCTTTTAACAAAATTAACATGCTCCAGAGTCTATGGCCTATTAGACACCTTTCCTTGTCCTGTAATTATGTCTCCCATATCTCCTCCAAAAGAAACATTTCCACCAATGAATGCAATGAAATCCTGAAGCAACTTGATAGTCCCAGTCATATGTCTTGAGCATCCACTATCCACCACCCATATATTGTCTTTTAAACTAGTGGATTGCTCCTGCACAAAATCATTGTTCAATGAGATTTTGGTATCCAAGTTTTTGTAAACTTGGAATTCAATCTTTAAAACTTGAAATGATCTTGCATTTTTCTTTCTGGAATATAAGTTTTATAATCCGAATTAAATTTTTCCTCACCCGAATTAAAAATATCTATACCCGAGTTAAATTGCGAACTCAAAATTTCATCCGACTTAAACATTTGTTCCTCCGAATTAAAATTTTGTTCACCGGAGGTATTCTTGAAAACATGTTTACCAGATTTAATTTTCATTTTACCCAATTTAAACAAATTAGCATCATTTTTCAAGCTTTTTAGCTCGGATACAGAATATTTTAACTTGGGTAATTTCAAACCACTTAACAGTTCAGGATTAATTCTACCAAATTTCATCACATTCACATTCTTTTACTTTTTTAGAATTAATTATGCACTTTTCAAAATTAATTCTACCAAATTTCAATTTTTCATGACACACATTCAGAAACACATTTAGCTTTAGCTTTCATCCAACACTCTTTAAATTTGTGTTTCTTTTTGCATGTCATACACTTTTGTTTTCTCTTTGACTTTCTAGACTTGACTTTTTATGGTTTAACAATTTCACATTCAACACATAACTCTTCATACATTCAGTCACAGTCTCATTCACACATTCAGGCACATAATCATTCATAACAATTTCATTTAAGATCAATTCATTAAAAGACAAGTTTGACAAATTCAAATCATGTAACATATAACATTTTTCATGTTGACAATTATGCACATGTGCAACAAATTCTTCCTCAATCTCAATAATTTCTACATTATTACAAAATTCAACACATTTTTCTTCACAAACATCTTCCTGATTACTTGAACTCTCTAATGTTTGACCTGCTACAATATTTAAAACTTTATTTAGACTAGGAACAGCAGTCAAAGTAACCAAATTATTCACAGAAGAGCAAGTTTCGTTCAATTCTACTTTACAGTTCAAAGCAGAAACATCATCAAAACAATTTTCAACCACTTTTAAAAGATGTAGATCCAGGCTTAACTAAGTAATTATCACTGAATGCAGGAGGTACTGCATTAAATCCAATACATGCCTTTGCTTTATGCACCAGTTGATTGTCTATAATTCCATTCAAAGTCTTGGAAGACAAATTGAACTTCTCAACATGAATTTTTGCATCTTTAAATTCATTTGTTACTTTTTGAAATCTTTCAAACAGGTTTTCATGTTTAGTTTCCAACCTTCCCAGTTTTCCCTTATATACATCAACATCATTCATCAAAGAATCTATTTTTTCTTTATAAACCTTTTCAGTTTTCATAAATTCTCTTTGATCAAATTTAATTAAATTAATTTCTTTTATTAAGCTCAGATTATGTTCTCTAGTGTATTTCACAGTATTTAAGCAAGCAAGAGAACAAGTTTTAGAAAGTACGTCATCAGTGGTAACTGAACTAATCTTACTTATTAGAGCAGAATTTGATTTGTTCTTGAAGTCATCTTCATGAACTTCATTTCCCCCAAAAGTGATTAGTGCCTTTCCACTAGAGATACCCTCACCTTTTCCATTCTTCACATCATCACCAGTCAACTTCTTCTGTTCCTCTTTTGTTTGATAGTTGTTTCTCTGGTAATTGTTGCTGTTGTTCATCCTCCTTGGGGCCCTGTACTCCCATTCAAAATGCCCATAATCTTCACAATTGAAGCATTTCACCTTTAACTTATCAAATCCCATCTTATCACCAGTCTCCTTCCTAAAATTGTTTCTCACAGTCCTTTTGAAGAACCTGTTAGCTCTCACACTTACCATTTCCATCTTCCACTTCAGGTCAATTTCTTCCAAATCATCTGGATGGAGTTGTTCCAGGTCTTCTTTTGCAAGTTCAGTTTGGTTCAAGTTCCAGCAACAAAGTCTTCATAGCTTTCCACAAATGCCTTATAGAGAACCTCTTTATCTCCCATTCCAGTTGTGACAACCGTCTTATTTCAGGTGAAAACCGCATTCTCTATCTTTGACTTAACTCTGAATTGATCTTATCGTTACTTGTCTCGTAAACTTATGTGTGTCGGAATCAAAATCGGAATCACAAAATGAATCCTAATACCAAGAAAACACCTAGTGAACTTGTCTAAGTTCCTATTTAAAATAACCGGAAACCTTCAACTAACGAAAACGCTTAACAATGGAACGAACGAAAAATGAAAAAGGCAGAAATTTACCCTCAAGCCGCGCCGCGGTGAGACCAGCGCGCCGCGGTGGAGTGCGCTGACAGCCATTTTTGTTAACTTTTACAAACTTAACCAAACGAACCCAAACCCGAGCCCAACACTTTGGCTCCAGGTTGGACACGTCAAAACCCCTTTTAGAAGTCCAGTGATGCTATTTTCTTGACATTATAACTAGACACAAACAAAACACATACAAATACACACAATCAAACACATATTACTAGTTCTCTCTCTCTTTGCAAATCACTCAAGAACACACACTCACACCACTCTTTTTCCAGTGACTATTACTACCAAAAACACAGAAAAATAACCACATAAAAACACACAAATCGTTCATCAATCAAGGAGGAAGAAAGGAGTTTGCATTCTTTGGGTTGAAAATCAAGTTCTAAGCATTTTTGGGTCAAAATCACCAAAGGTTTACTCCAATCATCTTCAAACCACTTTACTCTCGGTATAAATCCTTCAAATCTTCTGTCTTTATAATGTATACTCATTGCATGTATCATCTAACAACTAAAAATGAGTTTATATGAAGATTTTTGACCATTTATGAACAAAAACGGGTTTTTAACAAAATGGATGGTTAGATCTATAAATCTGTGGTTAAAAACACTAAATAAACTATAAAACATCAATTATTTAGGTGTATCTCTGGTTGCATGTCAAAATCGAACTTAAAAACATCAAATTTCTTCAAAAACGAGTTTTGACCAAGAACATGTCATATGACCGCGACGCAGTCCTCCCACCGCGAGGCGGTCGTGATACAGACATGTTACCAAATCTGATTTAAACCGTTTTGAATCGTAACTCTAAACTTGTCATTTAAACTCATGTTCGAAACTGAAGTTCACAAACTATAATCTGTAATAAGCTAAACTTATGGTCATTCTTCTCATTCAATCTTGGTATTACTATAGGATTCCCGTGATTCCGATCCGCCTCGATTACTCTTCGCACACGTAGCTTATCCTTGCAATCCGTGAGTTACAACCCCACTTTATTTACTGTTTTCAAATAATTTTTGGGGGAAACATGAGATCTAAATGAACTTTGGAACTGTTATGAACTTTTGGTACTATTATGAACTCTTATTGAACGTTTTTGTGAAACTTGTGCGTATACAGTTTTATTTTCCCGTTTTGCATACAAAACTAAATGGTTTACCACCCTTTTTCGGCTAAAAGGTTTGCCACCCTTTTTCGGCTAAATGGTTTGCCACCCTTTTTCGGCTAAATGGTTTGCCACCCTTAATCGGCTTATTGGTTCAAATCTGTTATAAATTTATTACTTTTGCCACACTCGGCACCATATTAAATTTATTTAATGCCACACTCGGCACCCGTATGAACTTTGATTGATCGTATAACTAACGTGACTCTTGAGGGATATAACTAACCATAAGTGACTACTACCAGTTATAAAATGAAACATTACTGCCCATCTTGCAACACACACTATTAGCTTTGTTAAGCCGTTTGGTAATTATGGGTATCGATACTTAGGAAATAACCGTTCCTTGCTTAGGCGGCAGCTTAAGTACATATTACTTGATCAGACATGACTCCCTGTAACTAGTGCAGGGTAAGGGGCCTCACAGTTGGTAAATCGGTTTAGTGTGAACACTTAAGTTATATTATGCCAAGTAGTCCTTATACATGATTTCAATCAATAGTTTACTTATCTTGCACGTATATGGTTATACGATTTCCGCAACTATCTTTTAAGCAACTTTCTTGGATCGAACTGTCTTTTGAGTACTTTTTGGATCGAAACTATTCTTTAAGTATTGTTCTACTTTTAGAAACTTTTAAGTATAGATATACTTAACCTAAAACCTTTTTAGTCGAGGACTAGAAAACTGTAACTCACTCACTACTTTATTGTAGTTGACACTTTATCTCTTGTTTCAGAAAACCAAATGTAAGACACGAAGTGCATACTGTGGATGGGTCAGGAATGTCATGTGAAATCAAGAACCGGGAGAAGACCTATTTTGATTATATTTGGGAATTTTGTTAAACAATTTACCATGTACTTATGTTCTGTACTCGTTAAATGCTTGGTTATTTTCAAACTGTAACTTATGTTATATTCGTAATGACTTGAAACCGTATGTTTTAATTATAACTCGTGTGATGATATCTTTGCTCTTCACATCTCGTGTTTCCGCTTTAGCGGGGTGTGACAGACTTGGTATCAGAGCACTGGTTATAGTGAAAACGGTTTTAAGAATTTTTCAAAATTTTTGAAACAAAACTATAACCAAGGCTTTTTCAGAAAAATTATTTCACGAGCTTTCGAACGTTAGGATATTAATTCCGCAATGGCATGGTTTGCTTTTAACTAGGCATAACTTGATCAACTATGCCTAGTTCAAAATAAATTTTGCGAGAACGGAAAGTAATTGCTATTGTTAAACGGTTTTCGAGTCGAAAAAATTCCCGGTCTTATCTATTCCCGATTCTCACGTGACTGACCCATACATTTCATTTTCGTTTACATTTTTCCCTATTTTCCTATACTCACGTAACTCATTATTCTCATATTCGACATGTCTCAATCTTCGCACTCACGATCTCAGTCTTACTCGCCGTCACAGTCGCTCTCACATTCGCGAGCCGTCTACACGCCAGAAGTCTCGGGAGACTTCTCCGCACCAGAGGCTCAGCACCACGAGACCACTGACCCGACCGAGGAGAGCTCGATGGTTTTCTCGAGCAGCCACGGTGCCTCCAGCACGAGGACCGTGATACCAGCTGCACCACCGATGCCCGTCTTAACACTTCCTCAACAGCGTGGACCCCGAGTCCGGATGACAACACGTAAGCAGGTCGTCCTTCCTATTCGTCTGCCTGATAGGATGATGGGACGGACTCCCGACTCATCCAGACGCGCTCCTTACGCGATGCCGTTCGTAGACACGTACGCTGGAGCTTCGCGTACGACAACGATGGATCGCTAACATTGGGAGCGTCATTTTTAGGAGCAGCAGACGCAGCGCCCCGACAGCGCTGGACCATCTAGGCCGATGATGTCCCCTTCACTACCGTCGCCCCACCAGCAGCGTTCCTTCAAATCCGTCGAGACCTACAGGGACTCACGGAAGAGGCCGAGCAACAGGGTCTGCTTCTGTGTGAAGTCTCTGATATTGCCCACCGACTGTCTGAACAGTCAATCCGAGTCATCACGTCGGCTGAGGCCACGTCGAGGACGGTGCATCGTCTCATCGCGCTTGTCTGACCTTGGGGATCCTTATTGCTGTCATCGTAGCGAAGATGTTCCTTTATAGGCGTCGTTAGGCCCTTCATTTTATGTTATGTATCTTAAGATTAAGTCGTAATTTTCTATATGTAAACGACTTGGAGCTAATTCGTATTTCATTTTATGTTGTATTGTACTAGTGTTTGAACCTTTCACATTACGGACATTGTATCCGACCACTCTTATTATGGAATGAAATTCTACCTTCATTACCCTTACTTGTTTATTATGCTTGAATCCTTTTATCATTCCTTAATCGCTTATCGTGCGTGCGCTATCTACCTTTCCGGCATACATTATCGTTGCATATCCCTATTTCATATTATTATTCGTGCGTTCTAAACTAGTTTCCTTCTTTCAATTGTAGAATCATGCTTCCTAAGAGAAGCCACGCTGACCTATTAGCCGAGCAGATTACCGTGCAGCTCAATGCAGCACTCCCAAACATGATCCCCCAGATCATCGCTGGGGTCAACAACGAAATTTCCGGGGATGATAACCTCAACGACAACCACCTGGAGGACAACGATGACCATAACCTCCACCTCTTCCCAACCACAGTTAAATAAGAGGAAGGTGAAAACCTCGGAAGCATTCCACCCCTTCTCCCTCCTGTATCAATCAAACAGGAAAAGGACGAGAACTTTGGAACCAACAGCCTCCCTTTCCCTTCAGCCCGCGTCCAGCGAAAGGAGAGTAAGAAAAGGAAGGCTCATAATCAACCAACAAGGAGCAAAAACAACAAGAAACCCACACCAGGAACCCGAACTTACACTAGGTCGCTCCCTAAGTGTCCCAACTGCCCCCTCCACCATGTTGGACACTGCTCGGTGTGCTACAAATGCCACAGGGCGGGACACCTCTCGAAGTGCTGTCCAGAAAAAGCAAACAAACAAGTTAAGAAGCGGTTATGCCTCGAGTGTAGGAGCGACCAACACCTTCGTAGGACTTGTCCCATAGCGCATACGACAAAAACTTTTAGTACTCTCGCAATCACAGCCGAGGAAGCTCGACATGGCCCGAACGCGGTTACGGGTACGTCTTCTATCAACGACCACTTTGCTTCCGTACTATTCGTTTCAGGAGCTGAAAGAAGCTTTGTTTCCTTAGAATTTAGACCCCTCATTAACCTAGGATATAAAGTTCTTAAAGATGGCCTTACTATCGAATATGCTAACGACTAGGAGTTCGAAACCAAGGATAAAATCTTAGGATGTTCATTATGCCTATCTGACAAAATCTTCCCCATCGATATAATTCATATCGAGCTGGCATGCTTTGACGTTATCGTCAGAATGGACTGACTATCTCGTTTTCGAGCCGAGATCGTCTATTTCGACAAACTCATTCGTATCCCTCTTTCAGACAGGGAAACTCTCGTTGTTCAGGGAGAAAAACCTGGACGACAACTTCGCATCGTGTCTTCCATAAAAATGCGCATGTACCTCGAGAAGGACTGCGATGCATTCCTAGCGCATGTCATCGAGCGTAAGCCTAAGGAGAACCGAGTGCAAGATATCCCCGTAGTCAAGGATCATCTAGAGGTCTTTCCTGAGGATCTACCCGGGCTACCGCCACACCGACAAGTGGAATTCCGAATAAACCTAGTTCCTGGCGCAACACCGGTTGCCAAGACGCCATACCGTCTAGCACCCCCGGAAATTCAAGAGCTATCTAAGAAGCTACAAGAACTCTTGGATCACGGTCTTATTCGTCCGAGCTCGTCCCCCTGGGGAGAAAGAAGGATCCTTCCGAATGTGCATCGACTACCGAGAACTGAACAAGCTGACCGTCAAGAACCGATACCCACTTCCGAGGATCGATGATTTGTTCGATCAGTTGCAGGGTGCAACTTACTTCTCTAAGATCGACCTCCACTCGGGTTATCATCAGGTTCGAGTAAGTGAGAACGACATTCCAAAAACCGCTTTCCGAACCCGATACGGACATTACGAATTTCTCGTCATGCCATTTGGTCTGACCAACGCACCAGCGGTGTTCATGGATCTGATGAACAGGGTACTCAAGGAACAAGGAGGACCATGCGAAACATTTGAAACTCGTCCTCGAACTCCTGAAGGATCAGAAACTGTACGCCAAATTCTCGAAGTGCGAATTTTGGCTCCGAGAGGTACACTTCCTTGGCCATGTGATCAACCAAGAGGGAATTCATGTCGACCCAGCAAAGATCGAAGCGATTGAGAAATGGCAAGCTCCAACGACCCCTACGGAAATCCGACAATTTTTAGGATTGGCGGGCTATTACCGGAGATTCATTAAAAATTTCTCAAAAATCGCTAAGCCGCTGACCGAACTTACTCAGAAGGATAAGGACTTCAATTGGGGAGAACAACAGGATGAATCCTTCCAGAAACTGAAGCATGAACTGTGCCACACACCGATTCTGTCCCTACCGGAGGGTACAGATAATTTCGTAGTGTTTTGCGATGCGTCTCACCAAGGAATTGGGTGTGTCCTAATGCAGAAGGAAAAGGTCATCGCATACGCTTCGAGACAATTGAAGGTTCACGAATAGAATTATACAACACACGACTTAGAGCTGGGAGCTGTCGTGTTCGCGCTAAAGATTTGGAGACATTATTTGTACGGCACTAAGTGAACGGTGTTCACGGATCACAAAAGTCTTCAACATATCCTCGAACAGAAAATGCTCAATATGAGACAACGGAGATGGATCGAACTTTTAAGCGACTACGATTGCGAGATCAAATACCACCCGGGTAAAGCAAACATAGTAGCTGACGCCCTGAGTCGTAAGGAAAGGGCAAAACCATCTCGAGTTAGAGCATTGGGGATTCAGGTTCAGACTAGCCTCCAAACGCAGATTACTAAAGCTCAGCAGGAAGCAATGAGACCTGAGAACCTTAAAGGTGAAACCCTACACAATCACGAAAAGGAATTTGAGTTTAAACCGGACGGAATCCATTACTTCAAGAATCGAGCATGGATTCCGAGAGCCGAGGACCTTCGCAGGCTTATCTTGGACGAGGGCCACCGATCCCGATACCCTATTCATCCGGGATCCGAAAATTTATATAAGGATCTACGACAATACTATTGGTGGCCGGGAATGAAGAAGGACATTGCCTTGTATGTGGCTAAGTGCCTTACTTGCTCCAAGGTCAAGGCAGAATATCAGATTCCTTCTATGCTACTGCAACAGCCGGAGATCCCCATGTGGAAGTGGGAACAAATCTCCATGGATTTCATCACTAAATTGCCCCCGTACGACAAGGGGTAACGATACAATCTGGGTGATTGTGGATCGATTGACTAAATCCGCACACTTTCTGCCGGTAAGAGAGAACCATTCAATGGAGAAGTTTGCGCAGATTTACATTAACGAGATCGTCTCTCGTCATGGAACGCCTCTCTCCATTATCTCCGATAGGGATAGTCGATTCACGTCCCGGTTTTGGAACGCGCTTCAGAAATCGCTCGAGACACGACTAGACCTAAGCACTGCATACCACCCTCAGACCGATGGTCAGAGTGAAAGGACGATTCAGACGCTTGAAGATATGCCGAGAGCGTGCGTAGTTGACTTCGGAGGAAAATGGGACACTCACTTGCCGTTAGTTGAGTTTTCATATAACAACAGCTACCATGCCAGCATCAAGTGTGCCCCGTTCGAGGCCTTATACGGACGCAAGTGTCGGTCGCCGCTTTGTTGGTTAGAAGCTGGCGATCGACAACTAACAAGGCTCGACATCGTCCAGGAGACGATTGAAAAAATCACTACCATTCGGGAAAGGCTGAAGACATCTCGTACTCGGCAGAAGAGCTATGCCGATAACCGAAGGAAAACCATCGAATTCCAAGTGGGCGATAGAGTACTCCTGAAAATATCATCGTGGAAAGGGGTAATCCGTTTCGGGAAACGCGGCAAGTTAAGCCCGAGGTACACAGGTCCATTCGAGGTAATTGAGCGAATCGGCCCAGTGGGGTATCGACTTCAACTTCCGCAAACTCTTTCTAACGTCCACAACGTCTTTCATGTCTCGCACTTGAAAAAGTGCTTATCGGACGAGACCATTGTCATTCCACTGGACGAGGTCTAGATCGACAACAAGCTTAACTTCATCGAAGAACCGCTTGAGGTTGTAGACCGAGAGGTCAAACAACTCAAGAAAAGTCGTATCCCTATTGTCAAGGTTCGGTGGAATTCCCGACGGGGTCACGAATTCACTTGGGAACGTGAAGACCAGATTCGTCAGAAGTATCCACATCTGTTCCGAGATCCTTCCTCCCGATGAGGCGAACTAAATTTCGGGACCAAATTCTTTTCAACCCGGGGAGAATGTGACAACCGTCTTATTTCAGGTGAAAACCGCATTCTCTATCTTTGACTTAACTCTGAATTGATCTTATCATTACTTGTTTCGTAAACTTATGTGTGTCGGAATCGAAATCGGAATCACAAAATGAATCCTAATACCAAGAATACACTGAACTTGTCTAAGTTCCTATTTAACATAACCGGAAACCTTCAACTAACGAAAACGCTTAACAATGGAACGAACGAAAAACGAAAAAGGCAGAAATCTGCCCTCCAGCCGCGCCGCGGTGAAGTGCGCTGACAGCCATTTTTGTTAACTTTTACAAACTTAACCAAACGAACCCAAACCCGAGCCCAACACTTTGGCTCCGGGTTGGACACGTCAAAAGCCCTTTTAGAAGTCCAGTGATGTTATTTTCTTGACATTATAACTAGACACAAACAAAACACATACAAATACACACAATCAAACACATATTACTAGTTCTCTCTCTCTTTGCAAATCACTCAAGAACACACACTCACACCACTCTTTTTCCAGTGACTATTACTACCAAAAACACAGAAAAATAACCACATAAAAACACACAAATCGTTCATCAATCAAGGAGGAAGAAAGGAGTTTGCATTCTTTGGGTTGAAAATCAAGTTCTAAGCATTTTTGGGTCAAAATCACCAAAGGTTTACTCCAATCATCTTCAAACCACTTTACTCTCGGTATAAATCCTTCAAATCTTCTGTCTTTATAATGTATACTCATTGCATGTATCATCTAACAACTAAAAATGAGTTTATATGAAGATTTTTGACCATTTATGAACAAAAACGGGTTTTTAACAAAATGGATGGTTAGATCTATAAATATGTGGTTAAAAACACTAAATAAACTATAAAACATCAATTATTTAGGTGTATCTCTGGTTGCATGTCAAAATCGAACTTAAAAACATCAAATTTCTTCAAAAACGAGTTTTGACCAAGAACCTGTCATATGACCGCGACGCAGTCCTCCCACCGCGAGGCGGTCGTGATACAGACAGGTTACCAAATCTGATTTAAACCGTTTTGAATCGTAACTCTAAACTTGTCATTTAAACTCATGTTCGAAACTGAAGTTCACAAACTATAATCTGTAATAAGCTAAACTTATGGTCATTCTTCTCATTCAATCTTGGTATTACTATAGGATTCTCGTGATTCCGATCCGCCTCGATTACTCTTCGCACACGTAGCTTATCCTTGCAATCCGTGAGTTACAACCCCACTTTATTTACTGTTTTCAAATAATTTTTGGGGGAAACATGAGATCTAAATGAACTTTGGAACTGTTATGAACTTTTGGTACTATTATGAACTCTTATTGAACGTTTTTGTGAAACTTGTGCGTAAACAGTTTTATTTTCCCGTTTGGCAAACAAAACTAAATGGTTTGCCACCCTTTTTCGGCTAAATGGTTTGCCACCTTTTTTCGGCTAAATGGTTTGCCAACCTTTTTCGGCTAAATGGTTTGCCACCCTTAATCGGCTTATTGGTTCAATCTGTTTTAAATTTATTACTTTTGCCACACTCGGCACCGTATTAAATTTATTTAATGCCACACTCGGCACCCGTATGAACTTTGATTGATCGTATAACTAACGTGACTCTTGAGGGATATAACTAACCATAAGTGACTACTACGAGTTATAAAATGAAACATTAGTGCCCATCTTGCAACACAGACTATTAGCTTTGTTAAGCTGTTGAGTAATTATGGGTATCGATACTTAGAAAATAACCGTTCCTTGCTTAGGCGGTAGCTTAAGTACATATTACTTGATCAGACATGACTCCCTGTAAGTAGTGCAGGGTAAGGGGCCTCACGGTTGGTAAATCGGTTTAGTGTGAACACTTAAGTTATATTATGCCAAGTAGTCGTTATACATGATTTCAATCAATAGTTTACTTATCTTGCGCGTATATGATTATACGATTTCCGCAACTATCTTTTAAGCAACGTTTTTGGATCGAACTGTTTTTTGAGTACTTTTTGGATCGAAACTATTCTTTAAGTATTGTTCTACTTTTAGAAACTTTTAAGTATAGATATACGTAACATAAAACGTTTTTAGTCGAGGACTAGAAAACTGTAACTCACTCACTACTTTATTGTAGTTGACACTTTATCTCTTGTTTCAGGAAACCAAATGTAAGACACGAAGTGCATACTGTGGATGGGTCAGGCATGTCATGTGAAATCAAGAATCGGGAGAAGACCTATTTTGATTATATTTGGGAATTTTGTTAAACAATTTACTATGTACTTATGTTATTTACTCGTTAAATGCTTGGTTATTTTCAAACTGTAAACTTATGTTATATTCGTAATGACTTGAAACCGTATGTTTTAATTATAACCCGTGTGATGATATCTTTGCTCTTCACATCTCGTGTTTCCGCTCTAGCGGGATGTGACACCAGTTGCTCCTGAGTTTGCAGAAGGTGTATGATGCATGCTAGATTCAACATTCTGACCAGAAAAACCACCAAACGCACTTGAGTTATAACCAGCAGATGCTTGACTTGTTGGACATCAGCTTCCAGAGTGATACCTTCCTGAGTGATAGCTTGCATATGACTGAGCTTGAGATTGAGCTTGACTTGAGTAATGAGATGGATTCGTAGGAGCTTGAGACTTCAAAGCACATCCATATGAGTTCCCATTTTGTTTTTTCTCATCAATTTGCATGTCCACTTCATAGGACTGCAACATTCCAATTAGCTCCACTAGAGTCATAGCATTCAGATTTGCTATTCTCTTAATAATCATCACTTGAACAGACCATTTCAAAGGCAGTGACCCCAATAGCTTCTTGCATATATCATTGTCCTTCATTACCACCCCAGAACTCTTCAAATCACTAATCAACAGTGTATATTACTAATCTGCTCAGACAAAATCTCACCCCTAACATGCTCAAAAGCTTCATACAATTTCTTCAGCAAATCTCTCTTTCTCTCCTTTAAGTAGATCCTAAAGCTCTAAACAGTGAAATGTTTGATCAAATCAAGATGTGGAATCTCATGATTTGATTGAATCTAAACAGTAATTGAATTGAGAATTTGATTAATGAAATCTGAATGTTTAGATATCATTGATAAAACAATTTAGCGGGAAAAACCGTTACATGAATGTTGAAGCACTACGGTACTCAAGATAGTCTTGGTTCAAAGACAAATAACTCTTTCCACACATCATTCTATTTAGACATCATTACATACAGATTACACTAAACACAACTAAGTCTTCATCTTAATTTTAATTTTGTAGCTGTTCACCTTAACTCGAAAGTAGAGTCTTCATCATCCGAGTTATAATCTTCAATGTTGAATTGTGTTGATTAACTTAATCTTCAGTTTAAATCTAACTCTGGTGAACTTCAGTTCACTCTGGTGAAGTAACTTGTTCACCCGAGTTAAAATCTTCATTGAATGACTTTATGATTTAAGTCGGGTGAAGAACTTTTTTCACCCGACTTAAACACTCAGATCAAAAACACACTTTGAACATTTCATAGCTTCATCCATAACTTTCAATACCCAACAATATCCCCCTTGGATGATGCTATGAATATTCAAATTTTCAAAAATTATTCTCCATGATTAAGCTTCACAACTCAGATTCTTCAACAATGAATTCTCCATTGTAGGCTTCACACAATTCATTCACAACATAGCTAACTGATTCTCCATGGTTAGCATTACAAACTTCGTATCAATAATCTCACCCCTAGCTATCAAGCTCACAAACCCATCATATTCTTACATCTTAATAAATAATAACATCAGCTCACAATTAGCACCAATCAACAGCTTAAAATTTCATCATTCACATATTAAACCTCCATCCGAGTAAAACTTTTAAATCATGTTAAATCTGAATAAGTAAGCTAATTTCCAAATCATTTTGCTTTGAAGAAACATGTTTCTCAGAACATTTTGTTCTTCAACACATGAAAAACTTGTAATCTTCACTCCTTCATCATCATTAGAACAATTTGATCATTAACAATCATAGTTTCCTTTAACATCTGACTTAAACTTCAATTCTTCTCAAATTTTCAACTAGAATGACTTAAAAAAATTGAATTGACAAATCACTAATCTAATCTTGTATAAGCATGCAGAATTAAATTTCTGAGTAGATCCTTAGCTTCATGATCATCAAATTTAATCTACTTTTCATCAATCACAATTTCAAATTTAGTTCGGATGAAATTCTTCATCATCCGAATTAAAATCTGCAGCATCAAATCTCATATCTTCATAAATTGATAATTCGTGGATTAGTTTCATACTCCTATCACCTCCAATTGATTATCGTAACAACAATTCTACCACAAACTAACTAATCTCGACAAATTCTTCATTAATTTTTATCTCGATTTCAATTTGGACTTCTTCGATTCAACAAAACACTGATAATTTGACTAAATTCACTCGAATCGAGTCAAATCGATCCAGAATCAATTGAATTTAATCAATTGATTTGTCTGGCTCTGTACCAATTGACAGGATTTAAAACAGATCCTAAAGCTCTAAACAGTGAAATGTTTGATCTAATCATGATGTGGTACCACATGATTTGATTGAATCTAAATAGTAATTGAATTGAGGATTTGATTAATGAAAGCTGAACGTTTAGATATCATTGATAGAAAAATTTGGCGGGAAAAACCGTTACATAAATGTTGAAGCACTACGGTACTCAAGAGAGTATGGGTTCAAAGACAAATGACTCTTTCCACACATCATTCTATTTATAGACATCATTACATACATATTACACTAAACACAACTAAGTCTTCATCTTAATTTTAACTCTGGAGATGTTCACTTTAACTCAGAAGTAGAGTCTTCATCATCAGAGTTATAATCTTTGTCACACCCCGCTAAAGCGGAAACACGAGATGTGAAGAGTAAAGAATCATTTCACGGGTTACACTAAACTCATCGGTTCAAGTCTTTTAAAATTAACATTCGAAAAAGTACCAATGTTCAAAAGTTACAACCAAGAATCAAAGTTTAAATAACAAGTACATAGTAAAATGTTTTAATAAAATTTCCCAAATAACAAAGGTCTTCTTCCCGAATTACACTTCACATAACCAGCTTGACCCGCCTGAGCAATGCCCTTCATAACTTACGTTTAGTTCCTGAAACATGAGATAAAGTGTCAACTACGAAACGTAGTGAGTGAGTTACAGTTTATAAGATTTTGACCAAAGGATACCGGCAAAAGCTCCGACAAGTATATATAAGTATAAAGTTTTCTTAAAAGAAAGTTGGCGGATAATAATCGCTTAAAAGATGTATATATACTTTCGTAGTAGTTCAAGATCGAAAGGTTCAACATTCGTAAAAAGTTTCAGTTGTATAACAAGGCGATAAATGTATGCTGTCATTACCTCAGCGGTGGATTAATCCACATGTGTAAGACGATAAGTAGGTATATGCGTAGATAATAATGACATAAGATTTTTGAATTGTACCAACCACTAGGCTCAATATAACGTAAGATTTAACACTAAACCGATTAATGGTCAGAACACGCCCCAAAGTTTCAATAGAGATGGAGTTCGTGAGAACTTAGTAATATGTACTCAGGACGCGAACCACAAGTAAGGAGTGACCTCTCCTAAGTATCGATACCCATATTTACTAACGACTATTGCTAATAGTGTGTAATGAATTGATTTAAAAACGGGGCACTTTGCACTCTTTATCTAAAAACTGGTAGTATGTACTTACGGTGTCTATATTCTCCTCAAGGGTTTGCGCAAATACAAGCAAACAATCATAGTCTAATCAAATGTCAAAAGGGGGCAAGCCTAAATAGTTTAAAGTAAGCCAATCGGGACAAATGATATCGTCTACGCATATAAGTTTCACAAAGTTTCCAAAATAGACCAATAGTTCGCAATAGTTCAAAAAGTTCATACAGTTGCAAAAGTTCATAAAGGTTTCCAAGACAACGGATCATAAAATCATTGTACGTAAATTCAAGTTAATAAAGCAGATTCACATAAAAGATATCGTTCGTAAAAGAGTTTGATCTCATGTTTCCCCCAAAAGAGTACTTAAAAATACAAAAGTAGAGAGGGGTGTAACTCACGGATTACAAAGATAAGGAACTCGGAAATCGGTCGGAAACGGGAGCCGGGAATCACGGAACGCCTAATAATACCAAGATAGTTCGAGTGTCATTATCTTATTAAGTTATTATATGTATTATAATAGATAAATTTTTAGTTAAACTTTAAGGGTCAAGGTTAATATTGTCCAAAAATGGTCCGAAACGGTTTATGTTACGTTTTAGTCCGAAAATGCAATTTAACGTTTATTATTAGGATGGTACACACATTTTTGGTCGCTGAAGTGGTTTGGATTTTCTAACAAAATTTGGGCAGCGCTTCCGCGCCCAAATTTCATATCCAAAAATCCAATTTCGATTCCGCTCACAAAATACATATAACACGATAACATATTTAAACGAGTTCATTTAAGCATAAAAAGTCCATTACAAGTCACAAATAATATTAGTTTTACCAAACTCAGTTCTTCAATATATGTACCAAAAGTCAGCGTGCGTATACGGGTTTAAACGTCCAAACGATAAGTTTTTGGAAAATTGGTCAGGCCTGTGCGCCATCCTGGACCATAGGAACGACGCACAAATCCATTTTTCACCCGCTGCGTCGTCCTGGTCCTTAAGGACGGCGCACAGGTGGGTTTTTGGTGTTTTTCGAGCAAAACGTTTACTTTTAGCCATAGATTCCGACATGCTATAAGTCCAAACTTAATAAAACTTCATTTCCACAGTTTCTAAAGCATTTTTATCAATAAGAACATAGATCTAAATGTTATTTCGGTTAAAAATCGTTTTTGTCCATAAAATGTTACAAATCTTTATAAAAACTCGTTTTTAATCCATAGATCATCCATGCAAGTGTTTATTTATATAAAAACAGTAAAATAAAAGAAATCTACCGGATGCAATAGCTTGGATGATGATTTGGTGGTGTTTTGAGCTTCAAAATCGATGAAAATGGTCCTTAACCGAAAAGCTTTGATTCCTCTTGCTTCCTTTGATTATTTGAACGATTTTTTTGGTGGATTTTAGTGGTGGATTCAATGGCTGGGAATTACTGGAAGTGAAGAAGTTTTGAAAGAGTTTTGAGAGAGAAGTAGTATAGGTGTGTGTTTTTGTTTTAATAAAATGAAAGTGAAAATGAAAATAGTAAGAAAGTAGTAATGGGAGTCTAGGTACTGCAAACTTGCACTAATGAGGGCCTAGAATCGAGCTTGATTGGGTTTGGATGTTTTGTAAAACGAGACAAGCTATAAAAATCCAAATTTTAAAAATATGGACATCCAGGACGGCGCACAAGGCCTTTGTGCGTCGTCCTGGACCATTTTTGTAATAGTTTTTGATTTTTGTTATTTTTGCGTTTTGTTTCGTTGGACCTTTTTGTTAACTAAAAGTTCTTAATTATGATACGTTATGAACTTAGGAAAGCTCGTTAGGTGTTTTCTTGGTATTAGGACTTATATAAATCGATCTCAGGTGAGATTCCGACACTGACGCGTTTCCGGTAAATGTACAGTTAAAGACAGTGCCAGACATTATGAGAGACAGAGTATAAAATGCACCAGAAATTGGACGGTTTTCACAATCTTCAATGTTGACTTGTGTTGACTAACTTAATCTTCAGTTTAAATCTAACTCTGGTGAACTTCAGTTCACTCTGGTGAAGTAACTTGTTCACCAGAGTTAATATCTTCACTGAATGACTTTCTATGATTTAAGTCGGGTGATGAAATTTGTTCACCCGAATTAAACACTTAGATCAAAAACATACTTTGAAGAATTCATAGCTTCATCCATAACTTTCAATACCCAACAACATCCAAATGAGTTTCATTAGTATGGTCTTCAGGACCATTGAGGCTATCAACTTTTCCATCCTCATAAGCTATATTCACTTCTACCCCTTTTCCTTTAGTTTTAAGAGATTGTTGGTATCGTTCCACAAGATGCTTGGTCGTACGACAAGTAGGCGCCCAATGATTTTCACTTCCACAACGATGACATGCATTAGATATAACACTTTTGCTTTTCCACCTCTTTCATTCTTGTACCGTTTTCCACTGTCTTGCCACTTCTGGTGGTTACTTGGGTTCTTGAACTCAACACCATGATTGTTATTTCTCCCATATGCACGTCCTAGACCACGACCATGACCACGACCACGTCCACGTCCACTTTCATGTCCACGGCCATGATTTCCACGTTGATCATTATATGTTTCCACATTTGCTTCAGGGAATGGAGCGGCACCAGTTGGATGGGTCTCATGGTTTTTCATAAGGAGGCTCATTATTTTGTTTTGCCACAAGCAAATATGAAATCAAATCACAATACTTCTTAAAACCCCTTTCAAGATATTGTTGTTGTAATAGTATATTCGAAGCGTGAAAGGTGGAGAATGTTTTCTCTAACATCTCCGCGTCAGTAATCTTCTCACCACATAAGGTCAACTAAGAAGTGATTTTAAACATGGCAGAGTTATACTTGCGTACCGAATTAAAGTCTTGCAACCTCAAGTGTATCCATTCATAGCAAGCTCTCATAGCAAGCTCTTTGAAGTATCATGGTTCTTTGGTGATAAAACCTATCCTTTAGATTATTCCAAAGAACAAGGGGGTCCTTCATAGTAAGGTATTCAATTTTAAAGCCTCGTGAAGGTGATGACGTATGAAAATCATTTCCTTCACTTTTTCGTGTGTAGTAGTTTGGTTTCTCACTTTGATTGTGTTACCAAGATCATTAGCATCTAGGTGTATTTCAGCATCTAACACCCATGACAAATAGTTCTTTCTATCCTTTAGATTATTCCAAAGATCATTAGCAAGATTTGACATAATGAACAATATTATATCAATACACAAATATTAATATGTTTCATTAAAATAAAGATAATAACATATTAGTGACCAATTACATCAATATTATAACAATTAAATGCATGTTGAATCAAATTCAATTATCGTTATCAATTACCAAATAATTCAAATTTGAATATTTACTACACAAAAACAATGAATTTGATTCACAAGCCCTAAACGTCATATATTTTGATGATATATCAAAACTTGTTTCTTTTAAATTTATTATAATTGAATAAATAAATATAATATAGAATTACATATATCAAAAATTATTTTTTCATTTTTTTTACTTATTTTACTTTAACTATAGTTTTATAAAAACCTCTTCATATGTATATATATATATACATATATATAGATATATATACACACACACACACACACACACACACACACACATATATATATATATATATATATATATATATATATATATATATATATATATATATATATATATATAATAGCGGTGGTTTCATATAGGAACCATTAAATACTTAGGAACCATAGAAACCACTTCTTAATCACTAATTTAAAACCCACTTTAAATTAACAATTAACTTTAAATGGACATATCTAGAGTATAACTATGTTTTGGTAAAAACTAATTACACCATTAAAACAAGCATTTAATTCTCCTTACAACGACCACCCACTTGATATACTTTTGGCGACTATTTTTTTCAGTATTTACACTAGTGTATATACTAAATATACACTGGTGTATATACTAATTCGACAAAAACACATTTGAACCATATAGTGAATACATATGTATACACTAGTGGACACACTTCTATTCACCGGTGTATTAACTAGCTAGTGACGTACATTCTAACCATATATTCACCACTGGATACATACGTATACACAAGTGTATAAGATGGTATTCATCAGTGTATATACACAGTTTTTGAAAAATTCAAAATTTGTAGTATATACACCAGTGAATAAAACAAAATAAAAAAAGTCGTCAAAATATAAAAGGTTTATATTTTTCTTAAAAAGAATTAAATACTCGTTCTAACGGTATATTTTTTTATTTCGTAAAAGTTTTTAATTTAAAAGATATTTACTTTTGAAAATGAAGTGGGTTTTGTTAAATGAGTGGTTAAAAAGTGGTTACTATGGTTCCTAAATATTTAGAGAGAGAGAGAGAGAGAGAGAGAGAGAGAGAGAGAGAGAGAGAGAAAGTTGGTTCCAAATGAGAACCATGTAAATATTTAGGAACCATATGAACCGCTTTTTAACCAATTATTTAACAAAACCCATTTCATTTAAAATTAAATATCTTTTAAATTAAAAACTTTTACGAAATAAAAAACACACAATTAGAACAAGTATTTAATTCTCTTTCGGAAAAATATTTTTTTTTTTAATTTTGACATTTTTTTTTATATACACTGGTGAATATTCTACATATTATGAATTTTTCAAAAACTGCGCATAATACCACCATATACAATTGTATATACATATATATTCACTTGTGAATATATGGTTAGAATGTAGGTCACGAACTACTTCATACATCGATGAATAAAAGTGTATTCACTTGTGTATACATATGTATTCATCAGTGAATATATGGTTCAAATGTGTTTTTGGTAATTAGTATATACACTGGTGAATATTTAGTATATACACTAGTGTATATACCGAAACTCACAAAAAAAAAAAAAAGTCGTCAAAAGTATATCAACTGGGTACTCGTTGGAAATATAATTAAATACCTGTTCTAATGGTGTATTTAGTTTTTCCTAAAACCTAGTTATACTCTAGATATGTTAATTTAAAGTTAATTAGGATTTTAAAGTGAGTTTTAATTGATTGGTTAAAAAGTGGTTCCTATTGTTCCTAAATATTTAGTGTTTCCTATTTGAATCCACCTATATATATATATATATATATATATATATATATATATATATATATATATATATATATATATATATATATATATATAGAGAGAGGTGGGTTCAAATAGGAACCACTAAATATTTGAGAACCATTAGGAACAAATATTCACCAGTGTATATACATATGATATTCACCAGTGTATATATATATATGATATTCACCAGTGTATATTTAATATGATATTCACCAGTGTATATTTCATATGATATTCACCAGTGTATATACACTGCTGAATATTGGTTCCTAATGGTTCCTAAATATATGTATGGTTCTCATTTGAAACCAACTCTATATATATATATATATATATATATATATATATATATATATATATATAGAGGTGGGTTCATTTAGGAACCACTAAATATTTAGGAACCATTAGGAACCAATATTCACCAGTGTATATATATGATATTCACCAGTGTATGTATATATATATATACACTGGTGAATATTATATGTATATACACTGGTGAATATTATATGTATATACACTGGTGAATATCATATTAAATATACACTGGTGAATATCATATATATACACTGGTGAATATTGGTTCCTAATGGTTCCTAAATATTTACATGGTTCTTAAATGAAACCAACTATATATATATATATATATATATATATATATATATATATATATATATATATATATATATATATATATATATATATAGAGTTGGTTTCAAATAAGAACTATACAAATAATTAGGAACCAAAAGAACCACATTTTATCACTTAGATTACCTTTTAATCTATTCTAATACAATTTAACCTTTAAAGGGTATATCACACATTTTACAACTCAATTTCTCTATCCTTCATGTTTCTCTTTTTTCTCTGCAATCAATCAGGTTAACCTCTCTTTCTCAATCTCTACAATCACGTTCACTTATCTCTTTCTATGAAATCGAAATTCGATTTGGTTAATTCAATAGTGATGATGATTTCCATGATTTCTTCTGTATTCGATCTTTTTCTTCATTCAATTCATTATTGTTCTTCGTTACCTAATTTTGATTTTCTCAAATTACTTCTATTTGTTGCTTAAAGTCTTCAATTCGAGTTGGAATCATTTGATATTAGTGATAGTAAAGCCAAATCAGAAGTCAATTTTGCTGATTTTCTACTTTAGGTGGAGGAAAAAAAACGATTTGTTTTATCCGACGAATCTGCAACCAGTAAGTATAAATTTTCATTTTTGAATATGTTTTAACATATATGTACTAGATGTTGAATGGTGAAAATGGTGTATGATTTGTTTGAAAACCAATCGATAAATATTTTTTATGTTAAACCTTTATTTTCATTTTTGCACACCAAGTGTTCGATAAAATTCCTCAACTAGATCCAAAGTGCATATGCACAAATGATTCTTTAAAAGAGTATTCACAAGTGAATATATTGTATTCATAGGTAATATATTGTAATTTACCGTTATATTTTGTTTGTGTTTATGTAGTTATGAGTTAAAACACTTTTACGATAACTTAAGTCAATTCAAGTGGATTCATGAAACAATGATTCGTGAGTAATATTGATTCTTTCAAATTTTTGTATTAAAACTTATAAATCGGGTGTCAGATTATTTATTTATTTATTTCAATTCTTTTGAATAACTTGACAACCAATTCATTTTTTGTTTTATTGTTTTTGTTGCAGTTCATCGACAGAGACAAAGAAATCACCATATTACTCATTTTTGGTCAATTTTCATCACATGCTGTCACACCCCGCTAAAGCGGAAACACGGAAGTGTGAAGAGCAAAGATATCATTACACGAGTTATATTAAAACATAAGGTTTCAAGTCATTAAGAAGTAAATAAGAGTTCACAGTTTTAAAGATAACCAAGTATTGAAAAGTACATCACGACATAATCATAATAAATTGTTTTGTAAAATTCCCAAAAAGCATGTTCAAATTAGGTCTTCTCCCGATTCATAACTTCACGTGACATTCCAGACCCATCCACATAATGCACTTCGTATCTTACATTTGATTTCCTGAAACAAGAGATAAAGTGTCAACTACAATAAAGTAGTGAGTGAGTTACAGTTTTCTAGTCCTCGACTATAAAGAGTTTGAGTTAAGTATATCTATACTTAGAAGTTTATAAAATTCGTACAATACTTAAAGATAGTTTCGATCCAAAAGTTGCTCAAAAGATAGTTCGAACCAAGACAGTTGTTTAAAAGAATGTTGCGGAAATCGTATAACTCTATACGCGCAATATAAGTAAACTATTGATTGAATTCATGTATAACGACTACTTGGCATAATAACTTAAGTGTTCACACTAAACCGATTTTCTGGTCAGAACACGCCCCAAAGTTTCACAATAATGGAGTTTCTCTGATTCTAGTAATATGTACTTAGGTCGCGAACCTCAAGCAAGGAGTGACCTCTCCTAAGTATCGATACCCATAATACTAACGGCTATTGCTAATAGTGTAATGTTTCTGAACTCTAAAACGGGGCACTTTGAACTCTGTTTCTAAAATAGTAGTCACTTACGAATAGTTATATCCCTCAAGAGTCATGGTAGTTATATGATCAATCAAAGTTCATACGAGTGCCGAGTGTGGCAATAAATAAATGAAATACGATGCCGAGTGTGGCAAAAGTAAGTTTAATATAGTTTTGAACCAAGGAGCCGAATAAAGGTGGCGAACCATTAAGCCGAATAAAGGTGGTAAACCATTAGTCTATCATAGGCCAAACGGCCATAAAACTAAGTAAATATAAGTTTCACAATTTGTACCAAAGATCATAACAGTTTCAAAGCTTATTTAGATCTCTTGTTTCCCCCAAAAGATATTTGAAAACAGTAAATAAGTGGGGATGTAACTCACTGTTTGCGAAGAATGAGCTAAGTGTGCGAGGAGTAATCGAGACGGACCGGAATCACGGGAATCCTAATGAAATACCAAGATTTAATGAGTATTAATGTTTAGGTGTTATTATTTTAAGTGTCGGGTTTAAGTCTACTGAAAATCGGGCAGCGCTTCCGCGCCAAAATCATAAATCCCAATATTTGTACACTTTCCCGCTTAATCATTTCATTAAACATATTTTCAAGACAATGACATATAAAACTTGTTCATTTGGTTCATTTATAGGTGTGTTACCCTTATAACAGGTTATGGTCCATAATCTCAGTTTCGACATAAGTTTAGATACACGTTTAAAGTTACGATTCAAAACGGTTTAGACTTAGGACGTGCAGTCTGTCAGCAGTATGACCGCGCCGCGGTGGGATGACAGCGCCGCGGTCACAGATTGTACCTTGACCGCGCCGCGGTGAAGCGACTGCGCCGCGGTCACTGTGACAGGTTCTTGGTCAAGTTCGTTTTTGAAGAAATCTGATGTTTTTAAGTTAGATTTTGACATGCAACCAGATCTAACTTAGGTAATAGATGTCTAATAGTTTATTTAGTGTTTTTAACCATAGATTCAAGGATCTAACCATGCATTTACCAAAAATCCCGTTTTTGTTCATAAATGGTGAAATATTTGCATATAAATTCGTTTTTAGGTGATGGATGATACATGCAATGAGTTTAACTTGTAAGAACAGAAGATTGAAAGGATTTTTACCGAGTATAATGTGGTTTGGAGATGATTGAAGTAATCCCTTAGTGATTTTGACCCAAAAAGCTTGTAAAATGCACCTTTAACCCAAATAATGCTACCCTTAACTTCTTCTTACTTGATGGACGATTTTGATGTAATAATGTGGATAAAGTTTCTGTGTTTTTGATGTATATGATTCTGTAAATGAAGAGGAAAGAGTGGTGTTTGTTTGAGACATCAAGTGATAGAGAGAGAGAGCAAAGTGTTTGATTTGTGTGTGTGTGTATGAATTGTGTTTGTGTAGGTGTTATATGTGACTAAATAACAAGTCACTGGACATTTTTAGGGCTTTGGGCCTTAAGAAATTAGTACAAATTGTTTATTAAAGATATGGCCCGTTTGGTTAAGTTGTAAAGTTAACAAAAGTGGCTGTCTGCGCACTCCACCGCGGCGCGGCCGGAGTGGCAGGCTTGCCTTTTTTCGTTTTTCATTCGTTCCGTTGTTAAGCGTTTCGTTTGTTAAAAGTTTCCGTTCATATAAAATAGGAACTTAGACAAGTTCACTAAGTGTTTACTTGGTGTTAGGATTCATTTATGTGATTCCGAGTTCGATTCTGCACACTCGAGTTTATGAGAGTAGTAATAACGAGATGAATTTAAAGTTAAGTCAAAGATAGAGAGTGCGGATTTCATCTGAAATAAGACGGTTGTCACATTCTCCCCGGGTTGAAAAGAATTTCGTCCCGAAATTTAGTTCGCTTCATCGGAGGAAAGATCTTTGAATAGGTGTGGATACTTCTGACGAATCTGGTCTTCACGTTCCCGTGTGAATTCGTGACCTCGTCGGGAATTCCACTAAACCTTGACAATAGGAATGCGACTTTTGCTTGAGTTGTTTGAACTCTCGGTCTACAACCCCAAGCGGTTCCTCGACGAAATTAAGTTTGTCGTCGATCTGGACTTCGTCCAGTGGAATGACAATGGTCTCGTCCGGCAAGCACTTTTTCAAGTGCTAGACATGGAAGACGTTGTGAATGTTGGAAAGAGTTTGTGGAAGTTGAAGTCGGTACGCCACTGGGTCGATACGCTCAATTACCTCAAATGGCCGGTGTACCTCGGGCTTAGCTTGCTGTGATTCCCGAAACGGACCACCCCTTTCCATGGCGATCTCTTGAGGAGTACTCTATCGCCCACTTGGACTCTAGGGTTTCCTTCGGTTGTCGTCATAGCTCTTCTGCCGAGAACGAGAAGTTTTCAACCTATCTCGAAAGGTAGTGATTTTGTCGATGGTTCCCTGGATGACATCGAGCCTTGTGAGTTGTCGATCGCCAGCTTCAAGCCAACAAAGCGGTGGCTGACACTCACGTCCGTGTGAGGCCTCGAATGGTGCGCACTTGATGCTAGTGTGGTAGTTGTTGACATAGGAGAACTCGACCAAGGGGAGGTGAGCGTCCCTACTTCCTTCGAAGTCATCTACACGCGCTCTCAGCATCTGTTCAAGCGTTTGTATAGTCCGTTCACACTGGCCATTGGTATGAGGGTGGTATGCGGTACTGAGGTCTAGTCGCGTCCCTAATGATTCCTAAAGGGCATTCCTAAAACGGGACGTGGGTCGACTATCCCTAACGGAGATGGTGGAGGGAGGTGTTCCGTGATGAGAGACGATCTCGTTGATGTAGATTTGAGCGAATTTCTCCATCGAGTGGTTTTCTCGTACCGGGAGGAAATGAGCGGATCTTGCCAAACGGTCCACGATAATCCAAATCGTGTGGTTACCTCTTGCCATACGGGGCAATCTGGTGATGAAGTGCCTGGAGATTTGTTCTCGCTTCCACATGGGAATCTCTGGCTGTCGAAGTAGACAGGGGGGGCTTTTGATATTCCGCCTTGACCTTCGAGCAAGTAAGGCACTTAGCTACGTACAAGGCGATATCCTTCTTCATGCCCGACCACCATTAGTATTCCCGTAGATCCTTATACAACTTGTCGGATGTCGGATAAATAGAGTATCGGGATCGGTGGCCCTCATCCAAAATAAGCTTACGAAGGTCTTCGACTCTCGGAATCCATGCTCGATTCTTGGAATAATGGATTCCGTCCGGTTTGAGCTCAAATTCCTTGAGTAGATGAGAATGTCGTCTATGAATACGTTACGAACTTGTCTAGTTATGGCCTACACACTCTGTTCATTAGGTCCATGAACAGTGCTGGTGCGTTGGTCAGGCCAAATGGCATGACAAGGAATTCGTAATGACCGTAACGAGTTCGGAATGTGGTTTAGGAATGTCGGTCTCACTGACACGAAACTGATGATAACATGGGCGGAGGTCGACCTTTGAGAAGTAAGAAGCATCCTGCAACTGTTCGAATAGGTCGTCGATCCTCGGAGGTGGTTATCGGTTCTTGACGGTCGGTTTGTTAGGTTCATGATAATCGATGCACATACGGAAGGATTCGTCTTTCTTTTAAACAAGAGGGTTGGGCTCTCCAGGGGAACGATCTTGGACGAATAAGACCATGATCCGAGAGTTCCTGTAGCTGTCTCGACAGCTCTTGCATTTTCGGTGGGGCTAGACGATATGGTGTCTTGGCGACCGGTGCTGCACCAGGAACTAGGTCTATTCGGAATTCCACTTGTCGATGTGGAGGTAGCCCGGATGGATCCTTAGGAAAGATTTCTGGATGATCCTTGACTACGGGGATATCTTGTACACGGTTCTCCTTAGGCTTTCGCTCGATGACATGCGCCAGGAATGCATCACAGTCCTCCTTGAGGTACTTGCGCATTCTGATGGACGACACTATACGAAGTCGTCGTCCGGGTTTGTCTCCTTGAACGATTAGAGTTTCGGAGTCAGAGATAGGAATGCGGACAAGTTTGTCGAAACAGACGATCTTGGCTCGAAAGCGGGAGAGCCAGTCCGTTCCGACGATTACGTCAAAGCCTTTCGGCTCGATTGGAAATAGATCAATGGGAAACGTTTTATCAGCTAGGCATATTGAACATCCTACGATTACATCCTTAGTCTCAAATTCCTGACCGTTGGCATACTCTACGGTGAAGCTATCCTTAAAAATCTTAGATCCTATATTAATGAAGGGTCTAAACTGTAAGGATACGAAGCTTCTTACTGCTCCAGAATCGAACAATACAGATGCATAGTGGTTGTTTACAGAAAACGTACCGTTCACCGCATTCGGGTCCTGCCGGGCCTCTTCAGCGGTAAGTGCGAAAGCACGGCCGCGACCCTGCCCGCCTTGGTTTGGTTGAGCGTTCTGCAGCTTAGGGCAGGTGTTACGGAAGTGTTGGTCGCTTCCACACTCGAAGCACACCGGCTTCTGACCCTGGACCGTTGCTTTCTCTGGACAATGCTTGACGAAGTGCCCCACCTTCTGGCACTTTAAACATACCGGGCAGTTCCCGTGGTGATGGTAGTTGCACTTGCTGCACTTGGGGTTCGTCCCCGCATAGTTTCGGTTCCCAGCTGGTGGTGGTGGTGGTGCAGCAGTCACCGCATAGTTGCGGGTGGTTTTCCGTTTCTTGTTGTTTCTCCGGGGGCTTTGATCTGCCTTCCTTTTCTCTCCTTCCTCCTTCTTGGAGGGTACTGCAGCGGAGAGGAGATCGCTGGTGAGTCTATACGCCAGACTGATTGCGCTCTGAAGGGTCTGAGGTTCAGCGGAGAGGACGTTTCCCCGGATCTCGGGAACTAGACCAGAAACGTAACGGTCGATGCGGTTTTCCTCGGGGGTTACTAGTCTCGGAACTAGTCGGGACAGTTCATGAAATCGGGTGGTGTACCCCTCGATGTCATTCCCAACCATCATGAGGTTCCACAATTCCGCCTCAAGCTTCTTGATTTCTCCCTTAGGACAGTATTCAGCAATCAAAAGATTTTTGAATTGCTCCCAGGAGAGAGCATAGGCGGTGTCACGCCCTCTGGTCCGAACTACGTTGTTCCACCATGATAAAGCCTTCCCATGTAGTACGCATGAGGCGTACTCTACCTTGTCGGCCTCGGCACACTTGCTAATGTGCAAGACTGATTCGATGCTCTCGAACCAGGACACAAGTCCTACGGCTCCAGAAGTGCCGTGGAACTCTTTGGGCTTGCATGCCATGAAGCTTTTGTAAGTACAAGCGGGAGGGTTTTGGTGCTGGTGATGATTTTGATTTTGGTGGTTGTTGTTGTTCTGGTTTTGGTTGTTGTTCTGATTCTGGTTGTTGTCTTGATTTTGGTTGTTGTTCTGTTGTTGCTGTTGCTGTCGCTGATGGTTGTTGACGTTGGCATTGATTCCCGCCGTGATCTGAGCGATCATGTTGGGCATCGCTGCATTCAACTGCTCAGCGACCTGCTCAGCGATGATACTGGCGTTGGTTCGGGGGGCCATGATTCTACAACAGACAACAGACAACAGATTCAGTTTAGACCGCACGATTAGAGTATGATAAGAGTATAATTCAATGTTTAAGACAACAATTCCGCAAGAGTAAAATAATAGAACAGATAGAACACGCACGACGGAGATTCGAGAATTTCACACGACAAGATTTACACGCAAGAGATACAATCCAATGATAACTAAAGATTCACACGACAATAGCACAAATAGATGATAAGGTAGAGTTTCCATTCATTAGTAATATAGTGTCGAATACAAGGTTTAAAATGAGAATGGAATACAAGTACAATACATATGGAAATAAAATAGGTAAAGTTTTGAGTTGTGTACACTGGAAAATTACAACTCGGCCTACAGTACAATACAAAGGAAAAATATGACTAATGACGCCTCTCTAGGAACATCTTGGCCATTATGACCGCGATCAAGGTTCCCATTACCAGACATGCCCCTACGAGTTGTTGCACAGTACGTGCCGTAGCTCGAGTCGATGCGATGATTCGCTTCGCCTGCTCAGACAAGTGGTGCGCCGCATCAGTGACTTCGCGGATGAGGAGTCCCTGTTGCTGGTTCTCCTCTGCGAGTGCCCGAACCTCGCGGTGCAGGTGCAAGAATGCGGCCGGTGGGGGTGGCTGGAGAGTAGGTGGCATCATAGGTCGGGGGATTCCGGCCTCCTGAGCACGTCGCTGCTCCTCAAGGAAATGACGTTCCCACGCGTAGCGTTCCATTACCGGAGTGCGCAGTGCGGGATCGTATGGTTCCACAAATGACTGAGGAGGTGCGGGTCGAAACAGGCTCGGCAGCTGGCGCGCAGTCAACCTTGCGCGAAGCCCTTGGGGCTGCGGTGGTTCGGTGACAGACGCTGGTGGAGGGGGTGGAAGCACAGATCTCGGGCTGGATCCGTGACTGCTACTGATCGTCGTTGGCGTATCCTCTGTCGGGTCAGTCGTCTGATGACGCTGACTATCGGACGGTCCGGGTGAAGACGCTAGTCGAGAAAGTGAGTGAGACTGAGATCGTGAGGGCGATGATTGAGACATGTCTGATCTGCGAATAATACGTTACGTGAGTACAGGAAAGTAAGGAAAAATGTAAACGAAAATGCATGTATGGGTCAGTCACGTGAGAATCGGGAAGGAGTAAGACCGGGAATTTTCGACTCGAAAACCGTTTGACAATAGCAATTACTTTCCGTTCTCGCAGAATTTATTTTGAACTAGGCATAGGTGATCAAGTTACGCCTAGTTAAAAGCAAACCATGCGATTGCGGAATTAATCTACTAAAGTTTGAAAGCTCGTGAAATGATTTTTCTGAAAAGCCTTGGTTATAGTTTGGTTTCAAAAATTTTTGAAAATTCTCAAAACCGTTTTCGCTATAACCAGTGCTCTGATACCAAGTCTGTCACACCCCGCTAAAGCGGAAACACGGAAGTGTGAAGAGCAAAGATATCATTACACGAGTTATATTAAAACATAAGGTTTCAAGTCATTAAGAAGTAAATAAGAGTTCACAGTTTTAAAGATAACCAAGTATTGAAAAGTACATCACGACATAATCATAATAAATTGTTTTGTAAAATTCCCAAAAAGCATGTTCAAATTAGGTCTTCTCCCGATTCATAACTTCACGTGACATTCCAGACCCATCCACATAATGCACTTCGTATCTTACATTTGATTTCCTGAAACAAGAGATAAAGTGTCAACTACAATAAAGTAGTGAGTGAGTTACAGTTTTCTAGTCCTCGACTATAAAGAGTTTGAGTTAAGTATATCTATACTTAGAAGTTTATAAAATTCGTACAATACTTAAAGATAGTTTCGATCCAAAAGTTGCTCAAAAGATAGTTCGAACCAAGACAGTTGTTTAAAAGAATGTTGCGGAAATCGTATAACTCTATACGCGCAATATAAGTAAACTATTGATTGAATTCATGTATAACGACTACTTGGCATAATAACTTAAGTGTTCACACTAAACCGATTTTCTGGTCAGAACACGCCCCAAAGTTTCACAATAATGGAGTTTCTCTGATTCTAGTAATATGTACTTAGGTCGCGAACCTCAAGCAAGGAGTGACCTCTCCTAAGTATCGATACCCATAATACTAACGGCTATTGCTAATAGTGTAATGTTTCTGAACTCTAAAACGGGGCACTTTGAACTCTGTTTCTAAAATAGTAGTCACTTACGAATAGTTATATCCCTCAAGAGTCATGGTAGTTATATGATCAATCAAAGTTCATACGAGTGCCGAGTGTGGCAATAAATAAATGAAATACGATGCCGAGTGTGGCAAAAGTAAGTTTAATATAGTTTTGAACCAAGGAGCCGAATAAAGGTGGCGAACCATTAAGCCGAATAAAGGTGGTAAACCATTAGTCTATCATAGGCCAAACGGCCATAAAACTAAGTAAATATAAGTTTCACAATTTGTACCAAAGATCATAACAGTTTCAAAGCTTATTTAGATCTCTTGTTTCCCCCAAAAGATATTTGAAAACAGTAAATAAGTGGGGATGTAACTCACTGTTTGCGAAGAATGAGCTAAGTGTGCGAGGAGTAATCGAGACGGACCGGAATCACGGGAATCCTAATGAAATACCAAGATTTAATGAGTATTAATGTTTAGGTGTTATTATTTTAAGTGTCGGGTTTAAGTCTACTGAAAATCGGGCAGCGCTTCCGCGCCAAAATCATAAATCCCAATATTTGTACACTTTCCCGCTTAATCATTTCATTAAACATATTTTCAAGACAATGACATATAAAACTTGTTCATTTGGTTCATTTATAGGTGTGTTACCCTTATAACAGGTTATGGTCCATAATCTCAGTTTCGACATAAGTTTAGATACACGTTTAAAGTTACGATTCAAAACGGTTTAGACTTAGGACTTGCAGTCTGTCAGCAGTATGACCGCGCCGCGGTGGGATGACAGCGCCGCGGTCACAGATTGTACCTTGACCGCGCCGCGGTGAAGCGACTGCGCCGCGGTCACTGTGACAGGTTCTTGGTCAAGTTCGTTTTTGAAGAAATCTGATGTTTTTAAGTTAGATTTTGACATGAAACCAGATCTAAGCTTAGGTAATAGATGTCTAATAGTTTATTTAGTGTTTTTAACCATAGATTCAAGGATCTAACCATGCATTTACCAAAAATCCCGTTTTTGTTCATAAATGGTGAAATATTTGCATATAAATTCGTTTTTAGGTGATGGATGATACATGCAATGAGTTTAACTTGTAAGAACAGAAGATTGAAAGGATTTTTACCGAGTATAATGTGGTTTGGAGATGATTGAAGTAATCCCTTAGTGATTTTGACCCAAAAAGCTTGTAAAATGCACCTTTAACCCAAATAATGCTACCCTTAACTTCTTCTTACTTGATGGACGATTTTGATGTAATAATGTGGATAAAGTTTCTGTGTTTTTGATGTATATGATTCTGTAAATGAAGAGGAAAGAGTGGTGTTTGTTTGAGACTTCAAGTGATAGAGAGAGAGAGAGCAAAGTGTTTGATTTGTGTGTGTGTGTATGAATTGTGTTTGTGTAGGTGTTATATGTGACTAAATAACAAGTCACTGGACATTTTTAGGGCTTTGGGCCTTAAGAAATTAGTACAAATCGTTTAGTAAAGATATGGCCCGTTTGGTTAAGTTGTAAAGTTAACAAAAGTGGCTGTCTGCGCACTCCACCGCGGCGCGGCCGGAGTGGCAGGCTTGCCTTTTTTCGTTTTTCGTTCGTTCCGTTGTTAAGCGTTTCGTTTGTTAAAAGTTTCCGTTCATATAAAATAGGAACTTAGACAAGTTCACTAAGTGTTTACTTGGTGTTAGGATTCATTTATGTGATTCCGAGTTCGATTCTGCACACTCGAGTTTATGAGAGTAGTAATAACGAGATGAATTTAAAGTTAAGTCAAAGATAGAGAGTGCGGATTTCATCTGAAATAAGACGGTTGTCACACATGCTGACCTTTCCATCATTTGTTTTTATTAGATAAAAAATTATCATCGAGTAGAATCCTCATATTTGGATTACAAGAGTTCTTATACTTGAAGAAAAGTGTATATTGTTTAGAATTGCATTTGGTGTGGTAAAGGCAAAGGTAAAGAGTCAATTATAAGATATCGAATTTGATTGTTGCAGACTAGGCAGGCAAATTGTATGAAGTAAAACAACAAGTTCAATATTTTAAAAAGAGCTTGGTGTTGATTCATCAATGGTGGAATATGAGTAGCTTATTCTTAGAGTATCTCTATGGTACTAGTGAATATATAATATACACCAGTGAATACGCAATATACACCAGTGAATACGCAATATACACAAGTGAATATACAATATATATATATATATATATATATATATATATATATATATATATATATATACAAGTGAATATACAATATACACTAGTGAATACGCAATATACACAAGTGAATACACAATACATATACACAAGTGAATATACAATATACACCAGTGAATATATACAATACACACCAGTGAATACGCAATATACACCAGTGAATACGCAATATAGTGTATAAATACACTACTGTATAGTGTATAAATACACTACTGTATAACTATACATTAGTGAATATAGTGTATAAATACACTAGTGTATAACTATACATTCGTGAATATAGTGTATACACTAGTGTATAGTATATATGGTTCATATGTGTTTTTTGTGAATTAGTATATACACTAGTGAATATTTAGTATATACACTAGTGTATATACCGAAACTCACTAAAAAAAAAAAAAAAAAAAAAAGTCGTCAAAAGTATATCAAGTGGGTGCTCGTTGGAAAGATAATTAAATGCTTGTTCTAATGGTGTATTTAGTTTTTCCTAAAACCTAGTTATACTCTAGATATGTTAATTTAAAGTTAATTAGGATTTTAAAGTGGTTTTAATTGATTTCCAATTTGGCTCTCAATTTTGACTTAATTACAAAATTGCCACCTTGAGTTTAATTTTTGATCTAAATGATCTAACGGTGATTAAATGGTTCCTAATGGTTCCTAAATAATTGATGGTTCCTAAATGAACCCACCTCTATATATATATATATATATATTTGGTTTCAAATAAAAACTACTCATATATTTAGGAACCGTAAAAACCACTTTTTAACCAACAATTTAACAAAAGTGTTGGGAAAATCAACGATTTAACCCAAGTTAATAAATCTGTTTCTTAAAATCTTAGTCTGAGTGATTTGAGTCTGAGTAACTCTGAGTCTAAGTGACTCTGAGTCTGAGTGACTAAAAGCCACTAAGGCATTATGGAGCTGACTACTCAGCTTTATAAAGAAACCTAATACTTTAATTTAGATATGTTAGTTATATAAAATCTACTATCCTTTTAGAAGATTTACTAAGATTCATACTTATCAAGGACACTATTATTGTGTATAAATAGTGAGCTTGAACATTGTAATCGTTGCACCTTTCTAAGAAATATAACTATGTGTTATTTTCATTGTTTCGTTATTATATTTCCGCTATAATAAACTAAGAAACTGATAACTTGATCAATTCGTAACAATTAACGTCTAAATACTTATTTGTAATTGATTAGCTAGTGTTTGAGATCTTATTGAGACCTAACAACTGGTATTAGAGCAAATAAGATTTAAATTTTAATAAATTTACCAATCTTAAACGATCAATACATAAAATCTCAAATACAATGTCATCATCGTCATCAAACACACCTGCTATGGCTGGAAATGGTATTCCCATTTTCAGTGGCCACAACTTTGCTCACTGGAAACTTAAAGCTGAGTGGCATCTATCCGAAATTCATGAAGAGATGTTGAGAACTGTAACGGATGGACCAATCATTCCAGGACAGCACATTGATGAGGTCAAAGAAGGAGACAAAGTTGTCCAACGTGCAAGGTGGGTTCAAACTCCCAAATCACAGTGGACAGATGTAGACAAACTACTCTTTAATCTGGATCCAAGAGCAAGAAGCATTCTAGGTAATGTTGTATCTGAAAAAATATTCTCCAAGATTGTTGGATGCAGAACTGCTAAAGAAATATGGGTTACTTTAATAGTATCTTATGAAGGAGTCCCAATAGTAAGAGAACAAAGGCTAAACTGTCTGATTAGAAATTATGAAAATTTCTATGCAAAGGATAAAGAAACCTTGGCTGACGTGCATACAAGGTTCCAAGTATTGTTGAATGATCTTTCAGCCTTAGGAATTGATGAAAGAAGATGATGAAATCTGCAAGAAGTTTGTTGACATTTTGCCAAACAAATTTGAATCTGTTATTACATCTCTTGTGGTCAGTGAAAAATTGTCCACCTACAAGCTGCCTGGTCTCTTTGGATTGTTGCTGAATTTTGAAGAAGCTCAAGAGAGGAAAAAGATAAACACAAGAAGGACCACAAGGGATCCAGAAGCTGCATTAGGTGCTACCAGCAAAAGGAATAAAGTAATTATTCTAAAGCTGACTCATCTGAATCTGAGTCACACTCAGACTCCGAATCTGACGATGAATCTGAGGTCAAGAAACTGAAAATTCAGCTTGCTTTGTTGACTATGAAGCTTGAACAGAAGACATGATACAAAGGAAAGAAACCTTTCGATCTGAAGAAGGTGAAATGCTTTAAATGCAATGAATATGGTCACATGGCTGCTGACTGTAAAGTAAAGAATGCTCAGACTGAACACATGGACGAGGTTGCCGAGAGGGCCCAAAGATACCGAAAGAAGTATCTTAAGTACAAGAAAAGAAACAGTTCAAACACACAAAAGCCTCAAACTTAGCAAAAGGCATTCTTTGCTGAAGAATGGCTAGATGAGGAACTGTCTTCTGATGAGGATGAGGAAGTGGTAGATAAATGCTTGATGGCATTTTTAGAAGAAGTGAATGAAGCTGAGAAATCTGGTTCTCAGTTCGAGAAGGATCTGAAGGAAGCTGAGAGACTGAGTTGCAACTCAGACTGGAACAAGTCAAAACTTTATAAGGTACACAATTTTGATACTTATACAAATGAACAAAAACTTCAAATGTTTGAGTATATCTTTGTTGACTTGACCACTAGTTTAGAAGAACAATCTGAATTCAAACAAAAAATAAAAGATCTTGAAAATACCTTGAAAATTAAAGATGATAAAATAATTGAACTAGAAAGTTATAAAGTTCTTTTAAATGCTCAGATTGAAGCTTATAGTGATCTTGCAAAAGAAAATTATAAATTTAGAGAAGAAACTGAGCATTATAAAAGAATTTGTAAATCATGGTGCATATCATCCTTAAAAAATGAAGATTGTTTGAGCAGACAGGTACCCAAACAAGTTCAAGTTGTGTTGGGTGAGGACTTCAGTCTGAAGAAGCATATGACTGAAGAAGAAGAAGAAGCTGAAAAAGCTGAAAGAGAAAAAAATTGTTTTCAAACCAGAAATTCTTCCAAATACTTTCACATATATGAAAGGAGAAAAAATAATGATGTCCAATGCTTTTGTAAAACCTGTAATTTCCCAAGTTTCTAATAAAAGTGATTATTCTCAGACTGAATGTGTTAATTTATCTGAAACTGATAAAAATGTGCATGCTGAAAAAGATTCTGTGCATCTAACTAATAGATTGCCCAAGGTTGTGAGTAAACCTAAGATTCGGCACGCAGTCAGTTCCAAAAGTCTGAACAAAAGTCATGAAACAAAAACTATTGATAAACTGGGGAATCAATTATTGGAACTGACTAACATAGTAAACACTCTAGTCAGGAACAAGTCACCTAATCACATCAGGCCCAAGACTCCTCCTAAGAGAATTTGCTACAATTGTGGGGAAAAAGGGCATGAAGCTGTGTTTTGTAAACAACTGACTCAGTCTAGACCATAGAAAAACATTTTTCAAAAGTCAGTCTCACCAAAACATTGGTCAGCTCCACATAAGTCAGTTTCACCAAAGTCTAGGTCAGTTGCATCAAAGTCAGTTTCACCTCAAAAGCAAAGAAACACTTTTCAATCAAAGATAACGTCTGTGAAACCGACCAAGACTAAGTCAGTTCCATCTCGAGTCAGTCTCAAAGACACTCCATGTAAATATTGTGGTGTCATAGGTCATTATTCTGTTAACTGCATGAAGGAAATAAATAAATGGAACTATACCAGCTCTAAAACTGAACCTGAACTTAAACCTGCTTCAGTTCATGGATCCACTCTAAAGTGGGTGCCTAAAAGGAACTAATACCTTCTATTTTATGTGCAGGATTCACCAAAATGGTATCTAGATAGTGGAGCTTCAAGGCACATGACTGGAATGAAGTCTTTTCTATAAGACTATAAAGAAGAAGATGGGCCTCAAGTGAGATATGGTGACAACGGGGTATCAATGACACGTGGATATGGAAAGATTCATGCTGGAGCTGTCACTTTCAAGAGAGTTGCATATGTGGAAGGATTACAACATAACTTACTAAGTGTGAGTCAAATTATTGATGAAGACCATGAAGTCAAATTCAGGAAGCAAGCTGGAATAATCTAAAGTGCCATGGGAAAACCATTACTACTCGCCAAGAGAGAAAGAGATGTCTTTTGTCTGGATCTGAGTACTGCAAATGATGAGGCTGAGACATGTTTGTTCACAGAAACAAAAGAAGAACCCAATTGGCTATGGCATCGAAGGTTATCCCATTTAAATTTCAAAAACATAAATGCATTGTCAGAAAGTAAATTGGTTAGAGGTCTTCCTGAACTGACCTATACCAAAGACAAAGTTTACTCAGCTTGTGTGCTTGGAAAGCAAACGAAGACTCAATTCCCATCCAAAATGTTGCATTCAATTGATGAACCTTTATTCATGCTACATATGGATTTGTTTGGACCAATTGGGATTGAGAGTCAAGGAGGAAAGAAATACACCGTTGTAATCGTTGATGAAATTACTAGATTTCCTTGGGTTATATTCTTAAGGGCTAAAAGTAATGCAGCTGAGGAGATCACCAGTCTGATCAAAAGAGAACAGCGACAGAAAAACTCTCTTGTTCGCCAGATGAGAAGTGACCATGGAACTGAGTTCAAGAATTCAGTTTTGATAGATTTTTGTGATCAACTAGGAATAGTCCAAAACTTCGCCTTAGTTCGAACTCCTCAACAAAATGGAGTTGCAGAGAGAAGAAATACAACACTAATTGAAGCTGCCAGAAGAATGATGTGTTATGGGAACATGAAGATAAACTTCTGGGTTGAAGCTGTGAACACTGCCTGCTTTACACAGAATAGATCCATCATCGTGAAGAGACATGGAAAGACAGCATATGAACTGTACCATAACAAGGTTCCTTCCATTCATTATTTCCATATCTTTGGAAGTAGATGCTATATTCCAAATAAAAGGGACTTGTTGTGTAAAATGTCCCCTAAAGCTGATGAGGGACTGTTCGTTGGATACTCAAGCATTGCAAAGGCATTCAGAGTCTACAATGAAAGAAGAAAAGTTGTAGAAGAGAGCATTAATGTCACTTTTGATGACACTACTCAGTCTGACAAAGATGAATCATCATCACAGACTGACATAGACACTATCAATCAAATTTGTGATGAATTACTTGTAACCACATTTGAAGCTGACTCTCAGGCTACTGATCAGGATAATGCAAACGCCCATCAACATCAAGCATCTGACACTGAACCCGATGAAGCATCATTCCAGCGTGTCCCTGATGTTGAAAATACTGAGTCAAATGAAACTGATGAGACTCAGACTGACACGCCTCAGTCTGACCAAACTCAGCTCCAAACCACTCAGCCTGATGACACTCAGACTGATGATACTCTGACTCAAGTAGAGACAGTTTCCCACAATGAGATAGGAAACATCAAGACTGTCAAGGGACATCCCATCTCGTCAGTTATTGGTTCATTAACCGAAGGTGGCAAAACGAGACGAAAGACTGCCACAACTAATTTTTGTTTCTACACCAATTTCTTGAGTCTGATGGAACCAAAGAAGGTTGAAGAAGCTTCATTGGACGAAGACTGGGTTGATGGTATGCAAGAAGAGCTTGTAGAATTCATAAGAAACAAAGTTTGGACAAAGGTCCCACGTCCTCTGTTTAAGACCATTATTTGACTTAAATGGATCTTTCGAAATAAATATGACAAAAATGGAGTGATGATCAGGAATAAAGCTCGAATTGTGGCTCAAGGATACAAACAAGAAGAGGGCATTGATTATGATGAAACATTTGCTCTAGTGGCATGAATTGAAGCAATTCACCTATTCTTAGCATATGCAACATTTAAAGACTTCTTGGTGTATCAAATGGATGTGAAAAGTGCATTCATGAATGGTGATCTACAAGAGGAAGTCTATATCAAGCAACCTCCAGGTTTTGTTGATCCTAACTTTCCTGATCATGTGTTTAAATTAAACAAAGCCTTATATGGTCTCAAACAAGCTCCTAGAGCTTGGTATGATACTCTGTCTGACTTTCTTCTTAAAAACAATTTTAAAAGAGGATCAATTGATAAAACATTGTTTATCAAAAAGGAAAATGGTCATGTGATTTTGGTACAAATATATGGTGATGACATTATATTTGGATCCACAAATGAGAAGTTGTGTACTTGGTTTTCAAAATTAATGTGTAGTGAATATAGAATGAGTATGATGGGAGAACTTACTTTCTTTCTTGGCTTACAAGTAGAACAAAAGAAAGATGGAATTTTCATAAATCAAAGTAAATATGTTCATGATTTAGTAAAGAAATTTGGTTTTGAAACATGTTCTGAAAATGAAAACACCAATGAGTACTTCTGATAAGTTGCATAAAGACTCACATGGCAAGTCAGTGTGTCAAGCTACTTATAGAGGTTTGATTGGCTCTTTGCTTTATTTAACTGCTAGTAGACCTGACATCATGTTTTCCACATGTCTATGTGCACGTTATCAAGATGACCCCAAGGAATCCCATCTTAAAGTTGTCAAAAGAATTTTCAGATATCTTAAGGGTACACCAAACCTTGGCCTCTGGTACCCTAAAGATTCTGGTTTTGAATTAATTAGCTACACAGATGCAGATTATGCAGGATGTAGACTGGACAGGAAAAGTACATCAGGAGGATGTCAGCTTCTGGGAGGAAAGCTCGTCAGCTGGTCTAGTAAGAAGCAAAATCCAGTGGCAACTTCCACAACTGAGGCTGAGTATGTGGCTGCAGGGAGATGTTGTGCACAACTACTATAGATGCAACACCAATTGGCTGATCTTGAAATCAAGATTCAAAACACCCCTATCATGTGTGACAACAAGAGTGCAATTCAAATCACTGAGAATCCAGATTTCCACACCAGGACCAAACACATTGAAATACGACATCATTTCATTCGAGACTGTGTGGAGAAAGGCAAGGTCAGACTGGAGTTTGTAGCCACTAATGATCAACTGGCATACATCTTCACGAAACCTCTGAGTGAGGACATGTTTTTCTATTTGTTAGGGGAAATGGGCATGTTAAATCCTTAATTTGTCAAAATCTTAAATCTCAAGCTGACCTCTTAGTCAGCTTGTGCAATTTCAGTCTGACTTGTCAGTCAAGACATGATCGTTCAGTCTGATCAAAATTCTCAGACTGCATGTAAATTTCGTAAATATCTTTCAAATTTTGTTTTATTTTCTTTCTTTAGTCTATAGAGTTTTTCTTTTATATTGATAAATTTTTTTATTATTTTAATTTTTTTTAAGGGTCATAATTGTCAATAAGTCTAAATTACATGGATTAAATAGAAAAGGTTACTTAAATTTCGCTCCTTCAATTTATATTCAACTTAATTTCAAATTTTAACCTAATTGTTCTTTTCTCTAATCTTCTGCTCGAAGTATTATCAATGGCGGATGCAAATATGATTCTTCACGTTACTGCTCGTATGATTCCAGGTGCAGATTTTCAAAACAGGGTACAAATCAAGGACAACAACAGAGTTGCCAATGCTGATATTCCCGCCAATCGCCAAAACAGGGGTTTTGAGCAACTGATTCAATACATGAAGGCACATCCCCTATATGGAGCTTACTTTTGTGACACGGTGATGTACCCACCGGTGTTGTGTGAATGGTGGTACACATGCACTGCTAATGAGGAAAAGACTGCCCTCACTGGCACCTATAATGATGGCAGACAGACGATCACCATCACTGAGAAGATGATACGCGCAGCTTTATTACTTCCCACCATTGAGGAAGCAGGTGAAGGAGGATTCCAGGCCAAACTGACTAAACAACAAGCTCGAGCTGAGGCCTTTCCCTTGATTGGTCAGCCTGAAATCCAAGGAGTAATTCAGTACAAATTCTTTACTGGGAAATGGAAGTTTTTATTTTCCAGTATCACAAGGTGTTTGGGGGGTAAATCTGGAAGTTTGGATCAGATGAACGAATTTGAAACCAATCTGTTTCATTCTATGGTAATGTCACACCCCGCTATAGCGGAAACACGGAATGTGAGAGCTGGAATATCATTACACGGTCATAAGCAAATTTAAACGATTCAAGTCATTTCATTAAAATAATACATAGTTCAAAGTTTAAATCAACCAAGCAGTTCATAAGTTAAATTCAAGTACAAATACAAAGTTTCAAAATAAATTCCCAAAATAGAAAGGTCTTTCCCAAGTGCGCCTCACGTAACCATAGTGACCCTTCCTTGCCAAGCATCCCGACACTTACACTAATTTCCTGAAACATAAGATAAAGTGTCAACTACATAAAGTAGTGAGTGAGTTACAGTTTAGAGTTTCAATAAAAGTTTCCAAAAATAGAATGTACATAAGATAGTACGTCGTAAGAAAAGGAACGGAGCGACGTTAGAACACATATATGTAAATAGTAAAGAGGTTTTGTACACACGCAACTAAAACAAATAAAACTCGTATAAATAAGGTGGTAGCTGAATCCAGGCGCTAAAAAGGGTAAATGCGTAGGGAGTATGTGCTTAACTAAATTAGTAACTCGTATCAATCACTTGGCATAATATAAATAGTAAGTATACACTAAACCGATTGTGTGGTCCTGATCTAGCCCAAAAATGTTTCAATAAGTTTCCAACTGAATCTTAGTAATATGTACTTGAGTCGCTAACCCTGAGTAAGGAGTGACCGCTCCTAAGTATCTATACCCATAATACTAATGGCTATTGCTAATAGTGTATAAAGTTCCTGAACCAAAAACGCGCAATTGAACATGGTTTCCAAAAATAGCAGTAAGCACTTACGGGTTTATATTTTCATCAAGGATTGGTCGCTAACAAGTATCCTAAATTTAGTTAACCGGCTAAGGCATCAACACATATACGCATAATAGTTTCACAAGTTTCCAAGTTTCCCAAAGTTTCAAAGTTTCCAAAGAGTTTCAAGTTTCGTACAAGTTTCCAAAGTTTACAAGTTTCATAAGTTTTAAAATGTCTCAAGTTTCCAAGGTTTCAATAAGGTTTCAAAAGCACCAAGTTTCACACAAGTTTCTAAAGAGCTTAATAAAGTTGCAAAAGTACCAAGTTTCCAAATGTTTCAACAATTCGCAAATAGTTTCAAAGTTACAAAGCATATAATATTATGTTTCCCCCAAATAATGTTTAAAAGTACAAAAGTAAAAAAAAGTGGGGTTGTAACTCACGGTTTGCGAAGACAAAAGATATGAACTATCACGAACGAAGCGAAACGCGTCGGGAATCACAAATGACCTAAAACACATGAATGTTGTACAAGTTTTATTAGTATAATTTGAGTTATGTTAAGTTCCAATTTAACATTTTAAATTCCCAACTTCTTATACTTAGATTCTGTCCCAAAGGTTATTACGGAAAAATTATATGAATAAGTGTGTTCGTGTACGTTTTATAGTCCGATAAGTCCAAATAAGTCCAAATAAGTCCAAAAAGTGTTCAAGTTCAATGTCAAAGTGTATAAGTCCCGAAATATTAAGTTACTGAATTTAGGGTATATTTTACGGTGAAATTTGGGCAGCGCTTCCGCGCTATAAAATTTAAGTCCATTTTCAAAACACTTTCCCGCTTTAAAATACGCAATATAACCAATACGAACGATAATATACATGTCTCAATTCCATAAGCTTTTCTAATCAGTTTCTTTGTCAAAAACAGTGAGTTTTACAAAATATATATTCTGTGATAACTTAGTTTAGCTTATTTTCACGTTTAAAGCTTTTAAAACGACAAATATGATGTACAGCAGCATTCAGGCGGCGGCTGGAGACACTCAGCCGCCGGCTGGGCTTTAGCCGTCGGCTGAGAACCTTCAGCCGCCGGCCAAGAGCCTTCGGCCAGTTTCAATATTACGTTATTTTTCGATTTTTAGGTTGTTTAACGGTTAGATTCGACATGCAAGCTGTTATTTATCAAATATATGAGTTTTTAGAGTAAAAACACTGTTTCTTTTAGATTTATATGTTAAAAGTGTAGATCTAGTGTAAAAACCCGTTTTTGAGCAAGAAAACGTTTTAGATCTTTATAAAAACATATTTTCAGGTTATGGATCTTACATGCAAGCAAAGATTTAAGTAAAAAGGGTAAAATAAAGGAGTTCTACCGAAGGAAAATGCTTTGGATCGGTTGGATGAGATTTGGCTTCAAAAACTTCTTCAAAACCCGATTTAAACCTTTCCTTTTGATACCCCTTACTCTTGGAACGATTTTGATGGATTAAGTGGTCGATTTTTTAGGTTTATGGACTGTTTTGATGAAGAAATATTTCTGGATTTGTTATGAGTTTAGAGAGAATTTCTAAAGAGAGAGTTATGTGTGTGTTTTGTGTGTGTTATTTTGAAATAGGTTTGAAATGAAAATGAAAGTGGAATTAGGGGTGATGTTACTGCCCTTGGGAAGCCAAATGGCAGTAACTATGGTCCAATCCCGGATTTAATTCGTTGCCCAATCAAAAGACATGCAAAAATGACTCATCAAGGCACAGTCAGCTGGATCCAGCCGCCGGCTGGCCATATTCAGCCGCCGGCTGGATGGAAAATCCAGCTTTTTGACGTTTTAAGTTTTCTGTTATAATTAGTTAAGGACTAGAATCTTTTTAGTTTCCGTTGTGAACTTAGTCAAGTTCTTGTATTGTTTATTTGGTGTTAGGATTTATAAGTTGATTCCGACTTTTGGTTCCGACAATAAAAGACACGACAATTATGAACCCGAACAATATGAACACGACTAAAAGAGTAACTAGGGAATCGAACCGATTAAGTAACTGAGAATCACCTGAAATTTAGACGGTTGTCACAGGTAACGGGTCGACGAATCTCTTATTCACAACTATATTTTGAAGAGATTCTCTCCTTTGCCTTGAAAACGAAAAGACCGAATGATGTTCCATTCATTCGTGTCCTCTCACTGAGTTTTGAGGAGGCTCTGGGAAAAGAGGCATATGAGCAGCTTGACCAAACCTTTTACGTATGCCCTCTTCCCAGGCTGACTCCAAAGATTTTTACCTATATCAATATCACTTAGGCTGAGCCAGGGTTAACCCCAGTTATGCTTCAGTGGATTGAAAATCCTTTTATCGATCATGAACTCACTGACTATGACGAGTCACACTCAGAAGAGCAGCCCGAAAGAATTGTCGAACATTTGGAGGTAAATATTCCAGCTGCCGATGCTGAGGTGGAAATAAGTGGGGCAGGGCACGATGAGGCTGACCAAGGTATGGATATCACTCTTTCTCTTCCTGAGTCTGAGAGTATCCCCTCTCAGTCTGAGCAGTCCACTACTCAACTTGATGTCTTAGCTACTCAAGCGACCAATCTGATAAACTCACCCAGTTCATTTGAAAAAGCACTCACATCAATCCCCACTGTAAATCAAGCACTAATGGATTCACTTTTCCATGAGGCTGAGAGTTCTAAACTCCCCTTCAGTGCTGTAGATCAGACCAGTCTCCCTCTGCTAGAGCAAGAGCTGGATCTGACTACCATGACTACCCAAAGCCCCCCTAGCACAGTCAACTTGGAGAAACACGTTGCTGCTGCCACACTGACACATGTGGTAAGCATTGAAGACGATATTCCACTCCTGAATATCCCTGTACCTAGTATGGGACCACCCCCTTCAGTTTCAAAGCCAGTTTCAAAGGCTATTTTCACTAGCTCTATGCTAGTTCACGATAAGGTAGCATCAAATCTCTCACACTCTTATGCACAAGTCGCCAATGCCTCACTTCCCAACCTGAGTGAGGTACAGACTTCCTTTTCTATGGCTAAGGATCATTCTCCTAAACAACAGGGAGGGAGTGAATCTGTACCAACTGGTTCAATTCCTACTGTTACAATTCTTCCTCAGTCTGAGGTTGCTTTGACTGTCCCTGTGCTGTTACAAGCCATTAAGGACTTGTCAACTCAGTTTGATGTCAAGCTGAGTGCAATGCAGACTGAGTTGCACGCTCTGAAAAGTCACAATACTGAGGAGATGAAGGAGTTGAAGGAAATGGTGTTGAAGCTGACTTCTGAGATCAGCATGCTGAGAAAGGGGAAACAGGTTGCTGCGGGTACACAAGGGGATGCTCAGACTCAGGGGGAGAAAATAGTTATACCAACTGATGAGTCTGACCTTCCCAAGCACGATTTAAAAAGAAAGAGGGAAGAAGGGGAGAAGAAGTACTACAAGACTACCAGATTCAACCTGAAAACAGGTCAGTCTGAAGTGTTTTATGAAGCTGACTACAGTGACCTTTCAAGCAGTGAATCTGAGAAAGAAGATAAGAAAGGAAAAGGCAAAGTCGGAAAAGCTGGAACTGACAGTGATACTGACCCACCCACTGAGGAAGAGATTGAAATGGAAGAGCCCCCAAATGTACAGTCTGAGATAGAAATTGAAATACAGAAAAGAAGAGATGAAGCTGAGAAACTGGCTAAGCTTCAGAGGTATGCTCACAATTCTGGAATGACTGTTGAGAAATACAAGGAGTATGTCAAAGGGTTGTATATGGAGAAATTTGATGAAAATCCACAAGACCAGTCAATGAAAGCAGTTGAAAATCTTGAAGCTGAGATGAAGGAAGAAGAAGAGTTGGCTATTGAAGAATAACAGCTGAGGGTTGAAGCTGACAGATTAATGGCTAAACAGGTGTTGAGAGAAGAAGCAAGACTTGACTATATTGAGTCAAACTTTACACTGAGAAGGAACAAGAATAAAATCCAAAACTTAGACTGTGTAGATACTGGAGGATCTGACCTCATGCTAGTTTGGTATCATAAAGAGGGATCATTTAGGGTTGGAGTACACAGAATGCACACATTGGGGTTAGAAAAATGGAAAGAGATTGCCAGTATGAGCTCAGGAATAACTAACATTGCTCACAGAATGGATGTAAAAAGAGAAGTTGTCTCAAATGTCAATGTAGCCCATGTGCTGAATCTGATGTCAGAAGAGGATTATAGGGCATTTTGTACTATCTATAGGGTGAGAGCTGGGGCTAAAGCTCTTGGTCTGGAAACAAGCTACATGCATCCTGTTCCAAAAGGTGTCATATTCCAAGACAAGACTTATGTGAAGACTGAAAAACATGAGGGCTTGTGTTATGTTGATTGTGGGGGAGAGGAATGTTTCCAAGCCAAAGACAGACTGAATATGGCCTCCATCTACCATTGCATTGCTCTGCTTAGAGAATGTGAGTCTGATCAATGCCTCCCCTTCCGAATGAAGCTGATTAGTTGGTTATTTAATAACCTTAGAAGAATATAAGAAATGGGGACTTTGATGGACAAGGTGGATCTGATCAAGAAAGAGTATCAAATGCTCTTCCATAAATCTGATGCTGAAATGGAAAAACTGATTGATTGGAAAACAGAGAGGTTGAAATGGGCAAAAGAAGTGAACAAGCCTACGCCATGGGAGATGCCATTGAAGAAGAAAATATCGGTCAAGAGGAGGAAGTAATGTGTTTTATGTATCTTTTTGTTCACAAACAGTGTTTAGTAAACAATTTTTGTTTGTGTTTATTTTTGGTGCATGAATTGTAAAAGACTTTAATTCAAACAGATAGGGGGAGATTGTTGGGAAAATCAACGATTTAACCCAAGTTAATAAATCTGTTTATTAAAGTCTTAGTCTAAGTGATTTGAGTCTAAGTAACTCTGAGTCTGAGTGACTAAAAGCAACTAAGGCATTATGGAGCTGACTACTCAGCTTCATAAAGAAACGTAATGCTTTAATTTAGGTATGTTAGTTAGTTAAAATCTTCTATCCTTTTAGAAGATTTACTAAGATTCATACTTATCAAGCTCACTATTATTGTGTATAAATAGTGAGCTTGAACATTGTAATCGTTGCACCTTTCTAAGAAATATAACTGTGTGTTATTTTCATTGTTTCGTTATCATATTTCCGCTATAATAAACTAAGAAACTGATAACTTGATCAATTCGTAACAATTAACGTCTAAATACTTATTTGTAATTGATTAGCTAGTGTTTGAGATCTTATTGAGACCTAACAAAAAGTCACTTCATTTTAAAAATTAAATATCTTTTAAATTATAAACTTTTACGAAATAAAAAAGATACCGTTAGAACGGGTATTTAATTCTCTTTTAGAAAAATATGAACTTTTTTAATTTTAAAAACTTTTTTTTTATATATATACACTGTTGAATATACTACAAATTTTGAATTTTTCAAAAACTGTGTGTATACACTGATAAATACCACCGTATACATTTGTGTATACATATGTATTCAGTGGTGTATATATGGTTAAAATGTAGGTCACGAACTATTTAATACGCCGGTGAATAGAAGTATATGCAGTTATGTATACATATGTATTCATCTATCAGTATAAGGTTCGAATGTGTTTTTGGTGAATTAGTATATACACTAGTGTATATTTTGTATATACAATGGCGTATATAATGAAACCCACCAAAAAAAAGTCGTCAAAAGTATATCAAGTGGGTACTCGTTGGAAAGATAATTAAATGTTTGTTCTAATGGTGTATTTAGTCTTTCTTAAAACCTAGTTATACTCTAGATATGTGACAGGACCTGTAAGCTCTCTTACTCGGTGAATCGAATAAAACAGGTCATGATGAGGAATCTCATGACCTGAGTTGAATCAAAAGGAAGCAAAAATTAAAATTGAAAGAACTGATAGATGTATAGGCTAAACTGTTTAAGATTTCATTGATAAAGTGAATCGGTTGAACATGCAGTTACAACTGACAGTTTAAGCTCAACGACACTCAAGATGAGTTCAAGTTCAAATACAACTGAATCTATCAACCTATCACCCTATTTATAGAAATCTAAACATACAAATTAAATTAAATAATGAGTCTTCATCTTAATATTAGTTTTGAGGAAGTTCACTTCAATTCGAAGTCAAAGTCTTCATCCCCGAAATAATATCTTCAATGTTGACTTGTGTTGACTTAAGTTATCTTCAGCTTGAAATCAGTTCGGATGAACTTCATTCAGTTCGAGTGAACTAACATGTTCCCCGGAACTAAAATCTTCACTTCGGATTATTCATGTTTTTGTTCGGATCTTCCCCGAACTTAAAACATCTTTATTCAAGTACCCTTTTAAGACTTCATAGCTTCATCTAATTAATTCGGGTCCCAACAATCTCCCCCTTTGATGATGTTATGAGTCTTAATTATGTTGAACTTATGATTATCCATGGTCAGCTTCATCCAATTCTTTCTCTTGATTCTTCACAATCAGATACTCCATGGTAAGCACTCAACCAGCAGCAAATAATGAGTTTTCTTCCCATCATAGGCCAACCTTATATTTCTCAAGTGAAATGATTCAGATGACAGAAGCAAGTAATTCCATAATCTCTCTACACTTACTCTTCGAAGTAATCACCGGAACACTTGCTTCTTCATACTGATTGTCACACCCCGCTAAAGTGGAAACACGAGATGTGAAGAGCAAAGAATCATTTCACGAGTTATACCAAAAGTCAACGGTTCAAGTCATTTAAATTGAAGTTGAAAAAGTATCAATGTTCAAAAGATACAACAAAGATTCGTAAGTTTAACACGACAAATACATAATAAAGTATTTTAATAAAAATTCCCAAGTAACAAAGGTCTTTTCCCGAATTACACTTCACATGACTAGCTTGACCCGCCTGAGCAATGCACTTCATGACTTACGCTTAGTTTCCTGAAACATGAGATAAAGTGTCAACTACAAAAAGGAGTGAGTGAGTTACAGTTTAAGTTTCTCGGCAAAAGTTTCGGTTAGTATATAAAAGTAAAGAGTTTCCCAAAAGGGGGGGGGGGGGGGGGGGGGGGGGTTAGCGGAGAAAGTCGCTTAAAGTTTATATACTTTTAAAGTTTCGAAGTAATGGGCGAATCAATCGCTAAAAGAGTTGCGGAATCAATCGCTAAAAGAGTTTATATATGCGTATAAGTAACTAATTAGATTCTTGTATCAACCTCTTGGCATTCTATAACTTAAGTGTTCACACTAAACCAATTGTTCAACCGTGAGGCCCCTTACCCCGCCTATCCTACGGGGAGTATAAAAGATCATAATAACATGTACTTAGACTGCCATCTAAGCAAGGAACGGTTCTTTCCTAAGTATCGATACCCATTATTACTAGACGGCTCAGAAGTTAATAGTGTGTAAAGTTCTAAAAAGCAGATGGGCACTTAAGTAATTTTGTTTCAAAAAGATAGTAGGCACTTAAGAATCGCGTTATAATCTCATCAAGGGTTGGTTTCACATACAAGTAATCAATAACTAGTTTAGCCAAAGTTTTTACACATAAAAGTTTCATAAGTTTCGAAAATAGATCAATAGTTTCATATAGTTTCCAAAAGTTCACAATAGTTACATAAGTTTGTAAGAGTTTCCAAAGGTTCGCAAAAGTTTCATAAGTTCATAAAAGTTTCAAATAGTAAGTAGCCAATAAGGGAGCAAGCCGATAAGTTTAAATATGTGAATAGCCAATAAGGCAATAAAGTGTTTTTACGCATATGAGTTTCACAAAGTTTCCAAAATTATTCAATAGTTCATATAATTTCAAAAGATACCCAATAGTTGTACAAGTTCACAAAAAGTTTCCATAGGCAAATATTTCGTAGATTCATTGTACGTAAAGTAAAAGTTCATAAAACAGTTGCACGTAAGAGATATAGTTCAAAACAGTTTGATCTCATGTCTCCCCCAAAAAGAGTACTTAAAATACGAAAGTAGAGTGGGGTGTAACTCACGGATTGCGAAGATAAGAACTCGGAAAAACGGTCGGAAATGAGAGTCGGGAATCACGGAACGCCTAAGGATACCAAGATTGTTCAAGTGTTATTATTATATTAGTTATTATACATAATAAATAATAGATGTAATATTTGTTATAATGTATAATGTAATATAGGTAAATTTTAGTTAAACTTTAAGTGTCAAGGTCCAATTTGTCCAAGTATAGTCCGAAACGGTTATCGTTTTGTTTTAGTCCAAAAGTCAAAAGTTAATGTTATTGTTATTATGTTAAATATGTTTTGCTTGCTAAAGTTTCTTATATTTTCTAACAAAATTTGGGCAGCGCTTCCGCGCCCAAATTTTTATGTCCAAAATACAAACCACTTTCCCGCTTACAAAACACATATACATACGTAACATATTTAAAATGTTCATTTTAGCATATTAAGTCCAATACAAGTCACCAATATTATTGCCTTTACCAACTCAGTCATATATATTAAGTCTCGAAAAAATTCAGCGGTGTAAACAAACTCAAAACGGCCAAAACAACGATTTTCGGGAAGGGCATCGGCTCCGTGCGCCGCACTGGGCAGGTGTGCGGCGCACTGCCTGCTATCCTTTCCCTCTTTTGTGTTTTTCTTGCGAAATCGATTATGTAAGTGGTAGATCTTGACATGAAATGGTTACAAACCTTATTAGTCATCATTTTCTCAGTTTATATGTAACTTTTAACCATAAAAACAAAGATCTAAGCATCATTTTAATATAAACCCGTTTTTGTATAAAAATGGTTATAAAACTTCATCAAAACTTGTTTTTATAGTTTAGATCATACATGCAATGAGTTATATTAGTAATATAAGCAAAAAAGAAGATTTCTACCGGACGAAAATGCTTGGATGGTGTTTTAGAAGAGTTTGAGCTCCGATAACGGTAGAAAAGCTTTTTAACCGAAATCCTTTGCTTCCTTTTGCTTCCTCTTGATGTTTGGACGATTTTTAATGCTTGGAAAGTGGATTTATGTGGCTGTAAATGGCTGTATTTTGAGATGTTCTTGAGAGAAAATGGAGAGAAATGAGAAAGTGTGGGTGTATGTGTGTTTTTGGTGTGTGTTTGTGTTTTTATAAAATGAAAAATGAAAATGAAAGAAAAGGAAAGAGGTGACTAATAATGGCCTATGGTCTGCAAAAATGCAGTACTTGAGTGGTAAAAATCGGGTTTAATTGAATTAGTTTTTATAAAATCGAGATAAGAAATAAAACTTAAAATTTTTTGGAACTTCACGTCCAGTGCGTCGCACTGGTGGTCTGTGCGGCGCACTCATCAGTTTTCAGTATTTTTCTGATTTTTCGCTTTTTACGTTTTGCTTCGTTGAACCTTTTTGTTAACTAAAAGTTCTTAATTATGATACGTTATGAACTTAGGAAAGTTCATTAGGTGTTTTCTTGGTATTAGGACTTATATAAATTGATTCCGGGTGTGATTCCGACAATGACGCGTTTCCGGTTATGAACAGTTAAAGACAGAGACAGACAATTAAGAGTCATAGAGTATAAAATTGCACCTGGAAATTGACGGTTGTCACATTCTCCCCGGGTTGAAAGAAATTTCGTCCCGAAATTTAGTTCGTACCTTCATGGAGGAATGATCTTGAACAGATGTGGATATTCCTGACGGATTGGGTCCTCACGTTCCCACGTGAATTCGTGACCATGTCGGGAATTTCCACCGAACTTTTGACAATAGGAATACGACTTTTCCTGAGTTGTTTGACCTCTCGGTCAACACTCTCAAGCGGTTCCTCAATGAAATTGAGTTTGTTATCGATTTTGACCTTGTCAAGGGGGATGACGATGGTCTCCTCAGATAGACACTTTTCGAGTGTGAAACATGGAATATATATGAACGTTTGAAGGAATCTGGGGGATCTGAAGGTGATAAGCAATCGGACCGATATGTCCTAAGGCTTAGTTTGGACCGGTTTACCTAGGGCTCAGTTTGCCGCGTTTCCAGAAGCAGGCTATCCCTTTCCCATGGCGATATCTTGGGAAGTATTCTATCGCCATCTTGGGACTCGAGGGGTTTTTTCTGGTTGGTTACGTAGCTCTTCTGCCGGGTACGGGATGCTTCCAGTCTTTCACAGATGGAAGAAGACGTCAAACCTTGCAAGTTGTCAATCGTCAGCTTCTAGCCAACAGGGCGGTGACCGGCACTTGCGTCCATACAGGGCCTCAAAAGGTGCGCACTTGATGTAGGCACAGTGGACGTTGTCATAGGTGAACTCGACCAGAGGGGAGGTGAGTATCTCGACTTCCTACGAAGGAAACTACACACGCTCTAAGCATCTCTTCAAGCGTTTGGATCGTCCTTTCACTCTGACCATCGGTCGGAGGGTGGTATACGGTGATGAGGTCTAGTCGCGTCCCTAGCGATTTTTGAAAGGCATTCCAAAAAGACGGGACGTAGATCGACTATCCTTATCGGAGATGATGGAGAGATGTGCTCCGCGAAGGGAGACGATCTCGTTGATGTAGATTTTGGGGGGGGGGGGGGGTTCGGTATTCCGCCTTGACCTTGGAGCAAGTGAGGCACTTGGCTATATACAAGGTGATATCCTTTTTCATGCCCGGCCACCAACAATATTCTCGGGGATCCTTGTACAACACGTCGGATTCCGGGTGGATGGAATATCGAGATCGGTGGCCCTCTTCAAAAGGAGTTTACGAAGATTCTCGGATTTCGGATTTCATGCTCGGACCTTGACGTAGTGGGTTACGTCTGGTCTGAGTTCGAATTCCTTCTTGGTTGGCCACATGACCAAGGAAATGTACTTCTCGGAGCAAGAATTCACACTTCGAGAATTTGGCGTACAATTTCTGATATCGGAGGAGTTCTAGAATGAGCTTAAGGTGTTTCGCATGATCTTCTTTGTTCCTGGAGTATATGAGAAAGTCGTCTATGAATACGATTACGAATGTGTCCAAGTATGGTCAACACACTACGTTCATTAGGTCCATGATTACTGCTGGTGCGTTGGTTAGACCAAATGGCATGACGGGGAATTCATAATAGTCGTATCGAGTTCGAAATGCGGTTTTAGGAATGTCGGTTTTTACCGACACGAACCTGATGATAATCTGGGCGGAGGCCTACCTTTTAGATGTAAGTTGTTTCCAGCAACTGTTCGAATAGGTCGTCGATCCTCGGGGGTGGTTGTCGGTTCTTGACGGTCAGCTTGTTAAGTTCGCGACAATCGGTGTACAAGCGGAGGGATCCGTCTTTCTTTTTGATAGGGGGAAATGGGGCTCTCGCGGGGGGGGGGGGGGGGGGGGGGAACGAACTCGGATGAATGAGATCGTGGTTTAAAAGTTCATGCGGCTTCTTTGGCAGCCCTTGCATCTCGGGTGGTGCTAGACGGCATGGTGTCTTGGAAACCGGTGTTGTGTCAGGAACGAGGTCTATTCGGAATTTCCACTTGTCGATGCGGCGGTAGCCCAGGCAAATCCTCAAGAAAGACTCTGGGTGATCCTTGACTACAGGAATGTCTTGGACTCGGCTTTCCTTAGGTTTACGTCTGGCGACATGGGTGAGGGATGCGTCGTAGTCCTTCTCGAGATACTTGCGCCTTTTTAAGGAAGGCATGTTGCGAAGTTGTCATTCAGGTTTGTCCTCCTGAACGACGAGAGTTCTACTTTCTGAAAGGGGGAATACGGATGAGTTTGTCGAAACAGACGGTCTCGGCTTGTAAATGAGATAACCAGTCCATTTCGACGATAACGTCAAAGCTTTCCAGTTCGATAGGAATTAGATTGATGGGGAAGGTTTTTGTCAGATGGGTGTATCGAACATCCTAAGATTGTATTCATGGCTTCGAACTCTTGACCGTTGGCATATTCGATAGTGAGCTACCCTTAAGAACTTTAGATCCTAGGTAAATGAGGGGTCTAAATTCTAAGGAGACAAAGCTTTTTTCAGCTCCGGAATCGAATAGCACGGAAGAAAAAAATGGGAATTTATAGAAAACGTACCCGTAACTGTATTGGGGTCCGGACGTGCCTCCTTGGCTGTGATTGCGAGAGTACTGAAAGTTTCCGTGGTATGCGCTATGGGGCAAGTCCCACGGAGGTGTTGGTCGCTCCCGCACTCGAAGCACGCCGGTTTCCGACCCTGGTTGTTTGCCTTGCCTTGGCAGTACTTGGCAAAATGGCCCACCTTCTGGCATTTGAGACATGTTGGGCAGTTACCGGAGTGGTGAAAGTTGCACTTGTCGCATCTCGGGTGCGGTCCAGAGTAGGTTTGGGTTACGGTTGTGGGTTTCTTGTTGATGTTTCTCCATGTGGGTTGATGATGAACCTTCCTTTTCTTACTCTCCCTTAGCTGGATGCGGGCTGGAGGGAAAGGGAGGCTGTTGGTTCCAAGGTTCTCGTCCTCATCCTGTTGGATTGGTACAGGAGGGAGAAGGGGTTTATTGTTTCCGAGGTGTTCACCTTCTTCTTGTTTGATGGTGGCTGGGAAGAAGGGAAGGTTATGGTCATGGTTGCCCTCTGGGTAGTCGACGTTGGTGTTGTCGTCCCCGAGAGTCCCGTTGTTGACCCCAGCGATGATCTGGGCAATCATGCTTGGGAGTGCCGCTTTGAACTGCGCAGTGATCTGCTCGGCTATAAGGTCAACGCGACTTCTCTTGGGAGGCATGGTTCTGCAACGGAAAGAAGGAACTAGTTTAGAACGCACGAATAGGAATTAGCGATAAGAATTTAACTCAAGGATTAATAGCAACAAATACACAGGAGTAATATGGACGGATAATTAGCACATGCACGATGATGATTCAAGCGATAACAATAGAATGGTTCAATGACAATATCATGGTTCACACGACAACGGCAAGTATAGACAATAAAGGTTGAAAATGTCCATTAATAATAATAATGAGTCAAGTACATAGTTTGGAATAAGAAAAAGAGAGTACGAGTACGATATAAAGGAAATAAAATAATAATGGCTTTGGGTTGTGTTCAATGGAAAATTACAACTCGAGCCTTTGGTACAAATACAAAGGAAATCTGATTAATGACGCCTCTCAGAAACATCTTGGAGACAATGACCGCCAACAGAGTCCCCATGATCAGACACGCCCCAACGAGACGCTGCACAGTTCGTGCCGTGGCTCGGGTCGATGCGATGACTCGCAACGACTGCTCGGACAACTGATGCGCAACATCGGTGACTTCGCTGATGAGGAACCCCTGCTACTGGGTCTCCTCTGCAAGTCCCCGAACCTCTCGGTGGAAGTGCAAGAATGTGTCTGGCGGGGAAGACTGAAGGGTAGGTGGAATCATAGGTCGGGAGGGTCCGACCTCTTGGGCATGTCGCCTCTCCTCTAGGAACTAACGTTCCGAATGGTACCGATCCATGGTCGGTGTACGCGAGACACCCACGTACAGATCCCTGAACGGCATATGGAGAGGAGCGGGTCGAGACGAACCAGACTGTGTCCGACCATCCTATCCGGCAGACGGCCAGGGAGGATGACCTGCTTACGCGCAGTAAACCTAGAGCGGGGCCCTTGGAACGGCGGTGATACTGTAACGGGCGCTGGTGGAGGAGGTGGTAGTACAGTCCTCGGGCTGGACCCGATACTGCTGCTGATCGCCATCGACGTATCCTCCGTCGGGTCGGTCTTCTGGTGACGCTGACTTTCGGATGCCGTGTGGCCCTTTGAAGGTTCGCGCGATGGGGAAACGGCTCAGGAGGGGATCGTGACTGAGATCGAGAAGGTGATCGCGAACGGGATGACTGCGACGTGACGGATCTGAGAATATCGAGTTACACAAGTACGGGGGAAACTAAAAATAGGAAAAACGTAAGTAAAATGCATGCACAGGTCAGTTATGTGAGAATCGGGAATTGATAAGACCGCGAATTTTTCATCCCAAAAACCGTTAACGATAGCAACTCCTTTTTTGTTCTTGCATAATTCATTTTGAACTATGCATGGTTGATCAAGTCACGCATAGTTGAAAAAGATAATCAAGCAATTGCGGAAAATAAATTCCCAAGTAACAAAGGTCTTTTCCCGAATTACACTTCACATGACTAGCTTGACCCGCCTGAGCAATGCAGTTCATGACTTACGCTTAGTTTCCTGAAACATGAGATAAAGTGTCAACTACAAAAAGGAGTGAGTGAGTTACAGTTTAAGTTTCTCGGCAAAAGTTTCGGTTAGTATATAAAAGTAAAGAGTTTCCCAAAAGGGGGGGTTAGCGGAGAAAGTCGCTTAAAGTTTATATACTTTTAAAGTTTCGAAGTAATGGGTGAATCAATCGATAAAAGAGTTGCGGAATCAGTCGCTAAAAGAGTGTATATATGCGTATAAGTAACTAATTAGATTATTGTATCAACCTCTTGGCATTCTATAACTTAAGTGTTCACACTAAACCAATTGTTCAACCGTGAGGCCCCTTACCCCGCCTATCCTACGGGGAGTATAAAAGATCATAATAACATGTACTTAGACTGCCATCTAAGCAAGGAACGGTTCTTTCCTAAGTATCGATACCCATTATTACTAGACGGCTCAGAAGTTAATAGTGTGTAAAGTTCTAAAAAGCAGATGGGCACTAAAGTAATTTTGTTTCAAAAAGATAGTAGGCACTTAAGAATCGCGTTATAATCTCATCAAGGGTTGGTTTCGCATACAAGTAATCAATAACTAGTTTAGCCAAAGTTTTTACGCATAAAAGTTTCACAAGTTTCGAAAATAGATCAATAGTTTCATATAGTTTCCAAAAGTTCACAATAGTTACATAAGTTTGTAAGAGTTTCCAAAGGTTCGCAAAAGTTTCATAAGTTCATAAAAATTTCAAACAGTAAGTAGCCAATAAGGGGGCAAGCCGATAAGTTTAAATATGTGAATAGCCAATAAGGCAATAAAGTGGCTTTACGCATATGAGTTTCACAAAGTTTCCAAAATAGATCAATAGTTCATATAGTTTCAAAAGATACCCAATAGTTGTACAAGTTCACAAAAAGTTTCCATAGGCAAATACTTCGTAGATTCATTGTACGTAAAGTCAAAGTTCATAAAACAGTTGCACGTAAGAGATATAGTTCAAAAATGTTTGATCTCATGCTTCCCCCAAAAAGAGTACTTAAAATACGAAAGTAGAGAGAGGTGTAATTCACGGATTGCGAAGATAAGAACTCGGAAAAACGGTCGGAAATGAGAGCCGGGAATCACGGAACGCCTAAGGATACCAAGATTGTTCAAGTGTTATTATTATATTAAGTTATTATACATAATAAATAATAGATGTAATTTTTGTTATAATGTATAATGTAATATAGGTAAATTTTAGTTAAACTTTAAGTGGCAAGGTCCAATTTGTTCAAATATAGTCCGAAACGGTTATCGTTTTGTTTTAGTCCAAACGTCCAAAGTTAATGTTATTGTTATTATGTTAAATATGTTTTGCTTGCTAAAGTTTCTTATATTTTCTAACAAAATTTGGGCAGCGCTTCCGCGCCCAAATTTTTATGTCCAAAATACAAACCACTTTCCCGCTTACAAAACACATATACATACGTAACATATTTAACATGTTCAATTTAGCATATTAAGTCCAATACAAGTCACCAATATTATTGCCTTTACCAACTCAGTCATATATATTAACTCTCGAAAAAAGTCAGCGGTGTAAAAAAACTCAAAACAGCCAAAACGACGATTTTCGGGGAGGGCAGCGGCTCGGTGCGCCGCACTGGGAAGGTGTGCGGCGCACTGCCTGCTGTCCTTTCCCGTTTTTGTGTTTTTCTTGCGAAATCCGTTATGAAAGTGGTAGATCTTGACATGCAATGGTTACAAACCTTATTAGTCATCATTTTCTCAGTTTATATGTAACTTTTAACCACAAAAACAAAGATCTAAGCATCATTTTAATACAAACCCGTTTTTGTATAAAAATGGTTATAAAACTTCATCAAAACTTGTTTTTATAGTTTAGATCATACATGCAATGTGTTATATTAGTAATATAATCAAAAAGGAAGATTTCTACCGGACGAAAATGCTTGGATGGTGTTTTAGAAGAGTTTGAGCTCCGAAAACGGTAGAAAAGCTTTTTAACCGAAATCCTTTGCTTCCTTTTGCTTCCTCTTGATGTTTGGACGATTTTTAATGGTTGGAAAGTGGATTTATGTGGCTGTAAATGGCTGTATTTTGAGAAGTTTTTGAGAGAAAATGGAGAGAAATGAGAGAGTGTGGGGTATGTGTGTTTTTGGTGTGTGTTTGTGTTTTTATAAAATGAAAAATGAAAATGAAAGAAAAGGAAAGAGGTGACTAATAATGGCCTATGGTCTGCCAAAATGCAGTACTTGAGTGGTAAAAATCGGGTTTAATTGATTTAGTTTTTATAAAATCGAGATAAGAAATAAAACTTAAATTTTTTTGGAACTTCACGTCCAGTGCTGGTCTGTGCGGCCCACTGGTCAGTTTTCAGTATTTTTCTGATTTTTCGCTTTTTACGTTTTGCTTCGTTGAACCTTTTTGTTAACTAAAAGTTCTTAATTATGATACGTTATGAACTTAGGAAAGTTCATTAGGTGTTTTCTTGGTATTAGGACTTATATAAATTGATCCCGGGTGTGATTCCGACATTGACGCGTTTCTGGTTATGAACAATTAAAGACAGAGACAGATAATTAAGAGTCATAGAGTATAAAATTGCACCTGGAAATTGACGGTTGTCACACTGATCGTTGATCCTTATTGACCTTTTCCAGCAAGAAAGTTATTTTCTATAATAACTTATCTTCAAACAAACCCCACCTTGCTTACAGAATCTTCAACCAGAATCATCAAGTCTCCAACTGAGTTGTGCATGTAGATCATCATTATACCTCTGAATCTTGAGCTTAATTACCAGTTCATCCAGTTTTGAAGGAACATGTTATTGAAAACATTTTGTTCTTCATCACTTTAATCAACTTGTAATCTTCATTCTTTCATCATTAGTATAACGATTTGATCACTGACAGTTTCAATTGTCTTCACTAGTAGTCGAACACCTTGATTTGTCACTCTGATTTCATATCTAAAGCATTACATCACACCTTTTTCTGAAATTGATAACACGTGTTTAAGCTCCATTCTCCACCATTCACACCTCTTTCTCAAATTGATTACTCGTGTTTCAGCTTCATTCCCCAAAGATCTCTGAATTGATATGTGCAACAGCAGATCCACCAGAAACACATAAATCTTCACAAATTCTTCAATTTCAAATTAAACTCCTTCGCTTCAAACAAACACTGATAGTTTGACAAAAATCACTCGAATCAAGTCAGATCGATGAACCAGACTCAATTGAATTTAATCAATTGACTTGTCTGGCTCTGATACCAATTGATAGTAACTATAAGCTCTCTAACTCAGTGAATCTAATAAAACATGTCATGATGTGAAATCTCATGACCTGAGTTGAATCAAAAGGAATCAAAAATTGAAATTGAAAGAACTGATAGATCTATAGGCTAAACTGTTTAAGATTTCATTGATAAAGTGAATCGGTTTGAACATGCAAGTACAACTGACAGTTTAAGCTCAATGGCACTCAAGATGAGTCCGGGTTAAAATACAACTGAATCTATCACCCTATCACCCTATTTATAGAAATCTAAACATACAAATTAAATTAAACAACGAGTCTTCATCTTAAATTTAGTTCTGAGGAAGTTCATTTCAATTCGGAGTCAAAGTCTTCATCCCCGAACTAATATCTTCAATGTTGACTTGTGTTGACTTAATTTATCTTCAGCTTGAAATCAGTTGGGATGAACTTCGGTCAGTTCGGGTGAACTAACATAATCCCCCGAACTGAAATCTTCACTTCGGATTATTCATGTTTTAGTTCGGATCTTCCACGAACTTAAAACATCTTTATTCAAGTACCCTTTTAAAACTTCATAGCTTCATCTAATCAGTTAGGGTCCCAACAATATGTTAATTTAAAGTTAATTATTAATTTAAAGTGAGTTTTAAAGGATTGGCTAAAAAAGGGTTCCTATGGTTCCTAATTATTTAGTAGTTTATATTTGAACCCATATATATATATATATATATATATATATATATATATATATATATATATATATATATATATATATATATATATATATATATAGGGTTAGGTTGATGTAAAAACAACCCTAATTATAAAAATGGTAAAAACACCAAAAACACATTAAAATGAACAAATAAATCATCATTATACGTTTCATATAGATTTTCTTTGGGAGAATCTTAATTAAATAACTTTTAGTATCTTTTGGTGAAATTTGTTTTTTTTTTTCGAACTTAAATGCATTTTTCATAAAAGTGATATATTTTACTCAATTGAGATGTAATTTTATCGTAAAAAAGATATATAATACATTTAAGATAATAATTTATTCAAAAAGTTAAGAAAAAGTTAGAAGCATTTTTTAGAATTAGATGTATTTTTTTATAATTTTGCGAAAATAGATGTATTTTTTCAAGTAGATGCATTTTTCATAAAAAAAAATATGTATTTTACCCAATTTAGATTTATTTTAATCATAAAAGAGATATATAATACATTTAAGATAATATTTTTGTCAACAAGTTCAAAAAACGTTAGATGCATTTTTAATCTATATTAGATGCATTTTTTTACAAAAACAAAATCGTCCAAAGTATATCAAGTGGGTGCTCGTTGGAAAGATAATTAAATGATTGGTCTAATGGTATAACATATAAACAATTTATACTCTTGATATGTTAATTTAAAGTTTTAGATTTTATTAGGTGAGTTTTGGGTTTACTTTTATTGTTTTTATATTTGGGTTTGTTCATATATATATATATATATATATATATATATATTTGCATTCGGATGACGATCGACGTTGCTGGTGTGTTTTTTCATCATTATAGTCAGTTCTTAGGAACAGCTAAGGTGGTGGAGCCGATTAGGGACATGGCGGGTTTGTTTCAACATCGTATGTCGAATACTAAAGCTCAGTATATGGTTTGTAATGTGTTGAATGCGGAGATCAAGGAAGCTATGTTTGAAATTGGAGAAGACAAAGCTCCGGGTCCAGATGGTTATAAGTCTGCTTTTTTTAAGAAGGCTTGGGATGTTTTGGGGGATGACGTTTGTTTGGTTGTTCAAGAATTTTTTTCGTAACGGAAAAATGCTTAAAGAGGTTAATAGTACGATTATTGCGCTTCTTCCAAAGATTGCGTCTCCGATGAAAGTTACGGATTATCGTCCTATATCATGTTGTAATGTGTTGTACAAGTGTATTAGTATTATTATCAATAATCAATTGAAAGAGGGGTTGACAAATACTATTAGTGCTAATCAATCTGCATTTGTTCGTGGTCGAAACATTTCAGATAATATACTATTATCTCAAGAATTAGTCAAGACCTATCATATTGCGCGTGAGTGTCAAGGTGTGCTTTTAAAATTGATATTCAAAAGGTGTATGATACCGTTGATTGGGGTTTTTTAAGGAATACTCTTATTGGTTTCGGGTTACACAATACGATGGTGGCGTGGATCATGGAATGTGTAACATCTACGTATTTTTCGATTTGTGTTAATGGTGATATTCATGGGTTTTTCCATGGGAAACATGGGTTGCGACAGGGGGATCCGTTATCTCCATATTTATTTATGATTGTTATGGAGGTCTTAACGTAGTTACTTAAAAGAGGAGTGGTTGAGTCAACGTCGTTCAAGTATCATCCGAAGTGTGCGAAATTAAAGTTTACTAACTTGTGTTTTGCAGATGATCTGATTATGTTTTCACATGGAGATAAAAAGTCATTTATGGTATCGTTAAATGCTTTAAATGTATTCAGAAGAGTGTCGGGTTTAATGTTGACTATTGAGAGGAGTACGACGTTCTTTTCCTGTGTGAGTGATCGGGTTAAAAGTGCTATTTTGGAGGTTCTTCCGTTTGAATAAGGGTCTTTTCCTATAAAGTATTTGGGAGTTCCATTGATCTCGTCAAGAATTTTAGTTGAAGATTATAAGAGTTTAGTTGAAAAAGTTCGGAACCGACTTGGAGATTGGCGGAACAAGTCTTTATCTATTGCACGCAGACTTCAATAAGTTGTGTCAGTTCTATCTTCTATGCATGTGTATTAGGCGTCGGTATTTATTCTTCCTATCTCTATTATCCTCGATATTGAGAAACTACTTCGTGGGTTTTTGTGGTGTCAAGGGTTGTTAAAGTCAGGTGGAGCTAAGGTGGCGTAGGCGGATGTGTGTCGTCCTAAAGCGCAAGGTGGTTTAGGTATTCGTAGTCTTGTCTCTTGGAACTCTGCTTTAATGATGGTACATATTTGGAAGGTCTTTATTAGTAAGGAATCTTTATGGGTAAAATTGGTGCATACGCATCATCTTGAGGGTCGTAGTTTCTGGGAAGTTCAAGCAAAGGCTAATACAAGTTATTGTTGGAGAAAGATTTTGGGTTTACGTGATTCTATTAGGATGCATATAATCAGTAAGATTGGTGATGGTCGAAGGATTTCTGCATGGTTTGATAATTGGAGTGTTGCGGGTCCTTTAAATAAGTTTATCTCTAATCGGGACATTATGAATGCGGGCGTGAATTTAAAGAGTAAACTTGCTGATATTTTCGATGGTAATAGTTGGACTTGGTCGGGGTTTTGGCTGCAAAAATACTCGGTTTTAAATCAGGTTAGAGTGGTAACTTTGCGCGAGTGTAGGGATTCGATTGGGTGGGTTGATATAGATGGGTCTGAGGTGTTGTTTTCCGCTGCAAGTGTGTGGGATGCAGTTCGTGAACGTGCAAATCTCGTGGATTGGAAGGATGTTGTATGGTTTAACAAGGGTATTCCTCGTCACTCTTTCGTTGTGTGGTTACTTGTTCTGCAAAAATTGAGGACTCAAGATCGTATTAAAGAGTGGGAGAAATCGGATAAGATCAAAACTGTAAATTGGGTTTTTTGCAATTTACAGCCGGATTCGCATGATCATCTATTTTTCGATTGTTCTTATGCAAAGCAAGTTTGGCGGTTGGCATGTGCTGTTTCGAGGATCCCGCTTTCTATTTCTAATTGGTCGGACGTTATTGTGTATTTAAAGCATCGGGCCAAGAAAGGTAATGTTTGGGGGCTTGTGGGCCGTATTGTGTTTGCAGCTACAGTTTATTTTATATGGCAAGAGAGAAATAATATAATGTTTCAGAAAGGAACGCTTAGTATTGATGTCTTGTATAAGGTTATCTTTTCCACGGTTCAATTGAAGATCATGTCGCTTGAGCTTAATAAACGGTTAGAATGGAAGAATATTTCTACTATTTGGAATATATAAGTGGTTGCGGGGCTCGTGTAGGATGTGGCTTGGTTGAGGTTGCAGTTTTGTTGGTCGCTGGTCTCTAGATGTTTTCGGAGTTTTTAGTGGTTGTTTTGTTGGGTTTGGGGTGTTTTGTTTTGGAGTGTTTTACTCTAAAACTTTTTTGTAGATGATTCTTTTGTTTCATCCTATTCTGTAACGGTTTATAATTAATCTATTTTGCCGGGGTCGTTCCCCTTTAGCGAATATATATATATATATATATATATATATATATATATATATATATATATATATATATATATATATATATATGAATTGGATCATGTTAAAATAAACCCAAATATAAAAACAATAAAAACAAACCCAAAACCCATTTAATAAAAACTAAAATTATAAGTTAACATATCTAGAGTATAAATAGCGTTTCTTGAAAACTAATTATACCATTAGAAGAAACATTTAATTATCTTTCAAACGAGCACTCAATTGATATAATTTTGACGACTTTTTTTTTGGTAAAAAAATACATATAATATAGATTAAAAATGCATCTAACGTTGTTTTAACTTTTGACAAAAATATTATCGTAAATGTATTATAAATCTCTTTTATGATTAAAATACATCTAAATTGGGTAAAATATATCACTTTTATGAAAAACGCATCTAAGTTCGAAAAATTATAAAAACAATTTATCTAATTTTTAAAAAATGCATCTAGCTTTTTCTTAACTTTCTTAATAAAATATTATCTTAACTTTGTTATATATCTTTTTTTTATGAAAAATGCATCTACTTGAAGAAATAAGTTCGACAAAAAAAAAAAAATTCACGAAAAGCTATTAAAACTTATTTACTTAGGATTTTTCCAGTATTTTGATAATTTATTTGTTTTTATATATATATATATATATATATATATATATATATATATATATATATATATATATATATATATATATATATATATATTCATACAATCATGATATCAAACAAAGGGTTATTCATGCATATTCATATAATCTCAATAACAAATAAAATCATATTATTTACATAAAAGTGACACGGGATCTAAATTATTATAACAAATAATTATAAATTCATATTACGTAAATCTGTTTCGTTTTTAAAGAATTTGTATTTTTTTTTTTTATCTTTTATAGAAATCATAATAAACAAATGATATTATTTACTTATACATAACCATATACGTGGTCAAAACTTTAGCATATCACATATCACATATCACAATTCACGAATAAAAGAATTAATGGAAAACATGTTACCTAAAATAATCGACGGCTAAAAAATTAGACTTGATTTCCGAATTATCTTATGGAGCATGCTGATAACATTTTGTGAAAAGAGAAGAATATGAATGGAAAAAAATATTATTAGCTCCAGTAATAGGTTATATTTATAGATTCAAATATAGAGTAAACTCCAAAAAAAATCTTTGAAGATCTTTTGGAGTATCCAAGAAAGATCATACCTAATATTAATAAATACAATATTTACATCTATAGTATATATTCATAACACAAACAATATTATTGATATTTGTAAGGACATTTTAAAATTTAATTAGAATGTTGGAATTTTTGTTCATTTAAAAATAAAATTGTTTTTTTAATTAAACATAAATTTTATAATTTTTTTTTCAAAGTTAAGCTCGATTTAAAATCCAATTTTTTTTTCTAGTTGTCAAAATCAAAACTAAATAAAAAAACTAAAATGGGTGAGTGGACGAGAGTTGATCGGAGAAGGAAATTTTCGTCGGTGTCAGGTACCAAGGTTTCGACGTTCGTCTCCGGCATCCCTGAGAAAACAAGAAAAGAGGTGCTATGGAAAGAATTTTCGAAGTTCGGTATGGTAGTAGACGTCTACATTGCTACCAAGAGAGATATTAATAAGAAATTATTCGCCTTTTTCAGATTTGATGGTGTTATAGATGCTAAAAGGCTGGAGATAGACCTTCAAGGAATCAACATTGACGATACGATGATGCAGGTTAACATCTCAAAATTTCAGAGACATAACACTGCCATCCCCCCTCCTGCTGGTCGTTTACCTACAAAAAAACAACCACCTGCCACGTATCTTCATCAATCTCCCGTTGATGGTAGAACCTTTGTATCTGTTGTGGCGAAATCCTCCGGTTCCACCCCAGCCCCTCCGACACCCCATCCTCTTGCCCACACCCCCATTTCCTTATCCCAGGATCCTGACTTGGCATTATTACTCTCCTCTGGCCGTATGCTAATCGGAGAGACCCATGACATGCTTAAGTTGAAGCGGTTCCTTAATGTTAGGTTCTCTTGTAGCAAGAAATACCTGGGTGGATTAAGACTAGGTTTGGTGTTTGAATCTCGGATGGATGCCTCAAACTTTCTGAGCAACAAGATCATTTGGCACAAATGGTTCAACTCGATGGTGAATAGCGATAAATTTAGTGGTCAACTCAACAGATTAGCTTGGTTGCATATAGTGGGCCTTCCGATCCCTTTTTGGAGTGTTCAAAACGTTGAGAAGATATTGAGCCGCTTTGGTAAAATCGTTAACAATTTGGACCCTCCGCCACCCCCTCCTCTTGCCCACACCCCCATTTCCTTATCCCCGGATCCTGACTTGGCATTATTACTCTCCTCTGGCCGTATGCTAATCTAAGAGACCCATGACATGCTTAAGTTGAAGCGGTTCCCTAATGTTAGGTTCTCTTGTAGCAAGAAATACCTGGGTGGATTAAGACTAGGTTTGGTGTTTGAATCTCGGATGGCTACCTCAAACTTTCTGAGCAACAAGATCATTTGGCACAAATGGTTCAACTCGATGGTGAATAGCGATAAATTTAGCGGTCAACTCAACAGATTAGCTTGGTTGCATATAGTGGGACTTCCGATCCCTTTTTGGAGTGTTCATAACGTTGAGAAGATACTGAGCCGCTTTGGTAAAATCGTTAACAATTTGGATTATGGAACAGATGCTGATCAACGAAGAAGTGTTAATGGTTGATGAAGACAAAGTTAGTAGGATTGGGGTGATCGAATCCTACACTCAATGGTCACAGTTTGATTGTGATGCTAGTAAGGTCGAGAATAGTGACTCGGAGGATGAAGTTATGGAAGAAGGAGAGATCCCTCAGAATTCCGGAGATACTACCGATATGGTTCCAGAATCAAGCTTAGACTCCTCTCCGGTCATGGCGGAAGGTGGCGATAATGACAACTCGCCGGCGGGAGAATTTATTGATGGCTCAGGACCCAATGGGGATGTCATGGAAACTGTGCTTGGGGTTTCTCATGCGTTGCATGAAAAATCTCAACAGACTCACTCCTTTAATTATCCAAAGAAAATTCCAGTCCCAATGGAGAGTTCTAATTATGGTGGTGTAAACATACAGGTCGTCCCTCCTAACAAGAATATTAATCCCATATTGGACCATTTTGAGCCTCTTAAAAATTTAGTCCAAGATAGGTGTTTTGGCCCATTTTCGTTTTCAGTAGGAATTGGGAAATCAGCTCCAGGACCTCATCATCAGGATTTTCTCAGTTCCCGTGATACGCGTCGCCGAACAAAGAAAGGGAGAAATGCTGGTATTCAATCCCAACCGACTCCTTTACATCACATATTTTCCCAGGCTACTTCCCCCTTTGTTGTTGACCTCAACTCTCTCCCCCCACTTCCTCCTTCCCCACTTGCCTCCCCTCGTCCCAGCGGCCCCTCGGAATTAGAAATCACTGCGGCAATCAGAAAGATGATTGGTTTTGATGTGGATAAGGATAATGTGATCCTCAAAGAGGTCGTTGGAGAAACCGGAGAGATGATCTTTGCCTAATGAATATTTTATCCTTTAATGTTAGAGGAATTGGTGAGACTCATAAGCGTGATAGCATTTGTAAACTTAGGCGATCTCATAAATGTGTAATGGTTTGTATCCAGGAAACCCACATCCCAAACGAATTGGATAATGATGTGGTGGCGGAATGTTGGGGCAGAGGCAACTTTGATTTTGTGATTATGGAATCTAATGGTAGATCGGGTGGCCTTCTCTCTATTTGGGACCCTGAATTTTTCAAAATTACCGAAATCATCAAGACGAGGTCCTTCATACTTACTGTTGGGAGCTGCCATGGGATATCTGGTAACATAGCTATCCTTAATGTTTACGGACCTCAACCGTTGGCCGAAAAAGCGAACCTCTGGAACTCCATTCGTCAATTGATGGCGGTTAGAAATTCCTTTCTATGGGTTATCGTTGGGGACTTTAATGTGGTTAGAAGGAAATAGGAGAGAATTAATTCTAGATTTTGTGCCTCTAGCGCCAGAGACTTCAATAACTTTATTATGACATCGGATCTTACGGATCTTAAAATGGGAGGTTCCAAATTTACTTATCTCCAACAGGCAGGTGGCAAGTTAAGCAAGCTTGATCGTTTCCTTGTGTGCTCGAGGTTCCTGGATTTCTTTCCCCACGGTTCGTCCATTGCGTTGAGCAGAGACATATCCGATCACAATCCCATCCTCCTAGTTCCTATTAATTTTATTTTCAGCCCTTCCCCTTTTAAACTTTTTAATTCATGGTTTGAAAAAGATAATTTTGATTTTATTGTCAGGAAAGCATGCTCGGATTTTAGAGGTTATGGAGCCCCGGATTCCTTCTTCCTTTGAAGTGGAGAGCGGTTGAGTCTGCAAAAAATACGGCTGAAATTTCAAACCTTAGATCACGTTTGGAAGTTCTAGATCAAAAAATTGAAGCGATAGGATTCTTGCCTGGGGAAATCGAGGAGAGAAAAACTATCTTATCGAAAATTCTTGATATGGAGAGAACGAAAAAATTGGATCTTAAGCAAAAATCAAGAATTAAATGGATTATCGATGGAGACGAAAATTCTAGTTTTTTTCATGGTATGGTTCGTAACAGGAATAGGAAGAATTTGATTCACGGTTTATCGGTGGAAGGGGAATGGATTAACAGACCCGATCTTATAAAAAGGGAGGTGGAAAATTTCTTTTCTACGAAATTCCATGAACAATGGACTGCCAGACCTAAATGTTTTAGTCAGCATTTTAAGAAAATTTCGATGGTCAGCAAGTCTTCTTTGGAGAGGCCATTTTTGTTAGAAGAGATCAAAGGGGCTATTTGGGCTTGCGGTTCTGATAAAGCCCTCGGACCCGACGGTTTTAGCTTTAAATTTTTTAAACATTACTGGGAGATTCTTAAAGAGGATATAATGGCTTTCGTTAAACACTTTGAAGCTCACGACCACTTTTCGAGCGGGTGTAATTCGTCTTTTATTTCCTTAGCGGCTAAAACCAAGGATCCTATCTCACTTGGAGATTATAGACCCATTAGTTTGATCGGGGATCTATCTAAAATCATCACTAAGTTGCTGGCTCTTAGAATTGAAACAGTCATGGGGGAATGTATTGACGGAGTTCAAACGACTTTCGTTAAGGGTAGAAGCATTCTTTAAGGTCCTCTTATCGTTAATGAAATGTGTTCATGGGCAAAATAAAAAAATTAAAATATGTTACTTTTTAAAGCGGATTTCAATAAAGCTTTTGATTTGGTTAATTGGGGTTTTTTGGATTCAATGATGGAACATATGAATTTTGGCATCAAATGGAGATCTTGGATTAGAGGAAGTTTGGAGTCGGCTAAAGTTTCGGTCCTCGTTAACGGAAGTCCCACTAAGGAATTCTTTTTGAAAAAAAGAGTTAGACAAGGAGATCCGCTATCCCCTTTTCTTTTTATTTTGGCTATGGAAGGTCTTAACATTGCGATGAAGGAAGCAAGAATTAAGGATATTTTTCTTGGTATACCAATTCCTAACTCTAATACTGTTGTCTCACATTTATTTTATGCAGATGATGCCTTATTTATAGGTGAATGGTCTAGGAGAAACATCTCAAATCTTGCTAGGATCCTTAGGCGTTTTTACGCTTCTTCGGGCCTTAAAGTTAACTTCAACAAATCTAAGGTATTCGGTATTGGGGCAGAGTTCTTGGAGGTGAAAAATTGGGCTTATCCCCTCGGGTGCGAACCGGCGTTGCTTCCTTTTACATATCTCGGAATTCCGGTTGGGGCTAACATGAATCGGATAGCCTCTTGGAAGCCGATTTTGGATAAATTCAAGTCTAAACTCTCATCATGGAAAGCTAACACACTTAGCTTTGGAGGTTGCTTTACTTTAGCCAAATCGGTGCTAGGTAGTCTTCCTACCTTTTTCCTCTCTATTTTCGTTGCCCCCATTAGTATTGTGGATGAATTAGACAAAATTAGAAGAACATTTTTATGGGGAGGTGTCAACAATAAACAAAATATATGTTGGGTCTCCTCGGATCGAATTCTCAGTCCAAAGGAGGTGGGAGGTTTGGGCCTTGGGTCCATCAGGGCTTTAAACCTTGCCCTTATAGCTAAGTGGTGGTACCGTTTTAGAAGAGAGTCTTCTGCCTTCTGGGTCTGCACTATAAAAGGTTTACACGATTCATCTCAGGTCAGAAATGGAGGGATGACTGCGGCTAATATGTGTGGTGTATGGCGCTCGATATGCCGTATCGATGGTGCTTTAAATAAGGTGGGAATTTCCAGTGATGATATTATCAGGTGGAACAGGGATCGTGATGGCTGGAGCTCGAATTTTGCGGTCAATGGGATCTTTAGCACCAGCTTTCTTAGAAATAGAATTGACCGATCCAACCATTGGATTTGTGACGGAAGATTTGTTTGGCTCAAAGCTGTCCCTATCAAAATCTCTTGTTTCGTATGGAGAGCTAGACTTGGGAGGATCCCCTCTGCCGCTTCTTTGGATTACAGGGGAGTAAAAGTTGACTCGACGTGGTGTAGTTCGTGTGTTAACACTGATGAATCGGGTGACCACCTATTAATCACTTGCCCGTTTGCAAAATTTGTTTGGAAAAAGGTTTTCACATGGCTCAAATTAGTGGATATTGTTTGCAGCTCGGTCAATGAGGTTGTAAACTTGGCGACTACCTGGGGGAGAGGATCGAAGAATAAATCCAAGATTTTGACTGCGATTTGCAATGGTGTTTTGTGGTGTATTTGGAAGGCGAGAAACGATAGAATCTTCAACGGAATTATGGTGTCCCCTGCTAAGGTGTTTCAAAACATTGTGTCTTTAGTTTCTTGTTGGATTAAACATAGAGTTGGTGTTGTTAATTTGGTTTGGTCCAATTGGTTATCGGATCCTCTTTCTTGTATGTAACGTTTGGGTGTTTTGTTTTCCCGTTTTTCTAACTCCTTGCTAGGCGGGTTTGTTTGTTAATATATTTGCCGTTTCCAAAAAAAGTATCAAAAGTTTATAATCATGATGTTTTCATAATTTTTGGTTAAAAAAACTTATTTTTCTTGGTGATGTGCTATCCTCTCATTGTTGCATTTCTTTACTGTTTTCTCCGTACTTTGAATCTCCCTAATATACTTGAAAACACGATAGATACATCTGCACCACATTCATATACAAACCAAATGCACAAAACATATAAGATATTTAAAAAGTGATTTAACTCCACAAAAATAACAAAAGGAGCCAAAGTGAAATTAAAGTGAGAGAAACTCACAAGGAATGTGTTGATAATTTTAGTGTAATTGAGATTTATCGAGACCAATGGGATTTCAAATTAAGCTTTATTACGAGTTAGGAGGTGCGGAGTGTATACTCGCATAAGTTAATTTGATTTCGGTAAATTGAATGTTAACCTTGTTACTATTTATTAAATAGTGTAATTATTTATTAAATGGTATAACAATTTATAAAGGATTGTGACTTCTCACCAAAAGTCACACCTTTTCATTTGTGTATTATAAATAGACATCATTTTGGTCTTTTCAATAAACACATGATGAACAACATAAACAAATTCAACAAATTGCTCTTTGTATTGGTTAGTGATTCTATTGCCTTGATCACTAATTGTCATTTCCTGAATTATCCTATTTCAAGATTTCGTGGTAACCCAAAGGCAAAGGAATTGGGACGAAATAATTTATTGAAAAAGTGAATTCCATACACGATTCAAGGAATTATCCAAGATACCTTAATCAAATTTTCTAACAAATCAATAAAGTATTTTAGTCATAATTATGGTTGATGAATCACTGTATGATATTTATGAAGTTTCAACAAATATAAAATAGAAATGAATATATGGCGGTTTAATTTACTTTTCCCAGAAAAGGTATATGGTATATAGAGTGACAAACTGAAAGAAGTTTTAAGGTGAAAATTGATTGGATGGTAGTTTCAAACGTTGGAAGTAGAAGAAATTTGATGGAAAAAGATACAAATGGTGAAATCAAGTTTATGTTTGATCAAACTGATTTATGTTTTGCGAATGCAGTGGATCCTGGTATGTATTTCATGTTTAACTACCAATTATTAAAAGTCCACATGCGTTTGGGTAAACTCCAAAATTTTAATACACCGCTTTGTCATTCAATCATTCATGTGGGTTATCAAGAATTAATCTTCATATTAAGTCATGGTGATTTGGGTTTTGGAGTATGAGAACGCATTCCAATATTTCGTCAAAACTAACTGTCCAAATAGACGTGTCATGAAGTACAAAGTTCATTTGTTGTCTAACCGTACAATAATGTAAATCATTGGTGGATAAGGATTGCACCGATATGTGCATTGATATTCCGGTTCCATTATTTACAAGTAAGAAATTCTTTGTATTCTGAAAACCCATCGTATTTGATAAACCTTGAATTATATAATTTTAATTCTTTATTGTTTGATTCACAAGCCTTTGGCTTGCTATCAATTCATTAATGTGATAAAATGGATGTAAAATGTCATTGTTTATAATAACCAATCTGTGGTCCAGGTATGGTTTGCAATTCAAGAATTTCCTTTAGTAATATAAGGATGAAGAGAATCTTAAAATTTGCGGTTTGTTTTGGCTGTTTTTGTTGTGAACTTTTCTCTTGATGAGTACCCGTTATATTTTGGATTAGTAAGATGTCATCAGTAATTTGGCTGGTAACCGAAACAACTTGGCAGTTTAATTATCATGCAAAAGTAAAGACCATGAAAAATATGGTTATTTACTCAGAGTGTAACTGTAAAAACGTATTAATGGCTGCATTAAGTTGGCTGTATACACACAAATACAAGAAAAGGTTGTAGTTGGAATATTACATATAACAATAATATATTTAATTTTGTGATGATGGTTCATGTAATTTAAACCCAACCTCTTGAGGATATTTGAATCTTGAATCTAATAAGTTATATATGAAACCATGGTATTAATTAGTATGATTTTTTATCTACTAGGAGAAAACTATGGTTTATGGTTTTTGAATACAACTAATATCCATAAGATTTAGGAGGATATGATAATAGTAAGTTTTATTAATGATCTAGAAGATAGTATATCCATAAGTTGTTAGATTTTACACTTGATATAGATGGGGTATCTTAGATCAAAGAAATAATGTTGGACTATGATGTTATGACTTGTTGCATTTGCTTCTTACAGAAATGGAGTGACTAAAGAGTTTGTGGATACACGTAACCTTATTGTCGAAGTCATTATAATATTATGAACATTATAATTATATAAAAGGTGTACAATTAAAAGTACAATAGTAAGTCTTGAAAGATTAGACTTAAGTGAAAGACCTATCAATCAATTTATTAAAGAAGGGGTGATCACCGGTAGTTTCTTACGCTCGAGTAAGAATTAAGTGGATCCTTTTGTAAAAGGATCACTAAGGAAATTGATTGAAGTAAAAAAGGATGAGATTAAAGTCCATTTAGATCCCTAATTATGGGATACCCAATTCCCTTCTAGTACAACGCTAAGAGCAGAATTCAATGTGAAAAGCCCATAATTAGTGATTGGAACACGTGTTATATATCATCCAAAGTATGTGTTCGGACCTACGAGTATCTTAGGTTGAAGTTTATCTTCTTAATTGTTCTTTTGAAAAATTGCAAACGTGGGTGCGAGATTAAAAGAACTACCTATATGAGTATGAAGTGTTGCCGCTTCAAGAAGGCTTGGACTTGGCTTTCGAAATGCTTATTGAAGGATAAGGACACATGGCTTATAATAGTGTCAAGAATAAACATTAGAGAGTTGTAGTAACTTATGTATATATTTTCTTCATTATATTCACTATGGATAGAAAGGGTTCAATTCTTAGTATCACCCTTGATATTCGATTATATGAAATGAATTTATACTAAGTGAAAATTCAATCGTCACGACATTTTCATTATGCATGAGTTTGATATGTTTATTATTTGGTAGATCAAGTACTACACTAAAATGGGGGAAGATTGTTGGTAATTTTAGTGTAATTGGGATTTATCGAGACCAAGGGGATTTCAAATCAAGCTTTATTACGAGTTAGGAGGTGCGGAGTGCACACTCGCATAAGTTAATTTGATTTCGGTATATTGAATGTTAACCTTGTTACTAATTATTAAATAGTTTAATTATTTATTAAATGGTATAACAATTCATAAAAGATTGTGACTTTTCAACAAAAGTCACACATTTTCATTTGTCTATTATAAATAGGCATCATTTTGGTCTTTTCAATAAACACATGATGAACAACATAAACAAATTCAATAAATTTCTCTTTGTTTTGGTTAGTGATTCTATTGCCTTAACACTAATTGTCATTTCTTGAATTATCCCATTAAAGATTTCGTGGTAACCCAAAGGCAAATGAATTGGGACGAAATACTTTATTGAGAAAGTGAATTTCATACATGATTCAAGGAATTATCCAAGATACCATAATCAAATCTTCCAACAGAATGTTTGTTACACATATACTATTCTCAAAGAATCAACTAGGATAGGATAGGATATGATAGGAATTAAAATCCAGTTCAGTAATATGTTGGGTTGTTAAAAATCAAGGAATTGAATTAAGTTGGAATCTAATTTCCAGAAATCATAGCACTTTTTTTAACCCTATCAAATATAACACCGCGTCTTCTTTTATTTTAATGTATATGTCCTCGACGTCTCATGCCATTAACGAACTAACCAAGAACCGGTTGATGGTCTCTCAATTATGTAAATTTGTGACTTCTGTAAACTTTATAGATGCTAATTTTATGCTTCACGTCTAAAAATGTCAATTTTGATCTCCCTTCTACCTTGAATATCAATATACTATCGTTTCGGTCTTTTTCATATTTTCATTTTCATAGTACATTATATTTTAAATATGTTTCTACTTTGTTTATTTTGCTGCTATTTGTCTATTTCTTATGTTTGCTCCCTTTTTTGCTTTGCTTATGATCTTTTTTGTTGCTTTTGATTGGGATTTTTGTGTGTTTTATGTAAACTAGGCGTTTTACCGCGCGTTACGCGATGACAATTTCTAAATTACTACATTACGACCGTAAAGCCAGTCTCAACTTAGATCGAATATATTATTACTAACTTCAACAGGTAAAACGGGATGTTTGACTTCAACATATTATTACTAACTTCCTGCAGCTCAGACCCTTTTCTTTAGAGGGGCATAAATGTCTACGACGTCACCACCTTTGGAAACCGACCCAACACTTTCAACAGAACCAACCGATTTTGGAGGAGCATCCTCACCAGTGTCCACCAGAAATAGTGGATCCACGTGATAGAAATTCGCAAGCTGTTTGAGCTACGATGGGGGCAACATAAAAGGATACAAAGTAAGGGAAACACATTTGTAGACATATTTAAATATGAGTAGTCAATAAGGACACATACATTCTTCCTGCGTAGAGAATGAATGCAATAATTCAGGGGCATGTGGATTTCGTTCATACCAACAACCTTGTAATGGTGGAAGTATAGGTCCCTAGTGAAGTAATTTGGGAGTCTAACCTTAAATTTAAAAGTCCGACCACCCAAACTAAATAACTCCGGAGGGAAACCATCATTGCCAATGCCCAATCGATTCACCAGTTTGTTGGCAAAACTATCAAACACCTCTCTGCCACGGAATTGAAAATGGTAAATATTGTATCACTTGTCTCATCAACAACATGCACATGGACCCTATACCTGCAACAACGAAAACAAACATTACAAAAGGCAGGAATTGGGTAGGTTAACACCATAGTCCCTACATAAAACAACTCAAAACAACAACCTTATCATACGGTACTTGCAAAGTCATTGCAAAAATCACAAAAAAACAAACCATCATTTACAACTAACTCTTTGCTGCACTTTCCACAACTCTTGTAGCACCAACAAGATTGAGTATGTAGACGATCAACTGTTTCCAAAACAGTGAAAACATGGTCTTGTAGGCCATCGGTCAACAGCATGGCAACCAACTTGCCACTGCTAATTTGCATAGCTGCCAACGCCTGGATCATTTTGCAAGAGGAATACAAAGCCGTTATTTATAGGTCATGGGACAACTAAAGAGTTAGGACATAGTAAAACTCTCCATTATGGTACTTAAACTCAAATATTAAAAGATGGGGCAACTAAAGAGTTAGGAGTTTAGCATGGGGCAACAAAAGAGTTATGACATAGTAAAACTCTCCATTATGGTAATTAATACATATATTAAAATATGGGGCAACTAAAGAGTTAGTAGTTTAACATGGGACAACTAAAGAGTTAGGACATAGTAAAGCTCTCCATTATGGTTATTAAAACATAGGGCAACTAAAGAGTTAGAAGTTTCAAATGAATACCATTCCACTATTTGGAAAAACTCACACCTTAGATGTTCGGTTCCCTTATATTATAAGTAATAGTAGATGTAATTCAAGTGCTATTGTTCTATGCCACTGAAATCAATTATTATAAGTAAAATTGCAATGTTGATAAATTAGGTTTTTTCTTATTTAAAAAATAAAATTTGACATTTAGAAACCTAACATTTACTAGATAAGTATGACTATTTAATGAATAGTCATTTCTATCATATCCTAATATATTATTTGTATTTCAACAATATATATTGTCTTAAATGAAGTGGTCAAGTTGTAACATCTCTAACTTATAGGTCACAAGTTCAAATGTCATGGCTACCTTTTTCATTTGATTTTTATCTTTTGGTTTACATCCTTTAAATTACATAAAATTAACAAAAAGAACCCTAAATTTATAAAAAATGTTCCATTTACACTAAACATATCTAGAAAGTTATAAAAATATGCAAAAAATAATTTGTTATTAATATATTTAAAATACTATTAGTTTGTTAATATTGTTATTATTTTTTTTATATAATAATTAGTTATACTTTAATAAGTATTATGATATTTAAAATTAAATGCAGATCCATAAGTTTAATAATTATTCTTCATATGAAAAATAAAATATAAGTCTATAATTTTGTTAAAACTAAAGTAAATAGACTAATTATTTTGTTATGATATTTGATTTCTTTTTTATCCTTAATATCAATATCTAATCATATTAAAAGATATGTAACTATAAAAAGGTTAGAAATGTTTTAGATTTGAGAAATGATTAATAAACATAATTTATAGATCTACAAATGGACTGTATTACATATTTGTAGCTTATACAATGAAGTTATAACATGTTTGCATTGCATAATGGACAATTATAAATGCATTAGGTTGTTTTTAGACAATCTCAATCATTTATCTTTAGTTGTACTCTATAAAGCAAGAAAATATTTTTTTTTTTCAATCAAGTTTGTTGTTTGATTATATAAATGTTATACACATACGATTTTACAACAAAACTATATTACTTTAATTGAAAATTTGATGTTTAAAAATTAAACGTCATTTGTTTGAAATCAAAAATATATTTTTTTGAGAGTTAAAAACATGACAAAAGAGTATCACATAGTCTTTATCTAAAGCTCTTTTAAAGTATTGGTTTTATTTTGCGTTATTTTTATTAGACCAACTCGAAATTTGTTATTTAACACTTATCTAGAAAACTTGGTGTTTCCAAGTGTCTTTAAGTGTTTACAAATGGCAATTTAATATCATATATATTACGATGTACTTTGTTTCCAACATTCAATTACGTAACTTTTTGAACCTTACCGCAACCGCGGGTTTTTAAAAATTCTCGTTGGCTACCAAATACTATAATAAATCTAAATTATCTATATACATCTGCATACATTATAAAGTATTTTGACAAAAAAAATTAAATTTTAAGCATTTTAAAATTATTAAACTATCATTTTAACTAATTAATTATTAAATAATTACAAATGTAACTGCATAACATACTTACCATATATATTTAAAATTAATTGAATTTTATTTTTCTATAAACTTAAAACAATCAATTTTAGATGTAAAATTTCAAATAAGTGGAGTTAATCATTAGAAGTTATAACTAATTGAATATTAAAAAACCGAAATCTTCATCTAACATAAAATTATTTGTAACAAAATATGTACAACCGAAAAAATTATTCATAAAATATTTAAATAATTTATTATTGTCGCAGCATTGCACGGATATTTTATTATAGTTTGTTTATTTATTATTTAATCAAATATTTGTTTTAAAGTCGGTTAAGTATTTAATCTATCAATTAGAATAACATTATGATTAGTAGTTTAAGTAGTTTTAACTATTTAAGTAGTTTTAACTATTGTAACAAATTAGAAGAGTTGCTAAGATTACATCATTTGGGCTTTAAAAGTCAGACTTTAATTAGTTATCTAAACTAAAACCACTTAGAACCAAAGAATTCATCTCCTTCACTAATATTAAGGGTGAGAGTATAGGTGCAACAAATCGGTTTTAATTGGTTTTCGGTTGAAAAAAATTCAGTTAATAAAAAACCGGTTTTAAAAAAAACCGATCAGTTTTTTTCGGTTAAAAATGTTCGTAATCGGTTTTTTCGGTTTTGAACCGGGATTTTAATCGGGGGTTTTTTTGGGTTTTTTTTTATTCTAAATTGGAAAAAATATAAAATATAAACATGACATTTATTTCAATTTTAAATAATACAATTACAATTTCAATTTTAAATAATACAATTACAACTAAAAATATAAAACACAAACATAAGTTTTATTACAATTTTGATACAATCGATCGTGTAGTAAAGTATATCGAGCTTCGGCATTGCCATCACCCGAATACACTTAACTAGTAGTCGTCTTCTTCTTCTTCATCTTCTACTTCTTCCGCTTCTACCTCAAAATCTTCAAATTCACCTTCATCTACTTCGGTAGTTGTAGGTGAAATCCCCATTTCGATTTCTTCTATTTCGATAACTTCTTCAACGTCTTGTAATAGTGGGCCTTCCAACATTATTACATTGTGTATCCTTTCGAATCCGTCCAAGTAATCTTTCAAGCATACACAAACTTCCAGGGCTTGAGGGGTTAGTCTTGACCTTCTCTCCGATATTATTCTGCCGCTAACGGAAAAGGCCGATTCGGAAGCTACCGTCGTAGCTTGGACGGATAATAAATCCCGAGCCATAGCGGCTAAAATGGGAAATTGTATTTCTCTTTCTTTCCACCAAGCCAAAATGTCAAAACTTTGAAACCCATCAATACCGAGAGAGATAAAGAAATTTGTAGTCTTATATTGTCCCAATTCGCTTGTTGGAGCGGATGTTTTTTGACGTTTTATAGAGTCTTGGAGTAAAACATTATAAAGGTTTATATTTAAGTTTTGATTACTAGTTCGACTCGAAGATATTCCCGCCCATATTGTGTTAACAATTGGGACACTTTGTTGACCATATTTATCGCAATATATACCAAATAATGCATCAAAATAATTTTCAAATCTATTTTGTTCTTCTTGAATATATAACGGGTTTTGGTCAAGGTGTAAGCCTAAATTTTCAAAAATTGATCGCATTAAACTTTGTACCCGGCCAACATTTAAACAAGGATTTAGTGCGGCGGAACAAGTAAAAATCAATGGCAAAGATTTATAATATTTTACAAATTTCTTTTTTATAACTCTAACCACTTTTCTAAAAATTCGATGTTAGGACATTTCAAATTCTTTTAATTTTCCGGTCATTATAAAAATTTGGTTTAGAACTAAAGGGCTAGTTGGGTAATATACACCCGATAATATAGTCGTAGCCTCTTTAAAAACTAATAAAAACGAAGTTAATTATTTTAGTCGATCCCATTCATAAGGCATAATAGCTACAGACTTATTTTTTAAAACTAAAATGTCATTGAAAGCATCTAAAGTATCACGTTGTCGTAATATATTTTCAAACATATTGTGGGTAGAATTCCACCTAGTATTATTATCATAGCAAGGTCCTAGGGGAGTTTCACCACATTGTTTTCGAAAACGTTTATAATTAGCTTGTCGTTCGTTATTCGAAATTACTAATAATTTCCTAAATTTTTGACGTAAACCATCACATATTAATAATGCACTTTGCACGGACAAATTTATAACATGAGCAACACAACGATAATGAAAAAAAAGCGCCATCTAAAAGTGGTTTTATACGTACTTTTAGTAAATTCGTCGCTTTAGTATTATTTGACGCATTATCTAGTGAAATTGTAAAAACTTTATCGTCTAAACTATATTCAACTAGTGTGTCATTTAATATTTTCGCAAATTACATCCCGTATGTGGATAACCAAACAATTTAAAAGCAATTGTACGTTTCTTCAATAACCAAGATTTAAGATTTTGGTCATCATAAAACCAATAGGCCGTAACGGATAAATATGAATTTGCCGTACCATGTGGTGCGGTCCAAACAACACAAGTAATATTTACCCATATTTATAGTTTCGAAAACCTTCAATTATTTCATTTTTAGATTTTTCCTAATATTTAAACGCATCATTTCTAAGGGTAGTATGACTTACTTGTTTGTATCGCGGTTGTAGCCTTTGTTTGATAATTTTCGTAAGTCGTTGATTGTTGAAGTGGTTGAATGGAAGCCCCTCTTGAATGACAAACTTGGTAAATGCTTCTCGAAGCGCATCATTATCGTATATAAATACGTTCTCATCCGCACCAAGTTCCGATTGTGATGCTTCTTGACTAATCGCTTTACAAGCCCCGTTTTTGTGACTTCTTAGTGTTGTGTTAGAATTAGAGCCTAAAAACTTCTCACACTTCTTGCAACGTGCTCTTTCCATCCCGTCTTTCATCATTCACAAATCGAAATAAGCCCAAATTTCCTTGTTACGAGTAGTTTGTATAATTTGCGATATATCTTCATTTGTGTAAACTTAGATGTTTCGAACATTGCTACTAGCGGAAGCGGAAGCTTGTTGTGATTGTGAGTTTTCCATTTTGAGAGAAGAATGAGAGAGGAATAGTTGTGATTGTGTGTTTTCGGAAGAAAAAAAACTATATATATAGCGAAAATGCGAGTTTTTGGTGATTTAGAGAGAAGAATACTTGAGTTTTTGCTGTGATTTCAATATAAACTAGTAGAAGTATTATAGGCAACTTAGAGGTGCCAAAAAACTCAAAAAAGTGAAAAACAAACATTCCTAACGGTAACTTCTAACGGTAACTAACGCTCATCTAACATATCTATGAAAAAACCTGGTTTTAACCGGTTTTCGGTTTTTGAAAATAACCAGTTTTAATCGGTTTAAAAAACGAAAAAACCCGATTTCCCCTAAAGTCCTTAACCGGTGGTAACCGGATCGGTTTCCTATACCTGGTTCCGGTTATTTAAAAACCGGTTGCGGTTTTGTTGCCGGGTCGAAAAAAAAAACCGGTTACCGGTTTTCACCTATAGGTGAGAAGGTGAAATTTAATCCTTATACTAAGTTTGAGTATGATTAATGATAGTTGTCTAAATCCTTTTAATTTTTCAGTTCCCTTTCCTCTTTTTATTATCATTGAGGAGGTTTTTGGTATTTCATGGGTCAGTTCGTAGTTCTACTTGAGGTGAACAATATCCAACTCATCTTTATTCTCTACCAAACTTGCGCGATAGTAGGAGAAACAACATCCTAAGTTCGTTAACAATTGGATTATCACGAATCTCATTGTTGTAGGTTTTCAATACATAGGTCTTAAATTTTTGGGGTCCATGAAGGTATTGGTTAATATTCAAGAATCGCAAAAGGGTTAGAAAAAGGAACGTGTTTCTAGAATTCTTTGGGTGATCGAGTTTACTTATGTATCAAGATACAATGTGGTCCTCGGGGAGCAAATCAGTTTCAGTTTCAAGAATAATAAACAACACAACGTGTGTTACATAGTTCTCGTGTTCCAAATTCAATCGGATTTTCTTGTCTAGTAAGGAATGGTTCTTGTAATTTAGGCAGAAATCAAGTGATTGAGGTGCTTGGATAATCGGTTGTTAGGTTTTCTAAAGTTATATGATTGGCAATGAGGAGTAACAGAAGGATGAAATCGGTAGCGAAGTTTGATATCAGGAAGTTTGACGGATATCATGAATACCAGAGGCGGATTTAGTGTGGGAATCTGTAACGAATTTTGATATCAAGAAATTGGACATGCATCATGACTGTCGGGGGCAGATTTAGTGTGGGGGCAACGGGGTTGTTACCCCACCGAAATTTGATACGAAGGGCAATTTTCGACAAAAAATACGATTATTTAGTTTTTGCCCCCACAAAACACACTATTAATAAGGTTTAGCTGAATAAAATAGAAATAGACAGTCATTTGATGTAATGATAAGAGTGTCATAGGTTTCATCCCTCATAAACAAAAAATTAGAATATCATGCTCTATGTAAAAAACTTTATGGCTTCTTTATGATGAGTACGGGTTATCGCCTGTGAAAGTCTTGATCTAATATGGAATACTTGTTTTTTCCTATGTCTTCTATCATAAGAAACTTGACATAAAGTTGACATGCGGGTTTTCTTAGAATTGTGAACTGGATTTCGATATGTATATATTTAAATTCGGCTAACGTTAAATTTAAAGATTGTAGTCTTGAGCTAATAAAAATCGTTTCTTTTTGTTTGATGGGCATACACTTTATAGGGCTACATGCAATATATCATTTTGAAGTACCGTTACTACTAGACCACTCTTTATGGCAATCCCGATCTTTCGTCTTCAACACTTCTTAAGAACTATGCCTTAGGCATGGCGTCGTTCTTGGTGTAGTCGTGTTGTTTGTTATTTGGAGGATCGAGAGAGGAGACAGTGATGGTGGGCTTAAATGGAAGGTTAAATAAATTCTTTCTTTTTTTTCGTTTTAAAGTTTAGAAAAATAAATAATATGTATAGTGTTGTTGAACCTCGTACGAGATCTTTATGTAAATTTGGTTGAGAGTGGGTATAATAATTTAAAATCTATTTACTCTAACAAATGGGGGTTTCGGCTGATGTCATATAGCTGACGTGGCATGTTATTATGATATCCACATAGGACAAGATTTTATTTAATGATGTCATATCCTTAGTTGTAATTTTCTTATGTTTTTCAATTAAATATATGCGGTTTCTTTTAAGAAAATAATAACCATAACCCTCTAATCCAACTTCTATTTAAATAAAAAAGGCAATAATTAGCTCGGAATTCTTAGGAAAAGAATGTGGTGTATAGGGAAATGTGTTTTCCTTGGAAACCAAAAGTCTTCTTTGATACGCTTCAAAAAATTTAAATTAAACTTCTACTACCTAAAATCATTCGGCTTCAGCTCTTCTCCTTCAATCACCCCATTCATCTTCATCAAACCCTAATTTTTTTTTCTCTGCTCTAAATTTTCGGGTTCCTTTTCTTTTTAATACTCACAGGTTCGATTTCTTCTAATCACCCCGTTTCGGTTTATATCGTTTCAAAATTTTGGTTTTTTTTATCTTTATTATATTAATTAGGTTAATGTCGAGGTTGAAGAATGATATAATGCTCTTTTTCCAAACAAGGTACCAACCTTAACCCAATCTCTTTTCTATTTTGATTAATAATGCGTGTTGCTTTTCATGTCTCAGAAAGGAAGTTAACTCTATAATTCTTTGCAGAAATCATATAATTAGTTTTAATTGAAATGAATAGATGTCACGTTTTAAAATTATAACTTATAGTGTTTACTGTTTAGATTGTTTTTATGGTAGAAAGGCTTGAAAGGGATAAAGAAACACAACATATGCTTATTTGAGGTATCGGTTTCTGCTTCAAAATCTTTGATCATTTGTTGGGTTTATAAGAAGGATTATGGGGAAGATATAAGCAAACGAGTATCCGATAACGTGGACCTAAATAACTTTGGCTGAGTATCTCATCATTTGAACATTTTTTGCTGTTAACCTTTGACAACACAACATTTTGTAGCTTGCTTAAAAGTTTATAATGATATCATTTATATTATCGTAACAAAGAAAGTATAGAAGAACCTTAATCATTTTTATCAATGTAGGTCCCAGTGGTCCGATCTACAGGATTAAACTATATCAACTACGAGGCGAAATCTCGTAATCAATAGAACATGCAGATTATAATCGAAAGCAATAAACAAAGAAACACAATTACCAAATTCTCAATGCTTTGATTAACAAACGTTGTTACAATCCAAAAGCATTAATCCGAATTCTCTCTAAAACCAACAGCCCTAAACTGACCTGAACACCTCTATTTATAGAGTAACATGTCCAGCCAGTTTGGGCTTGGGCTCTATTGGGCCTCACGGACATGCAAGTCCGTGAGCAGCCCACTAAGCTAAAACTATACTAATTAATACAGTGATATAAACAAAACACAATAGAACATCCAGTCATAGCATTCTTGCACCAACAAACTCCCCCTTGACTGATGCTTCTATTCTTTGATCAATATATCACTATCAGCATTAACCTGTAAATTCAAACAACCATCAACAATCCTTTGGTAATCACTACCAATATCTTCCCAGCCTGCTAGAGAAATGATGTGGTTCTTCTTCAACATCTTCAGGTCGTTTTCCGTCAGATTAGCCAGTTGAGTTGCATCAATAACTCTTAAAATCTCAGTCATACCTTCCTTGACCTCATCGTCTTCCTTGTACATCACCGCCTCGCCGGTTGCAGCATCTACCGCCCAAATATCCAATTCTCCAAGAATATCCCGACCGAAATTTTTCATCGGAATCTTCGTCAAGCAGGCGATAGGAGGTGTGACAACCGTCTTATTTCAGGTGAAAACCACATTCTATATCTTTGTCTTAGCTCGAATCTATCTCGTTATTACTTATCTCGTAAACTCGAGTGTGTAGAATCGAACTCGGAATCACCTAAATGAATCCTAATACCAAGTAAACACTTAGTGAACTTGTCTAAGTTCCTATTTTATATGAACGGAAACTTTTAACAAACGAAACGCTTAACAACGGAACGAACGAAAAACGAAAAAGGCAAGCCTGCCACTCCGGCCGCGCCGCGGTCAGGCCACCGCGCCGCGGTGGAGTGCGCAGACAGCACTTTTGTTAACTTTTAAAACTTAATCAAATGGACTCAAAACCGAGCCCAACTAATTGGCTTCGGGTTATACATGACCAAAGCCTTCATATGAGTCCAGTAAAGTCATTTTGATACTTATAGCATCACACAAACACACTTCATCCACACACACACACACAAACAATACTCAAACTCTCTCTCTCATTTGGAGCTTCCAAACAAACACCACTCCATTTCCCCTTCATTTGCAGAAACTTACACATCGAAAGCTCAGTAAAATCACCCACATAAACACACCAAAATCGTCCATCAAGTAGGAAAGAAGAAAGGGGTAACATTTCATTTGGGTTAAAAAGGGCATTTTCAAGCTTTTGGGTCAAAATCACTAAGGATTCACTCCAACCATTTCCAAACCACTTTAATCTCGGTAAAAATCCTTTTAATCTTCTGTCCTTACAACATATACTCATTGCATGCATCATCCATCACCTAAAAATGAGTTTATGTGCAAATATTTCACCATTTATGAACAAAAACGGGATTTTTGGTAAATGCATGGTTAGATCTACACATTCTGGTTAAAAACACTTTATAAACCGTGAAACATCCATTATTTATGTATATCTGTGATTGCATGTCGAAATCTAACTTAAAAACATCATTTTCTTCCAAAAACGAGCTTGACCAAGAAACTGTCACAGTGACCGCGGCGCAGTCGCGTCACCGCGGCGCGGTCAAGGTAAAACCTCTGACCGCGGCGCAGTCATCCCACCGCGGCGCGGTCATGCTGCAGACAGACTGCACAAATTGCTAAGTTTAAACCGTTTTCAATCGTAACTCTAAACGTGTTATCTAAACTTATATTCGGAACTTGAATTTATGACCATAACCTGTAATGAGGGTAACTCACATATAAATGAACTAAATGAACAAGTTTTGTATGTCATTGTCTTGGAAATAATATGAAACATGTTTATTGAATTTGTTAAGCGGGAAAGTGTACAAATATTGGAATTAATGATTTTGGCGCGGAAGCGCTGCCCAATTTTCATTAGACCTAAGCCCGACACTTAACATATAAACACATAAACATTAACACTCTGTAAATCTTGGTATTTCATTAGGATTCCCGTGATTCCGGTCTGTCTCGATTACTCCTCGCACACTTAGCTCATTCTTCGCAAACAGTGAGTTACATCCCCACTTATTTACTGTTTTCAAACATCTTTTGGGGGAAACAAGAGATCTAAATAAGCTTTGAAACTGTTATGATCTTTGGTACAAATTGTGAAACTTATATTTACTTAGTTTTATGGCCGTTTGACCTATGATAGACTAATGGTTTGCCACCTTCACTCGGCTTAATGGTTCGCCACCTTTATTCGGCTCCTTGGTTCAAAACTATATTAAACTTACTTTTGCCACACTCGACATCGTATTTCATTTATTTATTGCCACACTCGGCACTCGTATGAACTTTGATTGATCATATAACTACCATGACTCTTGAGGGATATAACTATTCGTAAGTGACTACTATTTTAGAAACAGAGTTCAAAGTGCCCCGTTTTAGAGTTCAGAAACATTACACTATTAGCAATAGCCGTTAGTATTATGGGTATCGATACTTAGGAGAGGTCACTCCTTGCTTGAGGTTCGCGACCTAAGTACATATTACTAGAATCAGAGAAACTCCATTATTGTGAAACTTTGGGGCGTGTTCTGACCAGAAAATCGGTTTAGTGTGAACACTTAAGTTATTATGCCAAGTAGTCGTTATACATGATTTCAGTCAATAGTTTACATATATCGTGCGTATAGAGTTATACGATTTCCGCAACATTCTTTTAAACAACTGTCTTGGTTCGAACTATCTTTTGAGCAACTTTTGGATCGAAACTATCTTTAAGTATTGTACTACTTTTATAAACTTCTAAGTATAGATATACTTAACTCAAACTCTTTTTAGTCGAGGACTAGAAAACTGTAACTCACTCACTACTTTATTGTAGTTGACACTTTATCTCTTGTTTCAGGAAATCAAATGTAAGATACGAAGTGCATTATGTGGATGGGTTTGGAATGTCACGTGAAGTCATGAATCGGGAGAAGATCTATTTTGAATATGTATTGGGAATTTTTATCAAACAATTTGCTATGTTGTCTCGTTATGTACTTTTAATGCTTGGTTATCTTTAAACTGTGAACTCATATTTTATTCGAAATGACTTGAAACCGTATGTTTTTATTTATAACTCGTGTGATGATATCTTTGCTCTTCACATCCCGTGTTTCCGCTTTAGCGGGGTGTGACAGACTTGGTATCAGAGCACTGGTTATAGCGAAAACGGTTTTGAGAATTTTTCAAAAATTTTTGAAACCAAACTATAACCAAGGCTTTTTCAGAAAAATCATTTCACGGGCTTTCAAACTTTAGTAGATTAATTCCGCAATCGCATGGTTTGCTTTTAACTAGGCGTAACTTGATCACCTATGCCTAGTTCAAAATAAATTCTGCGAGAACGGAAAGTAATTGCTATTGTCAAACGGTTTTCGAGTCGAAAATTCCCGGTCTTATTCCTTCCCGATTCTCACGTGACTGACCCATACATGCATTCTCGTTTACATTTTTCCTTAATTCCTGTACTCACGTAACGTATTATTCGCAGATTCGACATGTCCCAGTCATCGCACTCACGATCTCAGTCCCGCTCACTTTCACGACTAGCGTCCTCCCCCGGACCATCTGAGGATCCCGCAGCATCCGAGAGTCAGCGTCATCAGACGACTGACCCGGCTGAGGAGAGCTCCATGGCGTACTCCAGCAGCATGGGTACCTCCAGCCCGAGGACCGTGCTACCAGCGGCACCTCCGGTACCTGTTGAGGCACCTCCCCAGAGGCGTGGACCTCGCGTTGTCACTACGGCACGCAAGCAGGTCGTCCTCCCAGGTCGGCTACCTGACAGGATGGCCGCACAGCAGGCCGGATCATCCCGACCCACACCTTCACACCTCCCGTTCGGCCATCCACCTCCCGAGGCACCGCGCACTTCCATGCTTGACCACTACTCGTGGGAGCGTCAGCTCGAGCGCGAGGAAATGCAGCGTGCCCGCGACGCGGAAGCAGCCAGGCAGAGGACACCGCCTACTCCACAGCTACCCCCTCCCGCCGCTTTCCTGCACCTCCACCGCGAGGTAAGGGGACTTTCGGAGGAAGCCCAGCAACAAGGGATGCTCCTCTGCGAGGTCTCTGATGCCGCGCATCGGTTGGCGGAGCAGGCACTGCGACACCGAGAGACTGCTCAGGCCACGGCTCGGACTGTGCAGCGTCTGGTAGGAGTTTGTCTGATTATGGGGACTCTTTTGGCGGTGATTTCTGCCAAGATGCTTTTCGAGAGGCGCCACTAGACGTTTTCCTTTACTTATTGTACTGTAGGCTGGAGTTGTAATTTTCCTGTGTACACGACTCAGAGCCATATCTATTTTATTTCCATATGTACTGTACATGTATTCCTTTCTCATTTTGAACCTTGTACTCAACTCTATATTATTAATGAATGGAAATCCTACCTTATTATCTATTTGTGCTATTGTCGTGTGAATCTTTAGTTATCATTGAATTGTATCTCTTGCGTGTAAATCTTGTCGTGTGAATTTCTCGAATCTCCGTCGTGCGTGTTCTATCTGTTCTATTATTTTACTCTTGCGGAATTATTGTCTTATACATTGAATTATACTCTTATCATATTCTAATCGTGCGATCTAAACTGAATCTGTTGTCTGTTGTCTGTTGTAGAATCATGGCACCCCGAACCAACGCTAGTATCATCGCTGAGCAGGTCGCTGAGCAGTTGAATGCAGCGATGCCCAACATGATCGCTCAGATCACGGCGGGAATCAATGCCAACATCAACAACCATCAGCGACAGCAACAACAACAACAGAACAACAACCAAAATCAAGACAACAACCAGAATCAGAACAACAACCAAAACCAGAACAACAACAACAACCACCAAAATCAAAATCATCACCAGCACCAAAACCCTCCCGCTTGTACTTACAAAAGCTTCATGGCATGCAAGCCCAAAGAGTTCCACGGCACTTCTGGAGCCGTGGGACTTGTGTCCTGGTTCGAGAGCATCGAATCAGTCTTGCACATTAGCAAGTGTGCCGAGGCCGACAAGGTAGAGTACGCCTCATGCGTAGTACATGGGAAGGCTTTATCATGGTGGAACAACGTAGTTCGGACCAGAGGGCGTGACACCGCCTATGCTCTCTCCTGGGAGCAATTCAAAAATCTTTTGATTGCTGAATACTGTCCTAAGGGAGAAATCAAGAAGCTTGAGGCGGAACTGTGGAACCTCATGATGGTTGGGAATGACATCGAGGGGTACACCACCCGATTTCATGAACTGTCCCGACTGGTTCCGAGACTAGTAACCCCCGAGGAAAACCGCATTGACCGTTACGTTTCCGGTCTCGTTCCCGAAATCCGGGGAAACATCCTCTCCGCTGAACCTCAGACCCTTCAGAGCGCAATCATTCTGGCGTATAGACTCACCAGCGATCTCCTCTCCGTTGCAGTACCCTCCAAGAAGGAGGAAGGAGAGAAAAGGAAGGCAGATCAAACCCCCCGGAGAAACAACAAGAAACGGAAAACCACCCGCAACTATGCGGTGACTGCTGCACCACCACCACCACCAGCTGGGAACCGAAACTATGCGGGGACGAACCCCAAGTGCAGCAAGTGCAACTACCATCACCACGGGAACTGCCCGGTATGTTTAAAGTGCCAGAAGGTGGGGCACTTCGTCAAGCATTGTCCAGAGAAAGCAACAGTCCAGGGTCAGAAGCCGGTGTGCTTCGAGTGTGGAAGCGACCAACACTTCCGTAACACCTGCCCTAAGCTGCAGAACGCTCAACCAAACCAAGGCGGGCAGGGTCGCGGCCGTGCTTTCGCACTTACCGCTGAAGAGGCCCGGCAGGACCCGAATGCGGTGAACGGTACGTTTTCTGTAAACAACCACTATGCATCTGTATTGTTCGATTCTGGAGCAGAAAGAAGCTTCGTATCCTTAGAGTTTAGACCCTTCATTAATATAGGATCTAAGATTCTTAAGGATAGCTTCACCGTAGAGTATGCCAACGGTCAGGAATTTGAGGCTAAGGATGTAATCGTAGGATGTTCAATATGCCTAGCTGATAAAACGTTTCCCATTGACCTATTTCCGAGCGAGCCGAAAGGCTTTGACGTAATCGTCGGAACGGACTGGCTCTCCCGCTTTCGAGCCAAGATCGTCTGTTTCGACAAACTTGTCCGCATTCCTCTCTCTGACTCCGAAACTCTAATCGTTCAAGGAAACAAACCCGGACGACGACTTCGTATAGTGTCGTCCATCAAAATGCGCAAGTACCTCAAGGAGGACTGTGATGCATTCCTGGCGCATGTCATCGAGCGAAAGCCTAAGGAGAACCGTGTACAAGATATCCCCGTAGTCAAGGATCATCCAGAAATCTTTCCTGAGGATCCACCCGGGCTACCTCCACATCGACAAGTGGAATTCCGAATAGACCTAGTTCCTGGCGCAGCACCGGTCGCCAAGACACCATATCGTCTAGCCCCACCGAAAATGCAAGAGCTGTCGAGACAGCTACAGGAACTCTCGGACCATGGTCTTATTCTTCCAAGCTCGTTCCCCTGGAGAGCCCAACCCTCTTTGTTTAAAAGGAAGACGAATCCTTCCGTATGTGCATCGATTATCATGAACCTAACAAGCTGACCGTCAAGAACCGATAACCACCTCCGAGGATCGACGACCTATTCGAACGGTTGCAGGATGCTTCTTACTTCTCAAAGGTCGACCTCCGCCCAGGTTATCATCAGGTTCGTGTCAGTGAGACCAACATTCCTAAACCACATTCCGAACTCGTTACGGTCATTACGAATTCCTTGTCATGCCATTTGGCCTGACCAACGCACCAGCACTGTTCATGGACCTAATGAACAGAGTGTGTAGGCCATAACTAGACAAGTTCGTAACGTATTCATAGACGACATTCTCATCTACTTAAGGAATTTGAGCTCAAACCGGACGGAATCCATTATTCCAAGAATCGAGCATGGATTCCGAGAGTCGAAGACCTTCGTAAGCTTATTTTGGATGAGGGCCACCGATCCCGATACTCTATTCATCCGACATCCGACAATTTGTATAAGGATCTACGGGAGTACTAATGGTGGTCGGGCATGAAGAAGGATATCGCCTTGTACGTAGCTAAGTGCCTTACTTGCTCGAAGGTCAAGACGGAATATCAGAAGCCCTCCTGTCTACTTCAACAGCCGGAGATCCCCATGTGGAAGTGGGAGAAAATCTCCATGGATTTCATCACTAAATTGCCTCGTACGGCAAGGGGGAATGACACGATCTGGGTGATTGTGGATCGATTGACTAAGTCCGCACACTTTCTGCCAGTAAGGGAGAACCATTCAATGGAGAAGTTCGCACACATCTACATTAACGAGATCGTCTCTCGTCACGGAACGCCTCTCTCCATTATCTCCGATAGAGATAGTCGATTCACGTCCCGGTTTTGGAACGCGCTTCAGAAATCGCTCGGGACACGACTAGATCTCAGTACAGCATACCACCCTCAGACCGATGGTCAGAGTGAAAGGACGATCCAGACACTTGAGGACATGCTGAGAGCCTGTGTAGTTGACTTCGGAGGAAGTTGGGACGCTCACTTACCCTTAGTCGAGTTTTCCTATAACAACAGCTACCACGCCAGCATCAAGTGTGCTCCATTCGAGGCCTTATACGGACGCAAGTGCCGGTCGCCGCTTTGTTGGCTAGAGGCTGGCGATCGACAACTAACAAGGCTCGACATCGTCCAGGAAACCATTGACAAAATCACTACCATCCGAGAAAGATTGAAAACCTCTCGTACTCGGCAGAAGAGCTATGCCGATCACCGAAGGAAACCCCTCGAAATCCAAGTGGGCGATAGAGTACTCCTGAAAATATCACCGTGGAAAGGGGTAGTCTGTTTCGGGAAACGCGGTAAGTTAAGCCCGAGGTACACAGGCCCCTTTGAGGTGATCGAGCGTATCGGCCCAGTGGCGTACCGACTTCAACTCCCACAAGCTCTTTCCAACGTTCACAATGTCTTCCACGTCTCGCACTTGAAAAAGTGCTTATCGGACGAAACCATTGTCATTCCACTGGACGAGGTCCAGATCGACAACAAACTTAATTTCATCGAGGAACCGCTTGAGGTTGTAGACCAAGAGGTCAAACAACTCAAGCAAAGTCGTATTCCTATTGTCAAGGTTCGGTGGAATTCCCGACGAGGTCACGAATTCACATGGGAACGTGAAGACCAGATACGTCAGAAGTATCCACACCTGTTCAAAGATCTTTCCTCCGATGAGGCGAACTAAATTTCGGGACGAAATTCTTTTCAACCCGGGGAGAATGTGACAACCGTCTTATTTCAGGTGAAAACCGCATTCTCTATCTTTGTCTTAGCTCGAATCTATCTCGTTATTACTTATCTCGTAAACTCGAGTGTGTAGAATCGAACTCGGAATCACCTAAATGAATCCTAATACCAAGTAAACACTTAGTGAACTTGTCTAACTTCCTATTTTATATGAACGGAAACTTTTAACAAACGAAACGCTTAACAACGGAACGAACGAAAAACGAAAAAGGCAAGCCTGCCACTCCGGCCGCGCCGCGGTCAGGCCACCGCGCCGCGGTGGAGTGCGCAGACAGCACTTTTGTTAACGTTTAAAACTTAATCAAATGGACTCAAAACCGAGCCCAACTAATTGGCTTCGGGTTATACATGACCAAAGCCTTCATATGAGTCCAGTAAAGTCATTTTGATACTTATAGCATCACACAAACACACTTCATCCACACACACACACACAAACAATACTCAAACTCTCTCTCTCATTTGGAGCTTCCAAACAAACACCACTCCATTTCCCCTTCATTTGCAGAAACTTACACATCGAAAGCTCAGTAAAATCACCCACATAAACACACCAAAATCGTCCATCAAGTAGGAAAGAAGAAAGGGGTAACATTTCATTTGGGTTAAAAAGGGCATTTTCAAGCTTTTGGGTCAAAATCACTAAGGATTCACTCCAACCATTTCCAAACCACTTTAATCTCGGTAAAAATCCTTTTAATCTTCTGTCCTTACAACATATACTCATTGCATGCATCATCCATCACCTAAAAATGAGTTTATGTGCAAATATTTCACCATTTATGAACAAAAACGGGATTTTTGGTAAATGCATGGTTAGATCTACACATTCTGGTCAAAAACACTTTATAAACGGTGAAACATCCATTATTTATGTATATCTGTGATTGCATGTCGAAATCTAACTTAAAAACATCATTTTCTTCCAAAAACGAGCTTGACCAAGAAACTGTCACAGTGACCGCGGCGCAGTCGCGTCACCGCGGCGCGGTCAAGGTAAAACTTCTGACCGCGGCGCAGTCATCCCACCGCGGCGCGGTCATGCTGCAGACAGACTGCACAAATTGCTAAGTTTAAACCGTTTTCAATCGTAACTCTAAACGTGTTATCTAAACTTATATTCGGAACTGGAATTTATGACCATAACCTGTAATGAGGGTAACTCACATATAAATGAACTAAATGAACAAGTTTTGTATGTCATTGTCTTGGAAATAATATGAAACATGTTTATTGAATTTGTTAAGCGGGAAAGTGTACAAATATTGGAATTAATGATTTTGGCGCGAAAGCGTTGCCCAATTTTCATTAGACCTAAACCCGACACTTAACATATAAACACATAAACATTAACACTCTGTAAATCTTGGTATTTCATTAGGATTCCCGTGATTCCGGTCTGTCTCGATTACTCCTCGCACACTTAGCTCATTCTTCGCAAACAGTGAGTTACATCCCCACTTATTTACTGTTTTCAAACATCTTTTGGGGGAAACAAGAGATCTAAATAAGCTTTGAAACTGTTATGATCTTTGGTACAAATTGTGAAACTTATATGTACTTAGTTTTATGGTCGTTTGGCCTATGATAGACTAATGGTTTGCCACCTTCACTCGGCTTAATGGTTCGCCACCTTTATTCGGCTCCTTGGTTCAAAACTATATTAAACTTACTTTTGCCACACTCGGCATCGTATTTCATTTATTTATTGCCACACTCGGCACTCGTATGATCTTTGATTGATCATATAACTACCATGACTCTTGAGGGATATAACTATTCGTAAGTGACTACTATTTTAGAAACAGAGTTCAAAGTGCCCCGTTTTAGAGTTCAATAACATTACACTATTAGCAATAGCCGTTAGTATTATGGGTATCGATACTTAGGAGAGGTCACTCCTTGCTTGAGGTTCGCGACCTAAGTACATATTACTAGAATCAGAGAAACTCCATTATTGTGAAACTTTGGGGCGTGTTCTGACCAGAAAATCGGTTTAGTGTGAACACTTAAGTTATTATGCCAAGTAGTCGTTATACATGATTTCAGTCAATAGTTTACTTATATCGCGCGTATTGAGTTATACGATTTCCGCAACATTCTTTTAAACAACTGTCTTGGTTCGAACTATCTTTTGAGCAACTTTTGGATCGAAACTATCTTTAAGTATTGTACTACTTTTATAAACTTCTAAGTATAGATATACTTAACTCAAACTCTTTTTAGTCGAGGACTAGAAAACTGTAACTCACTCACTACTTTATTGTAGTTGACACTTTATCTCTTGTTTCAGGAAATCAAATGTAAGATACGAAGTGCATTATGTGGATGGGTTTGGAATGTCACGTGAAGTCATGAATCGGGAGAAGACCTATTTTGAATATGTTTTGGGAATTTTTATCAAACAATTTGCTATGTTGTCTCGTTATGTACTTTTAATGCTTGGTTATCTTTAAACTGTGAACTCATATTTTATTCGAAATGACTTGAAACCGTATGTTTTTATTTATAACTCGTGTGATGATATATTTGCTCTTCACATCCCGTGTTTCCGCTTTAGCGGGGTGTGACAGGAGGATATAAAATTCTCCTTGCAGATCTACCAGTATCAGGATCGATCTTCTTTCTAGAAATCATACTCTTTCCTACTGCTGGTGTGAATTCCTTAAATACCCCGGTTTTTCCTTCTTCTTTAATCACTCTCTCGACCCAACTAGCATACTCGTCCTTGTCTCTGTTGATCAGATGAAGCTTGGACAAACAAATGAGCTCTGACTTCGGGAATGAATTGAAATTCTCCCGTTTTCTACTCAAATACTGAACACCGTCGTATCTCTTGATCACGAAAACCTGCAATTCAGAATCAAATAGCCAGCTAATTATGCCCAAATGCGGTTGGCGTTCTCTAATGAAGAACTTCCTGATCAGTGGTGTTAGCTTCTTTGGATCAAGTTTTCGAAACCACCCTCGTCGTTCCTCAAGGCTTGGCTTCGAACTACTTTCACCTTTTTCTTCTGTATTTACTTCCTCCGTGCTAGTTGGTTCCTGAAAAGTATAATCCTCGTTTTCATCTTCATTCACCGCTGTTGTATCTTCAATTGACCATGTATCATCATTGCTTGCCCCGAATTCCTGTTGTTGATTTCCACTTTGTTTTTGCTGCTGTGGTTGCTCCCCCGGATCTGCAGACTGGTGAATAACCAAGGCTCTCGAAGTGGAGGAAATCTGCTCTCTTTGTCTTTCAGCACTTGGATCATCGTGATCATCTCTTCGTTGCTGGCTGATAGTAGTTGCTTTGCACGTTTCCTCCCCCTGAGCAGATAGACGCTTGGAGAGCATCTCAACCTGGGCTTCAAGAGAGGAAATACGGGTTGACTTGGCAGCGTCAGACTGCTGAAGAGCGGCAACCTGAGAAGAGAGCTGCAAAACAAGTAAATGTAAATCGTTAAGAGTAGGAGTTCCAGTGGGGGTTTCAGTCTCCGCGACCCGTTTCTTGCGCGGGCGCTCAGTTGCGGTAGATGATCCCGACTCGGCACCACTTGGGAAAGAACGTTTCCTATGAGGCGATGCCCGAGTAGTAACAGGGTGATATGAAGAAGTGGCATCAGCATCAATATTGAGCTCCTCGGTAGCTTGAGTGTTGACCGCAGTGGGAGGATCAGGAACCGCATTATCGGGAGCTGGGGAAGTGACTATGACTTCAGTAGCAAAAGACTTAGGGCTCCCAGATGGAGGAATATTTGCATGCTCTGGGATAGCGGATAATGATGTAACTCCCAGAAAGTTCTCAATATCTCGAAAGGTGCTATCACTGGACGTGGTGTCCAAGGAGATTGGAACTTTCGCCTTGCGCTTTGGGCGGGAGGAGAATCCGCGAGATACCGGAGGAACATTTGAAGAAGCAGTGTTTTCAGTACGTGGCTCGCTAGATAGGAGATGAGCATCCTCATCAACGTCTGTATCAGCAAAATTTAGATCAACTATGGCCCCGAAAAGAGGTTGATCCGTGGGTTGAGCCTCGTGCGCAGGTCGAGGATAAATCTTTTGACATGTATGAAACAGCTTTGGACAACCGATTTGATTAACCTTCGTCATGAGATTCTGAATGGGAAGGCCGGGGATGAAGTGCCGTAAAATGATCATGATGAAGCGTGGGTAGAGCATGAGGGTATTTCGTTTGGTCACTTTCAGATCATTTTGAAACATTTGAAATACGTACTCTGCCACGGGATAGGGTTTATTGAGGACCAGACTTAGCATCATTGATAACAGTAGATTGTCAATATTGTCATGAGATGTCTTGGAGAACTTAAACACCGATACAAACACATGGACCAGATACCGCCATGGACCGAGGAATTTGCCCTTAGGAAACGAGACAGTAGGAAATGGCCCGGCGTAACCCAGTAGTGGCAATTTTCGGCTAAGGAAGCGGTTGCCAAATGATGAAGGTGCACTTTCAGATGAGTTGCGGCTAAGGTGAAAAATCTCCCGTAGGGTAGTGCTGCTGAATATAATTTCCTGATCGTTAACTACGGTGCGTAAACCATCCTGGGGCTTTGCAGTGACTGGATGGAGAAGATCGACATGAGTAAGGTTTGTGACAAACTGCTGAACCAAAGGGATATTAATGGGGGGATCTTCACTGAGTATGAAATCCATCCGTGAGTGTTGTAAGAAGAGAATTGTCTCTCGAAAAGGAAGTGTCGAAGGATCGTCTAAAGCGAAACTGACTGCCTGATTATGTCGTTTATCAAACTGTCTCTCCATCTGTAAAATCTGTAAACATGAATGTGTTAGATACGATAGACACGAACATGTATGTATGCCGAACATGAAAGTTGGCGAACACGCATGTTCGTGTAACAGATAGACAAATAATTCATGTAGACGAACACGAGTGTTCGTAGATAGAGAGCGCGGACACATATGGGGACGAACAAGGTGTTCGTTTAGAATAAGTAGCAAGGTGTTCGTGAAGACAGTGAGCAAGTGTGTTCGTCTAAGGTCTTATCATGACAACGAGCAAGTGTGTCCTGGATGACGAACACGTATGGACGTCGAGGATCACGAGCAAGTGTGTTCGTCCAAGGTGACGAGCAAGTGTCCTCGTCTGATGGGGATGAACATGTGTGTTCGTCTGAAGGGGACAAACATGTGTTCGTCTGATGGAGACGAACATGGGTGTTCGTTTGATGGGTCTTCGTTTGATGGTTGTTCGTCTAATTTGGACGAACACGTGTGTTCGTCCAACCCATTAAAAGAAAATCCTAAGGCATTTCAAATTTATGGGCACTAAGGAGGGCGAAGATGTTCATCTAGCAATAACATCAACGAAGATGATCATTAAAGCAAAACATAGCAATTAGAGACGAACACATCAAGAACACATAAAGAACACGAACAAGTTTATCAATAAGCATGAATTTAAAAACCCAGTTTTTGAAGATTAACACAGATAACACGAATATATCAAGCAATATATGGCAGATTTTGACGAACTCGTATGAATATCAACGAACAAGGAAGAACTTACATAGGGGAATAGTCAACCGAATGAAGAACTTCGTGAGGATTAATTCCTAGCTCCGAGAAAGTGTAAAAATGTAAAAGTGAAAATTGAAAAAGTGATTTCACTTTGAAGTATTTATAGGCAAAGTAGGGCCTATGGGCCTGGTAAGGTTGGGCCTTCAAATTGGGCCTGGAAGTTGGGCCCAACGGACTATGGAAAAGATATATAACCAACGTTTTAGATAAAGAGATAGAATTATAGAAATAAACGGAAACAGTAAAACGTGAACTAAACGTAAAAACGGTGGTGTACAATTTATGAAACATAACTCGATCAGATTGCTTATCGGGGTTCCAAAGATAATTCAATTTAAATCCATGTTTGTGTAGTTGTCCAATTTAACCGTTCTGTCTTTATAGTCATAAGATAGTGTTTTAATTTCAAGTAAGCTGGTTTAAAGTTTAAGCGGTAAAGCACCCACAGAAATCAGACATTTGACAAAATCTGGAGAGCACGCAAGGTGTTTGTGAAGTATTTTAAGTTACGAGTGGTGTGGAGTGGTTACCAACCTAGACAAGGGCAGCATATGAAACTGGCGAAGGGATAGCTCGTATTGAATATTGAAGCAACTGTATTACGTAAGTCAAAGACTAACTTTAATGAAGTATGATAGATTGAAAGAATTCTGCTGACTTTCTATGAAATCCTATGGCAAGCTTTCTACCAACCGATCCCAAACCGTAAAGGCCTTAGGTGGCTAGGTGAACGAGGGCACCCCGAGGGTATACTGACTCAGATTTCAAAGGCCGCTTATATGAATTCAGTAACTTATGAGCACACTCATTATATTTAATTCAATGTGAGGGAATCCCATATGTAAGCACAACATATGACTCGTAACAAAAATCTAATCTCAACCTTTATTGTGGCAGACATAATTAAGTCGTTTAATGTAAGAGTCAAAAGGTATTTAAACCAGACAAACCACACTATCGGGAACAACTAAAAGACGAAAGGCCACAAGACACTCGAGGTTAAACTAAAATACGATAGAGAATTATAGGTGCATTTAATAGTAATAACCCGATTTAAGACTAAGAGTCATAAGCAAAAAGTATCTTCATCTCGAATTTTAGATTTCGAACTAAGTTACACTAATTTATTTTTTTTATTATTATTATTATTATTTATTTTTTTTATTATTATTATTATTATTTATTTTTTTAAGAAAAACGTTGGTTAATCTAAATTGCGAAGTCCAATACGGTGAATGAGTGATTCGAAGCGAGATTTGTCAAAAGCTTTAGTGAAGAGATCGGCCAAGTTGTTTTCGGAAGAGACACGAATGATATCTATGAGTTTCTTTTCATAATAGTCTCTAATAAAGTGGTGCTTAAAATCTATGTGACGGGTTTTGCTATGTTTAACAGGATTTTTAATAACAGAAATGGCAGCCTCATTATCTATATTAATAGGAGTAGAGGTATAGGATAAACCGTAATCCAGCATCTGTTGTTGTATCCAGAGAACCTGTGATACACAGCTACCCGCAGCGATATATTCGGCTTCACAGGATGAGACGGAGACAGTTGTCTGTTTCTTGCATTGCCAAAACACGAGGCGTCCTCCCAAAAATTGACAACCACCGGAGGTTGAATTTCGATCGATATTGCATCCACCCAAATCCGAGTCGGTGAATGCTTCGAGAAAGAGGTCGCTTCCTTTGGGATACCAGAGACCCAGCCGCGGTCGGCGTTTAAGGTAGCGAAGAATCCTCTTTACAGCAGAGTGATGAGACATCTTAGGACAAGCTTGAAACCTGGCACATAAACATACAGCAAACATTATGTCAGGACGAGATGCAGTAAGATACATTAAGGAGCCTATAATGCCGCGATAAACAGTGGGATCCATGTCAGGATCGTTTTGTGCGTTTGGTTCCATATTGTGATGCTGAGGAATGGGAGTAGCAATAGACTTGGCATCGGTCATGTTGAATTTCTTTAGCATTTCAGTGACATAGTTGGATTGATGAACAAACATCCCGTCTGGTAGTTGCTCGACCTGTAATCCTAGAAATAGCTTGAGTTCACCCATAGCGCTCATCTCGAATTTGTCTTTCATTAGCTTTTCAAAGTCCTTACACATCTGATTATCAGTGGAACCGAAGATAATATCATCCACGTAGACTTGAACCAATAGTTTAGCCTTGGGTGAATCTTTGATGAACAGGGTGCTATCGATACGACCTCTCTTGAAACCGGATTCTAAGAGAAAAGTTGATAATGTTCCATACCACAGACGAGGGGCTTGATGAAGACCGTATAAAGCTTTGTTGAGCTTGTAAACCTTATCAGGGTGTTGTGGGTCTTCGAAGCCGGGGGGTTGCTGAACATAGACGGTGTCGTCGATTGTACCATATAGGAAAGCACTTTTAACATCAAGTTGGTAAACGGTAATCCCATGTGAGAGGCATAGGCTAAGAAGAGACGAACAGCCTCGAGGCGTGCGACTGGGGCGAAGACATCCTGAAAGTCCAGTCCTTCTTCCTGATAAAAACCTTGTACAACTAAGCGAGCTTTGTTTCGAGTAATAATTCCACGATCGTCCCGTTTGCATCGGAAAACCCATTTAGTGCCTATAGCGTAGGCGTCGTCGGGTAGGATCACGAGTACCCAGACCCCTAGTTTCTCAAACTGAGCTAATTCTTCTTGACATGCGTGTACAAATTTGCGTCTTTAAGGGCCATATGAATGTTGGCAGGGACTTCTTGGGAAACGAAGCAGAAATAGCGACAGTTGTTGAAATCCTCATATGTCGTGGAAAATGCATACATGCCTTGTAGATCATCTAGTTGCGTTCGAGTTTGAACGGGTGCATTGGGATTGCCAATAATATTTTCGAATGGGTGATCCTGATGAATTCGAGACACGACGGGCGGTACTGCCGCATCGTCTTGAGCGGTTGCATTATGTGGTTCTGCCACATTTTCTTGATCATCGGCTGGATTGTCGTCGACGAGTGGTTCTGCCACTACGTCTTGATCATCTGCTGGAGCATCGGTGTCAGCAGGTTCAACATCGATTTCCTGAATGACATGAGTACGAGGAAAAACTGTATCTTCATCATCAGAAGAGAAGCTCGGGTTCTCTGTTCCTGTATGAGTCACACTAGGAGAAAGGTTAAATGACTTAAATAAAGCATCATAGTCGAAAGCGATAGCTGGACCGTTTTGTTTTTCAAAAGTGTAGCTAGTTATTTCCAAGTTAAAAACAATTTCCACTGTACGTGAAGGTTTGAGATAAACTCTTTTGTTTGCGCAACCCTCAACATATCCAAGAAAGTATCCCTGGACGGCTTTGGGTGCGAACTTGGTGGTATAATTTGTTTTCAAAACGGTGCAAGGAGCCCCAAAAGGTTCCAATCCAGCAAGATTAGGCTTACGACTATTAAGCAGTTAATAACTCGTTTTATTAAACCGTTTCACCGTCAACACTCGATTAAGGACGTAACAAGCCGTATTCACTGCCTCCCCCCCAAAATGTAACGGGGAGAAGTGAGTCAGCTAACATGGTACGTGCAGCTTCTATCAAGGTTCTGTTTTTCCTCTCCGCGACACCGTGTTGTTGTGGTTCATATGGAGCGTTGTGTTGTTGAACTATTCCATTTGCAAGACAATAGAAGGTCATCGTGGAATTTTTGAATTATGTCCCGTTATCGCTGCGCAGACGCTTGACATTGGCTTTGTATACGTTTTTGAGCATGTCAAAGAAGTTGATTAGTGTGCCTGCTGTTTCACTCTTAGTGACTAAAAAGTAGACCCAAGAGTAGCGAGAGTAATCATCGGTGATCACTAGACAGTAGTATTTTCCTCCGAAGCTTCGTTGTGCAATAGGACCGAAAAGATCAGTGTGCATTAGCTCGAATGGTGTCTCGATTGTGTTGATGGCCTTGGACTTGTGATGTTGCTTGTGTTGCTTTCCGAGTTTGCATGGAATGCATTTATCTTCATACTCAAAACGTTTGAGTGGAACTCCAAGGACTAGCTCTTTCTTTGTAATCTCATTCATTTTCCGAAAGTGTACATGTGCCATCTTTTTGGTGCCAAATCATGGCTTCTTCACTAGTTGACTTGGACAATAGACATGTTGAATCGGTGGTGAGTTCAGTGTTGTTCATATCCATAATGTACGTGTTTTTCGTTCTTGTTGCAAGCATCAGTATCAGATCCTCGGGAATATCAATTCCGGATTTGAGAATCAAAACCTCCTTCTTGGTAAAGTACACGGGATTATCATTGTCGCAGATTTGAGAAACACTGAGCAAATTGTGTTCTAGCTGCCTGACGTAAAATACATCCTTCAGTGTGATTTTTCCGTTTGTAACTGATCCAATTCTAGTTATTTCTCCACCCTTTTCTCCAGCAAAATTTACTCGACCTTTCTTTCCAGGTTCGAAGTTGTTAAGCAGACTTCGTTCTCCTGTCGTGTGCCTGGAACAGCCACTGTCAACGTACCAGTTTTTGACGAGTCGGTGACCCGGTTCCTGCACACGAGATAAAATTATTAGTTTTCATGGGGAACCCAGGCCATAACAGACCTGGATTGACCGTTCTCAGTCACATATGTGACTCTTTTGTAAATTCCCTTATTTTGGTGAGAGATTGGAGATGTGTGGCGTGTAGAGTAATGACTGTTAGAGTTGTAAGGAACTCTATGACTCATTGGTGGGGAACTATAACGGGGATTAGTGTAATGACGTGGTTCATAATGAGGACGTGGAGGACTATGATTGTAATTTCCATGATGGTATTGTGGAGGACTTGGGAAATGATTGTGATGGTGATATCGTGGAGGACTGTGGGAGCGTTGATCAAAATGGTGTTGGCGATAAGATGGAACAAAAGGTTGTTGTGGTCGCTGGTGTGGACGTTGAGAAAAATGTCCCGTGCTAGGTTTACTGTCCCCATAATATCGTGAATTTGAAGCTGGACGTTCGTGATGTGGGTTTCGTAGAATTTGAACTGGTTTCGTGGGAGTGGATTTAGCTGACTGCGTGGGAGTGGGTTTAGCTTGAGTTTCTTTTCGCTTGTTAGTGCAAACGGAGGCCACGTGTCCACGTTCACGACATTTGAAGCAGTTTAAAGTTTCCATCTTATTTGATTGATCAGGGTCAGCATCAGAGGATGTACTTTGCTTAGATTTAATATCGTTATTTGAGATGAATGTTTCTTGCAAAGGTTCACATGTTGAGGTTTGAGGTGGAGTGCTTGTGGCTTGTTTCTCTTGATTTGCCTTATTTTCCTGATCCATAGAGCTTGAAGATTCACAATTTTCAGGTTGTGGAGTCCCGTTCTTGAAGAAACTAAAGTTGTTGTTATACGGAGGTGGTGTTTCGTTATACCCTAGACCTTCAGACTTTCCACTTGTACGCTGACGACTCAAGATGGAGTTCAAAGTACTTGAAGTACGGAATTGCTCGAACTTTCTTTCCTGCTCAGTTAGTTGTATTTCACAAAGGTTTAACTCTTGGACCTTTTCAGCAAACTTTTTCTTTTCAGTTTCGATACATTCATATAATATGTCAATTTTTTGTGTCAAAAGACCGACATTCGATAAAAGTTCCGTTCGATCCGTCTCAGTTTTATAATATTGTTTTGAAAATTCATCCATTTGATAAGTTAAATTCGAGATGGTTTGTCTGAATTCAGTTTGCTGAGATTCCAAATTGGATACTAATTTAGTCAGGTTATCGTTTTTTAGAGTTAAAACCGTATAGGATTTGCAAAAATCTTTCATGGATTGAGAGTCAAGAAGTACCTTTGCCTTGTCCGAGTCGAGGTCAGCCATTTTAGCAACAAGGTTCTCGTTGGATAGATCGATGGTACAGCTGCAAACTTTAGAGGTGTCTTGAATATCTTCAACCTCTTCAGTATATTCTTCGCTGGAGCTTGAATCACTGTCAGTACCTGATGCTTCTTCTGTGTTACTGACTTCACTGCGAATTTCTTCGATAGATGCCATGAGAGCTTGATTTCTTTCATCAGTACAAATTTGCCAATCATATGTTCGATCATCGTGTTGGACTATCATGGCCTGTGACGCTAAGTTGCGTTGTGGTTGCGAAGAGGTGGTCTTGGTTTTGTCTTGGCTTTGAGTATATTCAACCTTAGGCTGTTGACATTCTCTAGCGAAATGGCCATGACCTTGACAGTTGAAACAGCGCACCTTGGATTTATCAAAGCATGCTTTTCCGGTTCTAGGACTGCGTCCTGTTCTAGTCATAAATCGCTTGATCCTATTAGTAATCATGGCTGTTTGCCATTGTAAGTCCATTTCCTCTAGGTCATCCTGATCGACTTGACTAAAATCTTCATCCCACAATCATGGATCAGTGATTTTACCTTGAACTTGATTACCGTAAGCAGACAAAAAACATGACAAGATTTCTAAACTTTCTTCTGCTGATTTAACGCTCATTGGCATTCTTTGATGAGTATTGGCAGCAGTTGATACTGCTGCAGTTGTAGTGGTATCAGTAGAGGAATGAGTGTCAGAAGTTGCTTGACCATTTTCAGATATGAACGCAGTTGCATTTACAGAGGCATTAGATGTTGAGGGTTGCCCATAGGGTGTTTGATCTGCGACAGCATCGATAGTTAAGCGTGTTTGTTCATATCCTCTAAATCTCTCAATTACCTGTGGTAGAGTTATTTTGATATTGTCTTCTTTTACCTGATAGTATTCATCTTTTATTAAGTTCACGTACACTTCCCAACGCTTGGGTAATGCATCCAAAAATCGTTCTACCTTTTCATCTCCAACAGTTATGCGAGCTCTGGCAAGGTCAGATAGCAGATTGTGAAATCTATTGACAGTGTCTTCAAAACTTTCATTTATACCTGCTCTGAACGTATTGAATTGTCGTTTAAGAACACTTCCTCTACTTCTTTGTTGAGCATCACTCCCAACGTACTGAATTTCGATTGCTTTCCAAAGTTCAAAAGCAGTTTTGTGATCCTGACATATGTGGATCGTTTCAATAGGCAGAGCCATTTTCAGACTTGCCCATGCTCGGTTTTCAGCATCAAATACTCTTCTATGCTCAGCTGTGAAAGAAGAGATTGAAATAGGAACATTTCCACCACCACTTGCACTTGCAGCCTGTGTTGGTTGTGTGTATTTTGTGTCGACACATAATATCCACATTTGTACGTCATTATACCGACAGAAGGATTCGAATTTATCGGCCCATTCGAAATACTGTGAAGAGTTGATTAACATGGGAGGGGTGTTAGTTGATTGTCTTGAATCCATTTTAAAAGATATCAGCGAAGATGTAAGGCGATGAAGATGTTTGGCGAAGAAGTAAGGTCACAAAGATGTTTGACGAAGAAGATTGTTCGTCAGGAAGATGTGTTCGGCGAAGATGTGTAATGTCACGAAGATGTTTGGCGAAGATGTAAGGTCACGAAGATGTAGTTTGACGAAGAAGTGTGTTCGTCACGAAGAGGTTGTTCGGTGAAGTTGAGCACGAAGATGGTGTAGACTTGGAAGATCCACTAACGAAGATGTACTCACGAAGAAGTATCCACGAAGATGTACCCACGAAGATGTACCCACGAAGAACTATCCACGAAGCTGTATCCACGAAGATGTATTCACGAAGATGTACCCACGAAGATGTACCCACGAAGATGTATCCACGAAAATGTATCCACGAAGAAGTATCCACGAAGAGAATCCACGAAGAATTACCTACGAAGATGAATCCACGAAGATGTTTTCACGAAGTAAATCCCCGAACTTAATCCACGAACTAAATCTACGAACAAGCAGAGAAACCCTAATCTGTAAATACCGCCGCCGAAGATGTAACAAGAACCCTAATTCTCACAAACAGCCGCCGAAGATGTACTAAGAACCCTAATTACCAGAATCGATTAAAACCTGAATTCAACCCTGAACCAAATCTCGATAGAGAGCAAACGATGTGCTCGCTCTGATACCAATTGTAGGTCCGATCTACAGGATTAAACTATATCAACTACGAGGCGGAATCTCGTAATCAATAGAACATGCAGATTATAATCGAAAGCAATAAACAAAGAAACACAATTACCAAATTCTCAATGCTTTGATTAACAAACGCTGTTACAATCCAAAAGCATTAATCCAAATTCTCTCTAAAACAAACAACCCTAAACTGGCCTGAACACCTCTATTTATAGAGTAACATATCCAGTCAGTTTGGGCTTGGGCCCTATTGGGCCTCACGGACATGCACGTCCGTGAGCAGCCCACTAAGCTAAAACTATACTAATTAATACAGTGATATAAACAAAACACAATAAAACATCCAGTCATAGCATTCTTGCACCAACAATCAACCTTTGTATGTTATAGGTATAATGAGGGAAGGTGGGCATATATTCTCTAAATCGTATCCTTTAGATCAATTAGACCTCTCTTAAGTCAAAGATGTTGAGTTTTTTTTAACAAATTTGTGTCTGCAACCGATGCTTCACTTGTTGGAATTAAGCATGTGTTTTTTCCACATTCTTATTCCGGTCGGTTTTTTTTAAAATTTTACTAAATGAGCGGGTTGGATACCGTGTCAAAACGTATAAGGTTTATGCGAAACAATTTTGGACAAAACTCTCGGTTAATCTTAATAAGTTTTTTGATAATGCATTGGGCGAAGCTTTAAAATAGTTTTGGGTAAAAGTAGTATAATGTCTCATGTTGTGGAATGTGCAAAATTTAATAGGCTAATTAAGACAAGTTCTTGCTATATGATTTAAAGGTTTACCTATTTGCCACTCATCATTGTTACAACAAATTTAATGTCACGTTTGTTCTCTGACCAAATACATAGTCAAAAGAGTGATAAAGGACCCATTTGGCCGATGAAGCTCAAACTTACCTCTTAAATTATATTTTTAACTAAATATTGCTATTTAGTATTTACCCATTCAAGAAGAACCAAGGGTCATTTTTGAACCATATGACTTTCTTTATTTATGTTTGTTTTATTTCTTACTAAACCAATCTAAATAGTTATTTTCTTTTGAAATGATCCATAAAGGGTTTTGCGCATTATACATAATTAAGTTGGGCAACTTTCAGCTTAACACTTTTTCAGTAGCTTCTCTTTATATTTACGTGTATGGTTGTTAACCTCACAAAATCAGCTTGGCATTTTTTGTAAATGGGTTGAAATTGCTTATGGACCCAAATTACTTTGCACTTCCTAACACATGAGTTTGTGTTTTAAATTTTCCTTTTAGGTTCTTGCTTGGTTGGATGATAAATTAGCAGGGGCTATGAGGACCGTTGAAATAGAAGCCATCATTTTGACAGGTATATTCGTGAATCCAACTTTTTCTTTCATTGAATTATGTTGTTTTTCTATATGAGTGTTGTAATAAAACTGAATAAAGAGACAATCTCTTGAATTAATCTTCTCTTTTTATTATATTGGTATGTTTCTATTTTTTTAATGCTTGCTAAAAACGAAATGATTGGATTTTAATACCAAGTGATCAAACTTCAAACCAAGTTGTGCGACACTTTCATCACAAAAGGTTAGTTTATTATCAACAAGTAGTGATACGTTGTCCGAGTTTGTGTCAAAATTTTAATTTTAATGTTATTTTTTCCATTTGTTTTTGCATGAATGATTCTTTATTAATGAGTACTATGGGAATTCAAGGTTGCTTTAGAAGAAGTTAACACCAAGGATAAGTTTGTTTTCTTAGTGTAATGTTATTTCAATATTTATATTCCAGTCACACCATTACAAAAAGTGGTGTGCTTGAAAGACTTGTAATTTAGATTCTTCAAGTTTTTAAGGTTTCATTGATTTATTTTGATTGTATTTAAAATATTTTCTGTGCTTTCTATTTCTCTAAAAATGCAACTTTTATGTTTGATTATTTGTTTGTATTTTGATTATAAATGAACTGTCAATTGCTTTTACGTTTTATTAAAGGAGTAACTTATGAAAATGACAAACAATTTTGATAAGATATTGATGATGACCTTGAATCCAAGAACTTAAATAAAGATATGAAATTAACAATATTAGCAAATCTTCAATAGTGGTAGGATCTGTTCTACCTTTTTTTTTTTAGAAATTATGTTAACATAAATAAGATTAATAAATTTTTGGCTAACATTTTCTGAAACCAAATATACAAAACAATATTGAACCTTTTCGTCAACCATTTTAAAGTAATTTTGTTATACAACCCCGTGTATCACACAGGCACTAAGCTAGTGATAACTAAAGAAGGATTGTGGTTCATAAGTTATGAAATGTATGAATGATTTATAGATTAGCTAATTTTCTTAAATATTGGGGAATGATTATCTGGTTTATAACTTTATATGTTATAAGATGTATGGAAAATTTGTACATTAGATGATTCCCTTATAATTTGAGAATGATTTTCTAACTATATAAGCAGTTATTGACAAGGTATACGTAAATAATGTACTCAAAAGGTTTTTTAACCACAATAAAGGGCTATTATTATCAAACTTTTAATTTATAATTATTTAATTTTGCATTTTAATTATTATGTAAACCAAAAACTTTTAAAATTTTGTACATAGATTAAATTATCAACAAGTGTTTTTACTATTTTTAGTTTGTCTTGTTTTCAGTTACTAAATGTATTTTTTTTATGTGATGGTAAAAAATGAAAAATAAAATTAACGGATGAGTCACAAACATAGTTGTCAACTCGTGACTCGTAACGTAAATCGTTTTCCTAAATTTTTATTCGTGACTAGAATCGTGACTCGCCTCATAAGAATCATGATTTTAAAATATATATGAACTAAATATATAATGAACATATAATATAATATAATATTAAAGTTTTTATATATAATTTATTGATAATTAAATATATTTCCGAATCATTGTACGAGTCATTGTACAAGTCGTACGAGTCAAGTGAGTAATGATACGAGTCAAGCGAGAGTCAAACGAATATCCGAGTCATAGTCTGAGTCAGTATTTTTTTATTGCTCGTACGAGTTTTACAACTATAGTCCCAAGAAAGTTTATTCATGATATAACTTGGTGCAAAACAAGTATAAAAGGTATTGCTGTTAGTTTGTAACATATAAAAGTAGTCTGGACAAAATTCTCTTTTTATATGTCATGGTATAATTTAGAATAGTTTTTGTATCTTACTGTTGATTTTTTAGTGATCGTTAAATTATTATTGTTGATTTAAGCATAAATAAGCTAGAAATTTGACACAGAAGAAGCCGGAATATAGGTGGAAAATCTTTAAATTATAAGTAAATAAAATAACTTGAAAATGAAAAGAAAAGAGTCCGGTTTATTATAAAACCGGTCCCTTTAGTTAGGAAGAGAGCCGGTGTATTTGTTGTCACATGTAAAATATCTAAAGGCGCATAACTAAGAAAAGAGACCGGTTTGTTTAACTAATTTCTTCATCCATTTTGATCAGATGCCCTCCGCGAAGAAAGCGAAGAAAACGTACATGTGTATAAATTGGTGAAAACTTTATATACAAGAAGTTACTTTAGGATATCGGTCCAAAATATATATCTGAAGAATTACCAATTTTCACTTGAATAGGTGAGAATGCCGATTCTTATACGCATCGAACCTAGATGTCATGTTTCTCGTGTCTAGGATGTCATTCATGTAACTAAAATCCGGGACTGAACAAAACAGATATTCCATTTCATATATATCATGTAGGTCAACAATATCCCTCTTTCTTCCTCTTTCGAACAGACATTATCAAATTCAAAAATAGCTACTGTCTTGCGTAAGTCACATTTATCATATTTAATTATAAGAGAAAATTGAAGCGGAAGCCTCAGTAGTAACTCGACTGAGAGGAGTGATAACCATTATAATTTGGTGCATGCGCAGTGTGATTTCCATATGGCTTCACTGGATTCGGAGTTCCATAAGTTGAACCTTCACAGAACAAAAATATGCAACGTTAACACCTACAAAACACACTATTCTTTCCCCGACCTTTTAAGTTGCAACAACTGAATTTCCACATGTCTAGTCTGTTTGTTAAATGACTGAAAATACACAGAATGACAGGAAAATCAAAACACAGAATGACAGGAACGTTTGGAATGGTGGCAATTTCCAGTGATATGGTTGTTGTAGCTAATAGTCTAACAGAGAAAGCAAGCACTAAAAAACACGTAGAAAACTCAACGAAACAATGTTGGAACCCATCCATAAGCACAATTAAGACGAAAATCTCTTATAACAAGTTCAAAAGATTATATACACATATTTGTCATTGTAAGAAGAAGCATGTCAATTGGCACCTTTCCTAGTCACAAACGATATGCAATCATGGAATCGGTGTACCAAATTTCTCCTCTAACAAACAAATGCATGAGTATTCTTAAGATGCTAGCCTTTAAGCAAGTTCCAACAAAGGTTTTATAATAACTAATACTTCCATCCATTTCACGAAAAGAGAAGTAAGTTATCTAATGCCAAACCTAGCACTTTCGATAATATGAAACTTATATGGGTTTTCTAGCCAACTAAAACTCAGATTATCTTTTGGTTTGTATTTTCATTGGTGACTCATTTCTGAGCCGGTAAAATGTTAAATGTCCTTGTAGGAAGCAACTAGTGGGAATTGAACCTTGAACCCCTCACTTTTTTGGTAAGAGTTTATCCAATTTCAAAATCATTACGGGGCCGGGTTTCACATTGTTTTTTGGGTTGTCGGTACTTGAGTTGAATTAAATGCGGTCGTCGATCCATTTTCACAAAAAGGTTTTGAAGAAGAATCTGAAGCTTAACATGTGCAGGTGAAGGTTACCCAAACCGAACTAAAAAATCAAGTATTTGGTTTAATGTCATTATGTCACAATAATCTGTTAACAGTTATAACAACCTAAATCTATGGGTAATTAAAACCTCCTAAATGGCTTTACTAGAAGGAAAAAAAATAAAAAAATGAAGTAGCTTTATAATCAAGAATAATATTAGTTCTTTATGGCGAGAAAAAAATGTTGACCTTTTAACCCAATCCCTTTTGAGCCGAACCCATTTTGAAATATTATCTGATCTGCATACAATTTTGCCACCTAAAAATGTATCAATAAGTAGCACTTTATATTATTGATTTAGTTTTAAGTTTTAACTTATTATTCAACAAGAAGTGTGAAACACGTCCAGTATCCTAACGATTCTGTTTTAGTTTAAAATGATGAAACGAAATACATGACTCTATACCCAAAACCATCCATACAAGTAACAGGTTGGACAGGCGACTTACCGTGTGGAACTGATATAGCAGAAAGAAATCTGGACTGAATTGGAGTTTGCATATCAACCTGGGGGAGTCCACTATAGGCATCATTTATACAGGAAGTACTTCTTGCGTAGGGATCTACAGGGGCAGCATGGTAATTTATGTTTTCAGTGTACCGAGGAGATATGTCCATGGTTTCATTGCTGGGAGTTTGGTAGAATGAATTTCTCTCAGGAATACTCATGGGAGTAGCTGCTCTGTGATAATACCCACTATAACTACGACGGTGATTAAAATCATCTCTTGGGAGAAATCTGTCTTTACTTGGACCATTCTGATGCATATTAGAGGATATAAGCTGAGACTGATTAGGACCTTGCATATGCCCGCCTGAAAATAGATCGGATTAGAACTTAAAACAAATTACTAACCATTATATTTCATTGCATAATTGCAACACGGTGATGGTATCTTTGAAACTACGAAAAAGAGAATCTTTCCACTTAGAAAAAGGACGATACATAAATAGTAGTGATGGATCAAGGATTTCCTACCAAGGTATGCATTAATGGAGTAAGTTTCAATGGGATGCATTACAATGAAAATGTTTTACTCTTTTGCGCTGCAAAGCATTACAACTTTGTTGTAGATATGCATGTGCCTACTCAACAGATCACATGAGTTTGCATTTAATGTGAAGGCATAAAAAAAGGAAGCAGTGCAGGAGGGATGGTGTCCAAATTAGAGGTGGCACAATTGGCAGGTTGGGAGTATTGGATAACTGGTCACTAGTTTGGGAAAACATGCAAACAGTTTTTTTTGTTTATTATTATTTTTTATATATAATCATCAATGGGTTAAAAAATGACTACAAAAGCACTAGTATCCCACAAATATCTAAATCTTTGAATAAAAATATTTTAGGTCTTATTAATTAATAATAAACTTTGAGCGACTTTCAACCTGTTTGACATCGCACTCAAATCGACACATTCACAAACTCATAAGGAAATGGGTCGAAATTGCTCCTCTAGTCCTCTTACATAGCAGTTTCCATACATACTAACTACAAATTGATCACAAATGTAAGGAAGATACCTAATGGAGTCGTTTGATATTGTAATAGCAAGGAATTTCCTTGAGCATGTGTCGAGCTCTTTTGAGGCTGCAACGCATTATCCTGTGAATATCTACTATATACCTGGAATGAACTTTCACAAGAATAAGAGGAGACACTAATGTCTGTTTGCAATTTTTCTTTCATTTCGTCCATACATCTCTCTGACTCAATCATGTCGAGTTCTATGTAAACAACCTGACAAATAAAAGGGAAACTTTAAGCATACGAATAATATGAACTCTATAAACGTTTAGAATAAAACAGACAACACTGTCTTAAAGTGATGACCTGATCAAAATACTCATCTGTCCCGGGCATATTCTTGCTCTTAGGCAATTCAAAATTTTCTGCAATGTGGCAAATAACAAACTTAAACAGATAGCAATGAGATGAAAATTATGATAAAATCTTATCTTTAAAAGGGAATCACAGTATTAGATATAAGTGTTAGAGTATAAGTGATTATGATTATATTTCTCTAACCAATTAAGGTCATATACTGGAATAATAATGTTAGAGATCTGCTACCTATCCTTTAATTTAGTCGCCAAATTAACTATTTAATAGATTATTTAAATCACAATAGTCGGTTTTGAGTGTTTAGGTAAACATAATCATTAGTGATTGTTTAGGCTCAAATAACTAGTTTTGGATATGCAGGTAAGAAGTTTCCAGAAATCTGATTAATAAAATAAATGGAACCTTACCTAATATAATTTTAATCAGCTGATTAACTAGTTATTTAAATCGCAATAATGAGTTTTTAAAGCACACATCAAAACACCCCCTAATAAAGTACCTAACATTTCATTGACAGCTTCAGCAGGAACCTCCTTTCCCATTTCTCTAAATCTTTTTTCGCTGCGAGTTTTGAGTTCTTCTGGCCTTGGAAATGCCACAACTGCAATCTTAATTTGTCCGCTTTTTAAATTACGATAAATTTTTTAAACAAAGGCTTCCAACAATATTTTTACATGCCTGCATAATTAATAAACTTATGTTGTGTACCTTCGGATAGTTAGCAAAAAGCTTCAATTTGCGCCTACGGGCACTCTTGTAGACATTTGTCTGGTCAATAATAAAATTACGTGGTGTTTTCGAAGCCCTAATTAATAGGGTATTAAATATCGCAGTTGCCCTGTCCATTAAGCGGTCAAACCACTCACCATAGTTCTGCTTACGAACAAGACCAGGAACCTGTATTTATCAAAAACATAATGTCAGAGAAAATTTGAGGTGACAATTTCAACTCGTTTATGATGGGTTGATTAGGTGCATGTAGTCTTGTCTCCAAGGGATCAAGCGAGTAAACTAAATTTTTAGACCACAAGATAATAGTCAAATATTGCCTACAGTATATACTTTTCTATCACTTTTATTAAAAAAAATTGAAGATTAATATTGACATAATGAAACTTGTCATCATAATTGGACATATTTATAGACGATTAATCTTTTGGAACGCCATTGTTTCAGGCCAACCCAACCTGACCCGTACAAAAAACCTGTTATGACCCCAATTAGTCAGCCCATCCGTCATGCCTATTTTGCATAAGATGGTTTTTTTCTTTTTTGAGGGATGTTTACAAAAAGATAAAAGAAAAACCTTCATTTGATCGAGTGCCAAATTTGTTCCAAGCAGAATATATCGCTTTTCGGGGTGTTCATCCACCCATCTCTCGGCCCAAGTAGTCTTCCCAGAAGCAGGTAACCCAACCATCATGATTAACTCACAGTTACTTACATCAGAAAACGAAGGTCCAATCAAACCATTACCCTCCTCAAAAGCACACGCCCACGGTTTGTATCCATATTGTGGAACCAAACCATCTTCATAGCTAAACTGCAACTGCACCACAACGTTTTTCAACAATATATGGGGAAAAACAGCCGACTCCCAATTCAAATCACTTTTAAAATATGTCGCGATACCAAGCCATTTCCCATTCTTAGCAAAACCGACTGAACCCATAGGTTTACTCTCAAGATCAACAGCACAAAGAATTGTATCCCCAATGTCGAATCTTTCCCCATAAACGGAAAAGCTTCCATTATTAGAAAACTTCCCAGTTCCACCGAACCCAAAACTATGTTCAGTTTCCCCAAGGCTTCCTACCCTGTTATCTCCTCTAGAAATGCCGACCCGACAAAGATGTCTTTGATCAAAGGGAGTGTCATCCATATTGACCGGTTGACCCGACACAAGTTTGCAGCTAAAACAATACTTACCACCAGTTAAACCTATATTGGCACGGGCACCGGACCAGCAATAAGAAAACCCATCCTCATAAAGTGCAGAACCTTGGAGACCATTATCACCGACATCGAAATCTAGTACAAGGTATATATGAGTTAAGATGAGCATACGATATAGAATAAAGAATATGATTAGCATTAAAAATGTGGGAGAGAACCTAAATCACAATCTGCAGGGTTAAGAAGGACCCGATGATTGGTGAGCCTCGGTTTCTTGGGTGAGGTATTTTCGTCGGCAGATAAATAACGTTCCCGCTTCACCGACGATGCCATCATTACTGTCAACCAAAATGACTACCCACCTACTTTTTTTCTTCTTTTCTAATATCACTTGTAGTAAATTGAATTTGAGTTTGAAAGTTCAATGGTCCTTTTATATATTTATTTGAATTTGAATTTGAAAGATCTTCCCTATTTATTTCTTTTACTCTAAACCCTAAACCCTAATTACATAAATGGTCCCTATACTTATATCGAAAAAACGGGTTCAGTCCCTGGGTCGGAAATTATACGGGTTCAGTCCCTCTCACGCTAATTTGGCTACACGGTTGGTCCCTCATTAACTTAAAATGACCGAAATATCCTTTTAACTCTTTAATATCCATTTAAATTTGTATTTTTGTTTAAATTAAAAGACCTGTTATAATAACTTTTATGTAAGTTTAGTTAAAAAAAAAAAAAAAAATCCAATACATCAACACAAATCAATTTCCCCAAATTCCAAACCCTAGAAATCTCAATCCCTAAATTCCGTCTCATGTAAAAGGAAAAGGAAAAACCCATTAAGGTGAGTCAAGTTGGATTGTAGGAGTGAGGAAGTGTAATTCATCGGTTGGCTAATTACAGACTAACGAAACAAAGAAGAAAGATGGTGCATCATAAGGCTCAGATGAAGAAGCAATCCAAGCTTGGCGGCGGTGTAGATTTCAAAGTAATCAACTATCTTTTAGTTGATCGATTGATTGATTTGAAGTGGTTAATTAAATTTACCGTAATTTAGCGATTGAGATTTCTAGGGTTTTGAATTTGGGGAAATTGGTTTGTGTTGATGTATTGTATTTTTTTTTTCTTTTTTTTTTAACTAAACTTACATAAAAGTTACATAACAGGTCCTTTAATTAAAACAAAAAATACAAATTTAAATGGATATTAAAGAGTTAAAAGGGAATTTCGGTCATTTTAAGTTAATGAGGGACCAACCATGTAGCGAAACCAGCGTGAAAGGAACTGAACCAGTATGATATGTGACCCAGGAACTGAACCCGTTTTTTCGATACAAGCACATGGACCATTTATATAATTAACTCTATTTATTTTTAGGGCATGTGTTGGCTTTGTGCAAATTTAAAAAATGAAATTAATTTTATTTTCTTTATTTGGTTAGTTGAGAAATTATGTAATCGGGAAGAAATTAATTTAGAAATTGGGCCTTTTGTTTGTTGATTTTTGCCCTATTTAATTTCTTACTATTTTTAACTCACAATTTTCATATAATTTTGGGTATTTTTTAATTTTTATGTTTTAGCGAACATAAAAATATATGGTGTTATAAATTTACCTAACACCTTTTATGTAATAAATTAATAAATAAAGAGTAAATTACGATTTCAGTTCCTGTGTTTGTATCGATTTTACTAGTTTGAGACTTTTTTTTAAATAATTACATCAGCACCTATCTACCTCCCATGCTACAACCTCAAGTGCCATTCTTCTTTCATTATCATCAGGTTACAGTTTTTCAAGAGGAAGATGAAAAATAGTCAAAATATTTTCATTTGAGAGCTCTCTTAGATCAACATTTTCATAGAGCCTATCATCTTCACCATCTTCTCTATATATGACTATCTCGTCATTTTCATAGTCCATCCACCATTTAAGAATTTTGGGCTTTTGATGCACAACTTTGACTTTCTTCATAGGAGCAGTGTACATTGTCATCCTTTTCCTCTTAGCTTTGAATTTCTTCCCAAAGTTGGCAAAATATGTTTTAGCACATTCATGGATGAACTTTTCATAGTCATATCCATGAGAGTATGTGTTGGGAAAAACAATGATTTAACCCAAGTTAATAAATCTGTTAATTAAAGTCTTAGTCTGAGTGATATGAGTCTGAGTGACTTGAGTCTGAGTGACTGAAGCTGACTACTCAGACTCATGTAGAGACGTAGGGCAGTATTTTAGGTATGTTAGTTAGATAAAATCTTCTATCCTTTTAGAAGATTTTGTAAGATTCATACTTATCAAGCTCACTATTATTGTGTATAAATAGTGAGCTTGAACTTTGTAATCGTTGCACCTTTTGAAGAAATATAACTGTGTGTTATTTTCATTGTTTCGTTATTATAATTCCGCTATAATAATACTTGAAACTGAGTAATCAATCGATTAACGTCTAAATACTTATTTGTGATTGATTAGCCATTGTTTGATATCTTATTGAGACATAACAACTGGTATCAGAGCAAATAAGATTTAAATTTTAATAAATTTATAAATCTTAAACAATCAATACTTAGAATCTCAAAACAATGTCATCATCTTCAAACATACCTGCAATGGCTGGAAAAGGAATTCCTGTTTTCAATGGTCATAATTTTGCCCATTAGAAGCTTAAAGCTGAGTGGCATTTATCAGGAATTCATGAGGAAATGTTAAGAATAATAATTGAAGGACCCATAATTCCTGGAAAGAACATTGATGAAGTAAAGGAAGGTGATAAAGTTGTTCAACGTGCCAGATGGGTTCAAACTACCAAAGCACAATGGACAGATCAAGACAAGCTGTTGTACAATCTTGATCCTAAAGCCAGAAGCATATTAGGAAATGCAGTGTCTGAACATATATTTTCAAAAATAGCTGGATGCAAAACTGCAAAAGAACTATGGGATACATTAATTGTGTCGTATGAAGGTGTCCCAGTAGTGAAAGAACAACGACTAAACAGTCTCATTAGAAATTATGAAAATTTCTATATGAAAGAAAAGGAGACTTTGGCTGATGTTCACACAAGATTCCAAATCATGCTGAAAGGAAGATGATGAAATCTGTAAGAAATATGTTGACATCTTACCTAACAAAATTGAATATGTTATTACATCTCTTGTAGTTAGCGAGAAACTGTCCACCTACAAGCTGTCAGGACTCTTTGGTTTATTGTTAAACTTTGAGGAATCTCAAGAAAGGAAAAAGATTAACAATAGGCGAACTGCAAGGGATCCTGAAGCTGCTTTAGTTGCAACAAGTAGAAGGAATAAAGAAATTTATTCTAAAGTTGACTCATCTGAAGCTGAGTCCCACTCAGAATCAGATGATGAAACTGAGGTCAATAAATTGAAAAGTCAGCTTGCTCTACTAACTATGAAGCTAGAACAGAAGACAGGCTACAAAGGAAAGAAACCTTTTGATCTGAAAAAGGTGAAATGCTTTAAGTGCAATGAATATGGTCACATGGCTGCTGACTGTAAAGTGAAGAATGCTCAGACTTAACACATGGACGAGGTTGCTGAGAGGACCCAAAGATATAGACAGAAGTATCTTAAATATAAGAAATGCAACAGTTCAATCACACAGAAGCCTCAAACTGAGCAAAAGGCATTCTTTGCTGAAGAATGGTTAGATGAGGAACTATCATCTGATGAAGATGAAGAAGTGGTGGATAAATGTTTAATGGCATTTACAGAGGAGGTAACTGAAGCTGAGAAATCTGCCTCTCAGTTTGAGAAGGATCTGAAGGAAGCTGAGAGACTTGGCTGTAACTCAGACTGGAACAAGTCAAAGCTGTATAAGGTACACAATTTCAATTCTTACACAGATGAACAAAAACTTCAAATATTTGAGTATATTTTTGTTGACTTGACCACCATTTTAGAAGAACAAGCTGAACTCAAACAAAAATTCAAAGATCTTGAAAATTAAAGATGATAAAATAGTTGAACTAGAAAGCTATAAAGTACTTTTAAATGCTCAGACTGAAGCTTATAGTGATCTTGCAAAAGAAAACCATAAACCTAGAGAAGAAACTGAGCATTATAAAAGAATTTGTAAATCATGGTGCATATCATCCTTAAAAAATGAAGATTGTTTGAGCAGACAGGTACCCAAACAAGTTCAAGCAGTGTTGGGGGAGGGATTCAGTTTGAAGAAGTATATGACTGAAGAAGAAGAAGAAGCTGAAAAAGCTGAAAGAGAAAAAATTATTTTCAAACCAGAAATTCTTCCAAATACTTTCACTTACTTGAAAGGAGATAAAATAATGATGTCAAATGCTTTTGTAAAACCTGTAATTTCTAAAGTTTCTAATAAAAGTGATTCTCCATCTTCTTCTCAGTCTGAATGTGTTAATTTGTCTGAAACTGAACAAAATGTGCATGCTGACAAAGCTTCTGTGCATCTAACTAATAGATTGCCCAAGGTTGTGAGTAAATCCAAGATTCAGCATCCAGTCAGTCCCAAGAATTTGAATAAAAGTCATGAAACAAAAACTATTGATAAACTGGGAAATCAATTGTTGGAACTATTGAAGGGTTATTTGTTGGATATTCAAGTATTGCTAAGGCATTCAGAGTATACAATGAAAGAAGAAAGGTTGTCGAAGAAAGCATCAATGTCACATTTGATGACACCACTCAGTCTGACGTAGATGACACATCCTCACAGACTGACATCTCCACAATCAATCAACTCTGTGACGAATTGCTTGTAACTTCATTTGAATCTGATTCTCAGAGTGAAGATCAGACTGCTGAAAACACTCCTCAAAATCAAGAATCAGAAAGTGAAACTGATGAATCACCCTTCCAAAGTGTTCCAGAAATAGAAAATTTAGAGTCAAATGAAACTGATGACACTCAGCCTGACACATCTCAGTCTGATCAAACTCAGCTTCAAATCACTCAGACTGATGATGCTCAGACTCAAGTAGAAAAAGGTACTGATAATGTTTCCGGTAACATTAAGACTGTCAGAGGCCATCCTATTTCGTCAGTTATTGGTTCTTTAACTGAAGGTGTCAAAACGAGAAGAAAGAATGCCACAGCTAATTTTTGTTTCTATACAAATTTCTTGAGTCTGATGGAACCAAAGAAAGTTGAAGAAGCATTATTAGATGAAGACTGGGTCGATGGTATGCACGAGGAGCTTGGAGAATTCATACGGAACAATGTATGGACAAAGGTCCCACGTCCCATGTATAAGACTATTGTTGGACTTAAATGGATTTTTCAAAATAAGTATGATAAAGATGGGGTGGTGATCAGAAATAAAGCTCGACTAGTTGCTCAAGGCTATAAACAGGAAGAAGGCATTGATTATGATGAAACTTTTTCTCCAGTGGCCATAATAGAAGCAATTCGTCTATTTCTAGCATATGCAGCCTTCAAAGATTTCTTGGTTTACCAGATGGATGTGAAGAGTGCATTTCTGAATGGAGATTTGCAGGAGGAAAACTTTCCTGATCATGTTTTTAAGTTAAACAAAGCCCTATATGGTCTCAAACAAGCTCTTAGAGCTTGGTATGATACCTTGTCTGAATTTCTTATTAAAAATGATTTTAAAAGGGGTTCCATTGATAAAACATTGTTCATCAAAAAGGAAAATGGTCATGTCATCTTAGTGCAAATATATGTTGATGACATTATATTTGGCTCCACAAATGACAAATTGTATACTTGGTTTCAAAACTCATGTGTAGTGAATACAGAATGAGTATGATGGGGGAACTTACCTTCTTTCTTGGTCAACAAGTAGAACAAAATAAAGATGGAATTTTTATAAACCAAAGTAAATATGTTCATGATTTAGTCAAGAAATTTGGTTTTAAAACGAGTTCTGATATGAAAACACCAATGAGCATTTCTGACAAATTGCATAAAGACTCATCTGGCAAGTCAGTCTGTCAAGCCACTTATAGATGAATGATTGGTTCTTTACTCTATTTAACTGCTAGTAGACCTTATATCATGTTTTCTACTTGTCTATGTGCACGATATCAAGCTGACCCCAAGGAATCTCATCTTAAAGCTGTCAAAAGAATTTTTAGATATCTTAAGGGTACACCAAACCTTGGTTTATGGTACCCTAAAGATTCTGGTTTTGAACTAATTGGCTACACAGATGCAGATTATGCAGGATGTAAACTTGACAGGAAAAGCACTTCTGGAGGATGTCAGCTTCTGGGAGGAAAGCTAGTCAGCTGGTCCAGTAAGAAGCAAAACTCAGTTGCCACTTCCACTGCTGAAGCTGAGTATGTAGCAGCAGGAAGTTGTTGTGCACAATTGCTGTGGATGCAACACCAATTGGCTGATCTAGAAATTCAGATTCAAAACACTCCAATCATGTGTGATAACAAGAGCGCCATTCAAATCACTGAGAATCCAGTTTTCCATTCCAGGACCAAACATATCGAGATAAGACACCATTTCATCCGAGACTGTGTGGAGAAAAGGAAGGTCTGGAGTTTGTGGCAACTAATGATCAATTGGCAGACATATTCACAAAACCTCTGAGTGAGGACAGGTTCTTCTATTTGTTAGGAGAACTAGACATGTTAAATCCTTAGTCTGACAAAATCAAAAAAAATAAAAAATAAAAAAAACTCAAACTGACCTCTTAGTCAGTTTGTGCATTTTCAGTCTAACTTGAGAGTCAGCTCCAGAATTCTCAGTCTGACCACGTGGACAGATTGACTGTAATTTTCGCCAATATTCTGATTTTTTTTCTTTTATTTTAAAAGTTTGTTTTATTTTTTTATTATTTATTTTTTTCTTTTATTTTTAAAGTTTGTTTAATTTTTTTTATTATTTTTTTTCGCATAAGTTGTACAGTCAAGGGTCATAGGTGTAACTTGAATTTATTTACATGGACTAAATTGAAACTTTCCAAACTTAGTTCCTTAATTTTCGTTCGTTTAGTTTAAAAGCAACTGAATTTCAAATTATAACCTAATTCTCTTTTCTCACTAATCTTCTGCTTGATTTTCTCTCTAATGGCGAATGCAAATATGATTTTTCATGTTACATCGCGTATGATTCCAGGTGCAGATTTTCAAAATCGAGTTCAGATCAAAGATAACAACAGAGTTGCTACCGCTGACATTCCCGCCAATCGTCAAAACAATGGTTTTGAGCAACTTATTCGGTATATGAAGGCACATCCCCTCTACGGTGCTTTCTTTTGTGCAAACACGATGTGTCCCCCGGTACTTTGTGAATGGTGGTATACCTGCACCGCCAACGCTGACAAGACCGCCCTTACTGGGACATATAATGATGGGCACGAGACAATCACCATTACTGAAGAAACAGTTCGTGCAGCTCTCTTACTTCCCACCCTTGCTGAGGCAGGAGAAGGTGGTTTTCAGGCAAGAAGGACCAAACAACAAGCTCGAGCTGAGTCCTTCCCTCTCATTGGTCAGCCTGAAATTCAAGGGGTTATACAATACAAATTTTTCACTGGAAAATGGAAGTTCTTATTTTCCATGATTACAAGGTGCTTGGGGGGTAAATCGGGCAGTTTGGGTCAGATGAACGAGTTTGAAACTCATCTGTTTCATGCCATGGTAACAGGCAGAAGAATCTCTTTCTCACAACTATATTTCAATGAGATTCTCTCCCTTGCCATTAAACCAAAACGATCGAATGATGTTCCCTTCATTCGAGTCCTTTCATTATGCTTTGAGGAAGCCCTGGGAAAAGAAACCTATGATCAGCTTGATCAAATATTTTACACTTGTGAACTCCCTAGGCTGACTCCTAAAATTTTTACCTATATTCAAATCACTGAGGATGAGGCAGCATTAACACCTGTTATGCTTGAATGGATTGCAAATCCTTTCATTGATCAAGATCTTACTGAGTCTGACTCCTCAGACTCAGAAGTCCAGGCTGATAGAATTGAAGGGGAGATTGAGGGAAATATCCCTGCAGCAGATGCTGAGGTGGAACTGGGTGGGGCTGGGCCAGATGAGGCTGACCCAGGTATGAATATTACTCTTACTTTACCTCAGTCTGAGAGTATCCCCTCTCAGCCTGAGCAGTCCACTCCACATCTTGATGTACTGGCTACTCAAGTGACCAAACTGATGAACTCACCAAGTTCATTTGAAAAAGCTCTAACATCAAGCCCCACAGCAAATCAAGCACTAATGGACTCACTTTTCCATGAGGCTGAGAGTTCTGCACTCCCCTACAGTGCTGTAGATCAGTCCACTTTTCCTGTGCTAGAGCAGGAGGTGAATCTGACTACCAAGTCCACCCAAAGCCCCCTTAAGGTAGTAAACTTGGAGAAACACGCTGCTGCTACCACACAGACACATGTGGCAAGCATTGAAGAAGATATCCCACTCCTAGATATCCCTGTACTCAGTATGGGACCACCCCCTTCAGTTTCTAAGCCAGTTCCAAAGGCTATTTTCACTAGCTCTGTGCTAGTTCACGATCAGGTACCACCCTCAACTTTCTTACACTCTCTTACACAAGTCGCTAATGCCTCACTCCACAAACTGAGTGAGGTACAGACTTCATTTTCTATGGCTTATGATCATTCTCCTAAACACACAGGGAGGGAGTGAAGTTGTGCCATCTATTACAACATCCACTGCTACTACTCAACCCCAGTCTGAGGTTGTCTTGACTGTTCCCGTGCTGTTACAAGCTCTTAAGGATATGTCTGCTCAGTTTGATGACAGACTGAGGGCAATGCAGACTGAGGTTCATGCTATAAAAAAACAAAATGCAGAGGAGATGCAGGAACTCAAAGAAATGGTATTGAAACTGACTTCTGAGGTCAGTCTGATGAGAAAAAGGAAGCAAGTTGCAGAGGCTTCTCAGATTCAGGGGGAGAAAATAGCTGTAACAACTGATGAATCTGAGATCCCCAAGCAAAGGTTGAAAAGGAAGAGAGAAGAGGGGGAGAAAAGATATTACAAGACTACCAGATACAACACCAAGACTGGTCAGTCTGAGGTATTCTATGAAACTGATTGGAGTGAAATATCCAGTGATGAACCTGAGAAAGAAGATAGAAAAGGAAAAGGCAAAGTGATGAATGACAGTGATACAGATCAAGCTGAGACTGAACATGAAACAGAAGAACCAAATGTTCATAATGATCAAGAGGCTGAGTTAAAGGAAAGACATGATGAAGTTGAGAGACAGGCCAAACTTCAAAGACTTGCTCATAATGTCGGTATGACTGTGGAACAATACAAGGACTATGTAAAGGGATTGTATATGGAGAAATTTGATGAAAATCCACAAGATCATTCCATGAAAGCAGTTGAGGATCTTGAAGCTGAGCTACAGGCAGAGGAAGACTTGGCAATTGAAGAAGAACAAATGAGGGTCGAAACTGACAAATTAATGGCCAAAGAGGTATTAGGAGAAGAAGCAAGACTGGACTTCATAGAAAGAAATTTTACTCTAAGGAAGCACATGAACAAAATTTAAAACTTAGAGTGCATAAGTCCTAGTAGATCTGACCTTCTACTCACTTGCTATCACAAAGGAGGATCCTACAAAGTTGGGCTAACCATGTTACATACACTGGGTCTGGAGGAATGGAAAGAGATAGCCAGGCTGAGCTCAGGAATAACGAACTTAGCCCACAGAATGTCTGTAAAAAGAGAAGCTGTTGCTAATGTCAATGTAGCCCATATGCTGAAGCTGATGCCTGATGAAGACTATAGAGCATTCTGCACAATGCATAAGGTGAGAGCTGGGGCTAAATCTATGGGTCTGGAATCAAGTGACATGCATCCTGTTCCCAAAGGTGTTATATTTGAAGACAGGACCTATGTGAAAACTGAGAAGCATGAGGGTTTGTGTTATGTAGATTGTGGGGGAGAAGAAAGCTTCCAAGCCAAGGACAGATTAAATATGGCTTCAATTTATCATTGCATGGCTCTTCTCAGTGAATGTGAGTCTGCCCAGTGCCTGCCATTTAGAATGAAACTGATCAGCTGGCTATTCAATAATCTCAGGAGAATTGAAGAACTTGGAACAGTGGCAGAGAAAGTAGAGCTGATCAAGAAAGAATATCAAGTATTCTTTAATAAATCTGATGCAGAGATGGAGAAACTTCTCAAATGGAAGACAGAAAGGTTGAAATGGCTAGAAGAAGTGAATCAACCTGTACCATGGGAGACTTTCTTGAAGGAGAAGAAGAGAACCTTCAAGAAGAGAAAGTAGATGGTTACATGTATCTTTTAGTTCACAAACAATTTGTAGTTAACAATTTCTGTTTGTGTTTATTTTTGGTGCATAGTTTATAAAAGACTTTAATTGAAACACATAGGGGGAGATTGTTGGGAAAAACAATGATTTAACCCAAGTTAATAAATCTGTTAATTAAAGTCTTAGTCTGAGTGATATGAGTCTGAGTGACTGAGTCTGAGTGACTTGAGTCTGAGTGACTGAAGCTGACTACTCAGACTCATGTAGAGACGTAGGGCAGTATTTTAGGTATGTTAGTTAGATAAAATCTTCTATCCTTTCAGAAGATTTTCTAAGATTCATACTTATCAAGCTCACTATTATAAAGTATAAATAGTGAGCTTGAACTTTGTAATCGTTGCACCTTTTGAAGAAATATAACTGTGTGTTATTTTCACTGTTTCGTTATTATAATTCCGCTATAATAATACTTGAAACTGAGTAATCAATCGATTAACGTCTAAATACTTATTTGTGATTGATTAGCCATTGTTTGAGATCTTATTGAGACATAACAATATGAACCATGGTTCACCATCTTCAGTTGACAAAGTCTTCTGATATTTGCATTAACTTCTCAGTTGTGTCAAAGGATTGAGTCATAGTGCAAGTTCTGCCTTTTCTCTTTATTACTATAGCTCCACTGTAATGATCAAACCTCCAACTAACTATAATTGGCAGAATACCTCTTTTCATCCTCAGAAGCTCTTCTCTTTCAGCCCTTAACTCCTCTTGAGTCACCTTCTTGATTCTTGATCCAGTTGCACCTTCGTCTCCTTGAATTGATGTATTAGTAGTGTCAATAGGAAATCCATATTGATCAAGATCACCACCATCTGATGCAGTTTCATCAATCCAGTTTGATAACTCTTCAATCATTGCAGTGACAGTTGGATCATCAACATAATAATCTTCAGGAAGAATTGCCTTTGATTGAGCATAAACGTGATCTTCTTGAAAGTCTTTGTAAACCAAGACTCATTCTCCATATATTCAGAAAAAGGATCATCTTCTTGCTTCACTTTTGTCTTCAAATGAACTTCTTGACTCTGTTTTTCAACAAGAGACTTCAAAGTCATATTTTGACTCTGATCATCAGATTGTGCAGAAGATCCCTCACCAGGAGTAGCAATTGGAGTTTCCTTTCTTTAACTCTCCAGGTTGACCTCAACATTTGTCGTAGTTCTTTCTAACTGTCTCTTGCTCAACTCTTCCTCTATCTTTATCTCTCTTTTTGTTCTCATCTCATTTACCATCACTTTTATCTGTACATCTAATCAAATTTCTCTCCAAAGTCTCTACTTTCATCTGCCCAGCTGATCTGGTAGACATTCCTCCAATAGCTATCAAGTAATTTTTTAAGTGGAGCTTATAATTCTTCTCTGAAAACTTGTTTTTGTATTCAAGCATCTTCTTTTTCAAATTCACCACTCTTGAAGGTACCAAACTCAAAGTCTTCATAGCCCTGCTCTTTACTCTTCCTCCTGCTCCTTGTTTTAAACTACTACCAACATCAGTTTCTTCCACAACCTTCTTTACTTATTCTTCCTTTACAACTGTTTCAACATGTTCATCTTCATCTTTATCACTTTCAATATTTATAATCATATTCTCTCCTCCCAACTCCTCATTCCACCTATTGCATTCATCATAAGTATGCACAGAGACATGATTTATTTTCTTGATATATACTGTGAAGGTCTCTTTTTATCTTTATTAATCGAAGTTTTAGTGCCTTATATTTTTTTTCTTTTATCAATTCAATCCTTGTGGATGGTTGCTTATTTTATTTATTTATTTATTTGGTTAATCATCATTTTTTTCTCCAAATTGATGAAATCAATGTTGACTGAACGTATAGTTTTACAGGTGCTAGCTCCAGGGGCTCCAAGGCAATGGTGGCTTTGTGATACTTCCGTGACTACTGTCTATATATTTTAGGATGACGTCAAGCACTTCCATTCGGTAAATACCAAACTTTTATCTGTGTGTTCCATTGATTTAGGTGATAATCTATGGAAAAAGATATTTTGAATGCATGCGGGCTTGTAGAGGTGGAAATTTCAACCCATTTATAAGAAAATAGGTCAGCTTGAGTAAAATGGAAATCGGTCAAATATTTATTTGAAACCCATCGTTATTCTAATTAAAGGTTTCTTAATCTCATCTAAGATATTTATTACAACGAAATTAAATAAAGGACTGTAAGATGGTCATTCCTAAAAGTTTATTCGACTTGACCCACTACCAAGCCAAGACCCACCTATTTAAAGGAATGATTAGATTCAAAAATAATATGTGTACTCAATATAATTCTAAAGCGTAAGACTTTAATTCTAGTGTATTTTCTTCTAAAGATATTTGAGATGTAATAAATCTAATCATTATACACACAATTATATTTCACCGCCTAACCATCAAACATAAGTGACACTCAAAGTGATTAAAACACCACGTAAAATATCAACCTACTTGAGAGTCTTTATAGTTATTACTACTGTATTGTTTTGGTAATTAACTTCAATATTATTTCCTTTTACGTTACCATCTAGCAAGAATGATTTTTTTTTTTTTGTAGAACCATCTCATGTTTACATAGCTTTAATAATCACGCCTCTGAGATTGAGAACTCGATTCACTTCTGCGTGGCTTATCAAATCTTCTCCTATCGCGGCCCTCAAATTGAGAAGTCGATAGACTTCTGTCTAGTCTGTCGGGTTTTCCCATCTTCTCATTAGGTAAGTTCTTCGGGCCTGGTCAAATAAGTTTCAGTTAGAGGTGGGTTGTTTAATATTATCCGAACACAAACTCTATTCGGAAATTCCAGTTCTTCTCCCACATTACAAATTCAGATTCAGGTTAGATGTTTATACACGTTCGGATATCCAAAACTCTGGGAGAAATATATATAGCATTAAAAAATGTGTATTTAGATAAAAAAAAAAAAAGAGCTATATGTACTTTACGCATTGAAATGGATGTTTATAAGAATCTCACCACTCCTTCTGAATATTTTTCGATTGCGATCAGTTGAATCAGTTGATACTCCAGAATTCTTTTCAATTATGCTTATTAGGATTATAAAAATGTTCATTATCCTCGTCTATGTATTCTAGTAATTTTTCGGCCCCTACATTGTCACACCCCGCTAAAGCGGAAACATGAGGTGCGAAGATCTGGAATACCATTACACAGGTTATAACAAAATAGAACGGCTTCAAGTCATTGATTAAAAATTTAAAAGAGTTCACAAGTTCAAAAGACAACCAAGTCGTTTACAACCAAGTCGTTTAACGTTTCAATACAAATAAATAATTAAAGTTTCAAACAAATTCCCAAAATAACAAACAAGTCTTTTCCCAATGTGAGTCTCACGTAACCATCCTGACCCGTCCATGCCATGCACTTCATTCTTACACTTGGTTTCCTGAAACATAAGATAAAGTGTCAACTACAATAAAGTAGTGAGTGAGTTACAGTTTTAAGTTTCTCGACAAAAGTTTTCGTAAAGTATATATGTAAGTATAAGAGTTTCATAAATGAAAAGGAGCGGAACGGCGCTTAAATAATATATACTTTAAAAGTTTCAAAGGCAACGAGGTGCAACAACAGCAAAAATTTGTACAAAGGCAAGTAGAACAATACTTGTAAAATAATAGTTGCGGATTAATCGCTAAAAGAGTGTATATGCGTAAATAAGTAACTAATGATTATAACCTTGTATCAACCTTTTGGCATAATATAACATAAGTGTACACACTAAACCGATTATCCAACCGTAAGGCCCCTTACCCCGCACTATCTACGAGGAGTATTCTGATCATAGTAATATGTACTTAGATTGCCATCTAAGTAACAAACGGTTCTTTCCTAAGTATCGATACCCATAATTACTAAACGGTTTAACAAAGCTAATAGTGTGTAATGAACTAAAAATGGGCACTAAAGTAATTTTGTTTCAAACTGATAGTAGGCACTTATGATTCGCGTTATATTCTCATCAAGGGTTGGTCTCATATACAATTAATCATAGTTTGGTTATAGCCAATTAACGGGGGCAAGACATTAAGCCGAGTAAAGGGGGCAAGCCATTAAGTTTATTGTATGCCAATCGGGACAAATAAAACTGTTTACGCACATAAGTTTCACAAAACGTTCAATAATAGACCAAATAGTTCATCAAAGTTCCAAAAGTTCATAACAGTTGCAAAAGTTCATAAAAGTTTCCAAAAGCAATTAGATCTCATGTTTCCCCCAAAATGTTATGTAAAAATACAATAAGTAAAGGGGATGTAACTCACGGATTGCAAAGATAAGATACGAGTGCGAAGAGTGATCGAAACGGGTCGAAATCACGGGAATCCTATAGTAATACCAAGATTGTATGTACGAATGATTATAAGTTTATAATGTCCAAATGGTCTCTTTAGACATAAGTTTAGCTTATTACAGGTTATAGTTTGTGAACTTCAGTTTCGAGCATAAGTTTAAAACGACAAGTTTAGAGTTACAATTCAAAATGGTTAAAATCAGGTTTTGTAACAGGTCTGCATCATGACCGCCTCGCGGTGGGAGGACTGCGACGCGGCCATGGATTTACCACGACCGCCTCGCGCTGGAGGGACTGCGCCGCGGTCGTGTGACAGGTTCTTGACCAAAATTCGTTTTTGAAGAAATTCGTTATTTTTAAGTTAAATTTCGACATGCAACAAGAGATACACCTAAATAATTGATGTTTTATAGTTTATATTGAGTTTTTAACCACAAATTTATAGATCTAACCATCCATTTTATAAAAACCTCGTTTTTGTTCATAAATGGTCACAAATCTTCATAAAAACTCATTTTTAGTTGTTAGATGATACATGCAATGAGTATATATTATTAAGACAGAAGATTTGAAGAATTTATACCGAGTAGAAAGTGATTTGAAGATGGTTGGAGTAAACCCTTAGTGATTTTTGACCCAAAATGCCTAGAAATGATTTTTAAACCAAATAGATGAAGCTCCTTTCTTCCTCCGATTATTAGAACGATTTTGTGTGATGTTTTTGATGGATTATTTCTGTAAATATGGCTGTGATGTTTGAGAGAGTGTAGTTGAGAGTGAGAGAGAGTGAATAACAATGTGTGTAAATGTGTTTGGTGTTTGAAAAGTGAAGCTTGAGAGGTGTTAAAAAAAGATTTAGTGGACCTCTAAGAGGCTTCTAACATGTCCAACCCGGAGCCAAAGTGTTGGGCTCAGGTTTGGGTTTGTTTGGTTAAGTTTCAAGGTTTACAAAATGGCTGGTCTGCACCCTCCACCGCGGCGCGGCCGGGGGCAGACTTCTGCCTTTTTCGTTTTTCGTTCGTTTTATCGTTAAGCATTTTCGTTAGTTGAAAGTTTCCGGTTAGTTAAGATAGGAACTTAGGCAAGTTCACTAAGTGTTTTTCTTGGTATAGGATTCGTTCTATGATTCCGATTTCGATTCTGACTCACACTCGTTTACGATGCAAGTATAGATACGATCAATTTACAGTTAACTCAAGGATAGAGAATGCGATTTTTACCTGAAATTAGGCGGTTGTCACATACATGCTCCTCACAACCCCTAAGAGCTTTATACAACCTGGCAATTGGAAAAAGTTTAAGTTGGTTACTGAAAGTGAAAATAAAAATGGTGAGTAAGGTTGCGTTTTCAGTATATCCATAAGTAGTTGAGTTGATCGTGACCAATCTTGTTAAGCCCAATGGCATCAAAGTATTGCAGAAAAAAGTTATAAACGTTCGGATCTTTTGCCGTGTCACATAAACTTATAAGGAAAACACAATTTGATCTTGAGAGTGGAATTCCGAGGTGTTGCTTTATATCTCGAAAAAAATCGATCCCAAATCTTACATCTTCCATTTCTGCGATTTGAACATAATACTGTTTAAAGAAATACAAATAGGTTATGTGTCAGAATATTTCAATATTACATTGTATAATCATAATAGATAATTAACAAAATAGGCGGTGGACACTAATGTTTGCTTTTTCTACTTGAAATAGTGGAGAAGTTAATAGATAAGCTGGACTATAATTGCATTTTCGTGAATTGGAAATAAGTTTAACCTAGATTTTTTGACTTCTAAATAATTAAGATATTCAGAAGAGGTATCTGTTTATCCAAACAAGACAACCTGATTATTGTTACTTCAAAAAGCAATAATTAGTTATCAACTTCCAAAACGTAAACCAAAACACCTCAATGTTTATTAGAAAAGACGTTACTCGTTAGAAATTTATAGTTTCTCATTTGTTTTCTTAGGTCTTATGTCAGTGATTTAATGTGGCTTTAAGGGAAAACGGTGTTAGCTATTATACTGAAGCTATCGAGTTGGATGAATCTTAGGAGCCCATAATTACGAATACCAAGTTCTTTTAAAGTAATGTTTTATATTCTCATATGTATATATTTTTATCACACTAAGAGAAAGAGACATACATACCCCGTTTAACAGAGTTTCTTTAGATTCTTGAATGGTTGGTTTTTCTTGATGATTTCCCCTATCCAATGAAACGTTAAATAAACACTTGAGTAAATATTTCAATAAATAAACTAATAATTAAATAAAATTAATACCTTAAAATCTTGTATCTGATACAATATGAAATAACTTTTTCACATCCGTGAACCCAGTGTTCATAAGATTCTAATAACTTTAGTAGTTCTTCTAGTCTACGTAACTGACCTTCAAATCCAATATTATCCTAAATTACGTTTTACATTTAGTAAGTAAATAAGAGAATGAAAAAGAAAAAAAAACGTATATAAATATGTATATATTGGTATCTTACGATTAAATATTTAACGACCTTTGTGTTAATTTTTTGTCCGTATCGTTTCATCTCCTCGTGGATTTGAATAGCATCGTATACTTGCCCATTTTTTGCAACTGCCGAGACAAGCTCGCTTTTGATTTCGGCTTATTGGCCCATTGGAATATTGGGACTAGAAATAACCTGCAATGGATTTTAAAAAGTTAGTATTTTATAAAAAGTAAGATGATAAAAATTAAAATAGTATAGTTTATTAAAAACAATAAATAAATAAAACTTTAGTAAATTCTCAATTTTTTTATACCATTTTAGCATTGTCATACATGCCGCACGTGGTATATCCATTGATTAATGCCTTAAAGATATGTTCCGTTGACGGGAGTCCAGATTTCAGAAATTCGCCATAAAACTAGAAAAAACGTTTAAGTTATTTATCAAATCTTTTATATATTTAAATTTAGAAATATTTTAAAATAAAGGGTAGATACCTTTGTTAAATCCTCCCTACAACTACAATATCCTATGATTAAGCTAAACGTGTGGATATCGGGTTCAACATTTAATTGTGTCATTTGTTTGACAACTTCATATCCTGTATAAAATTGTTTTTGCAAAAAGTATATAAAAATATTTAATAATAAAATAGCTTTGATATTCTTTTTATTAAAACTATATATTTCAGTTTAATAAACCTAACCTGAATAAAATGTTTTTTTTATTATAGAATTGAACAATCTTGCATCGGGCTTTATATTTATACTCATCACTTTCGTAATTATTCGATGCACATCTGCAAACTGCAAATAAAACATATTACATATCATTTGTTTAAGATTTATAAATATAATTTGATTCGGGTATGAATTAATGACCGAACTTAATACGACCAAGGACCCTTTAGTTTTACGCTAATTACACTTCAACCCTTGTTCCATTATGATAAATCAATTTATTTCATGTTTGATCAATGATTGTGATTTTTCTAGTAAATTAGTCATTCAAGTAACCAAACAAATTTGCTATTGAAATATCCGAAACAACCTATTCATTAATAACTTTTAAAAGATAGGGATGTAAATTTTTAATTCAATGATATGGTCTCCCTAATAAATTTTTCAAGTTCTGTCACCAATAAGAAGAAAAAAAATCTAACTTATCACTTAATGTAAAACTAAAATAAATTAATAAAAAACTTGTTTGACACTGTAATAGATTTAACTTATTAAAATATTCAAAACACTTACATTATTAAATCTTAAATGCATTCCAATCATAGTATTGCAAGTACTTTGTAACTCGCTCGTATCTTCGGGATTCTTGCAAAGCCGATCAATCATTGTTGGAGTTAGTTCCATGACATTTTATGAGCATCCGAAAATTTGTGTTCGAAAAAGAGTTTTCTTAAAGTTGAATGAAAAGTATGCACACGGGATGTGTAATCTCTTTTGTGGTTCCATCCTACAACTTCAAAATCGAAAGTACAATATTAGTCATTTTTGATAGTCAAATTGTTATCGTACACCATTTTACGTTTATTGACTTGTAAATATTTATTATTCGTTAACGATATTTGTTTTAGCGTACGACCGAATTAAATGTCTCAATCCTTTATATGTTTGCTTTGTAAATAATACACGTTACTATTTTGTCTTAATATATTTTACTGTTTTTTATTCATTTTGTTACTCCAATTTTGGAACATATATTTTGCCTCTAATCTTTATTGTTAATCATGTTTCTAAATAATTCTATCTTGAGAGTATCTCTTCTCCAAATAACTAGACTTTGCCACTAAAACAATAGCGGGTTGTGTTATCTTTTCCTAAAGTTGTATGTTACTTTGTCAAATGTTTGCTCGAATATCAAAAATTTTAAGGATATCGTATCACAAAATATAAACAAAAAAGGTTAACTTTTTTTTACGGTTCGTGTCAAAAGTTGAGAGGTATCCCTCAAAACAATATAGATCCGCCCCTCACATAGTGATTTACAAAAGTCTTTTCACATCAATATTTGTATTTTTTCTGTTATCATAATATAGTATTTTAATGATAGTATATAATATAACTTTTTCAAAATTATAACTATATTTGTGACATAATTATATGTTTCGATGGTGTTTGTGTGAACCGAACCAGACATTAAACCAATAATTTATGCGCTTATTAAATGAAATTATGATTTTGTTGGCCGGAATGGACGGCAAGTCGCCGGATTTAGCATGAACGGACAACACCGACGATTTTTTAGAAAAGTGGTATAGCCGGAAGTGCCAAGTTCGGCTTATCCCACGTGGGACGCCACCTCAGCTTTCCACTAATGTTTATTCCTACGTGTCGTCGACGTGTCAAAAGCCGGCTTCCCAACGCCGACTTTTGGTTTAAAAAATAGTGGTTTTTGTTTAGTGGTTTCCGATTTTGGTGGGTGGTTTTGTGGTTTAGAGTTTTTTTTTGTTTTGAAAATGGTTAAGTGTTAGCGTTTAGGGTTAATTATGTATGTAATTTAATCCAAATTGTTTTTTGTTAATATGTTATTGTTTCAGAGTTTATAAAAGTTAGATTAATGTTTATGGTTTTTTTCGTGTGTTTTATGCTATGTACAAATACCGTTCCCACGTTATGCCTTGAGAGGCTTTCTAATAAAGGCTGTATGATGTAAAATAATGACTAGACACTGAAAATTCAATGCCTGTATGATGTGATCAAAACACTGTTTCACCTACTAGTCCAGTCAACTTTGTTATCTGATAAGATAAGATAAAAATCTTGGGTTTCAACGTGGTCTAGTGAAAATGCCACGTAGGTATTGGATATGGATAAAAGCCGGTGTTGGCAAATCCGGCCTATTACCAACTTTTGACTGAGAAGTATAATGAGTTGTTCAGAGGAATCAATGCTTTCACAGGCTTTATTAAAGGCCTGTCTGATAAGATCAAAACACTGTTTCACCTAACAGTCCAGTCAACTTTGTTATTTGATAAGATAAGATAAAAATCTTGGGTTTCAACGTGGTCCAGTGAAAGTGCCACGTAGGTATTGGATATGGATAAAATCCGGTGTTAGCTACACCGACATATTACCAAATTTTGACTCACAAGTGTAATGAGTTGACAGGCTTTATTAAAATACTGTTTTTTTTAATGCCTTGACACACTTTATTAAAACAGTCTTATTACCAACTTTTGAAAATTCAATGCATTGACAAGCTTTATTAAAACACTATTTTTTTTAATGTTACAATTATAAGAGACTATTTTCATAAGGGTTTTTATGTAATGTTTCCCCTGAAAGACATATTTTTTTTTTAGGTTTTATAGGTTTTTTTTGAATGTTTTATAGGTTTTATAACTCTATAAGACATATTTTTTTTTTGTTTTCGAATTATTTTTTTAAGTTTTTGTAATTTTTAAATATCTAATTTTTTTAATGTTTTAATAAATCTATAAGACATATTTTTTTACATGTTATGAATTGAACACAAACAAATATTAAAACACGAAAGAAAACTTAAACACAAACATAACTTTTATTAATTAAAACATCATACATATAAAAATACAATACAATTTTAAAACTCTAGTGACGACGGGGAGGTTGTGGTAGAAGATGACTGCTGGTTCCACAAAATCTTGGTTGAGGGTTCCTGGTTGGTCTTCTGCGTCGGTCTTGCCCAGGTTCTTCGTTCTGTGCTTTGGGTGGCTGGTTCGTATCTATGTTTTGTGCCATGCCAAAATCACCAAAACTTTGAAACCTAACCGGGCTATTATCAGCATAGGTAGAGCGGCGTGCAACCATGTCAGTATCAGGGTCTCTTTGGAAATTTGGTTATACCCAGTTACTGTACTCCCCAGGAATATAGGGTGACAACGAAAGCCAGGTAGGGTCAGGGGTAGGGGTAGGTTCAGGGGTAGCAAGCATTTCATTGATCAAGTCTAGGTAATACTGAGTACCACTACCTCCAGCCTGAAACTGCTGATATTGGGAACTCCCACCAGGCTGAAACTGCTGCCTATACTGGGAACCACTACCACTAGCCTGAAACTGCTCCCCGTACTGGGGACCACTCCAAACACCCTGAAACTGACCTCCATACTGGGGTTGAGACCCAGTATACCCTTGAGGAGTTGGGGGACGTGGATAATTGTCACACCCCCAAATCTCGTATTCCCGAGACTCGAGGTGTTGACTTCATGGGTCCCAGATAGCAATGATATATAGGCGAACGACCTCTATATGAGTCGTTTTTAAAAATAAAAAAAACATACATTCATTGATATTTAAAATCAGAGTTTTACATGATTAAGGAAAAGTGTTACCAGAGTTCACAAAACAGAGATTTACATTACATAACTGAAAAGAAAATAAGTAATGCAAGGGAAATCTCCCAAAAGCGTGAGTTTGAAATATGCGACTCTGTCATATCCCAATATCCCTCCGTCGAAAGCCCTTTCGACTAAGCACCTGAGACATACATGCTAAAGTCAACATAAAGTTGGTGAATTCATAGGTTTAGTTTAGTAATAAAGTGGACCACAAGATTTCCGTTTAAGTAAAGTCTTACAGTTGCACCTAAGCTCATGACATCGAAGCGTAACAAAGTTCCTTACCCCATAAGTGTTCCTATGTTATAGCCAAATAACATATATAGTTTCAAAAGTAAAGCACCCTACTCGAGTCCACGAGTTAGTTGTGGTAGACGTGGGTTACATCGTCTAGCCGTTGGGTGAGGGTTGTCAAACCCTAATAGATCTATCCAATACAATCGCGCTTAAGTCCTTAACTAACGATTCATGATAGGGGAATTTCCTTTGGCTTAGTGGTAACTTAGGCAACTAGTAAAGGTTTTAAGTACTTGTGTCCATAAGTAAAAGAGCATGTATCTCACCCCAAGTATGTTATAAAAACAAGTAAAAAGCGGGGCTATGAACTCACCTTAGCAAGCCAGCTAAAAGTAATGAGGCAGTGTGTGTAAGCCAACACGTAGGAGTCTCAAATCCGAGAATCAGGTAGGTCTAACCTTGACCTATTAAGTTTTGGAATTAGGGTTTTTATATTCTAGTCCAATGCACATGAAAAGGTATGTATATGTATGAATAAGGTAGGGTTAGGGTTCGGGTTTGATAATAATAAACTAACACCGTTCGGGCCATTATATACAAGACCATTCTATAATCGCATGCGGAGCTAGGACACTTTAAATCGTAAATCCAGCAAGCTCGGCACTACGAAATATCGAGATGGAATCATTGCATACAAAGCTCCCTAGTATTGTGTTATCGCTATTATTATCGAGTTGGTTTTAAAAGTTAGTTTTTATAAAAGTTTATAAAAAACTCAGCAAGTATCTTTAAGTTTTACCCAACTTTAAAGTAGCATATCTCGCCCGTTTCTTATCCGATTTTAATGAATCTTATATAGAAACGACCAGCGTTTGAAAGTACCTTTCAAATGGTTTAGGCCTTGAAACCAGATTGAAAGTCTACTGATATTTATAACAGAAATACTAACAGTAGGTTTTAGGGTTTTCTCAAAGTACATGTTAACTTGAAAATATCATAACTCCTTGGTCGTTTATCCGTTTTTAGTGTTCTTTTTATGGAAATGTAGGCATTTGAACTATCTTTCAAATGCCACAGGCCTCATGTCCCAATTCAAAACCATATTTTCCCAGATTTAACAAAAGTCCACTGGTAAGCAGTTTGGGGTTCAAGGAATTAGGTCAAACTTCAAAATGGTATATCTTGCTCGATATTTATCCGTTTTTAACGAATCTTATATCGAAACGACCGGGTTTAACATATCTTTCAAATGCCACTGGTATCGTGGTCTAATTTAAAGCAGAAAGTTTTTAATGGTCAAAATAGTCTACTGACCTGTTGTTGTTGTTCCAGAAATTATGATAACTTTAAAATACCGTATCTCATTCGTTATTTATCCGTTTTTAATGAATTTTATATCGAAACGACCGTGTTTGAGTTATCTTTTAGATGATATAGGTCTCATAGTCTGGTTTGAAATATAGTTTTCCCGAGGTCATGGTGAACAGTCGGATATACAGTGGGTTTTTCAAGTTTTGTTTTTTTTTAACACTTCTTTATATGTAACATGTTTTTGAATATGTGCTATATGTAATATGATATATGAACTATAAAACATGATATAAGAAGTATCAAATATGTAAAAAGGTTAGTAATAACATACCTAAGTGTTATGTATGAAGATCTTGATGCAACTTTCAAACTACAAAGGTTTGATTCTAAGTTCTTGTATGAAATATGTGTGAGTGGGATTTTGTGTTGGTGATTCTCCTTGGTTCTTCTCTTGGCCAAAATTTAAAGAGCAAGGAGGGAGGGAGAAGAGTTTTTCACTTGGTGGTGAATGAGCAAGTGAAATGGATGGAAGGGGTCTAGTATTTATAGCCAAAGGAGAGAGTGGAGTCATGAGTGCTAGCACATGGGAGGTATGGTCTATTGAGTTCAATAGTGAAATGGTCAAGTGTGTAAGTGACTAAACCCATGTGACACCACCAACTCATTTAACTAGTCAAGCAAGAAACAAACAACTTGTAGGTGATTATTTAAATTGTCATTTTATGCAAACTCTAGGGTCCTAAGTGAAGTCCTTGTATGCTTAGGGTCTTTTGTGTAACTTGTGTATTTGATATATATATATATATGCATGCAAAGTTCCATACATGCAAAGTTGATGCATAAATCATGATTTTATGCATGAAATATTGGACTAGAATTATTGTTGTAAAAATGTTTATTTTATGTGAATATTTGATCCCGTATACCTAATCCCGGTATCCGTATATGTTTTTGACATAGTTAACCAGTATCATTTATGTATAGGTTGACCTACCGGTCGTAAATAAATCAAAACATATACAAGTTGAGTAATGGTGTTAAAAGAATTTAGTCGGTGTGAACCTGGATTTTCGCGGGTTGTCACAGTCTCCCCTTGTTATGGAAATTTCGTCCCGAAATTTAGTTGGTTTGTTCTGGAGGTTGGGTGTCTGAGAAGAGATGAGGGTACTTGAGTTTCATCTGGTCCTCTCGTTCCCAAGTGAATTCAGGTCCTCGGCGGGAATTCCATCGAACCTGTACGATAGGTATTCGACTCTGTCGACGTTGTTTGATCTCACGATCCATGATTTCGATGGGTTGTTCGATGAAGTTTAGTTTGGTGTCAATCTGAAGTTCCTCTTGTGGGATTATTAGAGTTTCATCCGACAAGCACTTCTTCAGATTACTGACGTGGAAAGTGTTATGTACTCCGTCTAGTACTTGTGGTAAGTCGAGTCGGTAAGCTACCGGTCCAATTCTTTCCAGAATTTTGAAGGGTCCGATGTATCGGGGGTTTAGTTTTCCTCGCTTTCCGAAGCGAATGGTGCCTTTCCATGGTGAGACTTTGAGCATCACCTTGTCTCCAACTTGGAATTCTAGTGGCTTACGCCTTCGGTCTGCGTAACTCTTCTGTCGGCTGCGCGCCGTTCGGAGTCTCTCCTGAATTTTCACAATCTTTTCTGTGGTCTCGTGAAGAATATCTGGACCAATAAGTTGGCTATCCCCAACTTCGATCCAAAATACAGGTGATCGGCACTTTCGTCCGTAAAGTGCCTCAAATGGTGCAGTCTTGATGCTGGTGTGATAACTGTTGTTGTAGGAGAATTCCGCTAAGGGCAAGTGTAAGTCCCATCGCTTTCCAAAATCGATCACACATGCTCTTAACATATCCTCCAACGTTTGGATCGTTCTTTCACTTTGGCCGTCGGTTTGTGGGTGATATGCAGTGCTCATATCCAGACGCGTTCCTAGAGCCTTTTGCAATGATTGCCAGAATCTAGATGTGAAACGACTATCTCTATCAGATATGATCGAAACAGGAACCCCATGCCTAGAGACGACTTCCTTAAGGTATAACCGTGTTAATTTTTCCATTTTGTCTGTCTCTTTGATGGGTAGAAAATGCGCGGACTTTGTTAGACGATCAACTATTACCCAGATAGTGTCGTAACCGTCCGGGGTTTTGGGTAGCTTTGTGATGAAGTCCATTGCTATTCCTTCCCATTTCCATTGAGGTATCTCGGGTTGTATTAATAATCCAGAAGGTTTTTGGTATTCAACCTTTACTTTTGAGCATGTTAAACATTTGCTCACAAAAGTAGCGATCTCCGATTTCATATTTGGCCACCAGTACAGCATCTTGAGGTCTTGGTACATTTTGTCCGATCCGGGATGTATGGAGTACTTGGAGTTGTGTGATTCTTTCATGATTAACTCTCTTAATCCTCCAAAGCGGGGTAACCAACTTCTGTCCTCAAAACATTTGGTTCCATTGCTTTTGGTTTTGAATGATTTGTCCATACCTCGCAGGTTTTCGTTCTTTATGTTTTCGTCTTTAAGGGCTTCGATTTGAGCATCGCGGATTTGTGTGGGTAGATTCGATTGAATCGTCATAACCAAAGCTCGAACTCGTAATGGTTTAGCTCGCTCCTTTCGGCTTAGAGCGTCTGCCACTACGTTGGCTTTTCCAGGATGGTAACGGATGTCACAATCGTAATCACTAAGTAGTTCGATCCAACGACGCTGCCTCATGTTCAATTCTTTTTGATCAAGAATGTGTTGCAGACTCTTGTGATCTGTGAACACTGTACACTTAGTGCCGTATAAATAGTGTCTCCAGATCTTGAGTGCGAACACTACAGCTCCTAACTCTAAGTCATGTGTTGTGTAGTTTTCTTCGTGAGTTTTGAGCTGTCGTGAGGCGTAGGCGATAACCTTTTCCCTTTGCATTAACACACAACCTAATCCTTTGTGTGATGCGTCGCAATATACCACAAAATCTTCTGTTCCCTCGGGCAATGATAGAATCGGTGCACTACAAAGCTTTTGCTTCAATAGTTGGAATGCTGACTCTTGTTCTTCACCCCAAACGAACTTCTCAGTTTTCTGCGTCAACCTCGTCAAGGCTTTAGCTATTTTGGAGAAATTTTCGATGAAGCGTCGGTAATAACCGGCAAGACCTAAGAATTGGCGTATTTCCGTTGCGGTTCTAGGGACAGCCCAATCCTTAATAGATTCAATTTTTGTTGGGTCTACGTGGATGCCTTGACTGTCGATAACATGGCCAAGGAATTGAACCTTCTCGATCCAAAATTCACACTTAGAGAATTTTGCGTACAATTCCTCCTTTTTCAGTAATTCGAGGATTAATCCCAAATGCTCTTCATGTTCTTTCTTACTTTTCGAATATATCAAGTTGTCGTCAATGAATACGATCACAAACTTATCCAGGTACGGTTTACACACCCGATTCATAAGATCCATGAATACCGCCGGTGCGCTGGTCAAACCGAAAGGCATAACCTGGAATTCGTAGTGACCATAGCGAGTTCTAAATGCGGTTTTCTGAACATCTTCTTCTCGTACTCTAAGTTGATGATAACCTGACCGTAGGTCAATTTTAGAGTAGATACTTGATCCTTGAAGCTGATCGAAAAGATCGTCAATCCTTGGAAGTGGATAGCGATTCTTCACGGTTAGCTTGTTCAGTTCTCTATAGTCGATACACATCCTGAAGGATCCATCCTTCTTTTTGACAAAAAGAACTGGTGCTCCCCAAGGTGAGGAACTTGGACGAATGAATCCTCGATCTAGTAACTCTTGGAGTTGGTTGGATAGTTCTTCCATTTCCGATGGAGAGAGTCGATATGGTGCTCGAGCCACTGGTGCGGCTCCTGGCACTAAGTCGATGTGAAATTGGACTTATCTTGGAGGTGGAAGTCCGGGTAAGTCTTCTGGGAAGACTTCGGGAAATTCTCGAACAATCGGTACGTCGTTTAGTTGTTTCTCCTTCGTCTCTGTCTCCGTCATGTAAGCCAAATAGGCGTCACATCCCTTCTGTAAGTACTTCAGCGTTTTTAAGTTGGATATGATGCTTAACTTTGATCGGCTCCCATCTCCCTTGATCAAGAGAGTTTTCCCGTCGGTGCGGAGAATACGAACAAATCTTCTTGTTACATATGATTTCGGCGTGATTTACAGATAGCCAATTTATTCCTATTACTATGTCGAAACTTCTTAGTTGAATAGGTATTAGGTCGATATTGAATGTGTGGTCAGCTAGGGTTAAGGTACAACCTCAGATGATACTATTTGTTGTTACCAATTTCCCGTTCGCTAATTATATTGTGTACTTAGCTTCTAAGGTAGTTGGGGAAACGTCAATCAAAGTTTAAAATTTCCTGGATACAAAACTCCTATCGGCTCATTAACGTTCGATGCGGGATGGGTGACGATCTCGTCGTCAGATGTAGGTGAGAAATGTGGAGTGACATTTGATCCTAACATGGATGAGGAAATGTCCATATCTATATCGGAGTAAAAGCCAGATAGGTCGACAGTAGGTATAAGGAGGTACTCGTCCTCAGAGTCGGAGAGTATGATGTAGTGAGGGGTAGACATGTTGTGACAAGGCCCAAATGGTCGTAAATAATAAACGTATAAAAGTATAGTAGTGCGGAAGCAATTAGTTGTATAACACAGTTATAGCCTAGGAATATTAATGCAACCTAGTTCGCTATAACCAGAGCTCTGATACCAATCTGTCACACCCCCAAATCTCGTATTCCCGAGACTCGAGGTGTTGACTTCATGGGTCCCAGATAGCAATGATATATAGGCGAACGACCTCTATATGAGTCGTTTTTAAAAATAAAAAAAAACATACATTCATTGATATTGAAAATCAGAGTTTTACATGATTAAGGAAAAGTGTTACCAGAGTTCACAAAACAGAGATTTACATTACATAACTGAAAAGAAAATAAGTAATGCAAGGGAAATCTCCCAAAAGCGTGAGTTTGAAATATGCGACTCTGTCATATCCCAATATCCCTCCGTCGAAAGCCCTTTCGACTAAGCACCTGAGACATACATGCTAAAGTCAACATAAAGTTGGTGAATTCATAGGTTTAGTTTAGTAATAAAGTGGACCACAAGATTTCCGTTTAAGTAAAGTCTTACAGTTGCACCTAAGCTCATGACATCGAAGCGTAACAAAGTTCCTTACCCCATAAGTGTTCCTATGTTATAGCCAAATAACATATATAGTTTCAAAAGTAAAGCACCCTACTCGAGTCCACGAGTTAGTTGTGGTAGACGTGGGTTACATCGTCTAGCCGTTGGGTGAGGGTTGTCAAACCCTAATAGATCTATCCAATACAATCGCGCTTAAGTCCTTAACTAACGATTCATGATAGGGGAATTTCCTTTGGCTTAGTGGTAACTTAGGCAACTAGTAAAGGTTTTAAGTACTTGTGTCCATAAGTAAAAGAGCATGTATCTCACCCCAAGTATGTTATAAAAACAAGTAAAAAGCGGGGCTATGAACTCACCTTAGCAAGCCAGCTAAAAGTAATGAGGCAGTGTGTGTAAGCCAACACGTAGGAGTCTCAAATCCGAGAATCAGGTAGGTCTAACCTTGACCTATTAAGTTTTGGAATTAGGGTTTTTATATTCTAGTCCAATGCACATGAAAAGGTATGTATATGTATGAATAAGGTAGGGTTAGGGTTCGGGTTTGATAATAATAAACTAACACCGTTCGGGCCATTATATACAAGACCATTCTATAATCGCATGCGGAGCTAGGACACTTTAAATCGTAAATCCAGCAAGCTCGGCACTACGAAATATCGAGATGGAATCATTGCATACAAAGCTCCCTAGTATTGTGTTATCGCTATTATTATCGAGTTGGTTTTAAAAGTTAGTTTTTATAAAAGTTTATAAAAACTCAGCAAGTGTCTTTAAGTTTTACCCAACTTTAAAGTAACATATCTCACACGTTTCTTATCCGATTTTAATGAATTTTATATAGAAACGACCGCGTTTGAAATACCTTTCAAATGGTTTAGGCCTTGAAACCAGATTGAAAGTCTACTGATATTTATAACAGAAATACTAACAGTAGGTTTTAGGGTTTTCTCAAAGTACATGTTAACTTGAAAATATCATAACTCCTTGGTCGTTTATCCGTTTTTAGTGTTCTTTTTATGGAAATGTAGGCATTTGAACTATCTTTCAAATGCCACAGGCCTCATGTCCCAATTCAAAACCATATTTTCCCAGATTTAACAAAAGTCCACTGGTAAGCAGTTTGGGGTTCAAGGAATTAGGTCAAACTTCAAAATGGTATATCTTGCTCGATATTTATCCGTTTTTAACGAATCTTATATCGAAACGACCGGGTTTAACATATCTTTCAAATGCCACTGGTATCGTGGTCTAATTTAAAGCAGAAAGTTTTTAATGGTCAAAATAGTCTACTGACCTGTTGTTGTTGTTCCAGAAATTATGATAACTTTAAAATACCGTATCTCATTCGTTATTTATCCGTTTTTAATGAATTTTATATCGAAACGACCGTGTTTGAGTTATCTTTTAGATGATATAGGTCTCATAGTCTGGTTTGAAATATAGTTTTCCCGAGGTCATGGTGAACAGTCGGATATACAGTGGGTTTTTCAAGTTTTGTTTTTTTTTAACACTTCTTTATATGTAACATGTTTTTGAATATGTGCTATATGTAATATGATATATGAACTATAAAACATGATATAAGAAGTATCAAATATGTAAAAAGGTTAGTAATAACATACCTAAGTGTTATGTATGAAGATCTTGATGCAACTTTCAAACTACAAAGGTTTGATTCTAAGTTCTTGTATGAAATATGTGTGAGTGGGATTTTGTGTTGGTGATTCTCCTTGGTTCTTCTCTTGGCCAAAATTTAAAGAGCAAGGAGGGAGGGAGAAGAGTTTTTCACTTGGTGGTGAATGAGCAAGTGAAATGGATGGAAGGGGTCTAGTATTTATAGCCAAAGGAGAGAGTGGAGTCATGAGTGCTAGCACATGGGAGGTATGGTCTATTGAGTTCAATAGTGAAATGGTCAAGTGTGTAAGTGACTAAACCCATGTGACACCACCAACTCATTTAACTAGTCAAGCAAGAAACAAACAACTTGTAGGTGATTATTTAAATTGTCATTTTTTGCAAACTCTAGGGTCCTAAGTGAAGTCCTTGTATGCTTAGGGTCTTTTGTGTAACTTGTGTATTTGATATATATATATATATGCATGCAAAGTTCCATACATGCAAAGTTGATGCATAAATCATGATTTTATGCATGAAATATTGGACTAGAATTATTGTTGTAAAAATGTTTATTTTATGTGAATATTTGATCCCGTATACCTAATCCCGGTATCCGTATATGTTTTTGACGTAGTTAACCAGTATCATTTATGTATAGGTTGACCTACCGGTCGTAAATAAATCAAAACATATACAAGTTGAGTAATAGTGTTAAAAGAATTTAGTCGGTGTGAACCTGGATTTTCGCGGGTTGTCACAATAATAGGCAGGTGGGGGAAACACATATTGTTGCAATCTGTAATTCATCCGGTCCAGATTATGTCCATATCCCATAGCTTGAGTAGGGATTTGAACAAAATCCTGCCACTTGTCGCTGTTACCCACTCCACTATCGATGTTATGTTGTGCATGATCGTGGATTTCTCTCAATGCCCCATTCTGCAAAATAAATTTAAATATATTAATATAATATACAAATATATATCGTATATATATATATATATATATATATATATATATATATATATATATATATATATATATATATATATATATATATATATATATATATATGTATATATATATATATATATGTATATATATATATATATGTATATATATATATATATATATATATATATATATATATATATATATATATATATATATATATATATATATATATATATAGGGACTGATTCATGCGAGAACTCCTATTTCTGCGAGAACTGCGAGAACTCTTAAAAAAAGTGTCAATTAACATGTAATTATGTCTATTGATATGTAAAACCATTGAATGTTAAAAACCTAGTAAAAATATAAATGCAAAATTAAAAAAAATTGTATGAAATCACGTGTATTTGGAATTGTTCACATGTGAATGTTTTTTTTCAAAAAATGAGTTCATATATGAACGAAAATTTTTTACGTTATTTTATATGATTTTTTTTAGTTTTTTACCTTTATATTTACTTGATTATTAATCTCCAAAAGAGTTTGCATGTGAATGAACAAAGTGAAACATGATTTAACACTTTTTGTGAGAGTTCTCGCAGTTCTCGCAAAAAAAAAGAGTTCTCGCATGAACCATTCACTATATATATATATATATATATATATATATATATATATATATATATATATATATATATATATATATATATATATATATATATATATATATTTATTTATATATATATATATATATATATATATATATATATATATATATATATATATATATATATATATAAATATTAAAAATATATAATACACATAAATATTTGAATATAATATAAAAATTTAAATTTAATATATAATATAAAATAAGTAAGGAGAACATATTACCTAAGTTTGTTGGACCCCACCCCATTCTGGATACACTTTAGGAGCGGTTTGTGCAGCCAGAGACGTGATAACTAATACAGTGCGTTCAAAGAACCAATGCATATAGCCCGTTAGAACACCGCCTCCTGCTGGTCCAGAAAAATGATAGACATTTGAATGTCTACTATTCCAACACCCTACCTGAGCCTCCTTCTTTTCTATCCAGTCTATACCTCGTCCACCCGTAAGCTTACCTTCGTGGATTTTCTTGTGTTGTCTAACTGTAGATATGTACAAATCATCAGGAAACCCTTGTACGTATGCAAACTGTCTGCATACTCTGTTCGGTACATGAGGTGCAACAACATCCCAACAGACAAGCCATCCAATGTATGCCCATAACTCGTTGTCTCAAGTGCAATCAGCCGAAAGTTGCCCCAATACCGCACTATAAGGACACCATATAAACTGGCCCTCTTGCAAGGCGGTGAAAGCAGCACGGTATGTAACCAACACATGAGCCGGTGTGACTAAAGTGCCGATTCCACGTAATATTCAAAATAATATTCGTAAAAATTTAATTGTAATATGCGTAATCTGAATTAATCAAAATAATACTTATAATAATAAAAATATAATGCTATAAATATTACGTGCTCCCATAGCAGTGTGGGTACTGAATAAGTGCATCCCCCGTTAATAAAATACGGGGCGCAATCTGTGGTATTCTCTCCCAGGCCCAAAGATAGAGTACAATTAACGGGCCCTGAATACCTTTAACGTCCTTCTTCTCCGCAGCCTTACACAGTTGTCGATACAAAAACGACAATACTGCGGAGCCCCAACTTTGTCTACGAGCTTCAGAAAGCTTGTCCAAGTTTTTGAGATAATTCAGCGAAACATCATATGACCGTGAATCGCTGAACATGTGCCCACCCAAAAGAGCTAAAATAAACACTATAGCTCTTTGTTGATAGCTTCTTTTATTCCTCCGACACGGTGTTTGAATTTGCTCTATTAGAGTACGGATTTTTACTCTACCAACATCAAGTTCACCCAGGTATGGGACAAACCCCAGATAGGCATCACAATCACTCAACCATTCATCCTCGCTTTTACACTCCCATTCTCTAGAAACTACTGGTCCGTTTACAGGAAAATCCCACAGAATTTGTACGTCCTGCAACGTAACAGTGGCTTCACCGAATGGAAAGTGGAATGTATGCGTCTCCGGACGCCACCTTTCGACCAAATCGGTAATAAGAGCGTGGTCTATTTTGTGATACCCGGTGCGTAATACGCCGTCAAAACCAGCACTTACTATCCACCTTCTAACACCGTCTTCAATTTCATCTGTGTGGTCCCAAGGTCCGGCATCAAATCGTCTCACTTTTATTTGTTCAAGCGGATCTTGCTGACCGTTGAATAACCGAGCAGAACGATGGTGCTCACCATCTTGTAAAAACAACAAACTAGTGTTTCAAGGGGTTGAACTTGCTCCAAATTGCGCCATTTTAAAGTCGGGATTAACAAATTATTTGTGTGTATGTGACTTTCGGTGGAAAATGGGGGAGAAATTTAAGTATGTGTGTATGTGTGTGTGACTTTGGTGTGGAATAAGTGTAAACGGTGGGGGTATTTAAAGGCACCATAAGCCGTAGGTGACAACTCCGGCTTATACATGTGTCACTTGTTCATTGGCTGCCGGAAAAGGTTGCGTGTGGGTGGCAGAAAAAGCACCATAAGACGGCACTCCCAACGCCGGCTTATGGTGAGTGGGATTCCAACGTGGAAAAGGTGACGGTAAATGGGCAAAAGAAACGGTGGAAAGCTGAGGTGGCGTCCCACGTGGCATAAGCCAGACTTGGAACCTCCGGCTATACCACTTTTCTAAAAAATCGCCGGTGCCGTTCGTTCTTGCTGAATCCAGCGACTTGCCGGCCATTCCGGCCAAAAAATCTAATATTGTTTTATGCTTAGTGGTTTAGGGGTTTTGCTTTAAGTAACTAGTCCATGTTTCTTGTTAATCTCAGTTCCGAACATTATTAGTTATAATATTATATATTATAATAGACTTTTATATTTAATTGACTGGAAACAAAGTTTAGACTAATTTTTTTCAGAGATTATTTTAAGCAAAAGTAAAAAACAAATTTCTCTACTCATTATATATACTTACATTTGTAAACTTTATTTAATATTAAATTCTATAACTTTTAAAATTTTCATTATTATTTATTATTTTTTGGTTTTACAAAACCACTAGCCTCGGTAGGTGGTAAGTCATCCACCTCCAATCCCTAGAACCTAGGTTTAACTCTCTTTTGCTACCATCCATCATAATTAATTTTTTTAAACTTAAAAATTTAATAAAATACCCTTAAACTTTACATATTATACCAAGTAATCCTCTCCACTAATACAACTTTATTTAATAAAACCCCCTAAACTTTACTTATTATACTAAATAACAACTTTATTATTTTTATAAACTTTTAACTTTTATATAAATATAAATCATAGGTATTATACCTTATTTTGTATCTATTACAAACTATATACATATATTCTTACATTTTCTATTTTTTTCTTTAACGATTTTTAAAATACGATAGTTGTTATAAATTTTATCACGACTTGTATTTTTTTTACTTTTTACGTATTTTCGACCGAGGTTGTGCCCCGTAACGACGTGCGGGGGCCTAATTTCACGTTGTTATCAATCTAGGACTCAAAGTCAATTTTTTATTATAAAATTATATAATAGATTTATAAATTTTAAATTATAAATTTAGTCTTTTAGTAAACACTTCGATAGATTAATCAATCAAATGGAGGAACTATTTCGAAATTAATTGAATTTCTAATTTGAGTTAATAATATAAATGTTCCCCGTAATTTGTCGGATTTCAGGGGTTCAATCCCTAAAACTTTTTTTTTCCGGGTCGTGTCCATGTAGTTCCATTTTCTTACAGATCCAATCCCTTGTCGATATTAAATGACTAAAATACCCTTACATTTTTGGTTTAGTTTTAAATGTTTTTATAATAATAATTAATTTAAAATAAAGACATTTTAATACATAACATTATTATTAATTATATACAACTTTTTAGTTTATTAAATATATTCTATCAGTATAAAAGAAAATTTAAAGTATATTTAGTGTTTATACGTGCTTTTGATGTTGACTTATTTCGTGTGTGTTTTTTTTAACATACTACTATGGTAATTAAAAGTAGATATTCAAGTAGAAGGTAGTTAGTTTGCTCGGCTTGAGATATCGTTTTTTTCTTTCTAATGAGGTCAGTCACATTCAAAATTTTCTTTCTTTCTTGTACATCATTACATAATTTCATAGTGTATAAACAAACTAACTTGTAAATTATATATGATGATTATAGAGGATAATCGCCCGCAAAACTAACACATTTACCTATCTCTATGATTATCTTTGAGTTTGCAGAAAACACAAATTTTTAATAAGGTTCGAGATAGTAAAGTTACCTTTCTGAATTTTCGTGAAATCTCGCTTCATTGTAAGATAAAAGTGTTATGAAAACAAAGTGAAAGAGATCCTGTTACTTTTTTTATTTTGATGGCGGGAGAAGAGTTGCAGGTTTTGATGGCGGGAGAAGAGTGTTTTGATGGCGGGAGAAGAGTTGCAGGTATTGATGGCGGAAGAAGAGTTCCCGGTAAAATGAGAAATATGATATTACTCTCTCTCTTTTATAAAGTATTTTTTGTCCTATAGTTGTTTGATTTTGATGTTTGGGTTTTAGGGTTCCTCCCATTTCTTATCTGTTGGATTTAATGGGAGGTTCCATTGTCCTTTTATTCTTGCACTCATTACAAACACCATGAAAACAAGGACAACTAACCAATGAACAATAAATGGCAATCAAAATGCAGCAAAGTAAGTGACTATACTTTTACTATTCGAATTATCATTCGTTAACTTTGTAAACTTTAAATAAACATAATCTCTGTTTACAGATTCAATTCTTTAACTTTCGAAAATGGCGATCACTAATCATAATCCTTCTTTGTAATCACCCTTATTTGGACTAAGCTAGGTGTTGTTTAATGTTTTATTCATTGTTTATGCAGTCAATGTTATGTTTTTCATTTTCTATTTTGATTACACTTCTCATTTTTATGATTTAATTTCTATCGTATACTAGTTTTTAAGTAAAAGTTTGTCAATAAACGTATAATTAGCTGTTATATCAGTTAGTGAAAAAAGTATATAGGTTACTGACCTGATTGGAAACTAAGTGAAAGTATAGTGTAGTGAACTGGTTGACAATAGATACGTTAGTGACATAATTATCTAGTTATTTAAAGCTACATGAATTATAAAGGGAAAAAATTGTTAGTGTAGTGACAAATTGGTAACCAAAGAAATTGGTATAATGCCTAAATTGGTAATAAACTGAAAGTGTAAAAGTATAATAGTAAATGAAAATTGTGATTCGACTTTCCGTCAAAGATATAGATAAGAGGTGGCACGGTTTGCGGTTGTAAATGGTTGCTGATGTTTATGTTGAAGATGGAGTTATTGTTGCTGTTAGGCCTATGAGTAAGGTATCTTATTCTAGAATTCGATTTTCAAGTTGGACTTTTAACGAAGTTATTACTATCTATGAACTATACGTAAAACTGGTGTTCATGATCTAAACGTTTAAAACGGTAACCAGTTTATATCATTCCACGCTCCCCCTGAGAAGGATTTACAGAATCATGAATAAAATGACCTATAGAAAACAAAATTATTCATTTAAATAGAGAAGGTATTTAATGGTATACTAATTCTCATGAATTTGATGTTGACTAATTTTGAGGGTGTTTTGTTAACATACTACTATGGTAATTAAAAGTAGATATTGAAGTAGAAGGTAGTTATTTTCCTTGTTAATCAACATTTTTATGCATGGTGTCACATCCCGCTAAAGCGGAAACACGAGATGTGAAGAGCAAAAATATCATTACACGAGTTATAATTAAAAACATACGGTTACAAGTCATTGAGATAGAAAATTCGAGTTTACAAGATGAAATAACCAAGTATTTAACGAGTTGCATAACAAAAGTACATAGTTAAGCGTTTAAAAAAATTCCCAAAATGATAAAATAGGTCTTTTCCCAATTCTTGAATTCACATGACATGCCTGACCCATCCACAGTATGCACTTCGTGTCTTACATTCGGTTTCCTGAAAACATGAGATAAAGTGTCAACTACAATAAAGTAGTGAGTGAGTTACAGTTTTCTAGTCCTCGACTAAAAAGTTTTAAGTTAAGTAGATCAATACTTGATAGTTTTGATAAGTAGAACAATACTTAAAAAGATAGTTTCGATTCATAAAAGTGGTTCAGAAGATAGTTCGATCCATAAAAGTTGCTCAAAAGACAGTTCGATCCATAAAAGTTGCTCAAAAGACAGTTGTGGAGATCGTATATCCATATACGCGCAAGATAAGTAAACTATTGATTGAAATCATGTATAACGACTACTTGGCATAATATAACTTAAGTGTTCACACTAAACCGATTTACCAACCGTGAGGCCCCTTACCCCGACTACTTACGGGGAGTCATGTCTGATCGAGTAATATGTACTTAAGCTGCCGCCTAAGCAAGGAACGGTTATTTCCTAAGTATCGATACCCATAATTACTAAACGGCTTAACAAAGCTAATAGTGTGTTGCGAGAAGGGCACTAATGTTTCATTTGATATCTGATAGTAGTCACTTATGGCTAGTTATATTCCTCAAGAGTCACGTTAGTTATACGATCAATCAAAGTACATACGAGTGCCAAGAGTGGCGTTGAATAAGTTTAACATAGTTTTGAACCAAAAAGCCGAGTAAAGGTGGCGAACCATTAAGCCGAATAAAGGGTGGCAAACCATTAGTTTATCATAGGCCAAACAGCCATAAAACTAAATATGCATAAGTTTCACAAAAACGTTCAATAGAGTTCATAATTGTACAAAAGTTCATAACAGTTCCAAAGTTCATTTAGACCTCTTGTTTCCCCCAAAAGTTATTTGAAAACAGTAAATAAGTGGGGTTGTAACTCATGGTTTGCGAAGAATAGCACAATAGAGAGATAGCGGTCGGAACGGGTCGAAATGGGCCGGAATCACGGAACTCCTATAGTAATACCAAGATTGAACGAGTATGAATGTTTATAAGTTTATAATGTCATTAGTTAACGAAAATGCTTTTAATATAAGTGTTGGTTTTAGGTCTATCGAAAATCGGGCAGCGCTTCCGCGCCAAAATCTTTAAATCAAATTTTTAAACACTTTCCCGCTTAACAATTTCCATAAACATATTACATATATTTACCAATACAATGTCATATAAAACTTGTTCGTTTAGTCCTTTTATATGTAAGTTACACTCACTACAGATTATAGTTCATAAATTCGGTTTCGAACATAAGTTTAGAGCAACAAGTTTAGAGTTACGCTCAATAACGGTTTAAATAAGGTTTGGTAACAAGTCTGCACCACGACCGCCTCGGGTGGAGGGACTGCGCCGCGGTCAAGAGGTCAACACGACCGCCTCGCGGTGGAGGCACCGTGGCGCGGTCATATGTTCACCACGACTGCCTCGCGGTGGAGGCACCGTGGCGCGGTCGCGAGACAGTTCATTTACCCAAAAATCGTTTTTGATGAAATTCGTTATTTTTGAGTTGGATTTCGACATGCAATGGTTAAAAATAGTAAAACCTTTTATAATATCAGTTTAGTTTGGATTTTCATCCATAATAACAAGGATTTAACTTAAATTTCATCTAAACCCGTTTTTGTTCATAAATGGTCACAATTCTTCATATAAACTCATTTGTAGGTGTTAGATGATACATGCAATGAGTGTAAATTATAAAGACAGAAGTTTTGAAGGATTTATACCGAGAGTAAAGTGATTAGAAGGTGGTTGAAGTGATTCCTTGGTGATTTTGACCCAAAATTCCTTAGAACTCAATTTTTAACCCAAATAGTTGAAGCTCCTTTCTTCCTCCGATTATTAAAACGATTTTGTGTGATGTTTTTGATGAATTATTTCTGTATTTTTGATGTAAAAGTCACCGTAAATGAAGAGTGTGTGTGTGTGTGTTCTTGAGAGGGTCTTGTAAAGGGAGGGAGAGAGCAAGTAAAAGAATGTGATCGTGTGTGTTTGTATGTGTTATAATGGTATAAAAATAGAGTTACTGGACTCTTAAAAGGCTTTTGGGCTTCTATAAATCCGGACTAAGAACGTTGGGTTTAACTTTGAGTCCAAATGATTGAGTTTCAAAGTTTGTAAAAATGGCTGGTCTGCACCCTCCACCGCGGCGCACTGGCCTCACCGCGGCGCGACTGGAGGGCATATTTCTGCCTTTTTCGTTTTTCGTTCGTTTTATCGTCAAGCATTTTCGTTAGTTGAAAGTTTCCGGTTATTTTAGTTAGGAACTTAGGCAAGTTCACAAGGTGTTTTCTTGGTATTAGGATTCATTTTATGATTCCGATTTCGATTCCGACTCACACTCGTTTAGGATACAAATATAGATAAGTTTAAATCATAGATAACTCGAAGATAGAGAATGCGGTTTTCACCGGAAATAAGACGGTTGTCACATTCTCCCCGGGTTGAAAAGAATTTCGTCCCGAAATTTAGTTCGCCTCATCGGGAGGAAGAATGTCTGAATAGATGTGGATACTTCTGACGGATCTGGTCTTCACGTTCCCACGTGAATTCGTGACCTCGTCGGGAATTCCACCGAACCTGTACAAATAGGGATACGACTTTGCTTGAGTTGTTTGACCTCTCGGTCTACCAGCTCAAGCGGTTCTTCGATAAAGTTAAGTTTGTTGTCGGTCTGGACCTCGTCCAGTGGAATGAAAATGGTTTCGTCCGATAAGCACTTTTTCAAGTGCGAGACATGAAAGAAGTTGTGAACGTTAGAAAGAGTCTGCAGAAGTTGGAGCCGATACGCCACCGGGCCGATTCGCTCCATCACCTCGAACGGGTCGGTGTACCTCGGGCTTAGCTTGCCACGTTTCCCGAAACGGACCACCCCTTTCCATGGCGATATCTTGAGGAGTACTCTATCACCCACTTGGACTCTAGGGGTTTCCTTCGGTTGTCGGCATAGCCTTTCTGCCATATACGGGATGTCTTCAGTCTTTCCCGAATGGTAGTGATTTTTTCGATGGTTTCCTGGACGATATCGAGTCTTGTAAGTTGTCGATCGCCAGCTTCTAGCCAACAAAGCGGTGACCGACACTTGCGTCCATATAAGGCCTCGAACGGTGCACACTTGATGCTGGCATGATAACTGTTGTTATAGAAGAACTCGACCAAGGGGAGGTGAGCGTCCCAACTTCCTTCGAAGTCAACTACACACGCTCTCAGCATATCTTCAAGCTTTTGGATCATCCTTTCACTCTGACCATCGGTCTGAGGGTGGTATGTGGTGCTGAGGTCTAGTCGCGTCCCTAACGATTTCTGAAGGGCATTCCAAAAAAAACAAACGGGACGTGAATCGACCATCCCTATCGGAGATGATGGAGAGAGGTGTTCCGTGACGAGAGTCGATCTCGTTGACGTAGATTTGAGTGAATTTCTCCATCGAGTGTTTTTCTCGTACCGGGAGGAAATGAACGGATTTTGTCAAACGGTCCACGATGATCTAAATCGTGTCGTTACCCCTTGCCGTACGGGGCAATTTGGTGATGAAGTCCATGGAGAATTGTTCGCACTTCCACATGGGAATCTCCGGCTGCTGAAGTAGACAGGAGGGCTTCTGATATTCCGCCTTGACCTTTGAGCAAGTAAGGCACTTGGCTACATGCAAGGCGATATCCTTCTTCATACCCGGCCACCAATATTACTCCCGGAGATCCTTATACGACTTGTCTGATCCCGGTGAATAGAATATCTGAATCGGTGGCCCTCGTCCTAGATGAGTTTACGAAGTTCTTCGGATTTCGGAATCCATGCTCGGCCCTTGAAGTAGTGGATTCCATCGGACTTGCGTTCCAATTCCCTTTCGGTTGACTACATGACCAGGGAAATGTACTTTCCGGAGCCAAAATTCACGCTTCGAGATTTTGGCGTACAGTCTTTGATCTCTGAGGAGTTCTAAGATGAGCTTTAGATGTTTCGCATGATCTTCCTTATTTCTCGAGTATATAAGAATGTCGTCTATGAATACAATCACAAATTTGTCTAGATATGGCCTACACGTCTGTTCATTAGGTCCATGAACACTGCTGGTGTGTTGGTTAGACCAAATGGTATGACAAGGAATTCGTAATGACCGTACGAGTTCGGAATGCGGTTTTAGGAACGTCGGTCTCACTGACACGAACCTGATAATAACCTGGGCGGAGGTCGACCTTTGAGAAGTAAGTTTCATCCTGCAACTGTTCGAATAGGTCGTCGATCCTCGGGGGTGTGTATCGGTTCTTGACGGTCAGCTTGTTAGGTTCATGATAATCGATGCACATATGAAAGGATCCGTCTTTCTTTTTAACAAAGAGGATTGGCTCTCCAGGGGGAGAAGAGCTCGGACGAATAAGACCGTGATCCAAGAGTTCCTGTAGCTGTTTAGATAGCTCTTGCACTTCGGGTGGTGCTAGACAATATGGGGTCTTGGCAACCGGTGCTGTGCCAGGAACGAGGTCTATTCGGAACTCCGCTTGTCGTTGCGGCAGTAGCCCAGGCAAATCCTCAGGAAAGACCTCTGTATGATCCTTGACTATGGGAATGTCTTGGACTCGGCTTTCTTTAGGTTCACGTTCGACGACATGAGCGAGGAATGCGTCGTAGTCCTTCTCGAGGTACATGCACATTTTTATGGAAGACACGATGCGAAGTTGTCGTCCAGGTTTGTCTCCCTGAACGACGAGAGTTTCACTGTCTGAAAGAGGGATACGAATGAGTTTGTCGAAATAGACGATCTCGGCTCGAAAACGAGATAGCCAGTCCATTCTGACGATAACTTCAAAGCATGCCAGCTCGATAGGAATTAGATCGATGGGGAAGATTTTTTCAGATAGGCATAATGAATATCCTAAGATTATATCCTTGGCTTCGAACTCTTGACCTTTAGCATATTCGATAGTAAGGCTATCCTTAAGAACTTTAGATCCTAGGTTAATGAGGGGTCTAAATTCTAAGGAAACAAAGCTTCTTTCTGCTCCTGAATCGAGTAGTACGGAAGCAAAGTGGTCATTGATAGAAGACGTACCCGTAACCGCGTTCGGGTCCTGCCGAGCTTCCTCGGCTGTGATTGCAAGAGTACTAAAAGTTTTTGTCGTATGCGCTATGGGACAAGTCCCACGAATGTGTTGGTCGCTTCCACACTCGAGGCATAACCGCTTCTTAACTTGTTTGTTTGCTTATTCTGGACAGTACTTCGAGAGGTGTCCCGTCCTGTGGCATTTGTAGCACACCGGGCAGTTTCCAACATGGTGGAGGGGGCAGTTGGGACACTTAGGGAGAGACCCAGTGTAAGTTCGGGTTCCTGGTGTGGGTTTCTTGTTGCTGTTGCTCCTTGTTGGTTGATGATAAGCCTTCCTTTTCTTACTCTCCTTTCGCTGGACGCGGGCTGAAGGGAAGGGGAGGCTGTTGGTTCCAAAGTTCTCGTCCTTTTCCTGTTTGATTGATACAGGAGGGAGAAGGGGTTGAATGCTCCCGAGGTTTTCACCTTCCTCTTGTTTGATGGTGGCTGGGAAGAGGTGGAGGGTATGGTCATGGTTGTTCCCTGGGTGGTTGTCGTTGGGGTCATCATCCCCGAAAATTTCGTTGTTGACCCCAGCGATGATCTGGGCGATCATGTTTGGGAGTGCTGCTTTGAGCTGCAAGGTAATCTGCTCGGCTAATAGGTCAGCGTGACTTCTCTTGGGAGGCATGATTGTACAATGGAAAGAAGGGAACTAGTTTAGAACGCACGAATAAGAATATGAAATAAGGATATACATCAATAATGTATGTCGGAAAGGTAGATAGCGCACGCACGATAAGCGATTAAGGAAAGATAAAAGGATTCAGGCAAAATAAACAAGTAAGGATAATGAAGGTAGAATTTCATTCCATAATAAGAGTAGTCGGTTACAACGTTCATAATGTGAAAGGTTCAAATACTAGTACAATACAACATAAAATAAAATACGATTTAGCTTCTAGTCGTTTACATATAGAAAATTACGACTTAAGCTTGAGATACAAGACATAAAACGAAATGCCTAACGACACCAATCAAGGAATATCTTCGCTACGATGACCGCAATAAGGGTCCCCATGATCAGGCAAGCGCTGACGAGACGCTGCACCGTCCTCGACGTGGCCTCAGCCGACGTGATGACTCGGATTGACTGTTTAGACAGTCGGTGTGCAGCATCAGAGATTTCACACAGAAGCGGAACCTGTTGCTCGGCCTCTTCCGTGAGTCCCTGTAGGTCTCGACGGAGTTGAAGGAACGCTGCTGGTGGGGGCGACGGTGGCGAGGGCGGTATCATCGGCCTAGATGGTCCGACACTGTCGGGGCGTTGCGATCCATCGTTGGCGTACGCGAAGCTCCAGCGTACGGGTGTACGAACGGCATCGCGGAAGTAGCGGGTCTGGATGAGTCGGGAGTCTGTCCCATCATCCTATCAGGAAGACGAACAGGAAGGACGACCTGCTTACGGGCTGTCATCCGCACTCGGGGTCCACGCTGCTGAGTTAGTGCTAAGACGGGCACCGGTGGTGCAGCTGGTAGCACGGTCCTCGGGCTGGAGGCACCGTGGCTGCTCGAGAAAGCCATCGAGATCTCCTCGGTCGGGTTAGTGGTCTCGTGGTGCTGAGCCTCTGGTGCGGAGAAGTCTTCCGAGACTTCTGGCGTGTAGACGACTCGTGAACGTGAGAGCTACTGTGACCGGGAGTGAGACTGAGATCGTGAGTGCGACGATTGAGACATGTCGGATCTGAGAATAATGAGTTACGTGAGTACAGGAAAAATAAGAAAAAAAATGTAAACGAAAATGCATGTATGGGTCAGTCACGTGAGAATCGGGAATGGATAAGACCGGGAATTTTTCGACTCGAAAACCGTTTAACGATAGCAATTACTTTCCGTTGTCGCATAATTTATTTTGAACTAGGCATAGTTGATCAAGTTACGCCTAGTTAAAAGCAAACCATGCAATTGCGGAATTAATCTACTAAAGTTCGAAAGCTCGTGAAATGATTTTTCTGAAAAAGCCTTGGTTATAGTTTGGTTTCAAAAATTTTTGAAAAATTCTTAAAACCGTTTTTCACTATAACCTGTGCTCTGATACCAAGTCTGTCACACCCCGCTAAAGCGGAAACACGAGATGTGAAGAGCAAAGATATCATTACACGAGTTATAATTAAAAACATACGGTTACAAGTCATTGAGATAGAAAATTCGAGTTTACAAGATGAAATAACCAAGTATTTAACGAGTTGCATAACAAAAGTACATAGTTAAGCGTTTAACAAAATTCCCAAAATGATAAAATAGGTCTTTTCCCAATTCTTGAATTCACATGACATGCCTGACCCATCCACAGTATTCACTTCGTGTCTTACATTCGGTTTCCTGAAAACATGAGATAAAGTGTCAACTACAATAAAGTAGTGAGTGAGTTACAGTTTTCTAGTCCTCGACTAAAAAGTTTTAAGTTAAGTAGATCAATACTTAATAGTTTTGATGAGCAGAACAATACTTAAAAAAATAGTTTCGATTCATAAAAGTGGTTCAGAAGATAGTTCGATCCATAAAAGTTGCTCAAAAGACAGTTCGATCCATAAAAGTTGCTCAAAAGACAGTTGCGGAGATCGTATATCCATATACGCGCAAGATAAGTAAACTATTGATTGAAATAATGTATAACGACTACTTGGCATAATATAACTTAAGTGTTCACACTAAACCGATTTACCAACCGTGAGGCCCCTTACCCCGACTACTTACGGGGAGTCATGTCTGATCGAGTAATATGTACTTAAGCTGCCGCCTAAGCAAGGAACGGTTATTTCCTAAGTATTGATACCCATAATTACTAAACGGCTTAACAAAGCTAATAGTGTGTTGCGAGAAGGGCACTAATGTTTCATTTGATATCTGATAGTAGTCACTTATGGCTAGTTATATTCCTCAAGAGTCACGTTAGTTATACGATCAATCAAAGTACATACGAGTGCCAAGAGTGGCGTTGAATAAGTTTAACATAGTTTTGAACCAAAAAGCCGAGTAAAGGTGGCGAACCATTAAGCCGAATAAAGGGTGGCAAACCATTAGTTTATCATAGGCCAAACAACCATAAAACTAAATATGTATAAGTTTCACAAAAACGTTCAATAGAGTTCATAATTGTACAAAAGTTCATAACAGTTCCAAAGTTCATTTAGACCTCTTGTTTCCCCCAAAAGTTATTTGAAAACAGTAAATAAGTGGGGTTGTAACTCACGGTTTGCGAAGAATAGCACAATAGAGAGATAGCGGTCGGAACGGGTCGAAATGGGTCGGAATCACGGAACTCCTATAGTAATACCAAGATTGAACGAGTATGAATGTTTATAAGTTTATAATGTCATTAGTTAACGAAAATGCTTTTAATATAAGTGTTGGTTTTAGGTCTATCGAAAATCGGGCAGCGCTTCCGCGCCAAAATCTTTAAATCCAATTTTTAAACACTTTCCCGCTTAACAATTTCCATAAACATATTACATATATTTACCAATACAATGTCATATAAAACTTGTTCGTTTAGTCCTTTTATATGTAAGTTACACTCACTACAGATTATAGTTCATAAATTCAGTTTCGAACATAAGTTTAGAGCAACAAGTTTAGAGTTACGCTCAATAACGGTTTAAATAAGGTTTGGTAACAAGTTTGCACCACGACCGCCTCGGGTGGAGGGACTGCGCCGCGGTCAAGAGGTCACCACGACCGCCTCGCGGTGGAGGCACCGTGGCGCGGTCATATGTTCACCACGACTGCCTCGCGGTGGAGGCACCGTGGCGCGGTCGCGAGACAGTTCATTTACCCAAAAATCGTTTTTGATGAAATTCGTTATTTTTGAGTTGGATTTCGACATGCAATGGTTAAAAATAGTAAAACCTTTTATAATATCAGTTTAGTTTGGATTTTCATCCATAATAACAAGGATTTAACTTAACTTTCATCTAAACCCGTTTTTGTTCATAAATGGTCACAATTTTTCATATAAACTCATTTGTAGGTGTTAGATGATACATGCAATGAGTGTAAATTATAAAGACAGAAGTTTTGAAGGATTTATACCGAGAGTAAAGTGATTAGAAGGTGGTTGAAGTGATTCCTTGGTGATTTTGACCCAAAATTCCTTAGAACTCTATTTTTAACCCAAATAGTTGAAGCTCCTTTCTTCCTCCGATTATTAGAACGATTTTGTGTGATGTTTTTGATGAATTATTTCTGTATTTTTGATGTAAAAGTCACCGTAAATGAAGAGTGTGTGTGTGTGTGCTCTTGAGAGGGTCTTGTAAAGGGAGGGAGAGAGCAAGTAAAAGAGTGTGATCGTGTGTGTTTGTATGTGTTATAATGGTATAAAAATAGAGTTATTGGACTCTTAAAAGGCTTTTGGGCTTCTATAAATCCGGACTAAGAACGTTGGGTTTAACTTTGAGTCCAAATGATTGAGTTTCAAAGTTTGTAAAAATGGCTGGTCTGCACCCTCCACCGCGGCGCACTGGCCTCACCGCGGCGCGACTGGAGGGCATATTTCTGCCTTTTTCGTTTTTCGTTCGTTTTATCGTCAAGCATTTTCGTTAGTTGAAAGTTTCCGGTTATTTTAGTTAGGAACTTAGGCAAGTTCACAAGGTGTTTTCTTCGTATTAGGATTCATTTTATGATTCCGATTTCGATTCCGACTCACACTCGTTTAGGATACAAATATAGATAAGTTCAAATCATAGATAACTCGAAGATAGAGAATGCGGTTTTCACCGGAAATAAGACGGTTGTCACATTCTCCCCGGGTTGAAAAGAATTTCGTCCCGAAATTTAGTTCGCCTCATCGGGAGGAAGAATGTCTGAATAGATGTGGATACTTCTGACGGATCTGGTCTTCACGTTCCCACGTGAATTCGTGACCTCGTCGGGAATTCCACCGAACCTGTACAAATAGGGATACGACTTTGCTTGAGTTGTTTGACCTCTCGGTCTACCAGCTCAAGCGGTTCTTCGATAAAGTTAAGTTTGTTGTCGGTCTGGACCTCGTCCAGTGGAATGAAAATGGTTTCGTCCGATAAGCACTTTTTCAAGTGCGAGACATGAAAGAAGTTGTGAACGTTAGAAAGAGTCTGCAGAAGTTGGAGCCGATACGCCACCGGGCCGATTCGCTCTATCACCTCGAACGGGTCGGTGTACCTCGGGCTTAGCTTGCCACGTTTCCCGAAACGGACCACCCCTTTCCATGGCGATATCTTGAGGAGTACTCTATCACCCACTTGGACTCTAGGGGTTTCCTTCGGTTGTCGGCATAGCCCTTCTGCCGGATACGGGATGTGTTCAGTCTTTCCCGAGTGGTAGTGATTTTGTCGATGGTTTCCTGGACGATATCGAGTCTTGTAAGTTGTCGATCGCCAGCTTCTAGCCAACAAAGCGGTGACCGACACTTGCGTCCATATAAGGCCTCGAACGGTGCACACTTGATGCTGCCATGATAGCTGTTGTTATAGAAGAACTCGACCAAGGGGAGGTGAGCGTCCCAACTTCCTTCGAAGTCAACTACACACGCTCTCAGCATATCTTCAAGATTTTGGATCATCCGTTCACTCTGACCATCGGTCTGAGGGTGGTATGCGGTGCTGAGGTCTAGTCGCGTCCCTAACGATTTCTGAAGGGCATTCCAAAAAAAAAACGGGACGTGAATCGACCATCCCTATCGGAGATGATGGAGAGAGGTGTTCCGTGACGAGAGTCGATCTCGTTGACGTAGATTTGAGTGAATTTCTCCATCGAGAGATAGCGGTCGGAATCACGGAACTCCTATAGTAATACCAAGATTGAACGAGTATGAATGTTTATAAGTTTATAATGTCATTAGTTAACGAAAATGCTTTTAATATAAGTGTTGGTTTTAGGTCTATCGAAAATCGGGCAGCGCTTCTGCGCCAAAATCTATAAATCCAATTTTTAAACACTTTCCCGCTTAACAATTTCCATAAACATATACATATATTTACCGATACAATGTCATATAAAACTTGTTCTTTTAGTCCTTTTATATGTAAGTTACACTCACTACAGATTATAGTTCATAAATTCAGTTTCGAACATAAGTTTAGAGCAACAAGTTTAGAGTTACGTTCAATAACGGTTTAAATAAGGTTTGGTAACAAGTCTGCACCAGGACCGCCTCGGGTGGAGGGACTGCGCCGCGGTCAAGAGGTCACCACGACCGCCTTGCGGTGGAGGCACCGTGGGGCGGTCATATGTTCACCACGACTGCCTCGCGGTGGAGGCACCGTGGCGCGGTCGCGAGACAGTTCATTTACCCAAAAATCGTTTTTGATGAAATTCGTTATTTTTGAGTTGGATTTCGACATGCAATGGTTAAAAATAGTAAAACCTTTTATAATATCAGTTTAGTTTGGATTTTCATCCATAATAACAAGGATTTAACTTAACTTTCATCTAAACCCGTTTTTGTTCATAAATGGTCACAATTCTTCATATAAACTCATTTGTAGGTGTTAGATGATACATGCAATGAGTGTAAATTATAAAGACAGAAGTTTTGAAGGATTTATACCGAGAGTAAAGTGATTAGAATGTGGTTGAAGTGATTCATTGGTGATTTTGACCCAAAATTCCTTAGAACTCGATTTTTAACCCAAATAGTTGAAGCTCCTTTCTTCCTCCGATTATTAGAACGATTTTGTGTGATGTTTTTGATGAATTATTTCTGTATTTTTGATGTAAAAGTCACCGTAAATGAAGAGTGAGTGTGTGTGTGTGTTCTTGAGAGGGTCTTGTAAAGGGAGGAAGAGAGTAAGTAAAATAGTGTGATCGTGTGTGTTTGTATGTGTAATAATGGTATAAAAATAGAGTTACTGGACTCTTAAAAGGATTTTGGGCTTCTATAAATCCGGACTAAGAACGTTGGGTTTAAGTTTGAGTCGAAATGATTGAGTTTCAAAGTTTGTAAAAATGGCTGGTCTGCACCCTCCACCGCGGCGCACTTGCCTCACCGCGGCGCGACTGGAGGGCAGATTTCTGCCTTTTTCGTTTTTCGTTCGTTTTATCGTCAAGCATTTTCGTTAGTTGAAAGTTTCCGGTTATTTTAGTTAGGAACTTAGGAAAGTTCACAAGGTGTTTTCTTGGTATTAGGATTCATTTTATGATTCCAATTTCGATTCCGACTCACACTCGTTTAGGATACAAGTATAGATAAGTTCAAATCATAGATAACTCGAAGATAGAGAATGCGGTTTTCAGCGGAAATAAGACGGTTGTCACACATGGGGCGCAAAGTTTGTACATCATTACATAATTTCATAGTGTATAAACAAACTAACTAACTGGTAAATTATATATGATCATTATTTCGTCCGCAAAACTAACAAATTTACCTATCTCTATGATTATATTTGAGTTTGCAGAAAACACAAATTTTTAATAAGGTTCAAGATCGTAAAGTTACCTTTTGGAATTTTCATAAAAACTCGGTTCATTGTAAGATAAAAGGGTTTGATGGCAAACTGGTGAAGGGTTAATGAGAAAGATGAAGGGATTCAAGATAGTGAGTGTCACACCCCGCTATAGCGGAAAGACGGAATGTGAGAGCTGGAATATCATTACACGGTCATAAGCAAATATAAACGACTCAAGTCATTTCGATTAAATAAAAATAGTTCAAGTTTCAACAACCAATCAGTTCATAAGTTTTAAATAAGTACAAGTACAATGTTTCCAAAATAAAATTCCCAAAATAGAAAAGTCTTTTCCCATTTAGCGCCTCACGTAACCATATCGACCCTCCTTTGCCATGCATTTCGTACACTTACATTAATTTCCTGAAACATAAGATAAAGTGTCAACTACATAAAGTAGTGAGTGAGTTACAGTTTAGAGTTTCGATAAAGTTTCCAAAAATAGAAAGTTGCAAAATATATGATGACGTCATAAGAAAAAGGAACAGAGCGACGTTTGAACATATGTGTAAATAGTGAAGGTTTGAACGTACACAAGTAAGTTAAGTAAATAAAATAAAACTCGTATAATTAAAGTTGCAGCGGAATCCAAGCGCTAAAAGGTATATGCGTAGGGAGTATGTGTTTAACTAAATAGTAACTCGTATCAATCACTTGGCATAATATAAGCAGTAAGTATACACTAAACCGATTGTGTGGTCCTGATCTAGCCCAAAAATGTTTGAATAAGTTGCCAAAGAATCTTAGTAATATGTAATTGGGACGCTAACCCTTAGTAACGAGTGACCGCTCCTAAGTATCGATACCCATATGACTAACGGCTGTTGCTAATAGTGTATAAAAGTTCCTGAACCAAAACGGGCAAATGAACAAAGTTTCCAAAAGTTGAAATGAGTTCTTACGGGGTTATATTTTCATCAAGGATTGGTCGCTAACAAGTATCTTAAATTTAGTTAACCCGCTAAGGCATCAACACATATACGCATAATAGTTCACAAGTTTCCAAGTTTCCAAAGTTCCAAGTTTCATAAAAGTTTCAATAGTTTCGTACAAGTTTCCAAAGTTTACGAGTTTCACAAGTTGAAATGTTTCAAGTTTCCAAAGTTTCCAATAAGTACCAAAAGTATCAAGTTACCAATTATTTCAATAATTCGCAAATAGTGTTTAAAGTTACAAAACATGTGACCTTATGTTTCCCCCAAATAATGTTTAAATGTACAAAAGTAAAACAAGTGGGGTTGTAACTCACGGTTTGCGGAGATAAGAGGTATGAACAAGCACAAAAGAAGCGGAACGCGTCGGGAATCAGAACGATCTAGAACACCGGAAAGTTGTACAAGTTTTATTAGTATAATTGAGTTATGTTAAGTTTCAATTTAACATTTTAGATCTCAATTGTTTTATACTTAGATTCTGTCCCAAAAAGGTTATTACGGAAAGTTTATTAGGTTTATGTGTTCGTGTACGTTTTATAGTCCGATAAGTCCAATTATGTTCAAAAAGTGTCAAAGTTCCAAGTCAAAGTGTATAAGTCTCGAAGTTATTATGTTACTGAATTTGAAATGTAATTTACGGTGAAATTTGGGCAGCGCTTCCGCGTTATAAAAATTATGTCCATTTTCAAAACACTTTCCCGCTTTGAAAATGCACAATATAACGATTTAAACAATAATACACAAGTTTCAAGTCCAAAAGCTTTTCCAACCAACTTATATGTCAAAACAATAGCTTATTAATATGTATATGTTCTGTGATAGTTTATTTTAGCTTATATTCATGTTTACGGCCTTTAAAACGACAAAAGTAACGAACAGCAATATTCAGGCGGCGGCCGGAGGAAATCAGCCGCCGACTGAACTTTAGCCGTCGGCTGGAATCCTTCAGCCGCCGGCCAAAAGGCTTCGGCCAGCTTCAAAGTTGCTTTATTTCCCGTTTTTAAGCTCGTTTAACCGTTAGATTCGACATGCAAAGTGATATAACTCGAACATATGTATTTTTAAAGTAAAAACACTATTTTCTTTTAGATTTACATGTTAAATATATAGATCCATCATAAAAACTCGTTTTTAAGCAAGAAAACGTTTTAGATTGTTAAGAAAACACATTTTCAGTTTATAGATTATACATGCAATCGATTATTTATGTAAAAAGAGTAAAATAAAGAGGTTCTACCGGAGGAAAAAGAGATGTGATGGTTTGGATGAGGTTTAGCTCCAAAAACTCCTTGAAAACCCGATTTAAACCTTTTCTTTGATACCCTTTGCTTCTAGGACGATTTGTGTATGATATTTGTGGATGGATTTGTGTTTTTAGGACTGTTTTAGTGATTATATTTCTGTATTTGTGGTTAAGTTCTTGAAGAAAGTAGAGAGAGTTTTAGAGGAGTGTGTGTGTGTGTTTTGAAAAAGTGAAGTGAAATGAATTGAAAGTGGGTAAAGGGGGGTGGGACTGCTCTTGGGGGTCACAATTGGCAGTTAATGTTGCCCAGTCCCGAGCTAAACAAGGTTGGTCCAATGAAATGGCATGCAGAAGTGAGTCATCGTCCAGCTGGACAGCGAGATTCAGCCGCCGACTGGATTAAAAAGTCCAGCTTTTTGACGTTTTAAGTTTTCCGTTAATTAGTTAAGGACTAGAATCTTTTTAGTTTCCGTTATGAACTTAGTCAAGTTCTTGTATTGTTTATTTGGTGTTAGGATTTATAGTTTGATTCCGACATTGGTTCCGACGATAAAAGACACAATAAGTATGAACCCGAACAATATGAACACGATAGAGAGTAACTAGAAATTCGAACCGATTAAGTAACTGAGAATCACCTGAAATTTAGACGGTTGTCACAGTGAGAGTGGTGATAACCCAGACTATACGAAGATGAACAATTTAAATATGACTATGGTTATGCCCACACCCCCTCCCCGTACTTGGTTATCCTCACCCTGGTCCACTTATGTCACATCTATGACACATGTGTGTAATAGATGTGACTTTTTTTTTTGTCATTTCTTTGTCTTTCTTGTCTTTTTTTTAATTTTTCAAATATCGTAAAATAACAAACATAAATTTAACGAAAACAGTATAATGTTGTAACGAACAAATAAATTATGTATTAAAGAACAGTATAATGTTGTAACGAACAAATAAATTATGTATTAAAATGCTAAATTCGTCTTCTATTATTTACATATTCGGTATACGCAATCTGCCGACTTGAATATAAGTTTTCTCATTCGAACGTGTTCCCAATTGCGAACCTTCTCCATTGTGGAGGATTTTCAGGGAGTGGACTATTTTCATCTAACGTCAAATTAACAAAATGATTATCCGCCACATGTAAGATCACTATTGGACCATTCGGTTGTGGCCAGTTTGGACCGTGTCAAAGTGGAAAACACGTATAACTTATTCAGTTGGAGATTTAACCATGATGTCCCATCTACTTTTAAGGGTATCCCACTCCTTCATTTTTCCAAATTTGTTGTGCAATACTTCAGAATATTATTTGAAATATGCCATCTACAGAGTATTTCCTGAGCGTCCATAATTCTTCTATACTTGCTCCTATTAAGGCTAAATCTCGGTGCGTTATGATAACACGTGGGTAATGAACCTCGTCTATCACCTTTTTCACACATTGCAATACCCAACAAAAATTAGGTCCTTGTTCTTGGTTTAGAAAACTAAACCCCATTGAAATTGTTTTGTTTGTTGAAGTAAATCCGACTATTTCCATAAAGGACAGTTTAACAATGTGGTATTGTAAGTGGAGTCTATTAGCATAACTTGTGGGAATGTACACCATATCGCATATGATGTTGGATGAACAAAAAAAAAGTTCCTCGAGCTCGTTGGTAACTTCATTTATCCTCCCGTAGTATGTATAACCTGTGCACGTCAGATGTGACAAAACAAGTTGGATTGGAGTTCTATCACCTCTTATGACTTTGCGTATCTTATTTTGAGCGTTATACACATTTCTAAGGTTAGATCCGTTATCTGGATTGTGATCCTTTATTGTCGAAAGTATATAACGTGGCGGAACGTTATACTTTGACAAATTCTTCTACCAACCTGAACTCGTCTTCCTCCAGTCGCATTGCGTATGGGTGACCCTCCAACGATGATGCATATGGATGATTATGCTCGTCTCGCTTCACAGTCAACTTCCAAATATCGTTAGTTTTGTAATACTTTGCCACTAACGCGAATAGACAATTAGTTTTAACGGTACCGGTGTGCCGTTGAATATCGGATTCTGAACGTCGAGATATATATTCTCCACCTATTTCACAAATATACTCGATCTTATGTATATACCCGTTCTTTTGTTTGGTTCTTCGCTTAACAATAACAAAACCTAGGTTTCGAGCTATATTTTGGGCCCAATCAGTTAATTCATTGTGCGTACTGAATACCTATAAAAATTAAATAAACAATGATCAAGACATTTTAATTAAACTATTAACTCCACATTTAATTAAACCATTAACACCTTTTATATAAATATTTTTATAAATACATTTTTATATAAATATAAATATTAATATTAATTAAATTATTTTTATAAAAACATTTTTATATCCTAAATACTAATTAAAACATATTTTATCAAATCAATTTATAAAATTATTTTCATTTTTTTCGAGCTATATTTTGCGCCCAATCAGTTAATTAATATTTTTGTTATACCGAATATGTGAATAATAGAATACGAATGGTCCAATAGTGATCTTACATGTGCAACATTCGTATTCTATTAAAATGCAACATTCGTATTCTATTATTCACATATTCGGTATAATAAAAAACAATATAATGTTGTAACGAACAAATAAACTATGTATTAAAATGCTACATTCGTCTTTTATTATATACATATTCGGTATACGCAATCTGTCGACTTGAATATACGTTTTCCCATTCGAACGCGTTCTCAATTGCGAACCTTCTCCACTGTGGATGATTTTCAGGGAGTGAACTATTTTCATCTAACGTCAAATTAACAAAATGATTATCCGCCACATGTAAGATCACTATTGGACCATTCGGTTGTGGCAGTTTGGACCGTGCTAGAGTGGAAAACACGTATAACTTGTTCATTGGGCGTACTAAACACCTATAAAAATTAAATAAACAAAGATCAAGACATTTTAATTAAACTATTAACACATTTAATTAAACCATTAACACATTTTATATAAATATTTTTATAAATTCATTTTTATATAAATATAAATATTAATATTAATTAAAATATTTTTATAAAAACATTTTTATATCCTAAATACTAATTAAAACATATTTTAAAAAAAATAATAATAAGAAACCACCCCCCCCCCCCCCTCCTCTAAAGATAAAGTATAGATTTTTTTTTTTAAATTCGTGATATTTTTGCAGAATTCGAGTTGGTAAAAATATAGGCTATGATGAATTTTTATACATTATTTATCGTTTGGTAAAATCGAATGGACGGTAAAACATGATATTTCTGTTTTGCAACCTTCGCTTTTACCAGAAATGATATAAATAAATTTCTAAGCCTTTCCTATTGTTATATGTTTATTAACAAAAAATTAACAAGAAAATAATAATTAAAAGCTTGTATGTGTAAAAATAAAATAGATTTTCTGTGTGAAACGGAGAGTTATTCATATTGTTGAATAATATTAAAAACCCGACGGTATTTGTTTATAAAACCTAATAATTTCACCTTTTTTTTATAAAAGACGAGAGAAATATTTGTATAAAAGTAATGTGTTTTTATAAAAAAAAATTCGTCGAATTGTATAGACTTTTGAAAAAACCATAAGGAATCAAAAATCTGAAAACTAAAAACGATTAGACATAAAGGAAAAAGAAAAAGAAGACACATAAAGCAAAAAGAAAAAGATGATGTGCCAGGTGGTTACAAGCTAGGGGTAGGGGGTGGGCATATAGGTAGAGTTGGGGATAACATAACCCTTATAATTATATTCAAACCTATAGAGAGAAATTTTGTATCTATAAACTACATTGACACACATCATTTTCAATAAGGTTCAAGATTGTAAAGTTACCTTTCTAATTTTTTGTGAAAACTCGCTTCATTGTAAGATAAAAGGGTTATGAAAACAAAGTAAAACAGAGATCCCGTTACTTTTTTTGTTTTGATGGCGAACTAAATAAGATTTGCACGTAAGGAAAATGAGAAAGACGAATGAGAGACACTTAAGTATTACTCTCTCTTTTATAAAATAATGCTACTCCTATTTTTTGTTGTCATGTAGCTCTTTTGGTTTGTAATCTTATTTTGTGATTTGTATGTTTGGGTTTTAGGGGTTCCCTCCCATTTTTTTTTATCTGTTATATAAATGTGAGATTCCGTTGTTCAGTCATTTGGACTTGATTAGGGTGACAAGTTTGACCGACCTTTTGTATCGATTTTGAGCTCTTAAGTAAGAATGTTATTTTCTGCAATTTACTTTTAAATACATATATCGTTTTTTATTAATTGTTGAGTGGCTCACTAGTTATAGTAGGCACATGGAAATAGATAGTTCATGCTTTTAAACAAGGAAGATGTGTGTTATTTGGAAATTATGTTATAAAAAGGTTGGTATTCAAAATCCAATTAACATTGCAGAACCTCGTTAATCAAGTAGCAGTCGTTATATTCCAAAACCTCGTAAGTAAAGTAACATTTGTGATATTCAACCTCCTTACAAGTCAAGTAAAATTTGTGATGTTCAACAACCTCATAAATCAAATAGCAGCCCCAATGTTCCCAACCTCATCAGTCAAGTACCACCCACAATGTTCGACAACCTCATCAGTCCAGTAAAAGCGCAAATGTTCCACTAACTCAGCCTCGTTTACTCCGAAAGAGAAAGACAGATTTTCTGAATTTTCGTGAAAACTCGCTTCATTGTAAGATTAAAGGGTTATGAAAACAAAGTGAAAGAGAGATCCCGTTACTTTTTGTTTTGTTTTGATGGCGAACTGGAGAAGAGTTGCAAGTAAGGAAAACGAGAAAGATGAATGAGAGACACTTAAGTATTACTCTATCTTTTATAAAGTAATGTTACTCCTATTTTTTGTCTTCTAGTTGTTTTGGTTTGGAATCTTATTTTGTGATTTTGATGTTTGGGGTTTAGGGGTTCCCTCCTATTTTTTTTTTTATCTATTGTATAAATGTGAGGTTTCATTTTTCAGTCATTTGGACTTGATTGAGGTGACAGGTTTGACCGGCCTTTTGTATCGATTTTGAGCTCCTAAGTAAAAAAGTTATTCTCTGCACTTTACTTTTAAATACATATATCGTTTTTTATTAATTGTTGAGTGGCTCACTAGTTATAGTAGGCACATTGTCACACCCCGCTAAAGCGGAAACACGGAATGTGAAGAGCAAAGAATCATTTCACGAGTTATACCAAAAGTCAACGGTTCAAGTCATATATATTGAGATTAAAAGGTAATCATGTTCGAAAAATACAACCAAGATCCGTAAGTATAGAAGGACAAATACATAATAAAGTATTTTTAATAAAATTCCCAAGTATCCAAGGTCTTTTCCCGTATTACTCTTCACATAACTAGCTTGACCCGCCTGAGCAATGCACTTCATAACTTATGCTTAGTTCCTGAAACATGAGATAAAGTGTCAACTACGAAAACGTAGTGAGTGAGTTACAGTTTATGAATTGAAGAAAAGTTCCATTTAAAAGTTTATAAAAGTCCGAAGCGAATTCAAGGTTTTACAAAAGTTTGAGAGTCGTTCGGGATCAAAGAGTTTCAAGATAAGATCAAGTACTAAAAATTCAAGAATAAATTAATTAACTTTAAGTGCTTAAAATTCAAGAATAACTTAGTTTCAAATAAGTTTAAGTACGATCGAAGTGTAAGTAAAGTATATAAAAGTAGAAATTTCCAAAAAAAGGGAGATTAGCGGAGAAAAGTCGCTTAAAGAATTTATATACTTAAAAAGAAAATCTAAGTAACGGGCAAATAGGTGCCCTAAGTTTGTAAAGACTAAATAGAATCAAATTTAGTCAAATAGTAGAAGCGGATAACAATCGCTAAAAGTTTATAAGTTTATAAGACTAAATAGAATTTAATTTAGTCAAGTAGGAGAAGCGGGTAACAATCGCTAAAATTTATAAATTATGCGTAAGTAACTAAATAGATTTCTTGTATCAACCTCTTGGCATCTATAACTTAAGTGTTCACACTAATCCGATTATCAACCGTGCGGCCCCAACTCCCCGCCTCTCAAACGGGAAATTAAAAGAGAGAAACTCAGTAAATATGTACTTAGACTGCCATCTAAGCAAGGAACGGTTCTTTCCTAAGTATCGATACCCATAATTACTATACGGCTTAAGTAGTTAATAGTGTGTAAGAGAGAAACTAAAGCATAATTGGGCACTATGAAATTTTATTATAAAAAGAGAGAGAATCAACATCACTTAGAAACGTGTCATAGTTCCATCAAGGGTCGGTTACGCATACAAGTATCAATAAATAGTTGAATTAAAGAGACGAAACAATAGTTATAAATAGAGAAAGAAATGTTTTACGCATAAGAAACTAAGTAGACGTTTCAATGTCAAAGTTTTAATAAAGTCAAAGTCAAAGTTTAATAAGTCAAAGTTTCATAAGTCAAAAGTCAAAGTTTAATAAGTCAAAGTTTCATAAGTCAAAAGTCAAAGTTTAGTAAGTCAAAGTTTCATAAGTCAAAAGTCAAAGTAGTTCAACAAGTTTAAAAGTCAAAATAGTCATACAAGTTTACAAAAGGTTTGATCTCATATTTCCCCCAAAAAGAGTACTTAAAATGTAAGAGTAGAGAGGGGTGTAACTCACGGGTTGCGAAGATAAGAACTTGGAAGGATGGTCGGAAATAAGAGTCGGGAATCACCGAATGCCTAAGGATACCAAGATTTATTCGAGTGTTATTATTATATTAAGTTATCAACCTAATATATAATGAATGAAATTTGTGTTATATTCTGTAATATAAGTAAATTTTTAGTCAATCTTTAAGTGTCAAAGTCCATTTTGCCCAATATTGACCGAAACGGTTAACGTTTTGTTTTAATCAAAAAGTCCAAAGTTGATGTTATTGTTGTTATGTTAAATATGTTTTGCTTGCCAAAGTGTTTTATATTTTCTAACGAAATTTGGGCAGCGCTTCCGCGCCCAAAATCTATGTCCAAAAATATTAGCCACTTTCCCGCTTACAAAACACATATACAACATAACGTTTTCAAACATGTTTATTTTAGTCAATTAAGTCCAATATAAGTCACCAATATGTTCATTTTTACAAAACTCAGTCCTAAATGTCAAGTCTCAAAAGTCAGAACGCGTAACCAAGTTTTTAAACGGTCAAAACAACATTTTCGGGAAGGACAGCAGGTCGGTGCTAAGCACCTGTACATAGGTGCGCAACACCTACCCTGCTGTTCTTCCCATTTTCGAGTTTTTCTTGCAAAAATCGTTTATGTAAGTGGTAGTTCTTGACATGCAATCGGTATAAACCTTATTAATCATCATTATATCAGTTTATAAACAACTTTTATCCATAAAAACAAAGATCAAAGCACCATTTATTAAAAACCCGTTTTTGTATAAAAATGGTTATAAAAGTTCATCAAAACTTGTTTTTATGGTTTTGATCATACATGCAATGGTTTAGATTGATAATATAAGTAAAAAGGAAGATTTCTACCGGATGAAAATGCTTGGATGATGTTTTGGAAGGATTTAGAGCTCCAAATGTGGTAGAAAACGTTTTGAAATCGAAATCCTTTGCTTCCTTTTGCTTCTCTTGATGTTTGAATGTTTTTAGATGGTGATTTTTGTGGGTTAAATGGCTGTAACTTTCTGGTTTTTGAGAGAGTTTTAGAGAGAAGCTAGAGAGAGGATGAAGAAGATGTTGGTGTGTGTGTGTTTTATGTTTTATAAAAATGAAAATGAAAGAAATAAAAGGGGAAGTGTAATAATACACTTTGGGACTGTTAAAATGGCAGTAATGAGTGATATTAGTCGAGATTGATTGGTTGGTGATTTACAAAAACGAGGTAAGGACTAAAAATGTAAAGTTTTTGAATTTTTGCAACAGGTGCTGCGCACCTAAACAACAGGTGCTGCGCACCGGGCCTAAATTCAGCATTTTCTGATTTTTCGTTTTTACGTTATTGCTTCGTTGGACCTTTTTGTTAATTGAAAGTTCTTAATTATGATTAGTTAAGAACTTAGGAAAGTTCAATAGGTGTTTTCTTGGTATTAGGACTTATATAATTGATTCCGGGAGTGATTCCGACACTGTCGCGTATCCGGTTATTGATCAGTTAAAGGCAACGGTAGACAATAAGAAAGACATAGAGCGTAAATTGCACCCGGAATTTGACGGTTGTCACATTCTCCCCGGGTTGAAAGAAATTTCGTCCCGAAATTTAGTTCGTACCCTCATGGAAGAATGTTCTAGAACCGATGGGGATACTCCTGACGGATTTGGTCCTCACGTCTCCATGTGAGATCGGGACCACGTCGAGAATCTCCACTGAGACTTGATGATGGATGAAAGACTTGCCTGAGTTATTTGACCTCCCGGTCAACAAACTTAAGCGGTTCATCAAAGAGTTGAAGTTCGGCATCGATTTCGACCTTGTCGAGGGGGTTGACAATGGCCTCATCAGATAGTTGCCTCCCGAGGGTGAGGCATGGAAATATGTATGTATGAACGTTTGAAGGATTCAGGTGGAACTGAAGGCGATGAGCGGTCGGACTAACTCGTCCTAAGACTTAGTTTGGACTGGCGTACCTAGGGCTCAGTCAGCCGCGTCTCCAGAAGCAGGCTATCCCTTCCCATGGCGATACCCTGGGAGGTACTCGATTGCCATCTCGGGACTCGGGGGTTTTCTTCTGGTTGGTTACGTAGCTTTTCTGACGGGCACGGGGTACTTTCAGTCTTTCACGGATGAAGGGAGGCGTCGGACCTTGCAAGTCGTCAATTGTTAGCTTCTAGCCAACCAAGCGGTGACCGACACTTGCGTCCCAATAGGTATCGAGGGGTTCGCTCTTGGTGCTGGCACGGAAGTTGTTGTCATAGGTGAACTCAGGGAAGGTGAGTATCTCAACTCCCTATGAAGGTAACTACACGCGCTCTCAGCATTTCATCAAGCGTTTGGATCGTCCTTCTGACCATCGGTCGGAGGGTGGTATGCGGTGATGAGGTCTAGTCGTGTCCCTAGCGATCCTCTGGAGGGCACTCCAAAGAGGACGGGGCGCAGATCGACCATCCTTATCGGCGGTGATGAGGAGAAGGGTTTTGATATTTCGCCTTGACTTTGGGGTGAGTGAGGCACTTGGTTATGTGCAAGGCGGTATCCTTTTTCGTGCCTGGCCACCTTCAATATTCACGGGGATCCTCGTATAACGCGTCGGATTCTGGATGGATGGAACATCGAGATCGGTGGCCCGCGCCAAAAGGAGTTTACGAAGATTCTCGGATTCTGGGTTTCATGCTCGGCCATTGATGCAGTGGGTTACGTCTAGTCTGAGTACGAATTCCTTCATGGTTGATAACATGATCAGGGAAAGGTATTTCTCGGAGCCCAAATTTACGCCTTGAAAATTTGGCGTACGATTTCCAACTTCTGGGGAGTTCTTAGAATGAGCTTAAGGTGTTTCACGTGATTTTCCTTGTTCCTGGAGTATATGAGAAAGTCGTTTATGAATACGATTACGAATCTGTCCAGGTATGGCCTACACACTCTATTCATTAGATCCATGAATACTGTTGGTGTGTTGACTAGGCTAAATGGCATGACGGGAATTCGTAATGTCCGTATCGAGTTCGAATGCGGCCTTAGGAATGCCGGTTTTACTGACACGAACCTGATGATAATCTGGGCGGAGGTCTACCTTTGATATGCAAGTTGCCTCCAGCAACTTGCTCGAATAGGTCGTTGATCCTCGGGGGTGATTATCGTTTCTTGTCGGTCAGCTCGTTAGGTTCGCTTATAAAGGGTGTACAGGCGGAGGGATCCGTCTTTCTTGTTGATAGGGGAAACTCGGGGCTCGCCAGGGGGCGAACTTGAGCGGACAGGGTCATGGTTTAGGAATTCTTTCAGTTGCTTTGGCAGCTTTTGCATTTCGAGTGGTGCCAGACGGCATGGTGTCTTGGCGACCGGTGTTGTGCCAGGAACGAGGTCTATACGGAATTTCAACTTGTCAATGCGGCGGTAACCCAGGAAAATCCTCAGGGAAGACTCTGGGCGGTCCTTGACTACAGGAATGTCTTGGACTCGGCTTTCCTTAGGTTTACGTCTGGTGACATGGGCGAAGGGTGCGTCGTAGTCCTCCTCGAGGTACTTGCACATTTTCAAGGAAAACATGATGCGAAGTCGTCGTCCAGGGTTATCCCTTTGGACGACGAGAGTTTGACTCCCTGAAGAAGGGGGAATACAGATGAGTTTGCCGAAACAGACGGTCTCGGTTCGAAAATAAAATAGCTGGTGCAATTGGATGATAGTATCAAAGCTTTCCAGTTCGATAGGAATTAGCTTGATGGGGAAACTTTTGTCGGGTAAGCATGGTGAACATCCTAAGATTGTATTCATGGCTTCGAGCTCTTGACCGTTGGCATATTCGATGGTGAGCTACCCTTAAGAACTTTAGATCCTAGGTAAAGGAGGGGTCTAAATTCTAAGGAGACAAGGCTTCTTTCAGCTCCTGTATCGAATAGCACGGAAGAAGGATGGAAGTTGATAGGGAAACGTACACGTAACGGCACTGGGGTCCGGACGTGCTTCCTTGACTGTGATTGCGAGGGTACAGAAGGCTTTTGTGGTAAGTGCTAAGGGGCAAGTTCCACGGGGGTGTTGGTTGCTTGATACTGTTTCTCCTTGTGGGCTAATGATGAACCTTCCTTTTCTTATCTCCCCTTCGCTGGATGCGGGTTGGAGGGAAAGGGAGGTTGTCGTTTCCAAGGTTTTCGTCCTCATCCTGTTGGGTTGATACAGGAGGGAGAAAGGTTTTACTGTTTCTAAGGGGTTCACCTTCTTCTTGCTCGATGGTGGCTGGGAAGAAGGGGAGGTTATGGTCAGGGTTGTACTTCGGGTAGTCGACGTTGGGGTTGTCGTCCCCGAAAATTCCGTTGTTGATCCCATCGATGGTCTGGGCGACCGTGCTTGGGAGTGCCGCTTTGAACTGCGCAGTTATCTGCTCAGCCATAAGGTCAACGCGGCTTCTTTTGGGCGGCATGGTTCCACAATGGAAAGAAGGAATTAGTTTAGGGCGTACGAATAGGAATTTGAGATAAGAATTTAAATCAGGGGTTAATAGTAACCAATACACAGGAGTAATATGAACGGATAATTAGTACATGCACGATGATGATTTAAGCGATACGATAGAATGGTTCAACGACGATGTCAGGGTTCGCACGAGAACGGCGAGTATAGACGATAAATGTAGAGAATTTCCATTAATAATAATGCTAAGGAGTCGATAACATAGTTCGGAATAAGAAAGAGAGAGTACGAGTATGATACAAGGAAACAATGATAAGAACGGCCTTGGGTTGTGTTCAAGGGAAAGTTACAACTCAAGCCTTTGGTACAAATACCAAGGAAATCCGATTGATGATGCCTTCCTGGAAACATCTTAGCGGCAATGACCGCCAATAGAGTTCCCATGATCAAACACGTCCCCACGAGACGCTGCACAGTTCGTGTCGTGGCTCGGGTCGAGGCGATGATTCGCAACGACTGCTCGGACACTGATGCGCAACATCGGTGACTTCGCTGTTGAGGAGCCCTTGCTACTGGGTCTCCTTGCAAGTCCCCGAACCTCTCGGTGGAAGTGGAAGAATGCGGCCGGCGAGGGAGGCTGAAGGGAAGGTGAAATCATAGGTCGGGAGAGTCTGGTCTCCTGGGCGCGTCGTCTTTCCTCTAGGAACTGGCGTTCCCGATGGTACCAATCCATGGTCGGTATATGGAGAGGAGTGGGTTGAGACGGATAGGACTGTTATCCGGTAATCCGATCGGACAGACGACCAGGGTGGATGAACTGTATACGCGCGGTCAACCTAGGGTGAGGCCCTTAGGACGGTGGCGATGCTGTAGCGGGCGCTGGTGGAGGGGGTGGTAGTGCAGTCCTCAGACTGGATCCCCTACCGCTGCTGCTCGCCATCGACGTATCCTCCGTCGGGTCGGTCGTCTGGTGACGTTGACTCTCGGAGGCCGTGTGGCCCTTTGAAGGTTCGCGCGATGGGGAACGGCTCGGGTGGAAGTCGTAACTGAGATCGAAAAGGTGATCGCGAACGGGAGTACTGAGACGTGACGAATCTGCGAACATCGAGTTACACAAGTACGGGGGAAACTAGAAATAGGAAACACATAAGTAGATTGCATGCGCGGGTCAGTTATGTGAGAATCGGGAATTGATAAGACCGGGAATTTTTGACCCAAAAACCGTTAACGATAGCAATTCCTTTTCCGTTCTTGCATAATTCATTTTGAACTACGGGTGGTTGATCAAGTCACGCATAGTTGAAAAAGATAATCATGCAATTGCGGAAAATAATATACTAAAGTTTGAACCCGAAAATGATTTTTCTGAAAAGCCTTGGTTATAGTTTTGGTTTCGAAAACTTTTTGAAAAATTTTTAAAACCGTTTTCACTATAACCCGTGCTCTGATACCAAGTCTGTCACACCCCGCTAAAGCGGAAACACGGAATGTGAAGAGCAAAGAATCATTTCACGAGTTATACCAAAAGTCAACGGTTCAAATCATATATATTGAGATTAAAAGGTAATCATGTTCGAAAAATACAACCAAGATCCGTAAGTATAGAAGGACAAATACATAATAAAGTATTTTTAATAAAATTCCCAAGTATCCAAGGTCTTTTCCCGTATTACTCTTCACATAACTAGCTTGACCCGCCTGAGCAATGCACTTCATAACTTATGCTTAGTTCCTGAAACATGAGATAAAGTGTCAACTACGAAAACGTAGTGAGTGAGTTACAGTTTATGAATTGAAGAAAAGTTCCATTTAAAAGTTTATAAAAGTCCGAAGCGAATTCAAGGTTTTACAAAAGTTTGAGAGTCGTTCGGGATCAAAGAGTTTCAAGATAAGATCAAGTACTAAAAATTCAAGAATAAATTAATTAACTTTAAGTGCTTAAAATTCAAGAATAACTTAGTTTCAAATAAGTTTAAGTACGATCGAAGTGTAAGTAAAGTATATAAAAGTAGAAATTTCCAAAAAAAGGGAGATTAGCGGAGAAAAGTCGCTTAAAGAATTTATATACTTAAAAAGAAAATCTAAGTAACGGGCAAATAGGTGCCCTAAGTTTGTAAAGACTAAATAGAATCAAATTTAGTCAAATAGTAGAAGCGGATAACAATCGCTAAAAGTTTATAAGTTTATAAGACTAAATAGAATTTAATTTAGTCAAGTAGGAGAAGCGGGTAACAATCGCTAAAATTTATAAATTATGCGTAAGTAACTAAATAGATTTCTTGTATCAACCTCTTGGCATCTATAACTTAAGTGTTCACACTAATCCGATTATCAACCGTGCGGCCCCAACTCCCCGCCTCTCAAACGGGAAATTAAAAGAGAGAAACTCAGTAAATATGTACTTAGACTGCCATCTAAGTAAGGAACGGTTCTTTCCTAAGTATCGATACCCATAATTACTATACGGCTTAAGTAGTTAATAGTGTGTAAGAGAGAAACTAAAGCATAATTGGGCACTATGAAATTTTATTATAAAAAGAGAGAGAATCAACATCACTTAGAAACGTGTCATAGTTCCATCAAGGGTCGGTTACGCATACAAGTATCAATAAATAGTTGAATTAAAGAGACGAAACAATAGTTATAAATAGAGAAAGAAATGTTTTACGCATAAGAAACTAAGTAGACGTTTCAATGTCAAAGTTTTAATAAAGTCAAAGTCAAAGTTTAATAAGTCAAAGTTTCATAAGTCAAAAGTCAAAGTTTAATAAGTCAAAGTTTCATAAGTCAAAAGTCAAAGTTTAGTAAGTCAAAGTTTCATAAGTCAAAAGTCAAAGTAGTTCAACAAGTTTAAAAGTCAAAATAGTCATACAAGTTTACAAAAGGTTTGATCTCATATTTCCCCCAAAAAGAGTACTTAAAATGTAAGAGTAGAGAGGGGTGTAACTCACGGGTTGCGAAGATAAGAACTTGGAAGGATGGTCGGAAATAAGAGTCGGGAATCACCGAATGCCTAAGGATACCAAGATTTATTCGAGTGTTATTATTATATTAAGTTATCAACCTAATATATAATGAATGAAATTTGTGTTATATTCTGTAATATAAGTAAATTTTTAGTCAATCTTTAAGTGTCAAAGTCCATTTTGCCCAATATTGACCGAAACGGTTAACGTTTTGTTTTAATCAAAAAGTCCAAAGTTGATGTTATTGTTGTTATGTTAAATATGTTTTGCTTGCCAAAGTGTTTTATATTTTCTAACGAAATTTGGGCAGCGCTTCCGCGCCCAAAATCTATGTCCAAAAATATTAGCCACTTTCCCGCTTACAAAACACATATACAACATAACGTTTTCAAACATGTTTATTTTAGTCAATTAAGTCCAATATAAGTCACCAATATGTTCATTTTTACAAAACTCAGTCCTAAATGTCAAGTCTCAAAAGTCAGAACGCGTAACCAAGTTTTTAAACGGTCAAAACAACATTTTCGGGAAGGACAGCAGGTCGGTGCTAAGCACCTGTACATAGGTGCGCAGCACCTACCCTGCTGTTCTTCCCATTTTCGAGTTTTTCTTGCAAAAATCGTTTATGTAAGTGGTAGTTCTTGACATGCAATCGGTATAAACCTTATTAATCATCATTATATCAGTTTATAAACAACTTTTATCCATAAAAACAAAGATCAAAGCACCATTTATTAAAAACCCGTTTTTGTATAAAAATGGTTATAAAAGTTCATCAAAACTTGTTTTTATGGTTTTGATCATACATGCAATGGTTTAGATTGATAATATAAGTAAAAAGGAAGATTTCTACCGGATGAAAATGCTTGGATGATGTTTTGGAAGGATTTAGAGCTCCAAATGTGGTAGAAAACGTTTTGAAATCGAAATCCTTTGCTTCCTTTTGCTTCTCTTGATGTTTGAATGTTTTTAGATGGTGATTTTTGTGGGTTAAATGGCTGTAACTTTCTGGTTTTTGAGAGAGTTTTAGAGAGAAGCTAGAGAGAGGATGAAGAAGATGTTGGTGTGTGTGTGTTTTATGTTTTATAAAAATGAAAATGAAAGAAATAAAAGGGGAAGTGTAATAATACACTTTGGGACTGTTAAAATGGCAGTAATGAGTGATATTAGTCGAGATTGATTGGTTGGTGATTTACAAAAACGAGGTAAGGACTAAAAATGTAAAGTTTTTGAATTTTTGCAACAGGTGCTGCGCACCGGGCCTAAATTCAGCATTTTCTGATTTTTCGTTTTTACGTTATTGCTTCGTTGGACCTTTTTGTTAATTGAAAGTTCTTAATTATGATTAGTTAAGAACTTAGGAAAGTTCAATAGGTGTTTTCTTGGTATTAGGACTTATATAATTGATTCCGGGAGTGATTCCGACACTGTCGCGTATCCGGTTATTGATCAGTTAAAGGCAACGGTAGACAATAAGAAAGACATAGAGCGTAAATTGCACCCAGAATTTGACGGTTGTCACACACATGGAATAGATAGTCCATGCTTTTAAACAAGGAAGATGTGTGTTATTTGGAAATTGTGTTATAAAAAGGTTGATATTCAAAATCTAGTTAACATTGCAGAACTTCGTTAATCAAGTAGCAAACGTTGTATTCCAAAACCTCGTAAGTCAAGTAACATTTGTGATATTACCTCCTTACAAGTCAAGTAAAATATGTGATGTTCAACAACCTCATAAGTCAAATATCAGCCTCAATGTTCCCAACCTCATCTGTCAAGTAGCACCCACTATGTTCGACAACCTCGCCAGTCTAGTAAAAGCGCACATATTCCACTAACTTAGTCTCGTTTACTCCGAAAGAGAAAGACAAATTTTCTCAATTTTCGTTGCATTCACCACCTTTGCATGAATACATGCATGCATGTAATATAACTTACACAAGTTGCATAAACCACCCACTAGACATCAAAACAAGCATGTAAACCCCAGACTATGGAAAATTCTCATTTTCTCCCCCTCCCCACCCTTGGCCGGTTCTATGAGGATTTCCTCCTAGGATTCTCCTTGAATTCTAACCAACTTGGTTACATGTTTGCTTGTTTGACTAAGATTGGAAACTTAAATACACCAACATCACCATACCAATCACTTACAAGCCATACCAATCAACTTACACAAGACCATACCCATGACATTTAACAGAGGTTGAATCAACAACAAACTAAAGTTAAAATTAACCACACTTGAACTCTATTACAATATGGCCCTTGCATTCATATTTCCTTGCAACAACACAAACCCCCCCCCCCCCCCCCCCCCCCCCTCTCTTGTTGAAAACCGGTCACAAGGAAGAAGGCAAGGAAGCAACCACACCAAAATTCCACCAATCAAAAACCTAGCCTTACACTTTGATCATATACAAGAAGCATCAAGTCTTGGATTCATATATTTTTAGGTATGTTCTAAAAACCCTTATCATGCATCATATTTACATAATTACATTTCATAAAACCAAAGTCTTTTATACTAAAACATGGTTTAAATAAAAAAAAAAGTTAAGTTATTTTGTTAACCGAAAATTTACATCAACTTGTTGATACTTTTTAACCACCTTACTCAAATGTTTTGGATAAACCATTTTAACCATAAAAACACCTCTGTTTTTCAATGAAGGTTTCGACATAAAAATCATTATTTTTAGATATGATTAAGTATTTAAAAGGTATTTTATACAAAAACATACTCAAAACAAAACACTTTCTGGATACTCGACCACCTTTTTATTAAACTGTAATACTCGATTTCGAACCAGAAGGTGAGACCACTTCCATCTTAAAGATAACTCAAACGCGGTCATTTCAATATAAGATACATTTAAAACGGATAAAAATTATGCTAACTTAAAGTTAGGATACACTTTGAGAAAACCCTAAAACCTACTCTGACCTTTTACTGAATAACGAACATTAGAAATTGAGTACACATATGAGACCAAGAATATTTGAAAGGTAACTAAAACACGGTCGTTTCAGTGTAAGATTTTTGAATAAACCTTAAAGAACATGCTGAGTTTTCCATAAAAACTAACTTTTTGAATAAACTTGATAGTATAATGAAAACACAATACTAGGGAGCTTTGTATACAATGAATTCATCTCGATATTTCGTAGTGCTGAGTTGTTGGATTTACAATTTGAAGTGTCCTAGCTCCGCATGTGATTATAGAATGATCTTTGTTATATAATGGCCCGAACGGTGTTACTATATTACTATTAAGTCTTAAACCGAACAAAACCCTACATCATACATACATTTGCTTTTCCCCTTTCATGTGCATTGGACTAGAATTATGAAACGTAATTTTGAAAAAAATCTAGGTCAAGGCTAGACCTACTCGGATACTCGATTAGCTCGAGCATTACACATACGTTAGCTTACGTACCTTTATATACGCTTACGAACTTAAGGTGGGTTCATGGCCCCGATTTTTACTTGTTTTTATAACATACTTGGTGTGAGATTACATGCTCCTTTACTTATTGACACAAGTACTTAAAACCTTTACTATTTTCCTAAGTTACCACTAATCCAACGTAAATTCCCCTATCATGAATCGTTAGTTAAGGACTTAAGTGCGATGGTATTGGATAGATCTATTAGGGTTTGACAACCCTTACCCAACGGCTAGACGATGTAACCCACGTCTACCACAACTAACTCGTGGACTCGAGTAGGGTGCTTTACTTTTGAAACTATATATGTTATTTGGCCATAACATAGGAATACTTATGGGGTAAGGAACTTTGTTACGCTTCGATGTCATGAGCTTAGGTGCAACTGTAAGACTTTACTTAAACGGAAATCTTGTGCTCCCCTTTATTACTAAACTAAACCTATGAATTCACCAACTTTATGTTGACTTTAGCATGTATGTCTCAGTTGCTTAGTCGAAAGGGATTTTGATGGAGGCATTTTGGGATATGACAGAGTCGCAAATTTCAAACTCACGCTGTTGGAAGATTTCCCTTGCATTACTTATTTTCCTTTAAGTTATGTAATGTAAATCTTTATTTTGTGAACTCTGGTAACACTTTTCCTTAATCATGTAAAACTATGATTTTTAATATCAATGCTATCTGGGACCCATGAAGTCAACACCTCGAGTCTCGGGAACACGGGATTTGGGGGTGTGACATCATTTCTTCTCGTCCTCGTACTTTGTAGAGCGCGGTTGACATTGCTTGCTCGTTGATTGAAAGCATGATTAGAGGAGGTTTGCTACAGAGGACAATGGTTCGTCGAGATTCTGGTAATAGGCATGGGAAGAAGTTTAGACAGGATTCTAGGAAGCGGGGGCGGGGAAAAGATCATAGTCCCCAGCCGATTCAGTCTTATGTCGTGGTTGGTTATGGTGGTCAGGGCAAGCGCCCTAAGAGTGGTAAGTGTAGAGGTGCTCATGCAGCAGAGTTTGCTTCCTGGTTTTGTGATAGGTGCAGGATGTTGGATCATACAGAGCGTTTCTGTAAGATTGCACCTGGTTCGTGTTACAAGTGTGGAGCTACAAGACACTTCTGTAATAAGTGTCTCAAGTTGGTTTCTTCTATTTCTCTTCTTACTTCTAGTTCTGGTTCGGGTGGTCATACTGCCAAGGGCAGGGTGTTTGCATTGGGGTATGCTATTGGATTTATATAAGATGTCTTTACTATTGCATTTATAATTCAGTCTTATAAATCTCGCTTTGCTTATAATTCAAGATGTCGTTACTACTGGATTTATACATTTTAAACTGGGTCAAAACCTTTTGATACTTAATGATTTTATAAAAATGCGAATAACATACCAACTTTATGTTGACGACGTATTTTTAACGTTTTTCAGGGGTTTGAGGTTACCGTATGTGATGCTATGTTTTGTTGGCTATGTGGGTCGTCTACGTGCTTCGTGGAACTTGCTTTTGTTATGACTTAGTTCCTTTAGGATCCATTTGATGTCCTTTGTACTTTATTTATTCGAGTATTGTAAAACTTTGTATTCCGAAATTACTTATATAATTCGATGATTGTTTTGCTATTATAAATGTTAAAACCTTATATGTCTGATATTACTGATACTGTTTACGCATCGAGTTTCCGACTGAACGAGGTGTAGCAACTTTTAATTAATTATTTACCATCGCTATATATACTCTTCAAGTTAGTTATCTATAACCTTTTAGTTTTGGATACTTTTTTATTTCTTATAAATACGGTATTTTCTTATCGACTTACTTTTATGTATTTGACGTAAATAAAGAAAATATGCATTCTCTATATATGTAGGCTAAGTGTACTCATGGAAATCGCTTTTTCGATTTCGAATTCCTAGTGGAGGCATTACTTAATATGATTATAACACTTATAGTGCATATGACAGAATAAAATTTTCACAACCTATTGGGACACACCTAAGTATAAAGAGAAACGAGAAAAAAAAAACCCAAAATCGTCTCAAGGGTGAAGGTTCATCAACTCATACGGGAGGGTCATTGTCATTTATCGAGCACGCAACCAAACTTGTGAGTTTCTCAACATTTCTTGTGCCATATTATGTGTTCATAGGTGTTGTGGTCGTAGGTAACATGTATATTTTTTTTGTTAGTTTCATTGCTGTTATTTGGTTTGGGATGGGGTATCTACAGACCCACGTTATGTTTTTAATGCTTCAAATTATATTTTCTAGTGGGTTGAGTTAGGAATTATTAGTGTGATCCTTCTAATGGTTTAGTTGGTTTAATTGCATATATCGAAAGTTAACTATTTTGTATATTGTTGTAGGATTCTATGCTCAAGCGTCCAGCAACTGAATTCGAACTATTTTTGCATACCCATACAACAGGTAAGGATAATCAAACTTTTGTTAACGAGAAATCAAAAGCTGTAAATGTAAGTTTTGATTTGAAACCATTCAAAAGTGTTGTTTATTTTCATATTAACTAATTACTAATTACAAATTTTTGCGTATATATAAATATAGGATAACATGTTGCGTCTAAGACAAGCACATGAGGCGAATCGCACAACTGAAGAAGGTGAGTCCCAACATGTAGATGAATCGACTCTTTATTATGAAGCAGCAGGTGGCCAAACTAGCGCGGGAGTTTATGGTGTTGGCTCAAAACCATTTGATTATTATTTGAAGTCGGGAAAGAAAGTAACTAGAACAACTTCTAATCCACTAGATGCAGTGTGTGAGAACAGGTACTTGGCAATTGAGAGGAAAGTTAGAAAGTTAACTAGGAAAACCAAATGAAGCAAACTCTCGAGATTCTTTGTCAACGTTTGGGTGTTCCAACTCTAGATTTTGGTAATGACACTGAAGTTGATGATCACGCAGAAAGTGAAGGACAAACTCATCAAAACCCAAATACTAGTGGTTCAGAGGCAGGTGGTGGTTTCGAGACGGCATATTGTGAGGGGCGTGGTTTCGAGGGATAAAGATTATCACATAAACATTCCTAGAGAACTACCAAGTATGAGTTTTGTGTTTATTTGTCTTTATTTACTTTAAAGACTTAGTTTTGTGTTTTTTGGTGGTTTGATTATCTAAAATATTTTGGTTGTTGGTTTATTTAACTTCGTAATTTTAAATTTATGTTTGCTTGTTTTTTTTGTGATATTTTATATGAATATTTGCTTATATAGAATTTGTTTAGGAAAAATGAAAAAAAGTAGAAACGATTAAATATAAAATGTATATATTAAAAAAATACCCATTTAATTTCCCAAATTTAATCACTAGTTTACCCACAAAATTATATCCATGACAAAGTTTATGCACAAGCTGATATATTTTAAATTGAAATATTTACCCTTACACATTTCACGATATTATATTAGTAGATAATTTTTACCAATGAATTTTACACAACCTATATACGTGGTCATTTTACCTATATATTATTCTTATGGAAAGGTTTAGAATATATACCCATGACTTTTATACATGACTAAATATGTGGGTAATGTTACCCACAAATTACCCACCAACTATATTTGAGGGCATTTTCGTGGTATTTCATAAAATCCCACAAAGTATAAAACCATAAACCTACCACGATCACCCACTATCAGTGGCTGAACTAGAAATTTCAAAGACGGGGGGCAAATTTTTTTACTTTTACAGATATTGAGGTGCTAAAAAAGAAACGATAGCTTATATTGTGGACAAAGAGTTTCAAAACAGATTAGGATGTTATATTATTGACAAAAAGCTCTAAAGCAGCTTACGATATCCAAAATACGGTTTTACTTTGCTAAAACAACATCCCAAACGAGCAACAGAAGTTAATCTCCATTTCTCCTCGACGATCTGTCATATTTTGGAATCGCTTCATTACATCTTCAATCTTTAACATTTGAAAGCGCTTCTTATTCTACAGCAGATATAACACAAGAGTTTAGGAAGTCTTGACCAATTCGATTCCACAAATCAGACTTTATAATTTTCATTGCAGAAAAACATCTCTCTACACTTACGGTCGCAACGGGCAAAATCAAAGCTAACTTTAATAATCGATTCACCAAAAAATAAGAAATGTGTTTTCTTTTCTTCACCATCATTATAGCAACGTCTGCGATACTCCTTAAGTTGCAAAAACAGTTATCATTTGTCACATTGGCATAATACAAATTCAGTTGACACTCGAGTTCCATCCTTTCAACGCTATCAAAATCATTTGGATATAACTCACTTAACCTCACTAACTTTAATATGTCAAATTGAGCAAATGACTCACCTGGATTCAAACAAGCCATATTTGTAAGTAATTCGGTGCTCGCCTCACTAAAACGATCACTAAACTCTTGAATTTGCATATCCAAAACCGTGTTAAAACATTCAATCTCAAAGAAACGACGATTAGTGATATCGACCCTTCGCCTCCGACCACTTGGATTAACATATACTTCATCCATGTTCACCACTTTAATATTATGTTTTTCGCAAAAAGAAGTTATTCTAGTTAAAAGGGGAACATAACCGTTTACCCTAAAGTCTTTCGATAACGCCTTTGTTGATTCAACCAATGAAACCACTCTCACGACATCTTGGTCTCGTTTTTGTAAAGCCTGTGGCAATATATTTGTTAGACCCAAAATGTATTTCATTAGATGTAAATAGAACACAAAATCAAACGATCCAAAGTACACCAGGATACCACTTGCTTGGTTTTGGGTGGAACCATTATTTCCTTCGTTTTCGACATATTCAAGAACCTTTATAACAGGTGGAAGCATATCAATCAAACGCAAAATTGTCTTGTAGTGAGAATTCCATCTTGTATCCCCCGCTCGTATAAGCGAAAGCTCTTGGTTTTTACCACTTCCTGTTTGAACTTCACCGGTACCAATTTCTTTTTCCACTCGCTCCTTTTCACATTATATCAGTATATCTTTTCTTTTGCAAGAAGCACAAACAACATTTGTCACAAGAGATAACTTATCAGAGAAGTCCACAACACCTAAGTGTTTCTTTGCGACGGCAATACCTACTAGCTGAAGTTGATGGGCAAAACAATGCACATAATACGCCGAGTTATTTTCTTCCAATATTTTAGCCTTTAAACCATTGAATTCGCCACGCATGTTGCTAGCTCCATCATAACCTTGACCCCTAATTTGTTTCATGCTCAAATGATGTTGAGCAAAAAACGTATCAATGGAAGATTTGAGATATGCAGAAGACGTCTCTTTCACCTTTATTATACCGACTAAGCTCTCTTTCTCTAGTCTATTCTTGTTGACATATCGGAAAACGATTTCCATTTGTTCTTTTTTTGTTACATCACTAGACTCATCAACTAACAATGCAAACACGTCGTCACCAATTTCTTTAAAAATGATTTTGAGTACTTTGATTTCAAAGCAAGTAGTAATTTCTTTTTGAATCTTTGGAGGCAATAATCGCCAGTTCTTTGGTGCCCTTTTTAATACTGTGCCGATATTCTTATCTAACTCTCCAATCAATTTTACCAATTCTAAATAGTTTCCTCTATAAAGAGAAGATTCCTTTTTATCATGGCCACGAAATGGCAATTCACCATTTAAGCAATACCTGACAGCAATAACTGAAACATGTAATTTGATACGGTAATCTCTCTTATGTTGTTCAGTTTGCATATTCAGTGCAACAACAACAGATTGGTTTTGACACATTAGAGCTTCACATTTTTCTAATGCTCTATTGTGGAAACTATTAAAGTCACCCACATGACGAGCAAATATCTCTGTTTTGTTCCAACCATTAAAACCTTCGGTTACAAATGCCTCATTCCCACCTCGGTGCTCGATATCATCTCTAAATAAGTAACAACATCTGCAAAAGGATTTATCGGCCTTTACACTATACTTTAACCAATTACCATATAAATCAAACCAACTTGGGATAAAACGCCTTGATTTGTTCCCAATGATTGTTCTTTTGAAATCATGAGCACGTGGTTGACAAGGTTTACGCTCCCAATATCTTCGTCTTATGTCATCTCTTTGATTTACGTTATATTGTGAAATCCTTGGTCTATCGATAGGATCCCAAGGAAAATCATTGAAGTCGGTCACATTAATAGGTTGTGTACTAGACCTTTCCCGCGTAGGTTCTGTGTTAACATGATTCGTTGTTGATGAAGATGGTGTTTTTCGTTGATAGTACGCTTCCATCTTTATAGTATGCTTCCAAATGACACATATAAATCCCCTGTTTATGAGTTTATCTACGGGACAAAGGACAAAGTAAAAGTTAGACAATCATTTACTAGACCATAAGTTTAAGAACATACACTTGTTCTCATTTTCTAACGAAATCAAAATGATATTTGCAAATTAAAAATCTATCTATTCTTATCTAATAAAACAAATACAAACTAACAAACTAACAATAGCACAATTTTATATCACAATTATAAAATTTACAAAATTAAAATTGAGGTCAGAGACTTAAAGTTAACACTTACCACACTCAAAAGATGCAATTATGCAAATGTTAGATCAATGAGTTGTGAATATTTGGGGAAGATTTTGATGGCGTCTAATCTTGAGGAACATTTTTAGGGCGTCTAATTTGGGGGAAGAAAATGAGCTGTGAATAAGTGAATTATCCTAAATTCCTATTTACAATTTGTGGTTGATATTCGTTTAAAAAGTTGTGATTATTCACTTAGACATATTGAGTAAATATTAGAATTGTTGGGCTTAAGTTATAGTGGGGGCGCAAGTTCAAAATTTAACGGAGGGCAAGCCCAATAACTAAAAAAATTTTCCACTAAAAGCTGCAAATTTTGGGCTGTTTATAGAGGGCATCCGCCCCTGCCCACCATACTTACCATGGGAAAAATTACCCATATATTGAAAACGGCGTGGGTAAACAATTACCCTCAAAGGGTTTACCCACATGAAAAGCTTTGTAGGAATATATGCTATTGTTGGTTTCTTTAATGTCAATGAATAAAATAGAGACCATCAAAGTTATAATTTTACCTTATTAATGAAATGCGCTTGCGAAGAACCTCAGTGTATGTGCTTGACTAATGAAGATCGTTTATAAGGTCAAGTAGAGAATTCATATAGAGGATGATGTTCTTTTAGTATGGTTTGGGTGAAATGTATTGTTTTCCAATGTAATCATTATGTATGTATATACATAGCTATATGTCGGTTATATTTTGACTAAGTAGTGAATAACTTAGGTTATATTTGACATTATACAAAGAATTTAATTATATTTTGACTAACTAATAAAGAATTTCGGTTACATTTTAATTATTGTTTACATAATTGTTGACTATTTTCAAAATAGATGGATGGTGTAGATAAAATAGATTGTGAGTATAGGTTTGAAATTGATGGATAACATTGCATCTTTAAAAAAAAAAAACTTAAACTCAAAATGGGTTAAACGGTTTATATTGAGTAAAAACATTACGAAATTCTTGACAAATGTGATGCCCATTCGTGGAGATGATGTTCACTGAGCATGTTATAGGTATACAACTAGAGTCATATTGTCAAACAATACATGGCAGCGGAATTTAGGATCACATAGTAAATAATAAATCGGATAAAGAATTACCTTGAATTAGAAGCAAGCGAAAGTCGTAGATCTAAGTGTAAGATCTAATCTACGGTTACGTACGCGACACCTTCTTTTAGCAACAGACTAGTATACTAGTACACGTTTAATTGGCTTTTACAACAATTGTCTAGCAGCAACTCTTATTACAAAAAAAAAAAAAAAAAAAAAAAACCTTTTTTTTTATTTTAAATACCGATCGGCCAAAAAAAAACCTTAGTCGATCCTTTTTTTATTTTTTTGTAGTAACTAGGGTTTAGGGTTTATCTTCTATTTATAGGTTTTCAAATCTAAGAGTTTGAGTTATATTACAATAAGGAAACCTCCTTATTTACATAATAAACCCTCCATTTAATAAATATTACACTTAATCCATTAAGTAATATTTACTAAAATACATTAAACTAATAGTCGTGTCTAAATGTCGATGTGTGCGCTCCCGTAGTCTCACACATTTACGGACACACATTTGTTAAAACTATTCATATACCAACAGCTCCCACTTTTGAATAATTTTCAAACAAAACGTGATAACATTGATTAATGTCTAGCAACATATCAATGCTCCCATAAATGTACGAGTAAGTTTCTCCAAAACTCACTTGTGAGCCTAAATTCGGTTCATATCCTTTTGTTACAGATACTTAGTTAAAATCTTTTGATGGATCAAAATCATTCCATTTTAACTACTGTTTCTCATTTCGCGAATCACTTAAGATTACCTAATACAGTCGAGACAGTTCTGGACTTATTTGGGTCTGGCCAGACAAACATCTTAAGTATTCATGAGTGGCCCAGTTAATATCTAGCTTCAGTTTTCACTGAAGGAACAAATCCTATATTGACTACAATTGGTAGTCATCGTATTTCGCAACATTACCAAAAATAGCCTTTATAACACCCTTATTCAGGAGTGCGTTTGACTAGAATCAAATAATGCACTACGTACATAATTCCCAACTTGTATCTCAAGTCAAAGGACATTAAACCTTATGAATTATACTTAATGACAAGAATCCATAAGTACTAATTCATGTGGGATAATCAAGTGTTCATCTCCATGCACACCATCCGGGTTAGTGAGCCAAGCTGACTACTCAGATATTTTCTTAATTCAATTATGCTCCCACATAATCAAACGACAACGGATATTTAGAAAAATATTTAAATATATATATAAATATAAATCAAAAATTAAAACATGCAAAATTGGACAACAATTAAATATGAATTAAAATCACATATCCTCAATATTATTTAATTATAATAAAATTTTTTATACATCCATATATCCAAATACTTAATAAATTCACAGATTACATGGAACAACTAGACAAACGAAGTCCTATGCCCTCAGCCAAGTGAGTTTGTTTCGTATTTGCCAAAGCCTTTGTAAAAGGATCTGCCAAGTGTTATCTGTGTGAACTTTGAGTAGCTTGATTTCATTATCATTTATGCGCTCACGAATATAATGAAATTTCCTTTGAAAGTGTTTGGCTCCCTTTTGAACACCTGGTTCATTAGCTATGATTATTGCACCCGTGTTGTCGCAATACATATCCATGGGTAACTTGGCGGTAGGAACTACACCAAGTCCAGAAATAAATTTCTGGATCCAAACAGCTTCCATCGCAACTTCAGCAGCTGCTATGTACTCAGACTCTGTTGCATACATTGCAATGGTGGACTGCTTTTTGCTTTTCCAGACTACAGCTCCTCCATTCATTATGAAAACATAACCTGTTTGAGATTTGATGTCATCATGGTCTGTCTGAAATCCGGCATCACAGTAACCAGTAACTTTAAGTTCTGCCTCGGGATTTCCACCATACACCAGAACCATATCTTTAGTAGCCCGTAGGTACTTCAGAATGTTCTTTACAGCAATCCAGTGTTTTTCGCCTGGATTCTGTTGAAACCTACTAACGATATTCTGCAAAAGCTATATCAGGTCTTGTACATCTTGTTGCATACATAATGGATCCTACTGCCGAAGCATAGGGAATCCTTTGCATACGTTCCACCTCTTGAGGTGTAGATGCACCATCCTGAATACTGAGTTTAAGTCCATCTTGCATTGGGATAAATCCACGCTTGGAGTTTTCCATACTAAATCGTTTTAGTATTTTGTCAATGTAAGCCTTTTGACTTAACTCTATCATCTGCTTAGATCTATCTCTCAAGATCTTGATTCCTAGAATATATGCTGCATCACCCAAGTCTTTCATGGCGAAACACTTTCCAAGATAAGATTTTACATCTTCAAGCATTGGAATGTAGTTTCCCATAAGTAATATGTCGTCGACATATAAGACAAGGAATATAACATTACTCCCACTGGTCTTTAGATATACACATGGCTCATCTAGATTCTGAACTAAATCAAATTTCTTGATTTCTTCATCGAATCTTTTATTCCAACTCCTTGATGCTTGCTTAAGTCCATAAATGGACTTCTTTCGCTTGCATACTTTGTTGGGATGTAATGGATCAATAAAACCTTCTGGTTGGTTCATATAGACCTCTTCGTCTAGATAACCATTCAAGAAGGCTGTCTTGACATCCATTTGCTATATCTCGTAGTCATAGAATGCAGCTATGGCTAAGAGAATTCTAATAGCTCTTATGTCTGCCACTGGGGAAAAAGTCTCATCATAATCTATACCATAGACTTGAGTAAATCCTTTTGCCACGAGACGAGCTTTATAGACGTGTATATTCCCATCCATGTCAGTCTTTTTCTTAAAGATCCATTTACAATCGACAGTCTTGGCATTTGGAGGTTTCTCTACCAAATCCCAAACTTCGTTGTCATACATGGATTGGATCTCCAAATTCGCAGCTTGAAGCCATTTTTCAGCGTCTGGACCTGATAATGCAACTTTCAAGTTCCGAGGTTCATTAAGATCCCGTGATACGTCACCATCCTCTAGATTAACGTTTAAGTTCAACCTAGGAGGTGCACGTATCGTCCTATCGGACCTACGAATTGGAGCATTAACAATTTGTTGTTGAGACTGAACTTGTGGCTCAATCACAACTTGAGTCGGACTAGATTGAGGCATATCCTGAGGCTCAACTCTATCCCCCCCCCCCCCCCGAATTGTTGATCACCAGTGTTAGTAGAAGGTGACGTATCTTCCTCTTGAACCTCGTCAAGGTCTATAACCCTCCCACTATTTCCTTGACCAATAAGCTTTGTTTCAAAAAACTCAGCTTATCGAGCCACTTTCACAGTGTTCTCAGAAGGATGATAGAAGTAGTAACCCATCGTTTCCTTTGGGTATCCTACAAAGATACACTTAACAGATCTCTGTTCGAGTTTGTCAGGCGAATCGCGCTTAACGAAAGCCTCACATCCCCAGACCTTTAAGTAAGACAAATTTGGCGCTTTGCCAAACCATAATTCATATGGTGTCTTATCAACTTTCTTGGTTGGAACCATATTGAGAATGCGTGTTGCAGACTCTAAGGCATAATTCCAAAAAGGCAATGGCAAGGTTGTAAGATTCATCATCGATCGAACCATATCCAACAATGTTCGATTTCTCCTTTCCGATACACCATTGTGTTGTGGCGTATAGGGAGTAGTAAGCTGCTGGAAAATTCCACAAGCTTGTAGATGATTCTTAAACTCTTGACTGAGATATTCACCACCACGATCCGATCGGAGGACCTTGATGGTTTTTCCGAGTTGATTTTCTACTTCGTTTTGAAATACCTTGAAGATTTCAAACACCTCATGTTTATGTTTAAGCAAGTAAACAAAACCATAACGGCTGAAATCATCGGTAAATGTAACGTAGTAGTAAGCAACTCTCCTAGACATACGCTTAAAAGGACCACATACATTAGTATGTATGATTCCTAGTAAGTCGGTCGCCCTTTGATTCTCATGCGAGAAGGGTTTCCTTGCCATTTTGCCCGATATACATGACTTACACCTATCAAATGAATCCTCACTTGATTTCAAAAGCCCTTCACGTTGAAGCCTTTCGATAGGGTGTTTGCCAATGTGTGCAAGACGGCAATGCCATAGGAAGGATGAGTCTAAGTTAGACTTAGATCGTTTTGCGCTTAAATTAAACAATATATTATTATTTGGTGATGAAAGAGGATCATGCAAATCAATTTCAAATATTCCATTAATAGCAATAGCATTAAAATAATAAATATTATTCATAGAAACAGAAATCCCATAATCGGTAAATGTATTACAAAAACCATTATCTTTTAAAACCGAAACTGACACAATTCCCCTAACAATAGAAGGTGCATAATAAAAATTGTCTAATACAAGAATTATGCCCGAGGGTAATCGTAAGTCATAACTTCCAATGGCATCCACTGCTGCTCGTATGCCGTTGCCGACGTACAGGTACAAGGATCCATACTTCCGTTTCTCTTTCGCTCTAAACCCTTGCAAGGAGCTACAAATATGAGCTCCACAACCAGTGCCATAGACCCAAGTATTTTATTTAGCGAAAGAATATAATTCAATGGTGAAAATACCTGTAGAACCGACTGTGTCGTTCTTTTTGTTATTTTGCACCTCGGCAAGCCACTTAGGACAGTTCCTCTTCCAGTGACTCTTATCTCCACAATAATGACATGTATCATCTTGTGCGACCTTTGCCTTCCTAGCTGGAGGAGTTTGCTTAGGCTTGGAAGAATAAACAACAGCTTGTTTATTGTTACCACCCTTTGCAATGTTCCCCTTAGCCTTTAGCGGTTGCTTTTTCTTCTTATGAGCTTGGCTACCCTCAATCATTAAAACTTGAGTGCCTTTCACCTTCATTTTTGACTTTTCGAATTCCACCAACATAGCGTGGAGTTCGTTGATGCTTTTGTTCATACTTTGCATATTATAACCTCGTGTGAACTCCTCAAATTCCGGTGAGAGAGAGTTGAGAACAATGCTCACAGCGACTTGGTTATGATACGCAAATTGCATCCTAGTCAAACGATCAAACAAGCTTTTAATTTTCATAACGTGAGTCCCAACGGGCGTTCCTAACACATGATGACATGCATGTACTTCTCGAATCAAGTCATTTAGCTCAAGGCCGGCTTGTTTCTCATACGATGCACGTAGCTCAGATATGATCTGATTGGGTTGCTTGATGTCAAACTACTTTGCTAACTCATATGACATGCAACTCAACATAAGACATTGCACTTCTACGTGAGCTTTATAGGTTGTCCTATACAAGTCACGTTCCTCTTGAGGAGCCTCAGAAGCTGGCTCATCACCCAAAGGTGTTTCAAGGATATGTTCGCGCTCCATCACTCTTAGGACAATCCTCAGTGATCGGTGCCAATCATTGAAATTCGGCCCAGTAAGAATATTGCGCCTTAACGCGATTTTGGTTTCATTCAAAATCTCATCAGTTGCGTTTTGTGCCATTTCTGCAAAAACAGAGTGAAAGTTCTTATTAGTACTTTCGACATAAAATTCTTAACATAAAACGTAAAACCCATGGTTTACTTTTAGTTAAGTCTAGGATCCAATTGACATATCACCGTTCCATCAGTTAATCTGCTAGGAACTAAGTAATATTCAAAAGGTAAGTGAAGATCCGTAATTGCATTTACCGGTGCAACTCCTAGAAAATGAGACTTAATGTCATAATTCGATCCGAGCATCTAAATGGTGATCGTGACATTAATCATGTTTCGTCGCATCTTATCGCTATCGGCGTTTACAGTCTCACTGCATAACCCGATTTAAGTCATCCGACTGAAGACTGCAGATAGTCCACCATAGTTTCACTATGAGTGGTAATCCGCCTTGGATACACTTCACCTACGTCTCACGTAGAGTGATAAGCAAGTAAAAGTTGCCTAGGCAATACGGATAGCAATTGACTTAAATTCCATGGGTGTTAAAAATCTACGTACGCAATTGCCATGCAACAATTTCGTAACGTAATATAATTAAAAACAAAATGTTTTTATTTTACTGGTTATTAAACGTGTTTCTATGATTACCTAATATATACAACTAATCGTAACATGGTCATCATTAAAACCCTTTCGGTAGCTCTACGAGAGTACGACCAGGAAAGCATGTGAGGTGTAGCGAATGGTTCAACATTTCTTAATAGCATTGCCTCATTAGGAGTGTACCCCACTCCGCATAACTTTCCTAGACATCGTCCCCTATTGTAGGTGAGCCTAGTTATGTAATAATACACTGAGCATGTACAATCTAGTTATAAATTACTAATCACACGCTTATTAAATCGATGGTTTTTAAGATATTTTGTAAATTTATACGTTCCGTCGCTGGACCAAATTACGGTATATAAACCCAACCAAATGCGTTATAGAACGTATAAAAGTGACAAAATAAATTAATAACTCGTCATAATAAATCTTTAGTCTTATTATTAAATTTTGTTTCTTTCAAAAGAAATTTGACAAACAATAATTATAATAAACAATTTAAAATTATTCTACGCAACTAATTGGGTAATGCCTAAAAAGTCTCTATGGTCATTGTTTACATATTGAATCACTCCCGTTTCAAAAGAAACGGACCGCATACATTCGTCCAAATAAACAAGTTTGGATTGCGTAAGCTATCAATATGTAAACAATTCGTATATCAAATAAACCACACATAACTTTTTATTATACAAATTCTTTTGTGTGGGACATATTCAATTAACAATTGATAATATGTCACTAATTCAATTTACTTTTTAACAATATCAATATATCTAATTATGCTTACAAAGTTATGCATGTAACTTTATAAACATAATTTTGCATAAAAGTAAATAAGGTAATTAAACAACAAATTGCAAGGTAGATTGATTTCAAATTAACTTTTAATTTTGTAAAATCATACAATAAACCAACCCTAGATCCCCCTCAATTTTGATGTTTTAGATCCAAAATAATATTTACCTATGTTTTGGCTGATACCACTATAGGTATACAACTAGAGTCATATTGTCAAACAATACATGACAGCGGAATTTAGGATCACATAGTAAATAATAAATCGGATAAAGGATTACCTTGAATTAGAAGCAAGCGAAAGTCGTAGATCTAAGTGTAAGATCTAATCTACGGTTACGTACGCGACACCTTCTTTTAGCGACAGACTAGTATGCTAGTACACGTTTAATTGGCTTTTACAACAATTGTCTAGCAGCAACTCTTATTACAAAAACCAAAAAAAAAAAATACCCTTTTTTTTTTAAATACCGATCGGCCAAAAAAAAACCTTAGTCGATCCTTTTTTTTTATTTTTTTGTAGCTCTCCCTCAACACGTACTTGTAAATTCCTTGACGTTTTTATTTTTCATTTAGCTCTCCCTCAACACATACTTGTAATCAACTATCCGAAAGTTGATGTGTTACTTCGTTGTAGCTTGATGATGAACAATCTTCTTTGTTTGTAAGCTTGTCAAGTTATCGCTTCTATTTATTCTTGAAAGTTTGAATCTTGATCATTTAAATTCTCCATGAAGCTTGTACATTAAACTCTTGTTCCCCAAACTTGGTTTACTTGCAGTTATTCTCCATTGTGAGAACCCATATTTTCTTTCACAAATCCCATTATTTCACAATTCTCCATTCTTTGCATTCTTTGCGCTTTTCCTCCATTTGTACACGTTTCTCTATATGCTCCATTTTTGCTCGTTCTTCCCCAATATTTTCTTTTGAACATTCCACTGCTTTGGTTACACGTTTTTCCCAGTTCTTCATTTACACACGTTTTTCCCTTTGGTACACGTTCTTCCCCCTCATGATGATTATGACTCGTTGTAATCATCATGTAAACGTTTATTACGTCGTGATAAAACGATACATACTCCCTCAAATATCGGAATTTGAGAAAAATATCATTCCAAACCGAACGTGTGTTGTTTCCGAAACTTTTGACTTGCAAAACTTTTCTTCGTTGAGATCATTGTTGGAAAATATTATCGTTTCGAAGTCTTAATCTTTAAATTCTTGACCGTAAGTTCACATAGTATCCATAGTCGTTAAAACGGGAAAGTAACTACGAGATCACTTAGATTGCTCGTTAACACAACAATCAAAATCACAAAAGAAGTTGATTGTGTGACCTACGTTCAATGTTGGAAATTAAAAGCGTTAGCATTGGTAGGATTTCCATTCGATCATTGTGAAATACCAAGATCGTTGGTACCACTACAAATTGCAAGGTAGATTGATTTCAAATTAACTTTTAATTTTGTAAATTATACAATAAACCAACCCTAGATCCCCCTCAATTTTGATGTTTTAGATCATAAATAATATTTACCTATGTTTTGGCTGATACCACTATAGGTATACAACTAGAGTCATATTGTCAAACAATACATGGCAGCGGAATTTAGGATCACATAGTAAATAATAAATCGGATAAAGGATTACCTTGAATTAGAAGCAAGCGAAAGTCGTAGATCTAAGTGTAAGATCTAATCTACGGTTACGTACGCGACACCTTCTTTTAGCGACAGACTAGTATGCTAGTACACGTTTAATTGGTTTTTACAACAATTGTCTAGCAGCAACTCTTATTACAAAAACAAAAAAAAAAAAAAAAAAAAAAAACCCTTTTTTTATTTAAATACCTGATCGGCAAAAAAAAACCTTAGTCGGTCCTTTTTTTATTTTTTTTTATAGGTTTTCAAATCTAAGAGTTTGAGTTATATTACAATAAGGAAACCTCCTTATTTACATAATAAACCCTCCATTTAATAAATATTATACTTAACCCATTAAGTAATATTTACTAAAATACATTAAACTAATAGTAGTGTCTAAATGTTGATGTGTGCGCTCCCGTAGTTTCACACATTTACGGACACACATTTGTTAAAACTATTCAAATACCAACACATGTGAGAATATAACAAACATTTGATAAGATATTTAGTTAAAACGTGTATGGTACTGTAGGAAGGATATGTCATAAGCAAAATAGCTCATTGATTATAAACGAAATAAAACTACAATAAACAATGAAAGAAATTAGGTTGTAATAATAATATTATTTACAAAGCAGCTCCGCCTTTCTCGGGGGCGATTTCCCTCGACTGCCAGTTAGGAGTGAACGAAAGTAAACAAGGAGGTGCATACGGTTTATGGTAGGAGAATTATCAAGAAAAAGAAAGACCTAAAAAAGGTATTCATCTTTGTTCCTAGGGCGTTTAGAGGTAGAATGATAGAAGGAGGTAAGTCCAACATGGAGTCGAGCAACAAAAAGAAAAATAAGGATCCTAAACCGCCGAATAAACCTCATATTCAAGTTGTTAACCATACTGTTGAGTCGTTGACTAATTCGGCTCAACCAACTGGTGGAAAATCTACATATGACCCGATGATATTATTATCGGGTATGGGGATGATGGTGTTGCTGATGAAAACGTAATATCAGAAGGGCAATATTGAAACTGTTCTTTCCAGTATTATCTCCTGCTTCTACTAGCATGTATGGGTATTAGAAACAATCTACCGCTGCATATTGGCCCAAAGGTATACCAACCGTACCTACTTTGTCTTATGCTAACATAGTGAAAGATAATATCTCAAAGAGCAAAGTTGATTTTCGGAGCTTCCATTCCGGTTTATTTGTGGGTAATATTGGAGTGGATGTCGTTCTATTCAGGGATTGAGTAAGGGAAATAAGTAAACCCTATACAAGCACTTTATATCGTTAATTTTATTGGCCAACGTATTTTCTAGGGCTTTGGTTTCCAAATATGATGATGACTGTTAATGGGTTCTATTATTTCAAGTTTGAAACTGAACAAGGCCTTATGGACGTGCTTGAGGGTGGTCCATGGATGATACACAAAACTCCCATCTTTTTAAAAAAATGGACTCCAAATGTCTCAGTATCTAAAGTAAAGCACACTAGTGTTCCGATATGGGTGAATATACATGATATCCTGTTTGCTGGATTTACAGAAGATGGGCTAAGTGCGATTGCTACTAAGATTGGTCGTCCTATGATGCTTGATTCGTATACTAGTACTATGTGTGTGTAAGCATGGGGTAGACCAAATTATACTACATGTTTAATTGAGGTCAATTATGAAAAACCTCTAGTTGAAAATATGGTTATTGTTGTACCTAAATTGGATGAAGACGGATTCACAAAAGCTTCACTAAAAGTTGAATATTAATGGATACCACCTAGGTGAGATAAATGTAAAGTCTTTGATCATAAAAATGAGGATTACCCCCTCATTGAGAAGCGAAAAGCCACCCTTAAGCCTCCACAGGTAGTTGTTATTGATGATGAGGGATTTCAACAACCTAAAAAATAGAATTCAAGTGAAGGGTGTGACGATTGGGAGAGAAAAAAATTATAGTCGGAAGCTACAATGAAGGGGATAAAAAAGGTATCCCGGTTAATAATAGTACTACAAGTTTGTTATTTTCTAGAGTGATTGGTAGTCAAGAGGCTGATGCGATGGTTGAAACGAGTAATCCTTTCGAATGTTTGCATAAGGAAGCTAATAAAGAAGCTTTGGTGGAAGATGAAAAAGAAATCTTCAAATACCCATGGAAGATTTATGAAACCAATCGTTTATTTGAAAAGTCCCAAATGAGAGCATTGAAACTTAAACATCAAACAGGTTGATAAAGAGAGAGATGTTGAGGATGAAGGCGATGGTACAATTTAGTTTATGAGTAACAAGGATATTTTTATACAACTAAATCGTTTGGAGACACAATCTATTCTACTAGGGCAAGCACTCACGAAAAGATGGTTTTCAATGTTTAGTCTATCCTCATGGATCATAAGGGGCACAAACCAGACCCCTAAACAAAAGGAGGTTCAAGTAGCGGTTAACTCATATAGTTTAAGTGTGTGTGCAGTTTTGGAATCCAATATAGCATCACCTACCCTTCAAAGTAACCCTGTTTTTAAAAACTGGAACTATATGTCTGTTGGGTTTGATCAGTTTAGAGAGAGAAAATTAATCTAGGGAGAGAAAGTAGATTTAGCATTAAGCTTCAAATGTTACATTAATCACACCCCACACTCCTATTTATAGGAGTGTGGGGGCTTTACAAAGACATTCTAATTATTACAATTATGCCCCTAATAACAAATACAAATACAATATTATGAATATTCTATTTCCAACAATTCCCTCTTATTTGTAGTTGTTCAAAATATGAAGTCTTTGTCTTGAAGCATCTTCATTGTTGTTATTTTGAACTCGTAGATGCTTGATTTGATCTTCAATCGCAACTTTGAATTTCATCGGAATATCTTGTTGTAATCTTTGATACTTTTGTATCTAAATATAAGTTGCTTGAAGAATCATTTTCTTTTCTCTTGAAAGCTCGACCTTGATGTTGTATTGAATATGTCATTGATGAAGTGTTTCTGAAGGTCTTTCTCTTTGAAGAAGTCTTAAGAACCTAGTCACCCAAAATCTCTTTTTGGCGAACCTTGAATGATAGTCTTAACGATCTCCTCCTTTATCTTCGTGATCTTCAAATTCAACTTTAGATTTCATCAGAGTGGCGTTTGAATCTTTGTATCGTGGAAAGTACATTTGAAAGTTGACTTGAAGAATCTTTCATTTCAAACGGAAGTTGGATGTATACTTGTAGTCTTTGATTTCTTGATTCCGGTGTAGACAAACATTCAATTCCTTTGACCATTTGAATCATAAAGTGGAACGCTCCCCCTTAATTGAGAAGTTTCACTTTATCGTTCACCTTGTAGAAGCTTGATTAGATTTCGTTGTTTGAAGCTTCTTTTGATTGAACAATCGTTTCCAAATTCCTTGACGTTTTTATTTTTCATTTAGCTCTCCCTCAACACATACTTGTAATCAAATATCCGAAAGTTGATGTGTTACTTCGTTGTAGCTTGATGATGAACAATCTTCTTTGTTTGTAAGCTTGTCAAGTTATCGCTTCTATTTATTCTTGAAAGTTTGAATCTTGATCATTTGAATTCTCCATGAAGCTTGTACATTAAACTCTTGTTCTTCCCAAACTTGGTTTACTTGCAATTATTCTCCATTGTGAGAACCCATCTTTTCTTTCACAAATCCCATTATTTCACAATTCTCCATTCTTTGCATTCTTTGCGCTTTTCCTCCATTTGTACACGTTTCTCTATATGCTCCATTTTTGCTCGTTCTTCCCCAATATTTTCTTTTGAACATTCCACTGCTTTGGTTACACGTTTTTCCCAGTTCTTCATTTACACACGTTTTTCCCTTTGGTACACGTTCTTCCCCCTCATGATGATTATGATTCGTTGTAATCATCATGTAAACGTGTATTACGTCGTGATAAAACGATACATACTCCCTCAAATATCGGAATTTGAGAAAAATATCATTCCAAACCGAACGTGTGTTGTTTCCAAAACTTTTGACTTGCAAATCTTTTCTTCGTTGAGATCATTGTTGGAAAATATTATCGTTCCGAAGTCTTGATCTTTGAATTCTTGACCGTAAGCTCACATAGTATCCATAATCGTTAAAACGGGAAAGTAACTACGAGATCACTTAGATTGCTCGTTAACACAACAATCAAAATCACAAAAGAAGTTGATTGTGTGACCTACGTTCAATGTTGGAAAAGCGTTAGCATTGGTAGGATTTCCATTCGATCATTGTGAAATACCAAGATCGTTGGTACCACTACAAATGTTCCGAGCTTTATCACAAATACATGCTTTACGAAAATTCGTCTGTGTCCTAGAAAACTTTTAACATTTTGGCGCTAGACTCAATAGTGCATGAAATGAACTCGAGAAATGGAGTTCGTTTTTTCTTGTTTCAATATCAACATTCTCCGAGTGAGAATATGATAGAAATGTGCTAATTTTCCGTGTATATTGAAACAAATTCTTGTGAAGAATTTTAGGGGCGATGAGGTATATGTGCCTTGCATCACTGGATCCATGATGTCTTATTCAATATCGAAAATCAACGCATGAAATTCGATAGAAACTTGGCTACCCGGAGAGTTAATCGGTAAAGAAACGGTGTCTCACTCTTTTAACCGTATCACACTCTCCTCACTCAACCTCTCTTAATTTTTCAACTCCACCCTCATTTTTGCATTTTGAAAATCAATGTTTTTGTTAATTTTGCACCTTTAATCTCCAATCTTAGACCTAAAGGACCCTCACATTTTGAAAGTGATTCCTTGGGTAAGTCCCTCCGGCTCTGGTTGGAATATATAAAAAAAATTATATTGTTGAAAACCGCTCAAGGTGCATCAACATTTTGCCAAATTTTGAGAAACATTTGTCAACCAAAAGATGTGGAATTTACAATATGGTGACAATTTCCAAAGTGACATGGAAGTTTGCAATATTTTTGAAAAGACGCTCCGCCTCAACATATGATTTCATTATAAAAAACTTAGCATATGAAGAGTAAGTGAAAACCAATATTATGACAAAAAGGTTTTTGATTATTTGAAGTCTTTTTCGAAAATACATTTGATATGTTCATGAAAGAATATTGCATTTCGGAAGATTTATTTAAAAAATTGTTTCGTTGAAGCTCATTTGAAAGATTGTGTTCGTTAAAGCTCATTTGAAAGATTTAGGAGGTAGTTCGAAAAATAATTTTACGAACTTCCCCTCAAAGTTGGATTCTCCATGTTCGATCAAACAATTGTTTTTGAAAACTAAAAAAAATAAGATAAACCTCTACTAAATCCTCTCTAAAATATGAAATAATTCTAATCGAGATTCAAAATCCGCTATTAAATCATCTTTTTCGATTGAATCTAGTTCCATTCGAGTTAATCAAATTTGATAGTTTACAATTTTGAAAATATTTGTCATATCGAAAACACTTTTTAATTACGAAAATACTATCAAATACAATAATAATACTTTGAATATGTTAGTTCTAGTCGAGATTGAAAATCTGCTACTATTCACATTCATCATATTAAGTTTGTATTTAGATATATAAATTCGTAATTTTCCGGTTTTAGAACTGGTTTCAATTTGAAATAATTGAAAGCCTAAACAAACTCAAAATATCATAAAGATAATAATACCAAAAAGTGATAGTTCTAGTCGAGATTTAAAAATCCGCTACTAAACACTGACAAATATTACGTCTCTCAAATGATAAACTAAGTTTGTAATTTTGTTCGAAAAGGATTTATATTTTTGAAATACGAAATTTGATAACAAATAACAAAATAACATGTGAATGTACTAGTTCTAGTCGAGATTTTGAAATCCGCTACTAAAATACATCCAAATGAAATAATGTCATTAATTAGACAAAAATCGTGTTTTGAAGAAAACTTGTTTTTGAGATTATCGAAAAAGATAGAAAATATATTTTGTCAAAATAGATCAATATCACAAGAATGTGCTAGTTCCAGTCGAGATATAAAATCCCCTACTAAAACACATCCTAAATAATATTTTTCCATTAGTTAAAAATTTATTTTCATCATTTAAGTTTATCGATAAAATTTGAAAGCTTCCCTTTCGAACATACGATTGATGTTTTCATGTTTAAAACTTCTCCCCCTCGAAAATTCGATTGTTATATTCATTGCAAAAATGCGGAAGAATGGAAGCTCTCTCTCAAATTTTTGAAAAGTCATCCACAGTGTTAGATTTAGAAATGAGTTGAAACACTTGGAAGTTTTCGATTCGTAAGATATTTCTTAAAACATTTGAATTGTTTATACTTTAAACGTATGCAATATCAAACAATTTTGTAAAAATGATGATCATTTCATTGTCGATTTTTGTTTTAATTTCGAGTTCTACACTAATTTGTGATATTCATTAACATCATATGGATAAAAATGTTTGAAAAGTTTTTGATAAGATCACAAATAGTTTTCCAAATGAATCTTGAATCCTCTCCTGTAAAACATGAAAGATTCATTGGAGGTGATTCATGATTCATTTCTTAAAAATGAAGAAAAGCAATTCGCTGTGATGCATAATGAACTCCCCTCAAATTTAGAGATATGCGTTGAGCTCTCCTTGAAGATTGAGTCCTAAACCGTGTGTTTAGAAGTCATTGTGAATCTGTTGAAAACATTCATGAAGTCGTTTTCCAAATTTGCTTCCCCAAATGTTAGATATGTCTTGAACGCTCCGACAATCAAGCATGAGTCCGCAACCGTGTTGTTACGAAGTCATCGTGAATTTGTTGAAACATTTGACGTCGATTCCCCAAACGTTTAGATATGACATGATCGCTTCGACAATTAAGCACGAGTCCGCAACCGTCTTGTTACGAAGTCGTTTCCCAATCCGTTGAGATATTTGAGAAGAAATTTCCATGTCGAGTGACAAAATCGTTCTCTCAAATGTTTGATGTGACATGAATGCTCTAATTTAGTACGAGTTCAAAACCGTCTTTTTATGAAGTAGTATTGAGTCCGTTGAGTCATTTGTGAAGATGTTTCCAAGCCGAGTGTCGAAAGCCTTGACTCAAATGTTGAATATGACTTGAAAGCACCAATAATGAAGACTAAATCCGAACCTATCACAAATATGTAAAAACTGTCATTAAAAAAACCATTTAAACTTCAAATTTTTCGTGAAAACATTTGAAAATAAAGATATAGAAATTTGTTTTAAAACGCTTAAAGTTCAAATGTGACAACCGTCAAATTTCAGGTGCACTTTACGTTCTATGTCTCTCGTTTTGTCTGTTGTGTCTTTAAATTGAACATTATCGGAAACGCGCTAGTGTCGGAATCACAACTGGAATCAACTTATATAAGCCCTAATGCCAAGAAAACACCAATGAGCTTTCCTAAGTTCATAATGTAACATAATTAAGAACTTTTAATTAACGAAAAGGCTCAACGAAACAATAACGCAAAAATAACAAAAACAACAAAAACTCAATTTTTTTTGCAAAACAGGTCCAGGACGACGCACAGGGGCCTTGTGCGCCGTCCTGGAGGGACTAACTCCGAAAATATTTCAAAATCTTGCATGTCTCGATTCTCCAACTTTCAAAACCAATCACCAACGACTATTAACCATCATTTACTGCTACATAGCAGTCCCAAGGCAAACATTACTACTTTTCTTTATTTTCTTTTCATTTTGTTCATTTCATAAAACCAAAAACATAAAAACACACACCTTCCTCTCAAACTCTCTCTAAACCTTCATCATTTCCAGTAAATCACAGCCCTAAAACACCATTTTGAATCCATCAAAATCGTCCAAATAATCCAAAGAAACAAAAGGAACCAAAAGATTTCGGCTAAGGACCCTTTTTGTAAGGATTTTCGGAGCTCAAACATCACCAAATCATCATCCAAGCGATTTCCACCGGTAGATTTCTTTTCACTTACTGGTTTTATATAAATAACAACTTGCATGAATGATCTATGGATTTAAAATGAGTTTTTACAAAGATTTATAACGTTTTATGTACAAAAACGATTTTAACCGAAATATTATTTAGATCTATGTTTTTTATGAATAAAAATACTTTAGAAACACTGGAAATGAAGTTTTATTAAGTCTAGACCAATTGCATGTTGAAATCCGTGGCCAAAATAGTCGTTTTGCTCGAAAAATCCCGAAAACACGACCTGTGCGCCGTCCCTATGACCAGGACGACGCAGCGGGGTGAAATTTGGCTTCTGTGCGTCGTCCTAAGGTCCTGAACGGCGCACAGGCCTGACCGATTTTCCCAAAATGCTTTATTTTGACGATTTGAACTTGTTTGACCCGCTGACTTTTGGTAAATACTATTTTGGGACTGAGTTTGACTAAACTAATATAACGGTGGCTTGTAATGGATTTTTGGAACTTAAATGAACTCGTTTGGATATAGAATGGTGTTATATTTCATTTGTGAGCGGTATTGGAAATTGAATTTGGGATATGAAATTTGCGCGCGGAAGCGCAGCCCAAATTTCATTAGAGAAATTCAAACCATTTCAGCGACCAAATTCCTTACAACATAATGATAATAATCGTTAAAATTCGACCTTGGACAAAAACGTAACATAAACCGTTTTGGACAATAGTTTACCTTGACACTTAAAGTTTGATTAAATCTTATCTATTATTTTACATAAAAATAACATAATAAGATAATAACTAATTGGACTATCTTGGTAATAATAGGCGACCCGTGATTCCCGGCTTCCGCTCCGACCGATTCCCGAGTTCTTTGTCTTCGCAATCCGTGAGTTACACCCCTCTGTACTCTTACATTTTAAGTACTCGTTTTGGGGGAAACATGAGATCAAAATCTTTTGTGAACAATATCTTTTATGTGAAACTATTTTACGCGCTTGAACTTACGTACAACGTTTTGTGATCTATTTTTGGAAACTTTATGAACTATTGAGCTATTAATCTATTTTTGGAAACTTTATGAACTTGCAACTCTTTGAACTTTTGGAACCTTTGAGAACTATGTAACTATTTTGGAAAACTTGCGAGACTAATATGCGTAGACAATATCATCTATTCGGATTGGCTTACTTTAGACAAAATAGGTTTGCCTCTTTGGATATTTGATTAGACAATGATAGTTTGATTGTATTTGGAGCAAACCCTAGGTGAGGATATAAACGTCGTAAATACAAACGACTAATTTTAGAAAAAGGACGGACAAAGTGCCTCGCAACTTTTTAGAAACTATTCCCTACACACTATTAACAATAGCCGTTAGTAAATATGGGTATCGATACTTAGGAGAGGTCACTCCTTACTTAAGGGTAGCAACCTGGGTACATATTACTAAGTTCTCACGAACTCGATCTTTAGAGTGAAACTAGGGGCGTGTGCTTGACCAGAAATCGGATTAGTGTGCAAAATCTTACGTTATATTAAGCTTAGTGGTTGGTACAATTCAAGGATCATTAGTCATTATTTACCCATATGCCTACTTATTGTCTTACACATGTGGATTAATCCACCGCTGAGGTAACGACCACTTTTACTTATACTTACTGTCTTACACATGTGGATTAATCCACCGCTGAGGTAACGACCACTTTTACTTATACTTACTGTCTTACACATGTGGATTAATCCACCGCTGAGGTAATGACTACTTACACATATTGTCTTACACATGTGGATTTATCCACCGCTAAGGTAATGACTACCTACTTTTACTACTTGCCTTATAACTCGAACTTTTACAGACATTGAACTTTGACTTAAATTTCTACGACAGTATATAAACATATTTTAGCGATTGCTTATCCGCCTCCTTTCTTTTAGAAAACTCCGTATTTATACATATATATACTTGTCGAATATTTTGGAAACTTTGTTCAAAACTTAAACTGTAACTCACTCACTACGTTTCGTAGTTGACACTTTATCTCATGTTTTAGAAATTATGCGTAAGTTATGAAGTGCATTCCTCAGGCGGGTCAAGCCAATTATGTGAAGTATACCTCGGGAAGAAGACCTTTATTTTTGGGAATTCTTTATTAAAACATTTCATTATGTATTATGGTCTTAAACGTTGAATCTTGGTTGTATCTTTGAATTTTTGTACTTTTCCAACTTTAATCTTAATGACTTGAACCGTTGATTTTAGTATAACCCGTGAGATGATTCTTTGCTCTTCACATCTCGTGTTTCCGCTTTAGCGGGGTGTGACAAACTTGGTATCAGAGCACGGGTTATAGTGAAAACGGTTTAAAAAATTTTCAAAAAGTTTTCGAAACCAAAACTATAACCAAGGCTTTTCAGAAAAATCATTTTCGGGTTCAAACTTTAGAATATTACTTTCCGCGATTGCATGGTTATCTTTTTCAACTATGCGTGACTTGATCAACCATGCATAGTTCAAAATGAATTATGCAAGAACGGAAAGTAAATGGCTATCGTTAACGGTTTTGAGTCAAAAATTCCCGGTCATGTCAATTCCCGACACTCACATAACTGACCCGTGCATGCATTTTACTTACGTTTTTCCTATTTTTAGTTTCCCCCGTACTTATGTAACTCTCTATTCGCAGATACGCCATGTGTCAGTCATCGCACTCCCGATCCCAGTCACGATCGCTCCCACGAGACGCCTCCCCCTCGCACGAACCCTCTGAGGGCCATACGGCTTTCGAGAGTCAGCGTCATCAGACGACTGACCCGACGGAAGACACGTCTATGACCATCAGTAGCAGTTACGGGTCCAGCCCGAGGACAGTACTCCTACCTCCTAGGCTGGTACCCGTTGCAGCACCACCGCAGCCCCGAGGAACCAGCGCCAGAGTGACCACGCATCAACAACCGGGCCCGTTCCGACCCGCACCTCCCCAGTCTTTCTTGGACCCCTACGACCCCACTTTGCGCACCCCGGTCACGAAACGCTACGCGTGGGATCGTCAGTTCCTTGAAGAAAGGCGACGCGCCCAGGAGGCCGGACCCTCCCGACCCAGGATGCCACCTACTCACCAGCCTCTCCCACCAGCTGCTTTTCTCAACCTGCACCGTCAGGTCCGGGGACTCGCGGAGGAAGCCCAAGAGCAGGGCCTTCTTCTCTTTGAGGTCTCCGACGCCGCACATGAGCTGGCACAACAGTCAATGCGGATCATCGCACCGGCTCAGGCCACCGCTCGGACAGTGCAACGTCTCACTAGAGCATGCTTGATCATTGGGCATTTATAGTAGCCATTGCCGCCAAGATGTTCTTCGAAGAGCGTTATTAGGCATACTTTCCTTTGTATTTGTACTGTACCGGCTATTCGTAATTTTATATTGTACACGACTTAAGCTACTATCTATTATTTCCTATGTATTGAACTTGTATTTCTTTCAGTATTTTGTCCTATGTACTAAAACCTCTTATCATTAATGGAAATTTTTGTCTTCTATTTTCATACATGTTTTGTCGCTTGAATCTTTCAATTATTGTCAAACATTAATACTATTTCTTGAATCATCATCGTGCGTATACTGTTACCTTTCTTGAACACCCTTTTACTACTATCGTTACCATACTTGTGCCAATTGTCCACTCACATTACTTTTGCGTACTCGATAATTGTTAACTCTTGAGTTAAATTCCTGTAGTAAATTCCAATTTGTGCGTTCTAAACTAGTTTCTTCTTTCCCTCATAGAACCATGCCTCCCAAGAGAAGTCGCGCTGATCGCATAGCCGAACATATCGCTTTGCATTTCCAAGCGGCACTTCCAGGCATGATCGCTCAGATCGTTGCTGGAGTCAACCAAGGGATCTTCAGAATCAACGAACCCCTTCTCCCTCTTGTACCAACTGGGCAAGATGAGGACGAGGATTTTGGAACCAACCGCCTACCTCCCCCTCCAACCCTCTTCCAGCGAAGAGAGAGTAAGAGAAGGAAGATTCGCCACCAACCCTCATGGACCAGCAACAACCAGGAACCCCCAACCGTAACCCGAGCCTATTCTGGACCGCACCCCCAGTGCAACAGGTGCCACTTCCATCATGCTCGAAGATGCCCGGTATGCAGATTTTGCAACGAAGAAGGGCATTACCCCTGGTGCTGTCCAGAAAAAGCAAACAACCGAGCCTGAAAACTGCGGTGCCTCGAGTGTGGAAGCGACCAGCACCTCCGTGGGGATTGCCTCTTAGAGGATACCACAGAAACTCTCAGTGCTCTCGCAATCACAGCCGAGGAGACCCATCAGGACCCCAATGCAGTTACTGGTACGTTCTCTGTCGAATAACCATTTTCTTCCGTACTATTCAGGTCAAGAGCTGAAAGAAACTTTGCCTCCTTAGAAATTAGACCCCTCATCAACCTAGGACCTAAAGCCATTACGGATAGCTTCTATCGAATATGGCAACGGTCAATAGACGAAGCTACGAATACAAACTTAGGATATCCGATACTTCATTGGCCTAAAACCTTTTCCCGTCAACCTAATCCCAATCGAACCATCAAGCTTTGACGCTATCTTCGAGCCAAGACCGTCCGTTTCGACAAACTCACCCGTATTCCTATCCAGAAAGTGAAACTCCCGTCGTTCGGGAGGACAAACCTGAATGACAGCTTCGCAACGTGTATCCCTTGATAATGCGCAAGTACCTCGAGAAGGACTACGACGCATCCTTCACTCACGACGTCGAACGTAAATCTAAGGAAAGCCGAGTCCAAGACATTCCCGTAGTAAAGGACCATCCATAGTCTTTCCTGAGAAATTGCCTGGGCTACCGCCATATCGACAAGTGGAAATTCCGAATAGACCTCGTTCCTGGCGCAGCACCAGTTGCCAAGACACCCTACTGTCTGGCACCACCCGAGATGCTAAGGCGGCCAAAGCCGCTGTAGGAACCCCTAGACCCCGATTTCCCCTATCAAAAAGAAAGACGGACCCTTCCGCTTGTCCACTGATCGTCATGAACGTATCAAGCCAACCGTCAAGAACCGATAACCATCCCCGAGGATCGACAACCTGTTCGAGTAGTTGCAGGATGCAACTTATCTCTCAAAAAAATCGACCCCCGCTCGGGTTATCACCAGGTTCGTGACATTATAACCAACACACTAACAGTATTCATGGACTTAATGAACAAAGTGTGTAGGCCGTACTTAGACGATTAATAACCATACTCATGGTCAACATTCTCACCTACTCAAGGAAGATCATGTGGAACATCCTAAGCCCATTCTAGAACTCTCCCGAGATCAGGAGTTGTACGCTAAATTCCCAAAGTGCAAGTTCTGGCCCCGAGAAGAACATTTCCCCGATTCTATAGTCAACCATGAAGGAATTCGAACTCAGGCTAAACGTAACCCGTTACGTCAAGCTCCAAGCATGAGTTCTGAAATTCGAAGGTCTTCGTAAAATCATTCCCGACAAGAGCCACCGATTTTCGCTATTCCATCCATCCGGGTCCCGACCTAATGTACTAGGGTTCCCGAGAATACTGCTCGTGGCCGGACATGAAAAAGGGTATTGCCTTGTATATAGCCAAGGGCCTCACTTGCTCCAAGGTCAAGGCAGAATATCGAAACCCATCTCTCAATCATCTCCGGTAAGGATGGTCGATCTACGTCCCGCTCTCTTCGGAGTGCCCTCCAGAGAATCCCTAGGGACGCGACTAGACCTCAGCGCTTCACACCACATTTCGGCTAACGGTCAGAACGGAAAGACGATCCAAACGTTTAAAAAGACAATGAGAGCGTGTATGGTTGCCTCCGTAGAAAGTCACGACACTCACCTTCCTCTGGTCGAGTTCACCTATGACAACGACTTCCATTCCAGCACTAAGTGCGCACCCTTCAATCTCTATATGGACGCAAGTGTCGATCACCGCTCTATCGGCTAGAAGCTGACGGTCGACAACTTGCAAGGTCCGACGTCTATCTCTACCCGTGAAAGACTGGAAGCATCCCGTACCCGGCAGAGGAGCTACGTAACCAAACAGAAGAAAAAAAAATCCTTGAGCCCCAAGATGGCGATAGAGTACCTCCCAAGATATCGCCATAAAGGGGTAGCCTGCTCCTGGAAACGCGGCAAACTGAGCCCTAGGTACACCGGTCCAAACCAAGTCTTAGGATTTGCCGATCCGGCCGTTTACCGCCATCACCTCCCCAGATCCCTCTAAACGTTCAGAATTTGTTCCTTGCCTCACATTTGAAAGTGTTCATCGGATAAGACCAGCGTCATCCCTCTAAACAAGGTCAAGATCGGTGCCAAACCCAATTTTCCTTGATGAACCGCTTAAGTTGTTGACTCCAAGGTCAAACCACCTAGACAGAACCTTGTTCCCATCACTAAGTTCGGTGGAACCCCCGACGTAGTCCCACAACAGCGTGATGACGCAGGGACCGAAACTCGTCAGGAGGATCCACCTTGATCCGACGACACTTCTTCCCCAATAGACGAACTAAATTTCGGGACGATATTCCTTTCAACCCGGGGAGAATTTGACAACCGTCAAATTTCAGGTGCTCTTTACGTTCTATGTTTCTCGTTTTGTCTGTTGTGTCTTTAAATTGAACATTATCGGAAACGCGCTAGTGTCGGAATCACAACCGGAATCAACTTATATAAGCCCTAATGCCAAGAAAACACCAATGAGCTTTCCTAAATTCATAATGTAACATAATTAAGAACTTTTAATTAACGAAAAGGCTCAACGAAACAATAACGCAAAAATAACAAAAACAACAAAAACTCAAATTTTTTTGAAAAACAGGTCTACGACGACGCACAGGGGCCTTGTGCGCCGTCCTGGAGGGACTAACTCCGAAAATATTTCAAAATCTTGCATGTCTCGATTCTCCAACTTTCAAAACCAATCACCAACGACTATTAACCATCATTTACTGCTACATAGCAGTCCCAAGGCAAACATTACTACTTTTCTTTATTCTCTTTTCATTTTGTTCATTTCATAAAACCAAAAACATAAAAACACACACCTTCCTCTCAAACTCTCTCTAAACCTTCATCATTTCCAGTAAATCACAGCCCTAAAACACCATTTTTAATCCATCAAAATCGTCCAAATAATCCAAAGAAACAAAAGGAACCAAAAGATTTCGGCTAAGGACCATTTTTGTAAGAATTTTTTGAGCTCAAACATCACCAAAATCATCATCCAAGCGATTTCCACCGGTAGATTTATTTTAACTTACTGTTTTTATATAAATAACAACTTGCATGAATGATCTATGGATTTAAAATGAGTTTTTACAAAGATTTATAACGTTTTATGTACAAAAACGATTTTAACCGAAATATTATTTAGATCTATGTTTTTTATGAATAAAAATACTTTAGAAACACTGGAAATGAAGTTTTATTAAGTCTAGACCAATTTCATGTTGAAATCCGTGGCCAAAATAGTCGTTTTGCTCGAAAAATCCCGAAAACACGACCTGTGCGCCGTCTCTATGACCAGGACGACGCATCGGGGTGAAATTTGGCTTCTGTGCGTCGTCCTAAGGTCCTGAACGGCGCACAAGCCTGACCGATTTTCCCGAAATGCTTTATTTTGACGATTTGAACTTGTTTGACCCGCTAACTTTTGGTAAATACTATTTTAGGACTGAGTTCGACTAAACTAATATAATGGACCTTGGACAAAAACGTAACATAAACCGTTTTGGACAATACTTAACCTTTACACTTAAAGTTTAATTAAATCTTATCTATTATTTTACATAAAAATAACATAATAAGATAATAACTAATTGGACTATCTTGGTAATAATAGGCGACCCGTGATTCCCGGCTTCCGCTCCGACCGATTCCCGAGTTCTTTGTCTTCGCAATCCTTGAGTTACACCCCTCTCTACTCTTACATTTTAAGTACTTTTTTTGGGAGAAACATGAGATCAAAATCTTTTGTGAACAATATCTTTTATGTGAAACTGTTTTACGCGCTTGAACTTACGTACAACGTTTTGTGATCTATTTTCTGAAACTTTATGAACTACTGAGCTATTGATCTGTTTTTTGAAACTTTATGAACTTGCAATTCTTTGAACTTTTGGAACCTTTGAGAACTATGTAACTACTTTGGAAACCTTGCGATACTAATATGCGTAGAGAATATCATCTATTCGGATTGGCTTACTTTAGACTAAATAGGTTTGCCTCTTTCGATATTTGATTAGACAATGATAGTTTGATTGTATTTGGAGCAAACCCTAGGTGAGGATATAAACGCCGTAAGTACAAACGACCAATTTTAGAAAAAGGACGGACAAAGTGCCCCACAACTTTTTAGAAACTATTCCCTACACACTATTAACAATAGCCGTTAGTAAATATGGGTATCGATACTTCGGAGAGGTCACTCCTTACTTAAGGGTAGCAACCTGGGTACATATTACTAAGTTCTCACGAACTCGATCTTTAGACTGAAACTAGGGGCGTGTGCTTGACCAGAAATCGGATTAGTGTGCAAAATCTTACGTTTTATTAAGCTTAGTGGTTGGTACAATTCAAGGATCATTAGTCATTATTATTTACGCATATGCCTACTTATTGTCTTACACATGTGGATTAATCCACCGCTGAGGTAACGACCACTTTTACTTATACTTATTGTCTTACACATGTGGATTAATCCACCACTGAGGTAATGACTACTTACACATACTGTCTTACACATGTGGATTTATCCACCGCTGAGGTAATGACTACCTACTTTTACTACTTGCCTTATAACTCGAACTTTTACACACATTGAACCTTGACTTAAATTTCTACGACAGTATATAAACATAATTTAGCGATTGATTATCCGCCTCCTTTCTTTTAGAAAACTCCATATTTATACATATATATACTTGTCGAATATTTTGGAAACCTTGTTCAAAACTTAAACTGTAACTCACTCACTACGTTTCGTAATTGACACTTTATCTCATGTTTCAGGAATTAAGCGTAAGTTATGAAGTGCATTGCTCAGGCGGGTCAAGGCAATTATGTGAAGTGTACCTCGGGAAGAAGACCTTTATTTTTGGGAATTCTTAATTAAAACATTTCATTATGTATTATGGTCTTGAACGTTGAATCTTGGTTGTATCTTTGAATTTTTGTACTTTCCCAACTTTAATCTTAATGACTTGAACCGTTGACTTTAGTATAACCCGTGAAATGATTCTTTGCTCTTCACATCTCGTGTTTCCGCTTTAGCGGGGTGTGACATCAAATATCTTGAAATTCTCAATGTTCGAATTTTATCACATCAATTGATGTTCGAAATTTGTTAAAAATTTGAAACTTTCGAGATTTGTTATTTGATTAACATTTTTCAAATGATGATGATTTTCCTCAAATTTTCTCAAACGTAAAAATCTTTATTATGTTCATTCAATTCATGTTTGATTCTTTAAACAAAGACGCTTATTAGAAAATGAATTTATTTTATGAAAAATCGCCGTTTAAGTGAAAAATCCAATGTGTATGTCGAAATATTTTCATGTTTTGGCAATAAAGATTATGTGAAAATATCGTATTCTCCCCCTCGAAATTGTGAAAATCTTGATGAAATCTCCCCCTCAAATGTATCCTCCTCTTTGAATCGAAACTTCTCCTAGAATGCAAACATTATATAACTCAAACTCAAACGGTATTCGCCTCCTTCTTTGTGAAACACCATGTAAACTCCCCCTCGAATGAGGTCGGGTGAACCTTTGAGTTTGTGAACGTGAGTGCATTTTTCTTCGTTTCAATCTTTTGCTCAAGAGAATGTTTCTTTGATGAATTCGTTGTCACTTGATCGTCTCAAACTCGTTACACATTGTCTTGGTTGAGATGTTTTGTTCGAGTATTTGAGAATTGTCTTCATGATTGAGATGTTGAATTGAGCAAGATTCATTTTGAAGGTTGAGGTGATGTAGAGAATAACTTGCATTAACCACTTCTTTGTGTTGTTGAACATCATCAAATGTATCAAATTCGGATGTTGATGATGTTGATGTTGATGTTGATGTTGATGTTGATGCATAGTCGTTATTGTGTTTTTGATCATGATGTGGATTTCTTGTTGCCGTTAAATTCCAATATCATTCTTGTGAAATCCGTAGTCGAATCCACCTTGTTCGAATCACACCTTGCTTGAATCACACCGAATCACACCTTGTTCAAATCAATCTTCAGGAAATTTGTATTCGAATGAATGCCTTGTTCGAATCACCACCTTTTTTCAAATTTTATCAACGTTGTGAATCATCATGTGTGTTTGTTTTTGTGTCGTTGCTTATTCATACAAATTCTTGAGATATGGCTTCAAATCTTGCGAAGTCCTTGTGGGTATGTCGTTTTGATTTTTTGTCGTGAAAGCGCGCCATGAAGTTCGAGTCTGGAACTTAATTATTTTGAAGTCCTTGCGGTTACATCCTTTCGATATTTTTTGTAAGCACTCCATGAAGTTCGAGTTCGAAACCGAGTTGTTCCAAAGTCGTCGTGTTCCAGTCCTTCTTGATAAATCGTGTAAGCACTCCATGAAGTTCGAGTGAAACTGGGTTGTTCCCGAGTCATTTTGATAACCTACGTTTCTGCACCATCTGTGACAACCGTCTTATTTCAGATGAAAATCCGCATTCTCTATCTTTGAGTTAACTTTGAATTGATCTTATCGTTACTTGTCTCGTAAACTCGGGTGTGTTGGAATCGAAATCGGAATCATAAATGGAATCCTAATACCAAGAAAACACCTAGTGAACTTGCCTAAGTTCCTATCTAAAGTAACCGGAAACTTTCAACTAACGAAAACGCTTAACAATGGAACGAAGAAAAACGAACAATGCTGAAACTGGCCCCATGCGCCGCATTAGGCCCTAATGCGCCGCATTCAGTGCACAGTTCAGCAATAACTTTTGTTAAACTTTGAAACTTAATCGTTTGGACTCAAACTTAAACCCAACGTTTGGACTTCGGGTTAACCATGCCCAAAGGCTTTGTAAAGGTCCAGTAAATCAATTGTTGTCCCACTATAACTAACACAAAACACAAACACATACAACACATACAAACACCCTTTATTTGCTCTCTCTCTCTCTCTCTCTCTCTCTCTCTCTCTCTCTCTCTCTCTCTCTCTCTCTCTTTACATAACTCTCTCAAGAACACACACACACTCTTCATTTACAGAGATTTCTACAACAAAAATACAGAAAAATAACCACATAAAACACCACAAATCGTTCATCAATCAAGGAGGAAGAAAGGGGTTTGCATTCTTTTGGGTTAAAATCAATTTCTAAGCTATTTGGGTCAAAAATAACCAAGAGAAAACTTCCACCTTCTTCAAATCACCATCTATTCGGTATAAATCTTTCAAACCTTCTGTTTTTACAACATATATTCTTTGCATGTATGATCTAACAACTAAAAATGAGTTTTTATGAAGATTTGTGGCCATTTATGAACAAAAACGGGTTTATTTAAAATGGATGATTAGATCCATGAATTTTTGGTTAAAAACTCAATATAAACTGTAAAACATCAAGTATTTGGATGTATCTATCATTGCATGTCGAAATCCACCACCAAATTAGCATTTTTAGCATAAAAACGATTTGTAGCCATGAACCTGACAAGGAATGCGGCGCATTCCTCATTTCCTAGTCAGATCAGATGGCAGAATTTTGTTATTTTTCAATTTTCGGTATAAGACGTGATCTCGAGCTTATTTCTTCAAACCGAGTCAAATGACCTGTAAAGAGCTAAACTTACATGTAAAGGGACTAATTGAACAAGTTTTCATCATTTTATGTTTGGTATAAATATATGAATTATGGTTATAAATATCGTTAAGCGGGAAAGTGTTAAATTGGACTTAATGATTTTGGCGCGGAAGCGCTGCCCGATTTTCGGTAGACCAAAAACCAACACTTGTAATAAAATCATTTCGTTGTCTAACAAAGTTATAAACATTGGTACTTATCAAATCTTGGTATTACTATAGGAGTTCCGTGATTTCCGACCCATTTCGACTCGTTCCGACCGCTCTCTCTCTATTGTGCTATTCCTCGCAAACCGTGAGTTACACCCCTCTCTACTCTTACAATTTAAGTACTCTTTTTGGGGGAAACATGAGATCAAACCTTTTGTGAACGATACTTTTTCTTGTGAAACTGTTTTGTGCAATTAAACTTGCGAACAATGCTTATGAGCTAATTGTCTTTGAAACTCTTTTGGATCTTTACTACTTTTATGAACTTGTACAACTATTGCGAAACTTTTTGGAAACCTTTTCGAACTTTGCAACTGTACGACTTTTGGAACCTTTGAGAACTATTGGACTATTTTGGAACTTTGCGAACTAATATGCGTAGACGATATCATCTGTCCTAATTGGCTTACTTTAGACTACTTAGGTTTGCCTTTTTGGATATTTGATTAGACGATGATAGCTTGATTGTATTTGGAGCAAACCCTAGGTGAGAATATAAACGCCGTAAGTACAAACGACCAATTTTTAGAAACAGAAGTACAAAGTGCCCCGCACTCTTTTAGAAACTACTCCCTTCACACTATTAACAATAGCCGTTAGTAAATATGGGTATCGATACTTAGGAGCGGTCACTCCTTACTTAAGGGTAGCAACCTGGGTACATATTACTATGTTCTTATGAACTAGATCTTTAGACTGGAACTAGGGGCGTGTTCGGACCAGAATCGGTTTAGTGTGCAAAATCTTACCTTATATTAAGCTTAGTGGTTGGTACAATTCAAGGATCATTAGTCATTATTATTTACGCATATACTTTCTTACTGTCTTACACATGTGGATTTATCCACCGCTGAGGTAATGACTACTTTGAACTTGTCTCGAACTTTTACGAACATTAAACTCTTGAATTGAACTATTACGACAGTATATAAACTACCTTTAAGCGATTGCTTATCCGCTTACTTCTTTTGGAAAACTTGTACTTATATACATACTTGTCGGACTTGTATTTGAAATCTTTGGTCAACTTATAAACTGTAACTCACTAACTTCGTTTTCGTAGTTGACACTTTATCTCATGTTTCAGGAACTAAGCATAAGTTATGAAGTGCATTGCTCAGGCGGGTCAAGCCAGTTATGTGAAGTGTAATCCGGGAATGATACCTTTTATCTTTTGGGAATTTTTATTGGAAACATCTTATTATGTATTATGGTCTTAAACGTTGAATCTTGGTTGTATCTCTTTAACTTTTGTACTTTTCCAACTTTAATTTAATGACTTGGACCGTTGAATTAAGTATAACCTGTGAAATGATTCTTTGCTCTTCGCATCTCGTGTTTCCGCTTTAGCGGGGTGTGACACCATCAAACCAAACTTCTTTTGGTACCCATTGCATTTTGGGTCCTTTTTGGTTAGCTTTGTTCGAAAACCATTGATAAGTCATATTAATTATGTTCAAAGAATATGAATTCCATTTCTCCGGTAAACACACATTTGAGGTAGTTGTTTTGCAATTGGTGTGTTTGTTTTTAAAATTGGTGGAGACTTTGGAATCCATTTCCGTTTATGAGTTGGTGAAGGAGTTCTTGGGACAAAATCATTTGGTGAATGTACCATTTCTGATTCATTTAATGGTACATTCTGAAATAATTGTTTCGTTGATTTGAATGAATTCAATGAAGTTCGTTGTTTAATTGTAGAAACAAAACTATTCACTTTTTGCACAGAATATTTAAAATGTGATGGTGCAAATTCAAATAACTCGAGTATTAAATAAGTAAATGCTTTAGTTTCATTTTTGTTCATTGAAGGACAAAGTGCATCCTTTTCAACATGTTTTCTTGAGATGATTGTGGATTTCAAACTCGAAGTTTTCAAAGGTGTTGTAAAAGTTCCATTAGTTTGTGATTTCGGAGAATACTTTTGATCCCTTTTCGGGAAAGAATTAGTACTCGGAGAAACCACATTTGAAAATGTTTTGGAAGATTCACCGTTGTAAACCTTCAATGGAACTTTAACATCCTTTTTCGAATCTTTTTCAAGAGTTTTAGATTTCTGTTTCTCCTCATGTGAAATGATTGGGGTTTGTGGTGAAACCGGACCATTCATTTTCCACATTGAATTATTTTGCGTTAAAAAAAACAATATCTTTGTCTTTTGCAAGTAAAGCATTTTGAAGAAATGATATCTTAGCAAAAGATTGTTCATTCGAGAAGAAAGATGTTGTAGATTCTTGTTTTAAAAGATTGTTAATTTTATCCATCGTTTCCAATGAAGATTTTTCATTTGAAGTTGAAGATTTATCAAGTGATGCTTTTTCAAAAGACACATTTTTCTTTAAAAAGTTACGTTGTTCATTCTCAAAGTAGTTAGTTCGACATTTCAACTCTTGATCAAGTTCCGAAAATTGTTTTTCAAAAATAAGAGTTGGAACTTATACTTTTTGAAAGACAACTTGTTCTAAAACATCATCGGAATGAAGTTCATTTTCTTCATCATTTGGAAAGCAATCATCAGAAAGAGAAATTTTCCTAGTTTTGTAACTCTCATTTAATGATTTGTAATCAAAAGATAATTGCGTTTTATTCAAAAGTGGTTGTTTTGCATCCTCTTGTTCTTCAATTTCTTTTGATGATCTAATGAAAGTCATTGTAACATTTGCATTTACCAAAGATTTTGTGTCATAAAGACCGGGAGCATTTCTTTAGATATTTTGAATTATCAGGACCCAAACCTTCTTGTGGATTGAAAAATCGAAACTCTTACGGTTTGTTTGGAAAAATGAGTTGATTTATTTGTTCTCTCAAACCATTTCGCTTTAAAGTTTAAACTTCAAGTGCTTGTGATTGAAAAGATTTAATTTCCGTTTTATAATCTTTAATTTGTTTTCTAAAAGAATAAGATTATCGTTAGCACTAAGTCTCTCATTTCTTTCATTATTTAACTCGGTGATTAACTCCATTCTTTTTATTCTTTCATTCATTCGTTCTTTTTTAAGATTCTCGAGTTCCAATAAAACAATTTGATTATATTTCCTCTCGTCAAACTTTATGGTTTTTGATTGTTTTTTAAGTTTATTGATTAAATTCAATTTTTCATTAAGTTCATTTGAAAGGATGTCAGGATCGTATTAGTCTATGTAAACTAATATGTTTGCCTACGTTAAGATCGAGATCTATTGAAGAAGTTCAGCAGCGGATGAACACTTCAATATTACGAGTTATCGAACAATGAATTATGAATATGAATAAACAAAAAGTATTACCGAATTATAAGCCTCAATCGTAATAATCTTAAGAATATCAATACAACGTGTTTTTATGAATACAAGGATCTATCTTTAAATAGACCTTGAGGCCGACCTAGATAACTAGGAAACAACTTCTATCCTTATCTAAATATATCGTTATCTAGAAATAAGGAAACTCTATCTAATTAACAAAAGGAAACATAATCTAATTATAATTCTATAACTTAGATTATACTTGCACGGCAAGTTGGTCTTCCGTGTCTTGACTTCTTCCGTATCTTGACTTTGCCCGTAGTAACTTCAATACCACCGTAGCAACTTGACCAGTCGTAGTAACTTGTTGGACAGCCGTACTAACTTGTTCTTCCGTAGTAACTCTTAATATCTTCCGTATTAATAGTTTAAGTTACTATTCTTGTTTTTTAGGTTTATTGTTTATGGTTAAACGATATTGACTATGTTATAACCCAACATGTCACACCCCGCTTGGAAGCGGAAACGCGAGATGTTCCAGTTATAATATCAAAGTCAAGATTACAACAATATAACCGATAAACAAAACATCAGATTAAATAGATCATGCCAAATGTTACAAAATACATCAAGTCAAAGGCGATAAGACGCCAAGAACGAATACAAATCCAAAAGGAATAATCAAACGGATCGTCATGGAAATTACAATAAACAATTCAAATTCAAATTTCCCAAAAGCAAGCGATCCGAAAACAAACTATGGCATGATCAACGGAAATCCTCAATTTCCTGCAAAGCGTTAAAACGACATCAACAACATGTTGGTGAATTATTCGCAATTTTAAAGTAAAAGTGACCCATAGACAAGTTTCAGTAAATCCAATAAGTTTAAAATCATCTATCTTGTATTCATCCAATAGTGAAAGGTACTATGCCTAAGTAGTCATACATCTCGATCTTGAACCAATCAGTTTAATCCCCTAGCCTTAGGTGTGTCAATCCAAAGGCAACCAGTTTAATCATACAGTTTAATATTATGGTCATAACATCCGCTCGTAGCAACAGTCTACAGAGGAATGTGGGTTAGGTACATAACCCAATACAGATCTATACATATGAACCACGGGCAAAAGCTTAACGAGTGTATTAGAGGGGAGCCACCATGGCTTAAACACTTAAAACTAAGGCAGACCAAATTCACTGGGTAAACAAGATAATTTAGAAAAATATTCCGCATTCATGCACACAGTTTAATATACACAAACAGTTTAATATACGCTTTACAGCCCAAAAGTATTTAAGACAAGGGCTACGAATAACTCACAAAACAATCTTCAGCAAATCTCGGGTAAATCAATCACAGGATCAAAATCCCACCGTCTAAGTGCCCTAAACAGTAAATAATATAGTCTCAGTATCTCTATAAGTCTAGGTCCGGTTTAGCCTTGTCGGTTAAGATTAAGTTAAATAAGATAATCCAAATATTAATAGTTCAAATGAAGTGACGTATTTAGAAGGCGAAGTTCCGCGTCAAACAGGATCGCTCGGAGAGATATCGGCATTCCACGTCATAATCGTCAACTTAAGAAGGGTGATAATCCGAATCGAAAATGATTACTAGGAGTATCGGTTAATAGAATATCGTTATCAAGTTTTAAATACATCAACCAAGGTCAACGGAAACAATGTTGACTTGGTCAAAGTCAACGTAAGGAATGTTGACTTTATAAAAGTCAAAGTTACAGAAGTTGACTTATGGAAGTCAAAGGTCAATTATGTTGACTCATAAAAGTCAAAATCAATTTAAAAGTCAATCTTGACACTTTGAATAATTTGAAGTCTTTTCTTACCAAAATCTTTAGAGCAAAATGCCTTTCAAAACCATTTTATAAAACTTGTCATAAAGACGTTTCGTTAAATTAAAACGAGATTCAACAATTTGTGGCGAAGTTTAATATATCGCAAAGAGGTTTAAAAAGTCCATCTAAGTAGTATTATGACATTTTGATTGCGTTGGCGTCTTTGAGTCCAAAGACGATGTTATTGTATAATATGTTACTTTTGTATACAAATTATTTATATAAGTGTTTTAAATGTTGTCACACCCCGCTAAAGCGGAAACACGGGGCGTGAGAGCTGGAATATCATTACACGGTTATAAGCAAATATAAACGATTTAAGTCATTTCCATTAAAAATTTAAATGGTTCAAGATACAACATTTCAAAAGCAACCAAGTAGTTCACGATTTAACTTAAAGTACAATACAAGTTTTAAACAAAAATTCCCAAAATATGAAGGTCTTTCCCATTAAGCGCCTCACGTGACCATATCGACCCTCCTTGCCATGCATTCCGAATGCTTACATTAATTTCCTGAAACATAAGATAAAGTGTCAACTACAAAACGTAGTGAGTGAGTTACAGTTTAGAGTTTGATAGAGTTTCCAAAAATAGTGAGTTACCAAAAATAGAAAGTTACCAAAAATAGAAAGTTGATGGTAAAAAGTTATTAAGTAAGCGAGTAAAGTGAATAAATAAACTCGCATAGAAGTTATAGCGGAAACCAGGCGCTAAAATAATGTTTAAGCGGAAACAGGCGCTAAAATAATGTTAAGCGGGATCAGGCGCTAAAATAATGTTAAGCGGGATCAGGCGCTAAAATAATGTTAAGCGGGATCAGGCGCTAAAATAATGTTAAGCGGGATCAGGCGCTAAAATAAGTTTATGCGTATGGGGTTTGTGTTTAACTTAACTAAAGGTACCTTGTATCAATCACTTGGCATAATATAAGTAGTAAGTATACACTAAACCGATTGTATGGTCGAGAAAACTAGCCCAAAAATATTTAAATAAGTGATTCAATGAGTGAGGTAGTAATATGTACTTGGGACGCTAACCCTGAGTAAGGAGTGACCCCTCCTAAGTATCGATACCCATATGACTAACGGCTATTGCTAATAGTGTATAAGAGAGAGAGATACTAAAACGGGCATTTAATTAAGGATACTAAAAACATTCAAGAGATCTTACGGGCTTATATATCCATCAAGGATTGGTTACTAACAAGCATCCTAGTTTAGTTATCCTGCTAAGGCATTAACACAAATACGCATGATAGTTTGTAAGATTCAAGTTAAGATGTTTCAAAGATTCAAAGTTTAAATCAAGTTTCGATAAATAACAATAGTTTGCAAATAATGTTTGTAAGTTACAAGCATGATCTTATGTTTCCCCCAAATAATGTTTAAAAGTATAAAAAGTAAAACAAAGTGGGGTTGTAACTCACGGTTTGCGAAGAGAATTGAACTCGGAGACGGTCGGAAAGGAGCCGGGAATCACGGAATGCCTAAGTATTACCAATATAATTCAAAAGTTAACTTCTTATTAAGTGCTTTATGTATAGAAGATATTGTGTGACTCTTGTTTGTAAATAAGTGTTAAGTCCAATATTGTTCCGAAAATTTGGTCCGAAGCGATTAACGTTGTTTAGTCCGAAAGTTTATTGTTTTTGATTATTACATCTTAAGTGCTTTTGCTTACTGAAGTGATTTTATAATTTCTAGGGAAATTTGGGCAGCGCTTCCGCGCCCAAATTTCATGTCCAAAAATTACACCACCACTTCCGTTCACAAATCACCTAAAACACAATAATACATATAATATAGTCCGAAATAGTCCAAAGAGTCCAAAGTAAGTCACCAATGTTATTAATTTTTATTTATCTCAGTCCACAATTGATAGGGTAAAAGTCCAGAATGCAAACGTAAACTTACAACGAGTTAAAACGACGATTTTCGGGTGAACAGCAGCTCGGTGCTGCGCACCTGGGCACAGGTGCGGCGCACCTAGCTGCTGTCCATTTCCCGTTTTGTGTTTTTCTTGTTAAAAACGCTTTGTGACTTAAGGATTTCGACATGCAACCAGTAGGTACTTTATAAAATAGTGTTTTCACAGTTTCTAAACAACTTTTATCCACAAGATCATAGATCTAAGTATTATTTAGATAAAAATCGTTTTTGTATGGAAATGACATAAATCTTTACAAATACCCGTTTTTGTTGTTTAGATTGTACATGCAATTAGTAAGTATCTTTCAAAACCTCATTTTAACAGTTTCTAAAATATTCTTATTTACAGATTCGTGGATTTAAAGGGTTTCTCGATTAAAAACGTTTTTGACCATGAAAAGTCAAAGATTTGTATAAAAACTCATTTTTAACCGTTAGATCTTACATGCAATTGATTATTTATGTAAAAATAGTAAAAAGAAGGTAATCTACCGGAGCAAAAGCTTGGATGATGAGTTTTTGGTCGGATTTGGTCTTCAAAAATCTTTACAATGGTGGTCCTTTTTTCGAAATCTTTTGTTTCCTTTAGCTTCCTTGGATGATATGGACGATTTGTATGGTTTAGAAATGATTTTTAGTGGTGTAATGTTGCTGGAAATGAAGAACTTTGGAAGGAAGGTTGAGAGGAAAAGTTATGTGTGTGTTTTAAGTGTGTGTAAAATGATTTAGTAAAATGAAAATTAAAAGGAAATAGGTGTAGTAATGATAATCTGCTCTTGGAACACTGGAAATGCAGTAATTACTCGTTTTTCATTGGTCAAAGTGGGTGGTGAGTGTGTAAAACGAGAAAAGGACTAAAATTGTAACATTTTTGAAAATCTGGAGCCAGGTGCTGCGCACCTCTTGATGAGGTGCTGCGCACCGGGCAATTTTTCAGCTTCAAGATTTTTCGTTTTTGCGTTATTGCTTCGTTGGACCTTTTTGTTAATTGAAAGTTCTTAAGTATGTTTAGTTATGAACTTAGGGAAGTTCAAAAAGTGATTTTATTGGTATTAGGACTTATAATTTGATTCCGGAAATTATTCCGACACAAGTTCCGACAAAAATACGGATATAGTAATTACGAACTTAGAATGATACGAACACCAAAAAGAGTAGCGAAAGTTTCGAACTAAGGAAGTAACTGAAGGATTTCCCCGAACTTGGGACGATTGTCACACGAGTGAACATGATAAAGGAGTAACTAGAGAATTTCGTCGATAGAATTGACCGAACGAGTTCCTGATTTTTAGACGGTTGTCACATCATCCCCGGGTTGAAAGAAATTTCGTCCCGAAATTTGACTCGTCACATCAGGTGGAAGTATCCTTGAAAAATGAGAGTACTTTTGACGTACCTGGTCTTCACGTTCCCACGTGAATTTGTGACCACGTCGGAAGTTCCAACGAACTTTGACGATAGGAACTCGGCTTTGATTGAGTTGCTTGACCTTTCGGTCTACAACTTCGAGCGGTTCCTCGATGAGATTGAGCTTGCTGTCGATCTTGACCTCGTCGGGTGGGATGACGAAGGTCTCATCGGATGGGCACTTTTTCAAGTGTGAGACATGGAACACGTTATGAGCGTTAGAAAGAACAGGCGGGAGTCGGAGTTGATAAGCTACAGAATCAATGTGCTTGATGACGTCAGACGGTCCGGCGTACCTCGGGCTTAGCGTTCCGTGCTTCCCGAAGCGGGCTATCCCTTTCCATGGCGACGCTTTGAGAAGAACTCGATTCGCCGCCCTGGGACTTGAGGGATTTTCTTCGGTTATCGGCGTAGCTCTTCGGCCGAGTGCGGGACGTCTTTAATCGCTCCCTGTTGGTAGGTCTAAAGGTGGTAGGTTGCGCTAAGATCCAGTCGCGCGCCGAGAGGTTTCTGAGACGGGCTCCATAAGTGAGACGTGAACGACTATCTCGGTTAGGGATGGTGGATAGAGGTGTACCGTGGCAAGAGGTGATCTCATGGATGCAACTTTGTGCGAGCTTCTCCATTGAGTGGGTTTCTCGTTTCGGCGAGAGGTGAGCGGACTTAATCGAACGATCCACAATTACCCAAATTGTGTCGTTACCCTTTGCCGTCTTGGGTAACCTGGTAGTGAAATCTATCGGGTCTGCGTTCGAACTTCTCCTCGTGGTTGTGTAAGGTTTCTTCCCTTGATTCTCGCAGTCGCAGTTACTCAGCAGTCCGATCCATTTCCTATGTCTTATGTGTGAGGTGTTGACAATGACTTGTCCTCCTGAGGGAGTTCGGTGAACGGCTTAGCGACTTTTGAGAAAATCTCGTTGGACCTCCGATGGTAGTCGGCCAACACTAGGAATTGACGGACTTCCGTAGGAGTCGTTGGGGCTCGACATTTCTCGGTCGCTTCTACCTTAGCTGGATCCACATGAATTTCTTTTTGGCTAACTACGTGACTAAGAGAGTGTACTTCTCGGAGCTAGATCTCTCACTTAGAGAATTTGGCGTACAACTTTTGTTTTCGAAGGAGTCCTAAAATGAGTTTCAGGTGTTCCGCGCGATCTTCCTCTCTTTTTGAGTAGGTAATAATATCTTCAATGAACACGATCACGGATTTATCCCGGTAGGGTCTACCGCTCGGTTCATTGGGTCCATGAGCACCACTGGTGCGTTGGTTAGACCGAACGGCATGACCGGAATTCGTAATGACCGTAGTGGTTACGAAGAGCGGTCCTTGGAATGTCGGCTTCCCTGACACGAACCTGGTGGTAACTCGGGCGGAGGTCGATTTTCTAGAAGTAAGTTGCTCCCTGCAACTGACTGAAGAGGTCATCGATCCTCGGGAGTGGGTACCGGTTCTTGACGGTCAGTGTTGAGTTCACGGTAATCGATGCACGTACGAAAGGATTCGTCTTTCTTCCTAGCGATGAGCATAGGGGCTTCTCGCGGCGACGAACTAGGACGAACTAGACCATGATCGAAGGGTTCCTGAAGTTGTTTGGACAACTCTCGCAATTCCGGCGGGCTAGACGGTAAGGTGGCCTAGCGACCAAAGCTGCACCAGGAGTGAGATCAGTCTGGAATTCTATTCGCCGGGGCGGAAGTGTTTTGACCCTATTGTATTCCTTTTATGTTTATCGTATTCGTATTTTATGAGTATCGTATTTGTATTTTATGCGTATTTGCGTTTATCGGGTATATAGTATGTGATTCGGATCTTTATGTCGGGAACGTATAGTCTTAAGTGCCTTTAGTATAAGTCTAGTATGCACTTATGATAAGTTTAGGGGAATTATGCCTTAATTATATGATTAAGATTAACGTTTAAAAAGTATTTCATTTTTAGTCTTTTCGGAAATTTTATTACAAAACTAGTCCTACGCGAGAAATTCTATTACAATTTTAGTCCTATGTCAAATTTTATTATGGTACCGTATGGTACAAATATGTAGGTACCGTATGGTACAAATATGAATATTTTTATCGAAAGGTTTTGTATACTTCAATTATATTTTGAAATATCATTTTCAAAAGACTTACCTTCAAATCTTATCTTTTGGGTCAAAACTTATTGAAAACCTTTATTCTAAAATGTTTTTATTTACTATTGCGAATAATTCACCAACTTTATGTTGACGTCGTATTTTAACGCTTTTCAGGGATTTGAGGTTACCTCTTTTGATGCTATGCTTGCTTGACTACTTGGGACTTTTTGCTGGAATTTATTTTGTTATTGTAATTCCTTAGTTTCCCAAACTCTGTAGTCGTATTTTGATACATTCGGATGATTGTAATAAGTATTCTATTTCAAACTCTTTATCTATGTTGATGATGTTTGGTTTATTTATGTTTGATGTAACCTTGAATCTCTGATACCGTATACACTGCGCACCTCGGTTCCGCCATTTCTATGCGGGGTGTGACAGAAGTAACCCTGGCGAACCTTTGGAAAGGACGTTAGGGTGATCCTAGACTACGGGGATATCTTGAACACGGATCTCCTTGGGCTTACGCTCAATGACGTGGGCAAGGAATGCGTCACAGTCCTTATCAAGGCACTTACGCATTTTGGTGGACGACACGAGTCGGAATGAGCGTCCGGGTTTGTCTCCTTGAACGATAAGGTTTCGGTGTCAGAGAGAGGAGTGTGAGTGAGTTTGTCAAGACAGACGATCTCGGCTCTGGAATGGAAAGGCCGGTTCATCCTGTCGCTGACGTCGACGCCCTTCGGCTCGATAGGGATTAGGTTGATAGGGAAAGCTTTATCAGACAGGCACATGGAGTGTCCTATGATCATATCTCTTGCTTCAAACTCCTGACCGTTAGCGTATTGTATGGTGAGGCCATCCTTAAGAACCTTAGATCCTAAGTTAATGGGGAGTCTAATTTCTAAGAATACAAAGCTCCTTCAAGTTTCCTAAGTGAATCTCTTAACGACAACTCGGATTGTTTACTAGGGGGTTTACCTGCGGGGCCTGAGTCCTGCTTCGACTCTTTGGCAGTGATGGTGAGGGCACCGAAGGCTTCTGCTACTTGGGATACGGGACAGTTAATACTGGGGTGTCCGTTGCTCCCGGACTGAGGAGTAGTCCACTTCCTTCCTTGATTCGGCGCATACTTGCGGCAACGTCGGTAGAGGTGTCCGGTTTGGTGGCACAAGAAACATGAGGGGCATCCACCAAAGTGGTGTAGGTAACACTTGTCGCACTTGGGGTGCGATCCAGCGTATCCCTGGTGTCTGATAGCCGGTCTCTTGTTGCGGTTGTTCACTATTGGTTGGTAACTAGTCTTCCGTTTTCTTTCCTTCTTTCGAGGGACAGGGACTGGGGAGGAAAGGGGGCTATTGATTTGAGAGCCTCCTTCTTTCTCAAGCTTCACAGTGGCTGGGAGGGGAGGAGAGTTACTGACATTGGTTTCTGGGTGAGAGGCGTAGGGGTTCACATCCCCGAAGATCCTTTCGTTAATTCCGGCGATTATTTGAGCGATCAAATCAGGTATCGCTGCGTTGAGCTGAGCCGTGACCTGGTCGGCGAGGGTGCTGGCATTCAAGCGCGAGGGTGCCATGGTTCTACAACAGACAAGAATTTCGGTTTAGTACGCACGAATTGATCATGATATGAATATGATTCAATGAATAATTTTGCAATTACACAAGATTAATATATCAGAATAGGTAGTATACGCACGACAAGATTTCAAGGGATTCACACTGTTCAGATTCATATATGAGAGATGGTTTACACAATTCAAGATCCACAAGATAAGTAATAATAGATAACAATAAACGAAACTTCATTCATTAAAATAAGAGAGTTGAGTACAAAGTTCGAATAGGAAAGGTACAATACAATACAATAATGGAAACAAGGAAAACGGCACGAAGCGGTGTACACTGAAAATTACAACTCGGCCTATGGTGCGATACAATATAGGAAAACTAATGGTGTCTCTCCATGAACATTTTGGCCATCATGACCACCATCAATGTGCCCATCACAAGGCACACACCGATAAGGTGCTGCACCGTCCGAGCCGTGGTCCTAGTCGATGCGATGACTCTTCATTGACTGCTCGGACAACTGGCGGGCAGCGTCGGTGACCTCGCCAATCAGATGGCCCTGCTGTCGGGCCTCCTGGGCGAGTTCCCTAACCTCGCGGTGAAGGTGGAGGAAAGCGGCCGGTGGGGGAGGTTGCGGCATCAGCTGCCTTGCTGCTTCGGCTTCGCGGGCGCGCTGCATCTCTTCTCGTTGGAGCTGGCGCTCCCACGAGTAATGGTCCATTACCGAGGTGCGTGGGACCTCGGGAATCGGGTGATGGTAGGGGTTAAGAGGTGTTGGGGGCCTGTAGGGGGCACCCTGCTGAGCTGCCATCCTGTCTGGCAGTCGGCCTGGGAGGATTACCTGCTTACGTGCCGTTGTGACGACACGTGGTCCACGTCGCTGTGGTGGTGCGGCGTCGGGTACCGGTAGAGGTGGTGGTTGCACCGCCCTCGGGCTGGACCCGATGCTGCTGGATACAGCCATGGAGGTATCCTCCGTGGGGTCCGTAGTTTGGTGACGGAGGCTTTCCGAGGCGGTATGGCCCTCGGAAGGCTCATGCGATGACGCGGCTCTCTGCTGGGATTGGGACCGGGAACGCGAAGGAGATCGTGAGCGTGATGACTGAGACATGACGGATCTGCGACGTAAAGAGTTTCGTAAGTACAAGAAGGAGATAATGTTAAAGGAAATATGTAAGGAATGCAGGTAAGGGTCGATCACGTGAGGTTGGGAATAATAAGACCGGGAATTTTGTTTTGACTCAAAACCGTTTATCTTTAGAAATTACGTTTCGTCCTTGCATAAGTCATTTTGAACTAGGCAGGGGTGGCCAGGCCATGCGTAGTTAAAAATGATCATGCAATCGCAAAATTAATTTACTAAAGTTTTGAACCCATAATGATTTTCCGAAAAGCCTTGGTTATAGTTTGGTTTCAAAAACTTTTTAGAAATTTCTAAAACCGTTTTCGCTACAACCTGCGCTCTGATACCAAGTCTGTCACACCCCGCTAAAGCGGAAACACGGGGCGTGAGAGCTGGAATATCATTACACGGTTATAAGCAAATATAAACGATTTAAGTCATTTCCATTAAAAATTTAAATGGTTCAAGATACAACATTTCAAAAGCAACGAAGTAGTTCACGATTTAACTTAAAGTACAATACAAGTTTTAAACAAAAATTCCCAAAATATGAAGGTCTTTCCCATTAAGCGCCTCACGTGACCATATCGACCCTCCTTGCCATGCATTCCGAATGCTTACATTAATTTCCTGAAACATAAGATAAAGTGTCAACTACAAAACGTAGTGAGTGAGTTACAGTTTAGAGTTTGATAGAGTTTCCAAAAATAGTAAGTTACCAAAAATAGAAAGTTACCAAAAATAGAAAGTTGATGGTAAAAAGTTATTAAGTAAGCGAGTAAAGTGAATAAATAAACTCGCATAGTAGTTATAGCGGAAACCAGGCGCTAAAATAATGTTTAAGCGGAAACAGGCGCTAAAATAATGTTAAGCGGGATCAGGCGCTAAAATAATGTTAAGCGGGATCAGGCGCTAAAATAATGTTAAGCGGGATCAGGCGCTAAAATAATGTTAAGCGGGATCAGGCGCTAAAATAAGTTTATGCGTATGGGGTTTGTGTTTAACTTAACTAAAGGTACCTTGTATCAATCACTTGGCATAATATAAGTAGTAAGTATACACTAAACCGATTGTATGGTCGAGAAAACTAGCCCAAAAATATTTAAATAAGTGATTCAATGAGTGAGGTAGTAATATGTACTTGGGACGCTAACCCTGAGTAAGGAGTGACCCCTCCTAAGTATCGATACCCATATGACTAACGGCTATTGCTAATAGTGTATAAGAGAGAGAGATACTAAAACGGGCATTTAATTAAGGATACTAAAAACATTCAAGAGATCTTACGGGCTTATATATCCATCAAGGATTGGTTACTAACAAGCATCCTAGTTTAGTTATCCTGCTAAGGCATTAACACAAATACGCATGATAGTTTGTAAGATTCAAGTTAAGATGTTTCAAAGATTCAAAGTTTAAATCAAGTTTCGATAAATAACAATAGTTTGCAAATAATGTTTGTAAGTTACAAGCATGATCTTATGTTTCCCCCAAATAATGTTTAAAAGTATAAAAAGTAAAACAAAGTGGGGTTGTAACTCACGGTTTGCGAAGAGAATTGAACTCGGAGACTGTCGGAAAGGAGCCGGGAATCACGGAATGCCTAAGTATTACCAATATAATTCAAAAGTTAACTTCTTATTAAGTGCTTTATGTATAGAAGATATTGTGTGACTCTTGTTTGTAAATAAGTGTTAAGTCCAATATTGTTCCGAAAATTTGGTCCGAAGCGATTAACGTTGTTTAGTCCGAAAGTTTATTGTTTTTGATTATTACATCTTAAGTGCTTTTGCTTACTGAAGTGATTTTATAATTTCTAGGGAAATTTGGGCAGCGCTTCCGCGCCCAAATTTCATGTCCAAAAATTACACCACCACTTCCGTTCACAAATCACCTAAAACACAATAATACATATAATATAGTCCGAAATAGTCCAAAGAGTCCAAAGTAAGTCACCAATGTTATTAATTTTTATTTATCTCAGTCCACAATTGATAGGGTAAAAGTCCAGAATGCAAACGTAAACTTACAACGAGTTAAAACGACGATTTTCGGGTGAACAGCAGCTCGGTGCTGCGCACCTTGGCACAGGTGCGGCGCACCTAGCTGCTGTCCATTTCCCGTTTTGTGTTTTTCTTGTTAAAAACGCTTTGTGACTTAAGGATTTCGACATGCAACCAGTAGGTACTTTATAAAATAGTGTTTTCACAGTTTCTAAACAACTTTTATCCACAAGATCATAGATCTAAGTATTATTTAGATAAAAATCGTTTTTGTATGGAAATGACATAAATCTTTACAAATACCCATTTTTGTTGTTTAGATTGTACATGCAATTAGTAAGTATCTTTCAAAACCTCATTTTAACAGTTTCTAAAATATTCTTATTTACAGATTCGTGGATTTAAAGGGTTTCTCGATTAAAAACGTTTTTGACCATGAAAAGTCAAAGATTTGTATAAAAACTCATTTTTAACCGTTAGATCTTACATGCAATTGATTATTTATGTAAAAATAGTAAAAAGAAGGTAATCTACCGGAGCAAAAGCTTGGATGATGAGTTTTTGGTCGGATTTGGTCTTCAAAAATCTTTACAATGGTGGTCCTTTTTCGAAATCTTTTGTTTCCTTTAGCTTCCTTGGATGATATGGACGATTTGTATGGTTTAGAAATGATTTTTAGTGGTGTAATGTTGCTGGAAATGAAGAACTTTGGAAGGAAGGTTGAGAGGAAAAGTTATGTGTGTGTTTTAAGTGTGTGTAAAATGATTTAGTAAAATGAAAATTAAAAGGAAATAGGTGTAGTAATGATAATCTGCTCTTGGAACACTGGAAATGCAGTAATTACTCGTTTTTCATTGGTCAAAGTGGGTGGTGAGTGTGTAAAACGAGAAAAGGACTAAAATTGTAACATTTTTGAAAATCTGGAGCCAGGTGCTGCGCACCGGGCAATTTTTCAGCTTCAAGATTTTTCGTTTTTGCGTTATTGCTTCGTTGGACCTTTTTGTTAATTGAAAGTTCTTAAGTATGATTAGTTATGAACTTAGGGAAGTTCAAAAAGTGATTTTATTGGTATTAGGACTTATAATTTGATTCCGGAAATTATTCCGACACAAGTTCCGACAAAAATACGGATATAGTAATTACGAACTTAGAATGATACGAACACCAAAAAGAGTAGCGAAAGTTTCGAACTAAGGAAGTAACTGAAGGATTTCCCCGAACTTGGGACGATTGTCACACGAGTGAACATGATAAAGGAGTAACTAGAGAATTTCGTCGATAGAATTGACCGAACGAGTTCCTGATTTTTAGACGGTTGTCACAAATGACGCGAAGTCGAGAATGGAAAATCCGGCAGCGCTTCCGCGTCATATATTATTATTCCAAATTTTATACACTTTCCCGCTTATCAACAATTTGCATTTTAAACCTTTCTCTTAATACATAATACAATAATAAGTAAATTATGATACTTTTGGTTTGATTACATTTTAATATGCTTCGTCCATTCTTAATCCAAATCCGACAATACATTAAGTGTTGGTCTAATATTTACTCCTAACCGTTTTCAAGGCTAAAAACCGAATAACGATGGATAATGGAAATGAAACGAAAGATTCTCAAAGATAACAATTATACCGTTAGCACCCGCAAGATTTGACAAGAATAGAATCCGGAACCAAGAACTTCGGTGGCGTGGTACTGAGGTCAAATCCTCCTCCAAAACACAAGACACTCACCGTTAATAAGGGTTCACAATATAACAAGTTTAAGGTGCAAATTTAACGGGTTTACAAAATTTCCAGAATCTGGGCAACGACCGCCTCGCGGTGGCGTGACTGCGCCGCGGTCATAAATTGACTACGACCGCCTCGCGGTGGCGTGACTGCGCCGCGGTCACGTCATCAGACGTACCAAATTTTACAAAATCGTTTTATGTTGGAAAATCATCTTTTGATGCAATAAGTTTAGACATGCAGTTTATAGAATCATCAAAACACTTTCAAACAACCATTTTGTTAAGCTTTTCACCATTTAAATCAAAGATCCATATATATTTTGATAAAATCTTGATTTTCATAAATTATTTACCATCAAACTTGTTAAAAACTCATTTCTTTAGTTAGATCATACATGCATTAAAGAAAACTTAGAAAACACAGTAAAGATTAGTTATTATACCCCAAAGAAAATGAAGGTAGGATGATCTAGCACGATTTGAAGGAGATCCTTGATGTTTGAAGGTGATTTTGACCCGAAAATGATATAACCCAAGTAAACCTCCAAATGGATGACCAACCCTAGCTTCCCATGATGATATAAACGATTTATAGTGGTGAAATTGGTGTTTAAATGTTGTTTATTTGCTGGGATTTACAGTCACAAGATGAAGAAATGAAAGAAAATGGGTGTTTGTGTGTGTTAGCTTCAAGTAGAGAGAGAGTGTGAAATCATGTGTGTGTATGTGTTTGTGAGAGTGAAGTGAGGCTTGTATGACTCTAAAAGAGTCATAAATCTGCTCCACATGAGGTGTTGACACGTTTGGGGGCAGGTGTCAAGTGTAGGTTACATGCAAGTATGACTCACAACTCAACAAAAACATGTCTGTCCAGGGGATGACCGCGGCGCGGCCAGCTCACCGCGGCGCGCCCAGTCCATTTCCTAGATTTGCTTCGTTTTGTTCGTGTTGTCGATACGTAAGCGCACACGTTTAGGATTTCCGATTGTTATCAAATGAACTTAGGAAAGTTCATATAAGTATTTTTGGTATTATGATTCATTTAAATGATAACTTTTAAGTTTAGATTCAAGAAACGCACGATTTCGGTAAAAGATAAACAAGCGAAAAAGTACGGTTTCTCGAAGATAAAGAATACGTTAACCGACAAATTGGGCATAACCTCCTAACTTATATTCATGAGCATACTAACTATTTGGCACTTAGATAAAATAAAATTATTTCGTCTCCAAGGATGAATCAGCAAAAAAAGAAAACCCGATACTCAATAACAGTAAATCGTGAGCAAAACAAAGCGAAATACAAGGGTCAAATCAATTGCGAATAAAAATTTAATAATAACTGTAATATAAGTATTTCAAGTTGACGGGATGTCACAGCCTCCCCCAGTTAAAAGAATTTCGTCCTCGAAATTACTAATGAGCATCGCTAGTAGAAAAATAGATGGGGAAATTTTCGCTGCATTCTATCCTCCCGTTCCTGAGTAACTTGGCTCCAAACTTTAGAGTTATGACAGTAAAAAGCCTCACACGGCACGCAACAAGGGATGGGGCGGTAACTATGGTAGTATGAAAACTCGGCTAGCAGAAAATGTTGATTCCAACTTCCGCCAAAGGGTAAAACACACGCGCGTCACGATCAGAAGTGACGGAAAAAAAATCTCGTCAATAAGCAATCTAAAAGGTTTCTCTATTCGGTAATCTTCTCGAATAGGCAGAAAACGTGCTGACTTAGTCAACCGATCCATGATAATCCAAATGATATAATTCTCGGTGAGAGCCTCCTGTTAAGCCTGAATGATACGAGCCTTCCAGCTCGACTGAGTCGAAATCATCATAGTGGGTACTCTCACCGGCTTAACCGACTTTGTGCGACTCAACACATCAGCTGATACATTCCCCTTACCCGGACGGTAACGAATCTCACAAACATAATCGATATGCAACTCAACTCATCGCCGTGATGCATTTAGCATCTTTCCTTTTTAACGAAAAGTACCGGCGCGCCTCAAAGAGAGAAACTCAGCTAACGAAGCCCTTGTACACAAATTCCTATATCTGCTTCGATAGTTCTTACATCTCCGAAGGTGCTAACCGATAAGGAGCCTTCGCCACTGGCGCTGCTCTCGAAACTACGTCAATCCAATACTCTGCCTCTTGAGTAGGGTAATCCAGGTAAGTCCTCTGGGAACACATCGGGAAATTCACGAACCACTGGGGTGTAAGAAAGAGTGAACAATCCCACTCGATGTACTCCCGAACTTCCAATCCTGGGACAACTTTAAGTCGCTTCCCCGCCTTATCCCCCTGACCTAACAACAGTCTTCGTGCTATAACAGTATGCGGATAATCTTCTCGCAACATATCACCTCTGCACGGTGCGTCGACAACCAACCCATGCTAGTAATAACGTCGAATCTTCCTAAGGCGATCGGATTCGAGTCGGTAGGAAAAGAATGGTCTTCGGAATCGATACAATAGGCAGAAAGAGCTTCGGTAACAGGAAAGCTCACCAACGGCTAACTCTATTTTCGAAGGAAGACGCTAAAGATAAAATCGTGCAAAAAGTCATAGTCTTAAACGCATCGGATATAAAATTTTTCGAATGACGGACTAAAATCTGGAATAGGTAGAATTGAAAATTAATGACTCAAAAACGGTTAACAATAGCAGTTACGTTCCGTTCTCGCATAATTTGCTTCGAACTAGGCGTAGTTGATCAAGTTACGCGTAGTTGGAAGCGAATCATGCAATTGCAGAATTCTCCCACTAAAGTTGAAAAGTTAGCGAAAAGATTTTTGAAGAGTCTTTATTACAGTTTGGTTTGGTATCAATGATTTCTAAGTCGAATCGATATGATAGATTAAGATCTGGAGTCGAACCTCTCAAAAACGCACTCGCAGGACCATCTCGTCTCGCCGACTTCTTTACAGATGGAGCTTCTTCGGTGTCAACGCAAAAAGGGCGTAAAAATAAAAATAACATAAGAGGAAAGAGAAGTTCGCAATATAAGGAATTTAAAGCCAAACATTAGGATCAAGCAGAATATATGCAGGCTGACTTTAGATAAGAAAAGTACTCGTACCAGCTGCAGCTAACTTAGGACACTTGTCCCTGTGATGCTCGGGAGATCCACATTCATAACAATGGCCCTTCAGGGTCTTACAAAAGTCATCAGTGTGCCCTAACTTCTTGCACTTACCACATACCCAACAAGCCACATCTTTGGTGTGGTGCCTTCCACACCGATCACATTTCGGGTATTTACTCTGAGTACCCGGTGTCACAGCAGCATATGATTTCACAACCTGGGGAGTGTCATCTCTCCTAAATCTCTTTCGAGAGTCCTTCTTACAGGATTCTGCACTCCGTTCCCCTCCAGAATTTTGCTTCACAGTCATTGGGGGTAACTCACCGTCACGGACCGCGTTCTGAGTTAACGTAATCGCAATTTCCACCACGCTCTGAAAGGTGCTCGGTTAGCTGGATAGGACACTCTTACGGATTGTTGGGGGTAATCCGTGAGTGTAGCGACCTATACGTTTAAGCTCCGGTCGGACCAAGTGCGGCACTAGCTGGGACAGGGCGTGAAAACGCGAAGTGTACCCCTTGATGTCCGACCCAATCATGGTCAGGTTCCATAACTCATCTTCCAACTTCTGAATCTCGGATTCAGGCACATACTCAGTGATCATCAACTCCTTCAGCTGCTCCCAAGTCATGGTGTTAATCTCCGCTCGGCCTCGTACATTCACGATTGAATTCCACCACGTCAGAGTCGTTCCTTGAAATACAAATGCAGCAAATCGGACTCGATCTTTGTCTGCACAGTCAATAGCATCAAAAATAGATTCCATCTTTTCCATCCACTGGAGCGTTCCAGTCGCTCCCTCATTGCCAATGTACTCTGGGGCCTTACAGCTCATAAAAGTCTTCAGGGTGCACCCAGCACGTTGGGTCGAGCCCTCTGCCCTACCTGATCCAGAAATCACGACATCGGGTCCCTCATTATTAACAACCAACTCAGGACCTTCATTATTAATCGTCGTGGTCTAGATACTGCCTATCTCCTGCTTTATGTGGATGATATCCGTCTTACTGCTTCCTCCACATCATGTCTTCGGCGTATCATCAGTGCTCTGTGTCGCTAACTCTTGATGACTGACTTGGGCACATTGAGTTACTTTTTGGGCATATCGGTTTCTCGCAACTCCCAGGGCATGTTTTTATATTAACAATCTTATGCCCGTGATATTTTGGAGCACGTCAACATGCTCAACTACAACTCCTGCCGAACCCCTGTTGATTTGGACGCCAAACTCTGTGACAACCGTCTAAAATTCAGGTGATTCTCAGTTAACTTATCGGTTCGAATCTCCAGTTACTCTTTTTGTAGTGTTCATAATTCTTTAACTCGTACATATTGTGTCTTTATTTTGTCGGAACCAGTGTCGGAATAACTCCCGGAATCAATTATATAAGTCCTAATACCAAGAAAACACCTAATGAACTTTCCTAAGTTCATAACGTATCATAATTAAGAACTTTCAGTTAACAAAAAGGTCCAACGAAGCAAAAACGTAAAAACGAAAATCAGATAAAATCTGAATTTATGCACGGTGCGCAGCACCTCTTGCCAAATTTCAAAAATATTTACATGTTTAGTCCTTGCCTCGTTTTTACACAAACTTAAACCAATCACACACGATTTGTAACACTCCATTACTGATTTTCCAGTCCCAAGACCCCCCTCATTATCATTTCCCTACTTTTCTTTTTCATTTCCATTTTCTTTTAACAAAAACACCTACACACACACATTGTTCTCTACCTTCTCTCTAACTTCTCTCTAAAACTCCATTAAAACCAGTGATTTACAGCCACTAAATCCTCCTAAATCAACCATAAAAAACGTTTAAACATCAAAACAAGCAAGAAGGTGCAAGTCTATTTCGGTTTCAAGCTTTTTCTACCGATTTTGGAGCTCTAAATCCGTCTAAAACATCATCCACTCATTTTCATCCGGCATTCCGTGATTCCCGGCTCCTTTTCCGACCGATTCCCGAGTTCTCGTTCTCCGCAAACCGTGAGTTACAACCCCACTTGTTTTACTTTTTGTACTTTTAAACATTATTTGGGGGAAGCATAAGATCACATGTTTTGTAACTTTTAAAACTATTTGCGAATTATTGAAACAATTGGAAACTTGATACTTTTGGTACTTATTGAAACTTTTGGAAACTGTTCGAAACTTTGGAAACTTGAAACATTTTAACTTGTGAAACTCGTAACTTTGGAAACTTGTACGAAACTCTATTGAAACTTTTATGAAACTTTGAACTTTGGAAACTTGGAAACTTGTGTACTACTATGCGTATATGTGTTGATTCCTTAGCGGGTTAACTAAATTTAGGATACTTGTTAGCAACCAATCCTTGATGGATATATAAGCCCGTAAGAACTCATCGCAACTTTTGGAAACTTTGTTCATTTGCCCGTTTTGGTTCAAGTACTTTTATACACTATTAGCGACAGCCGTTAGTCATATGGGTATCGATACTTAGGAGGGGTCACTCCTTACTCAGGGTTAGCGTCCCAAGTACATATTATTAAGTTCAGATGTTCACTCAATTAAATATTTTGAGCTAGTTCAGGACCACACAATCGGTTTAGTGTATACTTACTACTTATATTATGCCAAGTGATTGATACGAGGAACTATTTAGTTAAACACATACTCCCTACGCATACACCTTTTTAGCGCCTGGATTCCGCTACAACTTTAATTATACGAGTTTTATTTATTTAACTTACTTGTGTACGTTCAAACCTTTTACTATTCACTGATATGTTCTAACGTTGTACCGTTCTTTTTACTTACGACGTCACTATTTTCTCGTACTTTCTATTTTTGGAAACTTTATCGAAACTCTAAACTGTAACTCACTCACTACTTTATGTAGTTGACACTTTATCTTATGTTTCAGGAAATTAATGTAAGTATATGGAATGCATGGCAAGGAAGGGTCATTATGGTTACGTGAGGCGCTCATTGGGAAAAGACCTTTCTATTTTGGGAATTTTATTGGAAACTTGTATTTGTACTTTAAGTTAAATCGTGAACTACTTGGTTGTTTTTGAACGTTGAAACTTGAACTATTTTATTTTACCTGAAATGACTTGAATCGTTTATATTTGCTTATGACCGTGTAATGATATTCCAGCTCTCACATTCCGTGTTTCCGCTTTAGCGGGGTGTGACAGACTTGGTATCAGAGCACAGGTTATAGTGAAAACGGTTTTAGAAATTTCCAAAAAGTTTTTGAAACCAAACTATAACCAAGGCTTTTCGGAAAATCATTATGGGTTCAAAACTTTAGAGAATTAATTTCGCAATTGCATGATTGTTTTTAACTACGCATGGCCTGATCACCCATGCCTAGTTCAAAATGACTTATGCGTTCAAAATGACTTATGCGAGAACGGAACATAATTACTAATGTTAAACGGTTTTGAGTCGAAAAATTCTCGGTCTTACTATTCCCAACCTCACGTGATCGACCCTTACCTGCATTCCTTACTTATTTTCCTTTTGCATTATCTTGTTCATGTACTTACGAAACTTTTTACGTCGCTGATCCGTCATGTCTCAGTCCTCACGTTCGCGATCCCTCTCACGAGCCATCTCCCCACTGCACGAACCCTGTGAGGGCTATACGGCCTCCGAGAGTCAGCGTCATCAGACGACTGACCCGACGGAGGATACGTCGATGACCATTAGCAGCAGTAACGGGTCTAGCCCGAGGACCGTATTACCCCCTCCTCGACCGGCACCCGTTGCAGCACCCCCTCAGCCCCAAGGGCCCCGCGCCGGGATGGCCGCGCGCCACAACCGGACTCGTTCCGACCCGCACCCCCTCAGTCCTTCGTGGACCCATACGATCCCGACATGCGCACTCCAGTCATGGAACGCTACGCGTGGGAACGTCAGTTCCTCGGGGAGAGGCGACGTGCCCAGGAGGCCAGAGCCTCCCGACCTATGATGCCACCTACTCTCCAGCCTCCTCCACCGGCCGCATTTCTCCACCTGCATCGCGAGGTTCGGGCATTCGCCGAGGAAGCCCAACAGGAGAGCCTCCACCTCTTCGAAGTCTCTGACGCCGCGCACAAGCTGGCGGAATAGTCGATCCGAACTATCGCATCGGCTCGGGCCAGTGCACGTACCGTGCATCGCCTTGTCAGCGCATGCTTCATCCTAGGGGCATTGGTAGTGGCTATGGTAGCCAAGGTGTTTCTGGAGAAACGCCATTAGTTCATTTCTTTTATGAACTGTAGGCCGAGTTGTAATTTTCAAATGTACACAGCTTCGCGCCATTTTCTTTATTTCCTTATGTATTGTACCGTACTTCTTCTATTTGAACCTTGTACTCAACTTTGATATTAATGAATGAAGTTCCATTTACTATTATCTATTATTACCTTGTCTTGTGAATCTTGTACTGTGTTGAATCTTTTCTTACGTACATATTCTATTCGTGCGTTCTACACCGAACCTATTTTTCCTGTTGTAGAATCATGGCACCTCCGCGCCTGAATGCTCATATCATCGCCGAACAGGTCGCTGCTCAGCTGAACGCAGCGATGCCTGACTTGATCGCGCAGGTAATCGCCGGGATCAACGACGGAATCTTCGGGGGTGAAAACCCCAACATCACCTACTCGGAGAACAATCATGAACATAACCTCCCTCCCTTCTCAGCCAAAGTAAAGCAAGAGGAAGGTGAAGGCACCCGAAGCAATATCCGCCTTTCTCCTCCAGCCCCCATCACACGAAGGGAGAGTAAGAAAAGGAAGGCTAGGTACCCCCCAATAAGGAACAACCGCGACAAAAGACCCGCCACCCGACCCCGAGGTTACGCTGGACTACACCCCAAGTGCGGCAAGTGCTACCTGCACCACGTTGGGATATGCCCGGCGTGCTATTCATGCAACAAAACCGGGCACCTCTTCCGACGTTGTCGCAAATATGCCATTAGGCAAGGAAGGAGGTGGATTACTCCTAAGTTCGGGAGCAACAAACACCCCGGTGTTAACTCCCCCATATCCAAAATAGCGGAAGCCTTCAGTGCTCTCACCATCACCGCCAAGGAGTCAAGGCAGGATTCGGGCCCCGCGGGTAAACTTTCACGTAAACAACCAAATTGTCCATGTACTATTCAATTCAGGAACTTAAAAGAAGCTTTGTGTCCTTAGAATTTAGACCCCTCATTAACTTAGGATCTAAAGTTCTTAAGGATAGCTTCACCATAGAGTACGCTAACGGTCAGGAGTTCGAAGCTAAGGATATAATCATAGGATGTTCCATATGCCTGTCCGATAAAACTTTCCCTATCGATTTAATCCCTATCGAGCTGAAAAGCTTTGATGTCATCGTCGGAATGGACTGGCTCTCTCGTTTCCGAGCCGAGATCGTCTGTTTTGACAAACTCATCCGCATTCCTCTCTCTGACACTGAAACTTTAGTTGCTCAAGGAGACAAACCCGGACGATCACTTCGTCTCGTGTCGTCCATTAAAATGCGTAAGTACCTCGAGAAGGACTGTGACGCATTCCTTGCTCACGTTGTTGAACGTAAACCCAAGGAGATCCGTATTCAAGATATCCTAGTAGTCAAGGATCACCCCGAAGTCTTTCCCGAAGATTTTCCCGGGCTACCTCCGCATCGACAAGTGGAATTCCGGATAGACCTCATTCCTGGTGCAGCACCGGTCGCTAGGACACCGTACCGTCTAGCCCCACCGGAGATGCAAGAGCTGTCTAAACAGCTTCAGGAACTCTTGGATCATGGTCTTATTCGTCCTAGCTCGTCCCCCTGGGGAGCCCCTATACTCTTTGTTAAAAAGAAAGACGGATCCTTTCGTATGTGCATCGACTACCGCGAACTGAACAAGCTGACCGTCAAGAACCGATACCCACTCCCGACGATCGATGACCTTTTCGACCAGTTGCAGGGTGCAAGTTATTTCTCGAAAATCGACCTTCGTTCGGGTTATCATCAGGTTCGTGTCAGTGAGACCGACATTCCAAAAACCGCTTTTCGTACTCGTTACGGTCATTACGAATTCCTAGTCATGCCATTTGGTCTAACCAACGCACCAGCAGTGTTCATGGACTTAATGAACCGAGTGTGTAGACCTTACCTGGACAAATTCGTGATCGTGTTCATTGATGACATTCTTAACTACTCGAGAAACAAGGAGGATCACGCGAAACACTTGAAACTCATTTTAGAACTCCTCCGAGAACAGAAACTGTACGCCAAATTCTCTAAGTTCGAATTCTGGCTCCGGGAAGTACATTTCCTTGGCCATGTGGTCAACCAAGATGGGATCCACGTGGATCCGGCTAAGATAGAAGCGATCGAGAAATGGCAAGCCCCGACGACTCCTACGGAAATTCTTCAATTCCTAGGGTTGGCCGGCTACTATCTAAGGTTCATCGAGAATTTCTCGAAGATCGCTAAGCCACTCACCGAGCTCACTCAGAAGGATAAGGATTTTGTTTGGGGTACGAAGTAAGAGGAATCCTTCCAGAAACTCAAGCACCAACTTTGTCACGCACCGATTTTGTCGTTACCAGAGGGTACGGATAACTTCGTTGTATTCTGCGATGCATCCCATCAAGGGCTAGGGTGCGTCCTTATGCAGAAAGACAAAGTCATCGCCTACGCTTCAAGACAACTCAAGGTTCACGAACAGAACTACACTACTCACGACCTAGAGCTGGGAGCAGTCGTTTTTGCACTAAAGATCTGGAGACATTACTTGTATGGGACCAAGTGCACGGTTTTCACGGATCACAAGAGTCTTAAACACATTCTAGACCAGAAGATGCTCAACATGAGACAGAGGAGATGGATAGAACTGCTGAGTGACTACGATTGCGAGATCAAGTACCACCCGGGTAAAGCAAACGTAGTAGCAGACGCCCTTAGTCGGAAGGAAAGGGTGAGACCATCACGGGTTAAAGCATTAGGTATCCAGATTCAGACTAACCTTCAAACGCAAATCGCCGAGGTTCAGCGAGAAGCGTTGAAGCCCGAGAACCTAAAGGGAGAAACTTTGCACAATCATGAGAAGGAGTTCGAGCTCAAATCCGATGGAATTCATTACTTCAAGGGCCGAGCATGGATTCCGAAGTCTAAGGATCTTCGAAAGCTAATTCTGGATGAAGGCCACCGTTCCCGATACTCCATTCACCCCGGTTCAGACAAGTTGTACAAGGATCTTAAGGGGTATTATTGGTGGCCGGGCATGAAGAAAGATATCGCCTTGTATGTAGCCAAGTGTCTTACTTGCTCCAAGGTCAAGGCGGAATATCAGAAACCCTCAGGACTTCTGCAGCAACCGGAGATTCCTATGTGGAAGTGGGAGCAAATCTCCATGGATTTCATTACCAAGTTACCCCGGACGGCAAAAGGTAACGACACAATTTGGGTAATTGTGGACCGTTTGACTAAGTCTGCTCACTTTCTGCCGGTGCGAGAAACCTATTCAATGGAGAAGTTCGCGCAAATCTACATCAACGAGATCATCTCTAGCCACGGGACACCTCTCTCCATCATTTCTGACAGGATAGTCGGTTCACGTCTCGCTTTTGGAACACGCTTCAGAAATCCCTCAGGACGCGACTAGATCTTAGCACAGCTTACCACCCTCAGACCGACGGTCAAAGCGAAAGGACGATCCAAACGCTTGAGGATATGCTTAGAGCATGCGTAGTTGACTTTGGAGGAAGTTGGGATACTCATCTTCCATTGGTCGAGTTTTCGTACAACAACAGCTACCACGCTAGCATTAAGTGTGCTCCATTCGAGGCCTTATATGGACGTAAGTGCCGATCGCCGCTCTGTTGGCTTGAAGCCGGCGATCGACAGCTCACAAGGCTCGACATTGTTCAAGAAACCATCGACAAGATCACCACCATTAGGGAGCGATTGAAGACGTCCCGTACTCGGCAGAAGAGCTACGCCGATAACCGAAGAAAACCCCTCGAGTTCCAGGTCGGCGATCGTGTGCTTCTTAAAGTATCGCCATGGAAAGGGGTAGTTCGCTTCGGGAAACACGGTAAGCAAAGCCCCAGGTACACCGGACCGTTTGAAGTCATCGAGCGTATTGGTCCAGTAGCTTATCGACTCCAACTCCCGCCAGTTCTTTTTTTTTTTTTTTTTTTTTTTTTTTGGTAAAAGGGAATTAAACCCCGGTAAATTATATAACCAAAAAAGAGCAATGAAGTACAATGGATATAGGAGAAGCCCTATATCTCAACCCATAACATGGGCAACAACCAAAATCAAAACTAAAACCATAAAATACTTCCCTAAGGGAGACATGCCTCCCTTAAAGATTACATCGAAAACTATCACTTCCTATTCTGCCTGCTAAGCCTGAAGTCTCGAAACTCCTGCATCGCACCCTGGAGATCCACCACTTGGTCTTCATAGCCATCATAGCCATCATAACCATAAGCTTCATCTTCAAGAGATTGCCCCCCTCCCAAATATCCACCCTCCTCATCGGAAGTATCAGAAGCATTGAGACAGTGATCCCAATTCTTTTTTACAACTGGAGGAGTACTAACCTTTTTATCCTTACTCCCTGCAGCAACCACGGAACCAGAAGTACCTGACGGCATATTTCCTTTGTTCTTATCTCCAATAATACCAGGATTAATATCCGTAGGCTGAGAAGTAACATGATCCACAGTTAATCCATCAAACGGATTAGCAGTAGGCACAGGAGGGTTAACCCCATTGGTATTCCCACCTTTCTTTTATTCCCAAATCAATGTTGACTTAGGCTTATGCATCCTAAGACCCACAAAAGCCTTTGGATCAGTACCCTTCTTCTTTTTACGGCTCTTAACCTCCGTAAAGCCATCACCAGTATCATCCCTGTCATTAACCCTGACATCCCTAGCTAAATTCGGGACAGTCACCGCGGGAGCTCGTTTAGGACACCCGTTAGTATCATGACCAAAGCAGTGACAATCACCACAATGAGGGGGTTTCCACTCATACTCAACTCGAATAGTTTCCGTCAGATACCCATCCCCATCCTCAACAGGGATCGCCATAGTAACCTCCTTTTTTAAATCGACAGCCGCATCAATCTCAATTAAAGCCCTGGCAAAACTGATTCGACCCCACGAATCATCGCACATAGAACTAGTAAAAGCATCCAGCATGACAGGTTTCCCAATTTGGGTAGCAATCAAACTCAGGCCATCAGCCGAGTATGCAAGAATAGGCACATTGTATAATTTCACCCAAACTGGGAGTTTAGTAACTACACCTTTCGTCAATGACACATTAGGAGACCATTTGTTGAGAATAATAGGAGATTTGCGGATCATCCAAGGCCCTTTCTCCAACACTTGCTCCATACCACCTTTAGAAGCAAATTTAAACAGATAAACACCATCATTGTTCCTAGTAATCCGTTTACTCCCGCCAGTTCTTTCCAATGTTCATAACGTGTTCCATGTCTCGCACTTGAAAAAGTGCCTATCCGATGAGACCATCGTCATTCCGCTCGACGAGGTCAAGATCGACAACAAGCTCAATTTCATAGAGGAGCCGCTTGAAGTTGTAGACCGAGAGGTCAAGCAACTCAGACAAAGCCGTATTCCTATTGTCAAGGTTCGTTGGAACTCCCGACGTTGTCACGAATTCACATGGGAACGTGAAGACCAGATACGTCAAAAGTATCCTCACTTGTTCAAAGATACTTCTACCTGATGTGACGAGTCAAATTTCGGGACGAAATTTCTTTCAACCCGGGGATGATGTGACAACCGTCTAAAATTCAGCTGATTCTCAATTAACTTATCGGTTCGAATCTCCAGTTACTCTTTTTGTAGTGTTCATAATTCTTTAACTCGTACATATTGTGTCTTTATTTTGTCGGAACCAGTGTCGGTATAACTCCCGGAATCAATTATATAAGTCCTAATACCAAGAAAACACCTAATGAACTTTCCTAAGTTCATAACGTATCATAATTAAGAACTTTCACTTAACAAAAAGGTCCAACGAAGCAAAAACGTAAAAACGAAAATCAGATAAAATCTGATTTTATGCACGGTGCGCAGCACCTAGTGCACGGTGCGCAGCACCTCTTGCCAGATTTCAAAAATATTTACATGTTTAGTCCTTGCCTCGTTTTTACACAAACTTAAACCAATCACACACGATTTGTAACACTCCATTACTGATTTTCCAGTCCCAAGACCCCCCTCATTATCATTTCCCTACTTTTCTTTTTCATTTCCATTTTCTTTTAACAAAAACACCTACACACACACATTGTTCTCTACCTTCTCTCTAACTTCTCTCTAAAACTCCATTAAAACCAGTGATTTACAGCCACTAAATCCTCCTAAATCAACCATCAAAAACGTTTAAACATCAAAACAAGCAAGAAGGTGCAAGTCTATTTCGGTTTCAAGCTTTTTCTACCGATTTTGGAGCTCTAAATCCGTCTAAAACATCATCCACTCATTTTCATCCGGCATTCCGTGATTCCCGGCTCCTTTTCCGACCGATTCCCGAGTTCTCGTTCTCCGCAAACCGTGAGTTAGAACCCCACTTGTTTTACTTTTTGTACTTTTAAACATTATTTGGGGCAAGCATAAGATCACATGTTTTGTAACTTTTAACACTATTTGCGAATTATTGAAAATATTGGAAACTTGATACTTTTGGTACTTATTGAAACTTTTGGAAACTGTTCGAAACTTTGGAAACTTGAAACATTTTAACTTGTGAAACTCGTAACTTTGGAAACTTGTACGAAACTCTATTGAAACTTTTATGAAACTTTGAACTTTGGAAACTTGGAAACTTGTGTACTACTATGCGTATATGTGTTGATGCCTTAGCGGGTTAACTAAATTTAGGATACTTGTTAGCAACCAATCCTTGATGGATATATAAGCCCGTAAGAACTCATCGCAACTTTTGGAAACTTTGTTCATTTGCCCGTTTTGGTTCAAGTACTTTTATACACTATTAGTGACAGCCGTTAGTCATATGGGTATCGATACTTAGGAGGGGTCACTCCTTACTCAGGGTTAGCGTCCCAAGTACATATTACTAAGTTCAGATGTTCACTCAATTAAATATTTTGGGCTAGTTTAGGACCACACAATCGGTTTAGTGTATACTTACTACTTATATTATGCCAAGTGATTGATACGAGGAACTATTTAGTTAAACACATACTCCCTACGCATACACCTTTTTAGCGCCTGGATTCCGCTACAAATTTAATTACACGAGTTTTATTTATTTAACTTACTTGTGTACGTTCAAACCTTTTACTATTCACTGATATGTTCTAAAGTTGTACCGTTCTTTTTACTTACGACGTCACTATTTTCTCGTACTTTCTATTTTTGGAAACTTTATCGAAACTCTAAACTGTAACTCACTCACTACTTTATGTAGTTGACACTTTATCTTATGTTTCAGGAAATTAATGTAGGTGTATGGAATGCATGGCAAGGAAGGGTCATTATGGTTACGTGAGGCGCTCATTGGGAAAAGACCTTTCTATTTTGGGAATTTTATTGGAAACTTGTATTTGTACTTTAAGTTAAATCGTGAACTACTTGGTTGTTTTTGAACGTTGAAACTTGAACTATTTTATTTTACCTGAAATGACTTGAATCGTTTATATTTGCTTATGACCGTGTAATGATATTCCAGCTCTCACATTCCGTGTTTCCGCTTTAGCGGGGTGTGACAAACTCGGCCGTAGTGGTCCCCCTGTGCAGGATCCGAATTCATACCGTAGTCTTGCGGGGGCATTACAATATCTTACCTTTACCCGGTCGGATTTGACTTATGCGGTATAACAGATTTGTCTTTATATGCATGACCCCCGTGAACCGCATTTACAGGCTCTCAAACATATTTTACGTTATGTGTGTCGTACGCTCACCCTCGGCCTCAATATATTCCTCTGCTACGTCTCAGTTGACCGCATATTCGGATGCAGATTGGGGTGGATGCCCGGACTCTCGAAGATCCACCTCTGGCTACTGTGTTTTTTTAGGTAGCAATCTTCTCTCATGGTCTTCTAAACAGCAACCTACGGTGTCTCGTTCCAGTGCAGAGGATGAGTATCGTGGGGTTGCTAATGCTGTTGCCGAAGCTTCTTGGTTACGGAATTTACTTGGAGCTTCACAACCCTCTCGCCGTTTACATGTCTTCTAATCCCGTTCAACATCAACGGACCAAACATATCGAAATCGATATTCACTTTTTTCGGGACAAGGTTCAGGCCGGCCACGTTCGAGTTCTCCATGTTCCCTCTCGCTATCAGTATGCTGACATTTTCACCAAAGGTCATCCGTTTCCGCTGTTTTCGGATTTTCACTCCAGCTTGAGGGTTCGGCCTTCTCCGCTCAATCTGTGGGGGCATATTAGAGTTATATTATTATTAGTATTCTTATTATGTTACGATTGGTATTATTATTATATTAGGATAAAGCCCGTATCGTATCTACATATATTATTGATTGATCAATGAAAGAACACACATTATTTTCCATACCATAATACTTACTCGATTAATGTCAATGGGGAAGCTAATGGTTTCTTTCCAGGTAAAAGAGGTTTACGTCAAGGTGATCCCATCTCTCCCTAGTTATTCACATTAGTAATGGATATTCTTACTTTGATGTTGATCCGTAAATTTGACAACTCTGAGATGTTTTGATCTCACCCTAAGTGTGAGAAAATTAATTTAATCAACCTCTGTTTTGTTAATAACCATTTTATTTGTTCCTACGGCGACATTAAGTCTGCTTCAGTGAGATTCTTTTGATGATTTTAAGAATTTTTTGGTCTTTGCCCCGAGTATGTCAAAGAGTACAATATTGTTTGCTAACGTAAATGATGATACTAAACAAAAATTTCGAATATTATTCCTTTTGAATACGGTCGTTTACCGATCAAGTACTTGGGGGGGGGGGGGGGGGGGGGTTCTTATTTCTTCGTGGCTTCGTATTAAAGATTGTAAACAATAGGTTGAAAGAGTGAGGAATCGATTGGGTGACCGGAGGAATAACACATTATCGTTTGCTGGTCGGTTACAATTAATTATTTCCATCCTTTCATATATTCACATGTATTGGTCATCGTTATAATGTTACCAGATTCGATCACTTATGATATCAAGAAACTTCTTCGTGGTTTTCTGTGGTATCAATGTGAGATGAAAAGAGGTAAAGCTAAACTGGCTCGGGATTCCATTTGTCTTCGTCGTGCAGAAGGGGTTTTAGGATATTAGAAGTTTATCGTCTTGGAATAAAGCCCTTAGGTACTTTCATGCATCGAGTGTTCTAACTCATAATTTGTGTTTGTGGGTTAAATGGATTCATGAATATCGTCTAAATGGTCGTAGTTTTTGGGAGGTCATAATCATAGCTAAAGACGCAAGACAATTAGAAGGATTGGGATGATACTACTAGTAATCTCGTTTGTTAAATTTGTTCTCTCAGGTTGATTCCCATCCTCACCATTTTTTCAAATGCCCTTTTTTATATAAGGTTCGGAAAGTGTTGGTGCTCGTGCTTGCATGTGCTTGCATGGGGAGTGTCCCTCCGATATGGTCAAGTATTATTGATCATTTACACTACAAGAATAATAACTTTTCCGGACGACACTTTTCCCGACGACACCATGTCGTCCCTAAAAGCCCCACTAAACGACAAAAATTTGGTTTTTTTGACTTTATTTTGGTCAAATAAATGACCGACACTTTTCCCGACGACATGTCGTCGGGAAAGGGTTATCATATAAATTCTTTTTTTGTCGTGTAAAAATATTGGCGCGAATATGAAAATAATTTCCCGCGACACTTTTGGGGACGACATGTCGTGGGGAAAACTATATCAATAAATAAAAAATTATTTTATATTTAATAATACAATATCATTTAATAATAAAAATAAAAATAAAAAATGTATTACTTTTCGGGACGACATGTCGTGGGAAAAACTATTTCAATAATTAAAAAATTATTTTATATTTAATAATAAAATATCATTTAATAATAAAAATAAAAATAAAAAATGTATTACTTTTGGGGACTACATGTCGTGGGGAAAACTATTTCAATAAATAAAAAATTATTTTATATTTAATAATACAATATCATTTAATAATAAAAATAAAAATAAAAAATGTATTACTTTTGGCGACGACATGTCGTCGCCAAAATCCTTTAAAATAAAAAAAATTAATAATTAAGAATCATTTAAAAATATAATTAAAATAAAATTAATTAATTAAATATCATTTTAATTAAAAATAATTTAAAAAATCTGAAATAAATAATAATAATTAAATATTATTTTAAATTATATTTAATTTAAATATAATTTATTTAGAAAATATATATATTTTTTTAAATATACTTATATCCATTAAAAATTTAAATATTATTTGAAAAAGTAATATGAAATTGAAACATTATTTAAAAAAGTAATATATAATTTGTATTGTAATAATTATAGTATTATATCTATATATTTATAATAAATTGTTATATTAATAATTACGTACTTTTCTTATGTTTGATTTGTATAATATTTCAAATAATAATGATAAATAGGTATTATAACGTTTGAAATACTTTAAATAATAAGTCATTCGGAATTAAGTTACAAACGTGTTTTGATAAAAGATAAGTCTTTTTGTCATTAGGTTTTAAGCTTAACATGGGTCAAATGGGTTATATATTATCAATCGAAACTATTAATTAACATTTTGTAACGGGTAAAAAGCTTAACATGGGAGAAACGGGTCAATATGGGTAAAACATAAATTTTAAGTATCAAACAACTAAAAACGGGTCAAATGGGTTATATATTATCAACCGCGACTAATAATTAATATCTTGTAACTTTTTAGCGGCAAATGGTTGATTTGAAGACTCGATCCCCGTTGACAAGTGAGGTAGACATAATGGATGCGGTTTTGGGAGTGCGTCGTGGCCACAATCGTGGACGGGGGAGAAAGCTACCTATGTCGGTGACTAGTTCTTTACCGACTTCATCAAATCAACCAAGTTCATCAACTATGGACATAAATGACAATGTGATCGAACAAAGGGTACAACAAGAGATGAGAAGATTTTTGCAAGCGTTTCAAGCATCAAACCCGGGTTTTGTTGTGCCAAATTATCCCATAGTTGATGATCATCAAATCGAAGAGGCGGGAGACAATACGGGTGAAGACAATGATGATTGACTCATGTATATTTGAACAATTTCATATTTTCTAAGACATTTTATCGTTTTTCGTTATTATGTTTCATTATCAAATTTCCGGATTATTTGTGTATGTCGGATAATTGTTTTATGGTTTTAATGATTATGACTTTAATATATTCGATTGTCGGGTTTGAATTTTCTGGAAATAAGCTGTTTGAATAAGCTGTACAGGTCGACATGAGCGAGAAGCTGGAAAATAAGCAGTTTCAAATAAGCTGTAAAAAAAATTCTACAGGTCTTTTGGCGACGACATGTCGTCCCCAAATGTCGTCGCCAAAGCCTGGGTCCCAATTTTTTTTTTTTGTTTAAAAATAATAAATAATTATTTTAATAATAAATTTTAATTAATAATAATAAATTAAATAAAAAAAATGAAAATCGTCGTCGCTAAAAAAAATTTCAAATTACGTTGAAAGTCAATGTGGGCCCGCACAAGTCGTCGCCAAATGTTGTCGCTAAAACCTTTCCCCCACGAGCTTTTGGGGACGACATATCACCGACGACATGTCGTCGCCAAAGGGTTTTGGCGACGACATTTTTGCCTTTACCAACGACTTTGAGTCGTCGCCAAAAGTCTATTTTGTTGTAGTGTTTGTGTCCAATGGGTAAAAGGAAAAACGGCGTGAACATTGTTGGTAAGATTCTTTTCGGTGCAATTGCTTATTTCATATGGCACGAAAGAAATTTGCGGTAATTTAAAAAGGGTTCGAGATCATGGGAGCAACTTTCTGATATCATTAATTATAAACCTTCTTCGTCTCAAGGTTGCGTCTATTCGATTCAAGGACGATATAAAATCTGTAAGGGTACTTCGTCTTTGGGACCACGAAGTCCCGTAGTTATATTGTGTGTTTTGGTTTAGGTGTTCTTGGTTCCTTTCATGGTTCTTTTAGTTTCAAACCTTGTTTGATTATACCTGTCACATTGTAATGTAACTTTATTATTTTATGCAATGAAATTTCGATGAGGCTCTTTGCCTTTTTTACAGAAAAAAAACATGAAATAATCACGGAAAAAAACTAATACTTGTATTTGATATGATTCCCTTAAAACTGATTTGTCGTATATACATGTCGTGTGTCTCTTATGGTACAACAGTCAAAACCGTATATTGTCGGACTTGAACCAAAATTCATGGAAAGTTGCTAGAATTTTGATATGTGTCCTTTGAAAAAGTTGGAATGTGTGTTAAAGTTGGTATATATAATTAACAAAGTAAATTAGGGTTTTGAGTCGATTGACTAGAAAATTAATGATTTTGCGTCCACAAAATGAAGGCGTTAAGTTCGTTAGTAGTTTCCTTATAGTTCTTTACTTTTTTTTTAGCAAAACCTTTTAGAAATATATCACGAGAACCAAAAATCTTTTACAATATTTTAAAAATTTTACGATTCATGGCGACATATCTAGTGATATGCCAGACCAGTCACGTCGAGCGCAATTATACCACTTGTGGCCTTCATAACTTCGATAATGCCTTAGAAAACAAAGTCAACGAACGAAGGCTGCCAAATAATGTAAAAGATATAATAAAAAAAGACCTCAAGCATAGCTGTCTAGGCCTTCTAAGTGGTACATACCCAACCGTACCTAGATTGGTTAGATAAACTAAAAGACTGTAAGGGCTTTTAGAAAACTAGGTGATCTAAACTTAAATGACTAGAAGTATGATAACTGTTAAGGTGTTAGGAGATTAGATACGTACATTAGTCGGTATAGTTTAATCATACTCCGAGAATCTACACCACATACCAATTAGAGTCATTGGTCGATGATAATAACACCGGTATGGGCCATAATGCATACACCACATTATCCGTGTACTTTTGCATTTATTATCATTAGAGTTACTGATCTAATTCAACTCAACATATTATCACTTTTATTTTACTATCTATGAAATTGTGATAAACACTTCCTAATTATCCTGCTTGCTTATCTACTTATTTAATTCTTGCTTATTTTATTATTCTATAAAAAACAAACAAAACAAAATCCCCCTTTCTATAAATAGATAGAGTGAAATAAACACTCTTTTAAAACTTTGTTTCAATTCATATGTCATTTACAACGATCTTAGGTTTACTTATCACTTGTTATTCGTAGTATGGGAGTTTGTAAATTTAGATCCGACTAATGCAAATTTAAATCACCATACGTTTTAATCTGACACATTAGAGCGGCATCAACTTCATTTGAAAAACAGAGTTAAGATACGTTTGAGTCATAGTTTAGGATTTTCAGAAAAAGGCTTTGGTTTTGGTTTTAATATAAACTAAACATACAATGAAATAAACTAAGTAAAAATTAAGTAAATAGTAAAAGCATGAATACCAATATGTGCTTGTCATGATTTTGAGGTAATGTAATAAAAGATAAGTGTTTATAAGTTTGGTGTCACTAATGATTTATATTTATAATAACTAGATAATGTGGTGTGAATAATATTATCTTACCGGTTAATCTCTATGGCCATTAAAAATAAACTAGCATGTCACTTAGTCTTAATTTATAATGAGTATGATTAGGTCTAATATGATCCTAACCTCCTAACACCTAGTATCTTTTAAGGATTACTTTTTCGTCACATTTTTAGAAAAAGTTAGTAGTTCTAAGTTATTTCAAGTGGCCATGTTCTAAACCCAACATTGTCAACTGGATTCCTCACTTATAAGTATGAGTGAGGTCAAGATTGTAGAATCTACGACAAAAAGATAAAATGAAGGCACTGGCTATGTGATAACACAAATTACGAGTCTATTATCCAACCACGAATCGATGGGATAAGGTGTATCAAGATAAATTTTAGAGACATGCATAGTATGTTTAAAGACATTATAACAATTAGTATATTACCCTACATTCATATTAAGTACATCATGGAAAACACATAAACTAACAAATCTCTAAGCATGGAAACTAATACTATAACATACAAATAGTACCCAACATCAAACAAGAATATCATAATTGAACGTATAAGGATAGAAATCTCCCGACTTAAGGAAATAGAATGTGTGAACTTGTTTTCGTGATGACTTGTTAATTACATCCACTTCACCTTGAATTTAAATTTCCCGATTATAACCATTAAGCTACTACACTTACTAGCTAACACGACTAACTATTACTAAGCTACTACTAATTAACTACTAAAAACTATTAAAAATAATAATTAATATATAGAGAGGGTAACTGAAGATAAAATTTAGACAAAAAATTAAAAGATGTTTTTTGTGAAATGAGAAATAAGTAGGGTATTTTACACCTTCGATTTGTTCACATATAAATCTCTTTACTAAATATGACTATAATTCACATATGAACAAAATAAAAAACATGTAAATTATGAACTATTTTTAACCATTTTAATATTATTTTTTTTACTCTACTTAACGTTTTCTTTAATTCCTAAATACAAACGAACCAGAAAAAAGTAAACAATAGTGTTTTCTAATAGTTATTTTGATTCTCAATCTTTATTTTAACATCAATTATTAGTGTTTATCGCAAATAGATTATGGTGGCTATGTGCGTTAATCAAATAAAAGACCTTTAAAAGTAAATAAATAAATAAAATAAACTTGATAAAATAATTAACATCACCAAAATTTTCATAATTATCAGTCATTTTTAGTAAATTATTGAACAAAATTATGAAATAATTAAATTTTTAGGTCTTTTTTAATTAATATATAATTTTAAGTTAAAGTTTTATACTAAAACACATAAAATTCGGAGCCCTTAAATTTATGATGGCCCTATACGGTCGTATGTATCGTACATGTACAAATCCTCCACACAATGTATATAAAATTGTTTTATAGGTATATATCTAGTCAAGTTGTCATACAACACGCAACGAAAGCAATTAAGATTTACATGTAATCAATATTAAATAAGTAAGAATTGTACATTTGTTGTTGATTACCTCGTTTAGGATTTATAACGAAATCCCTCTACAGGTTTGTACACGACACCTTATTTAGCAACAAACTTGTATGCTACTACACATTTACAGTTTCCACAACCCTTGTCTAGCGCCTTGTAGCTTGTATGCTTTAAACCGTAAGTCGAAACAAACCTTCAAGGTGATCGAACTTCTTGAATTCGATCACTAAAACAAACCGAAACCCTTTGGGTTGTTAAACCCGATCCAATGAAAAGAAAGCAGAAATCGGTTGGGGTTTTAATCCCTAAATCTATTTGTGTGTTATTCCAAATAATAAACCTAAGGTTTATTATATAGGTAACTTTTACTTGGGATGTAAGGTGTATGTAATTAGGAAACAATTCCTATTTACATAATAAACCCTTCCATTTCTCAATTATTACAATTAACATTTAATAAACGTATAGTCGTGTCTAAATGTCAATGTGTGCAACCTCGTAGGCTCACATATTTATAGACACACATTTACTTGACGTGTTCAATTATCACCAGCTCCAACTTTAAGCATGTCTCAATAACATTGGTTAGCGTCTAGCAACACGCAAATGCTCCTATAAATACAAGAGTGAAGTTTCTAAAATTCACTATGAGTCAATGTTTGAGTTTACTATCCTTTTGTTATAGATACTCTAGTTAAATATGGATATTGATCTAGGTCATTCCATCTTTTTAACTTTCTGTTTCTCATTTTTCGAATTACTTAAGATTACCAAATTATATCGAGACACATCTAGATTAATTTGGGTCTGGACAGACATACATCTTTAAGTATTCATGAGTGGCTCAATAGTATCATACTTCAGTTGCAAGCTGAAGGAACAAATCCTATCTTGAATACAAGTTTTTACATTACCAAAAATAGTCTTTCTACTATCCTTATTCAGGATAGGTAGAACTATGATCATAAAATGTACTCCATACATGTGTAACTTTTTACATCTTAAGTCTAAGGATAAATAAACCAATCAGATATGAATTATACTTAATGACTAAGAGCTATAAAGTTATAACTCATTTATGGGATAATCCAATATCCGTCTTGTGGATACTGTGTGAGTTGGTTAGTCCATCTGACCAAACACTCAGATATTGTCTTAGTTTAATTATATTCCCATATAATTAATTGACAACGGATATTTAGAATAATAGATATGCCAAAAATATTATTCAAGGATTAAAAAAGGAAAAATAGGATACAATTAATATAATACATCAAAAACCTCATATATCCAATATTCATTTCATTTAAAAGAAATTGTTTAATACATCCTTTATCCAAATACTAAACACGGATTTACATGTGATTACTAGCTAAACGAAGTCTTATACCCTCAACATGTTGAGTTAGCTTCATTTTTGTCAAAGCCTCCGTAAAGGGGTCAGCGAGATTATCAATAGTGTGAACTTTGAGTAATTTGAGTTCACCTTGTTCGATTTTCTTACGAACATAGTGATATCTCCGATGGTAGTGTCTGGATCCTTTATGAACACCGATTTCAATGGCTATGATAATTGCTCCAGAATTGTCACAATACATATCCATATGAGATTTATTTGTGGAAACCACGTCAAACCAGAAATAAAATTTTGTATCCAAACAACTTCCATGGCAGGTTCCGAAGATGCAATGTACTCGGATTCTGTTGTAGACATGGTTGTATCTGAAATCCGGTGTGACAATATCCAATATCCTTTAGATCGGCCTCGGGATTTCCACAATAAACAAGAACCATATCTTTAGTAGCCCTAAGGTACATAAGAGTGTTCTTGACAACAATCCAATACTTTACCCAAAAAAAAAAAAAAAAAACAGCAATCCAATGGTTTTCAGTAAGATTCTATTGGTATCTACTAACAATGTTCTGTGTGAAAGTGTGACATTCAGTCCAACGTCACCTAGTTCTAGTACCACATCAATCTAATTCAGGAGAGGTTACCTTTTGACCACGACAACGGTACACGACTAGAACTTGTGCAAGAAAATCAAGCAACACAAATATGTCACCCATCCTGGACCTAGGCGGGTCCAATTCCTTAAGGAATGGGCCTGGGCGGGTTTATGACGGGAAAAACCACCAACTTTCATATCTTTTAAAAATTCTATTGGGCAAGTGAGAGGTGGATTCCCTGTAGAGATATCACGTGGGAGACCTGATTTTCTGCCCAAGACACACCACAAACGCTCACCACATTCATTCATTCACCTCCCCATACACCTACACTTCTCTTTCTCATTTACAAACTCACACACACACACATTTACTCTCATCTCTCTCACCATTTCACCATCTCGACTACAAGCTCTCCCAAAGTGTAGTGATTTCTCAAGGCAAAACAACAAGAAAGTCACAATCATCAACATTCCATCCACTCCATTCTTCGTCACCTTTGTCTAGTCGAAATCACCATCAACACAATCATCAATAGCTTCTAATCTACATCTCTACTGGTAAGAGTCACTTTTATACCTTAACAATCGACTTTCTACTCTTGCATGTCAGATCTAACCATGTCCAACCAGAATCCAAGATTTACAAAGTAAAAAACGTGCTTAGCACGTAACCCGCGCGGGTTTCTTTTCAAAGGAAACTTGGCCCGGGCGGGCCTTGAGCAGGTTATGTGATTTTCGTGGTTTTGTCTCATTTTCCTCCTTGTCAAACTTAGATCTCTCTAATCTTCTTGATGCATGTCATTTTCGGTAGCTTGAAGTCCTTGGATTTACCTCTCCGTCATCATCAAGTACTCGTTCGGTTAAGGAATCATATGTACGCCCTCACAAAGCTCTTTAATCGTCACGATATATCCATACATGTATCGTTTCCATCATGAAACCGAGTTTGGTATATATGGTTTTATTCCAGATGAGCTTGGATTGTACTTCGTTTGATCTTGTCGAAAAATGGTTTCAATGCAATACGGACCCGGGCGGGTTACCTTTCAAGTAAACCCGACCCGGGTAGGTCACCTCGCAGATTTCCATTTTCTCTCGTTTTGACTCCATTCATACTTGTATCGATTGTAACCCATGAACTCTTGTTTCTAAGGGATATTTGTCACACCCCGCTAAAGCGGAAACACGGAATGTGAAGAGCCAAGATATCATCACACGAGTTATAAATAAAAACATACGGTTTCAAGTCATTTCGAATAAAATATGAGTTTACAGTTTAAAGATAACCAAGCATTAAAAGTACATAACGAGGCAACATAGCAAATTGTTTGATAAAAATTCCCAAAACATATTCAAAATAGGTCTTCTCCCGATTCATGACTTCACGTAACATTCCAGACCCATCAAACTATTGCACTTCATGACTTACACTTGATTTCCTGAAACAAGAGATAAAGTGTCAACTACAATAAAGTAGTGAGTGAGTCACAGTTTTCTAGTCCTCGACTAAAAAGGTTTTGAGTTAAGTATATCTATACTTAGTAGTTTCTGAAAGTAGAACAAGACTTAAAGAATAGTCCGAACCAAAACAGTTGATTAAAAGATAGATGCGGAAGTCGTATAACTCTATACGCGCATAATAAGTAAATTATGATTGATTTCATGTATAACGACTACTTGGCATAATATAACTTAAGTGTTCACACTAAACCGAATTACCAACCGTGAGGCCTCTTACCCCGACTATCTACGGGGAGTCATTTCTGATCAAGTAATATGTACTTAAGCTGCCACTTAAGCAAGGAACGGTCATTTCCTAAGTATCGATACCCATAATTACTAAACGGCTTAACAAAGCTAATAGTGTGTTACGAAAATTAGGCACTAGTGATATTTTAAAACTGATAGTAGTCACTTATGGTTAGTTATATCCCTCAAGAGTCACGATAGTTATATGATCAATCAAAGTACATACGAGTGCCGAGAGTGGCATTAAATAAGTTTGATATAGTTTTGAACCAAGAGCCGAATAAAGGTGGCGAACCATTAGTTTATCTTAGGCCAAACGGCCATAAAACTAAATAAGCATAAGTTTAACAAAAACGTTCGATAGAGTTCATAACAGTTCATTTAGACCTCTTGTTTCCCCCAAAAGATATTTGAAAACAGTAAATAAGTGGGGTTGTAACTCACTGTTTGCGAGGATGAGCTACGTGCGCGAGGAGTAATCGAGACGGGCCGGAATCACGGGAAACCTAATGAAATACCAAGGTTTAATGAGTATTAATGTTTATGTTTTTATATGTTAAGTGTCGGGTTTAGGTCTATTGAAAATTGGGCAGCGCTTCCGCGCCAAAATCATTAATTCCAATATTTGTACACTTTCCCGCTTAACCAATTCAATAATCATATATCATATTATTTCCAAGACAATGACATATAAAACTTGTTCATTTAGTTCATTTATAGGTGAGTTACCCTCATTACAGGTTATGGCATAAATCTCAGTTCCGAACATAAGTTTAGATAACACGTTTAAAGTTACGATCCAAAATGGTTTAAACTTAGAAATTGTGCAGTCTGTCAGCAGCATGACCGCGCCGCGTTGGGAGGACTGCGCCGCGGTCAGAGGTTTTACCTTGACCGCGCCGCGGTGAAGCGACTGCGCCGCGGTCACTGTGACAGGTTCTTGGTCAAGTTCGTTTTTGAAGAAATTTGATGTTTTTGAGTTAGATTTTTACATGCAACCAGATATACGATTAGATAATTGATGTCTAATAGTTTATTTAGTGTTTTTAACCACAAATGTATAGATCTAACCATGCATTTACCAAAAATCCCGTTTTTGTTCATAAATGGTGAAATATTTTCATATAAACTCATTTTTAGGTGATGGATGATACATGCAACGAGTTTAGCTTGTAAAAACAGAAGATTAAAAGGATTTATACCGAGAGTGAAGTGATTTGGAGATGGTTGGAGTGATCCCCTAGTGATTTTAACCCAAGAAGCTTATAAAAAATGGACTTTTAACCCAAAGAATGCAACCCTTTTCTTCTTCTTCACTTGATGAACGATTTTGATGTGTTTAGGTGGTTAAAATTACTGAGTTTTTGTTGTGAATATTTCTGTAAATGAAGAGGAAATGGAGTGGTGTGTGTTCTTGAATGTTAGCAAAAAGAGAGAGAGAGTGGTAAAGGTGTTTGTTTGGTGTGTGTGTGTGTATGTAATGTTTGTGTAAGTGTTTATATGATTCAACACATCACTGGACTTTTTAAAAGGGCCTTGAAGTGTCTAGGGTCGGGACTTAGTCATTGGGCTCGAGTTTTGATCCATTTGATTAAGTTTTAAAATTTACAAAAAGTGCTGTCTGCGCACTCCACCGCGGCGCGGTGGCCTGACTGCGGCGCGGCCGGAGTGGCAGGCTTGCCTTTTTCGTTTTTCGTTCGTTCCAATGTTAAGCGTTTCGTTTGTTAAAAGTTTTCGTTCATATAAAATAGGAACTTAGACAAGTTCACTAAGTGTTTACTTGGTATTAGAATTCATTTATGTGATCCCGAGCTCGATTCTACACACTCGAGTTTACGAGACAAGTAATAACAAGATTAATTCGAGCTAAGACAAAGATAGAGGATGCGGTTTTCACCTAAAATAAGACGGTTGTCACATTCTCCCCGGGTTGAAAAGAATTTCGTCCCGAAATTTAGTTCGCCTTATCGGAGGAAAGATCTTTGAACAGGTGCGGATACTTCTGACGAATCTGGTCTTCACGTTCCCATGTGAATTCGTGACCTCGTCGGGAATTCCACCGAACCTTGACAATAGGAATGCGACTTTGCTTGAGTTGTTTGACCTCTCGGTCTACAACCTCAAGCGGTTCCTCGATGAAATTAAGTTTGTTGTCGATCTGGACCTCGTCCAGTGGAATGACAATGGTTTCGTCCGATAAGCACTTTTTCAAGTGCGAGACGTGGAAGACATTGTGAACGTTGGAAAGAGCTTGTGGAAGTTGAAGTCGGTACGCCACTGGGCCGATACGCTCAATTACCTCAAAGGGGCCTGTGTACCTCGGGCTTAACTTACCGCGCTTCCCGAAACGGACTACCCCTTTCCATGGCGATATATTCAGGAGTACTCTATCACCCACTTGGAACTCGAGGGGTTTCCTTCGGTTATCGGCATAGCTCTTTGCCGAGTACGAGAAGTTTTCAATCTTTCTCGGATGGTAGTGATTTTGTCAATGGTTTCCTGGACGATGTCGAGCCTTGTTAGTTGTCGATCGCCAGCTTCTAGCCAACAAAGCGGCGACCGGCACTTGCGTCCGTATAAGGCCTCGAAGGGAGCACACTTGATGCTGGCGTGGTAGCTGTTGTTATAGGAAAACTCGACTAAGGGTAAGTGAGCGTCCCAACTTCCTCCGAAGTCAACTACACAGGCTCTCAGCATGTCCTCAAGTGTCTGGATCGTCCTTTCACGAAGGATCGTCTTTCTTTTGAACAAAGAGGATTGGGGCTCCCCAGGGGGCGAGCTCGGACGAATAAGACCATGATCCAAGAGGTTCCTTTAGCTGTTTCGACAGGCTCTTGCATTTCGGTGGGGCAGACGATATGGTGTCTTAGCGACCGGTGTTGCGCCAGGAACTAGGTCTATTGGAATTCCAATTGTCGTGTGGGGGTAACCCGGGTAGATCCTCAGAAAGCTTCTGGATGATCCTTGACTACGGGAATATCTTGTACCTCGGTTTTCCTTAGGCTTACGCTCGATGACATGCGCTAGGAATGCATCAAAATCCTTTTTGAGGTACTTGTGCATTTAATGCTGGAGACGATGCGAAGTTGTTGGCCCGGTTTTGTCCGCTGCACGACAAGGGTTTCGCCGTCTGAAAGGGGGATTACGAATAAGTTTGGCGAAACAGACGATCTCGGCCCGGAACCGAGATAACAGTCCATTCCGACTATGATGTCAAAGCTCTTTGGAATTAAATCAATGGGAAACGTTTTATCAGATAGGCATATTGAACATCCTACGATTACATCCTTAGCCTCAAATTCCTGACCGTTGGCATACTCTACGGTGAAGCTATCCTTAAGAATCTTAGATCCTAAATTAATGAAGGGTCTAAACTCTAAGGATACGAAGCTTCTTTCTGCTCCAGAATCGAACAATACAGATGCATAGTGGTTGTTTACAGAAAACGTACCGTTCACCGCATTCGGGTCTTGCCGAGCCTCCTCGGCTGTAAGTGCGAAAGCACGTCCGCGACCCCGTCCACCTTGATTTGGTTGGGCATTCTGAAGCTTGGGACAGACATTACGGAAGTGTTGATCGCTTCCACACTCGAAGCACACCGGCTTCTGACCCTGAACCACAGCTTTCTCTGAACAGTACTTGGAGAAGTGCCCCACCTTCTGGCACTTAGAACATACCGGGCAGTTCCCATGGTGATGGAAGTTGCACTTATTTCACTTGGGGTTCGTCCCCGTGCAGCTTCGGTTCCCAGCTGGTGGTGGTGGTGGTGGTGCAGCAGTCACCGCGTAGTTGCGGGTGGTTTTCTGTTTCTTGCTGTTTCTCCGGGGGTTTTGATCTGCCTTCCTTTTCTCTCCCTCCTCCTTCTTGGAGGGTGCTGCAGCGGTGAGGAGATCGCTGGTTAGTCGGTATGCCAGAATGATTGCGCTCTGTAGGGTTTGAGGTTCGGCAGAGAGGACATTTCCCCGGATCTCGGGAACTAGACCAGAAACGTAACGGTCAATGCGGTTTTCCTCGGGGGTTACTAGTCTCGGAACCAGTCGGGCCAGTTCATGAAACCTGGTGGTGTACCCCTCGATGTCATTCCCGACCATCATGAGATTCCACAACTCCGCCTCAAGCTTCTTGATTTCTCCCTTAGGACAGTATTCAGCAATCAAAAGGTTTTTGAATTGCTCCCAGGAGAGAGCATAGGCGGTGTCACGCCCTCTGGTCCGAACCACGTTGTTCCACCATGAAAGAGCCTTCCCATGTAGTACGCATGAGGCGTACTCTACCTTGTCGGCCTCGGCACACTTGCTAATGTGCAAGACTGATTCGATGCTCTCGAACCAGGACACGAGTCCTACAGCTCCGGAGGTGCCGTGGAACTCTTTGGGCTTGCATGCCATGAAGCTTTTATAAGTACAAGCGGGAGGGTTTTGGTGCTGGTGATGATTTTGGTTTTGGTGGTTGTTGTTGTTCTGGTTCTGATTGTTGTCCTGTTGTTGTTGTTGCTGTCGCTGGTGGTTGCTGACGTTGGCATTGATTCCCGCCGTGATCTGAGCGATCATGTTCGGCATCGCTGCATTCAACTGCTCAGCGACTTGTTCAGCGATGATACTGGCGTTGGTTCGGGGTGCCATGATTCTACAACAGACAACAAACAACAGATTCAGTTTAGATCGCACGATTAGAGCATGATAAGAGTATAATTCAATGTATAAGACAACAATCCCGCAAGAGTAAAGTAATAGAACAGATAGAACACGCACGACTGAGATTCAAGAAATTCACGCAACAAGATACAATTCAATGATAACTAAAGATTCACACGACAATAGCACAAATAGATAATAAGGTAGAATTTCCATTCATTAATAATATAGAGTTGAGTACAAGGTTCAAAATGAGAATGGAATACAAGTACAATACATATGGAAATAAAATAGATATGGCTTTGAGTTGTGTACACAGGAAAATTACAACTCGAGCCTACAATACAAAAGTAAAAGAAAATAACTAACGACGCTTCTCGAAAAGCATCTTGGTGATAACTACCGCCAGGAGGGTCCCCATAACCAAGCAAACTCCCACTAGACGTTGCACCGTCCGGGCAGTGGCCTGAGCCGTATAGAGGTGTCGCAATGCCTGCTCCGACAATCGGTGCGCGGCATCAGAGACCTCACAGAGGAGAAGCCCTTGTTGCTGGGCCTCCTCGGATAGTCCCCTTACCTCGCGGTGAAGGTGCAAGAATGCGGCAGGAGGGGGTAGCTGTTGGGTAGGCGGCAGCCTTTGCCTGGCTGCTTCAGCGTGGCGGGCACGCTGCATTTCCTCTCGCTCGAGCTGACGCTCCCACGAGTAGTGGTCAAGCATGGAAGTGCGCGGTGCCTCGGGAGGTGGATGACCGAACGGGAGATGTGAAGGCGTGGGTCTGGATGATCCGGCGTGCTGTGCGGCCATCCTGTCAGGTAGTCGACCTGGGAGGACGACCTGCTTGCGTGCCGTAGTGACAACGCGAGGTCCTCGCCTCTGGGGCGGTGCCTCAACAGGTGCCGGGGGTGCAGCTGGTAGCACGGTCCTCGGGCTGGAGGTACCCATGCTGCTGGAGTACGCCATCGAACTCTCCTCAGTCGGGTCAGTCGTCTGGTGACGCTGACTCTCGGATACTGCGGGATCCTCAGATGGTCGGGGGGAAGACGCTAGTCGAGAAAGTGAGCGGGACTGGGATCGTGATTGCGATGACTGAGACATGTCGGATATGCGAATAATACGTTACGTGAGTACAGGAAATAAGGAAAAATGTAAACGAAATGCATGTATGGGTCAGTCACGTGAGAATCGGGAAGGAATAAGACCGGGAATTTTTCGACTCGAAAACCGTTTGACAATAGCAATTACTTTCCGTTCTCGCAGAATTTATTTTGAACTAGGCATAGTTGATCAAGTTACGCCTAGTTAAAAACAAATCATGCGATTGCGGAATTAATCTACTAAAGTTTGAAAGCTCGTGAAATGATTTTTCTGAAAAGCCTTGGTTATAGTTTGGTTTCAAAAATTTTGAAAAATTCTCAAAACCGTTTTCGCTATAACCAGTGCTCTGATACCAAGTCTGTCACACCCCGCTAAAGCGGAAACACGGAATGTGAAGAGCCAAGATATCATCACACGAGTTATAAATAAAAACATACGGTTTCAAGTCATTTTGAATAAAATATGAGTTTACAGTTTAAAGATAACCAAGCATTAAAAGTACATAACGAGGCAACATAGCAAATTGTTTGATAAAAATTCCCAAAACATATTTAAAATAGGTCTTCTCCTGATTCATGACTTCACGTAACATTCCAGACCCATCCAACTATTGCACTTCATGACTTACACTTGAATTCCTGAAACAAGAGATAAAGTGTCAACTACAATAAAGTAGTGAGTGAGTTACAGTTTTCTAGTCCTCGACTAAAAAGGTTTTGAGTTAAGTATATCTATACTTAGTAGTTTCTGAAAGTAGAACAAGACTTAATGAATAGTCCGAACCAAAACAGTTGATTAAAAGATAGATGCGGAAGTCGTATAACTCTATACGCGCATAATAAGTAAATTATGATTGATTTCATGTATAACGACTACTTGGCATAGTATAACTTAAGTGTTCACACTAAACCGAATTACCAACCGTGAGGCTTCTTACCCCGACTATCTACGGGGAGTCATTTCTGATCAAGTAATATGTACTTAAGCTGCCACTTAAGCAAGGAACGGTCATTTCCTAAGTATCGATACCCATAATTACTAAACGGCTTAACAAAGCTAATAGTGTGTTACGAAAATTAGGCACTAGTGATATTTTAAAACTGATAGTAGTCACTTATGGTTAGTTATATCCCTCAAGAGTCACGATAGTTATACGATCAATCAAAGTACATACGAGTGCCGAGAGTGGCAAAAAATAAGTTTGATATAGTTTTGAACCAAGAGCCGAATAAAGGTGGCGAACCATTAGTTTATCTTAGGCCAAACGGCCATAAAACTAAATAAGCATAAGTTTCACAAAAACGTTCGATAGAGTTCATAACAGTTCATTTAGACCTCTTGTTTCCCCCAAAAGATATTTGAAAACAGTAAATAAGTGGGGTTGTAACTCACTGTTTGCGAGGATGAGCTACGTGCGCGAGGAGTAATCGAGACGGGCCGGAATCACGGGAATCCAAATGAAATACCAAGGTTTAATGAGTATTAATGTTTATGTTTTTATATGTTAAGTGTCGGGTTTAGGTCTATTGAAAATTGGGCAGCGCTTCCGCGCCAAAATCATTAATTCCAATATTTGTACACTTTCCCGCTTAACCAATTCAATAATCATATATCATATTATTTCCAAGACAATGACATATAAAACTTGTTCATTTAGTTCATTTATAGGTGAGTTACCCTCATTACAGGTTATGGCATAAATCTCAGTTCCGAACATAAGTTTAGATAACACGTTTAAAGTTACGATCCAAAATGGTTTAAACTTAGCAATTGTGCAGTCTGTCAGCAGCATGACCGCGCCGCGTTGGGAGGACTGCGCCGCGGTCAGAGGTTTTACCTTGACCGCGCCGCGGTGAAGCGACTGCGCCGCGGTCACTGTGACAGGTTCTTGGTCAAGTTCGTTTTTGAAGAAATTTGATGTTTTTGAGTTAGATTTTTACTTGCAACCAGATATAAGCTTAGATAATTGATGTCTAATAGTTTATTTAGTGTTTTTAACCACAAATGTATAGATCTAACCATGCATTTACCAAAAATCCCGTTTTTGTTCATAAATGGTGAAATATTTTCATATAAACTCATTTTTAGGTGATGGATGATACATGCAACGAGTTTAGCTTGTAATTTTAGTAACCAACCCCATCGTTATACTCGTTGTTTCGAACCGCTACGTTTATGAAAATGTACCGAAATCGTGGACTTGATAAAATGAACTTATGTGAATTATAAACTGAGGTTTTGAAAAATAGTTACATATTCTTAATTCGGTTAAACTTGAAGGTTCATAGTATTTTAAACCAACCCGTATGCTAATAAACAACTCGGTTATTTTGGTATATTGTGCATAGGACGTATTCCTTTGGACATAATATTTAACCTAGATCCCTGTGTTTTGTTGTTAGGGTAAAGATTGTTTTAGGCTTAAGCACTCCTATTTACGCCCACTTAACCAATCATCCGAACGTGAGTTACTTAACCCCTCTTTTACGTTTTATATACATTTTTGGGGTGGAAAGCATGAACTAAACTATTTTATCAAATCGTATGCTATCGTCATTAAATTGACATCATTTCCTAAAACTTTACTCGATTATATGTGTACCAACTCGTCACTTATTCGACATCTTTTGTCAAAACTTGGTAGGAATATAATATACACGCATGTGCCATCTATCAAAACAGTGCCCACTTTACTCACATCATTAACTTATGCTTAAGCCGTGAATAATATGAATAGCGATATTTAGGAAATTTCGTTCCTCACCTTTAGTGGCAACTAGGGTGCATATTTTTACTTGTTTCTCCTTGTAGATAGTGCGGGGAAAGGGGCCTGACGGTCGGTTAAATCGGTTTAGTTGTGATCCCATGTACTTATATTATACCAATGTTTTTAGTTACCATATGATACAATTGACGTTTATATTACGTTGCATTTATCGAAACTAACAATTGTATTGCTATACAATTTTCCATACACTTTTCTTTGTGAAGAAACTCGTAATCTTTATCGTAAACTCTTAAACTGTAACTCACACTCTACGTTTCATAGTTGACACTTTTGATGCTCTGTAGGAAATAATATGTAAGAAGTGCTACATCGCCTTGCATGCTCACCGGGTCACCCATGTCATATCATGGATTCGAGAATCACGCTTTTGGACTTTAATTTATTGTTAAACTTAATGGCTATATTATGTAAACAATGAATTTCGATTTATATTATAAAAACGTTTGTATTTATCGATGTCTTGTCTTATGTATCCAATTACCTATCATACCCCGTGTTTCCGCTTTAGTGGGGTCGTATCAGAGCCCAAGGTTATAGTGAATATCGGTTTTCCGAAAACAAAACAAAACCAAACTATAACCAAAGTTTTCGAAAAACATTTCGTAAGTCTTAAATTTGCATTATTTAATTCAAATTAAACGTAACTTGACCAACTAAGTTTAATTCGAAATAAATTATGTAAGGATTTAATGTGATTACTTTTGTTAAACGTTTTTCGTCAAACAGTCCACGATTCTCGAACGACTGACCCGAGCATGTATATTTGTACTTTACGTATTATTTATCCGTATTCATTCTATTTACGTTCTTGCGGTATCTTCATGTCTGGACCATCTCGTTCACGATCCACTTTTTCAGCCGCCGTCTCGGACGACCATACCATTTCGCCGTCACAGACTCAGCACGACCCGAGTCCTGAGCCATCCGAGGATAGCTCCATGCCAGCAGCCAGCAGTCACGGGACATCCAACCCGAGGATTGTTCTACCGGAAGCTGCACCTACTCCTGCTCCTCCTCAGCATGGAGTACGCCTACGACACACAACGCGTATGCGGGTGATACCACCCGGGACGGAGCCTAGGGGGCCGAGACCTGAGGGGACTCCTAAACCTAACGAGGGTTCTCGTACCTATGCTTTGCATCTGGATAACCCGTATGCGGCTCCGTCCATCCAGTCATGGATCGAGACACATGGGAGGGACTCCATGGTCATTCAATCCAGTTTGCTGATGGTTTAGGACCTTCCCGTCCACCGACGGAAGCACCATCGGGGCGAGGGTTGACCCCAGCTCAGTTCCAGGTTCTCCGGAACATGGCTATTGAATTGAGGGGACTCACTCAGGAGAAGGAGCACCAGGCACACTTATTGTTCCAAGTGTCGGATGCGGCTCGCCGCTTATCTAAGTACGCAATCCGAGTCAGCCCAACTGCTCAGACCACCTCCAGGACGGTTCAACATCTTGTGAGCATCTGTTTGGTCATGGGGACCCTACTCTTCATTGTTCTCTTCAGGATGATCTTGGATTTCATTCGTTGATTGTATTTCACGTATTGTACTGTTATTAAGGTGTATTTTTCCATATTATGCAACCACTTAATAGAACTATCTAGAATTAGGTTGCAATTTTCACTTTTTGTATGCAACTTAGTTATATGTTCTGATTCATGTTGCAAATTTTCATTCTTATATGCAACTATTGTATTTGAAACAATTATTATTAATGGAAATCTATGTTATTTTTCTCATTCTATTGTCGTTACGCTCCTTTTTCTATTATCGTTGTTGTTTATCACATACATTCTTATCATTTATCTTATTCATGCGTAATCTAAACCCAACTATTTTCATGTTAGTAGAATCACGCCTCCCAAAAAGAGATTCCATTTCCAGGCAAAAGGCCGTGGAGCTGAACGCTGCGATTCCAGACATGATCACCTAGATCACCGCCAACCTGAATTCTGCGAAGTAGGGAAACGTTGGGGGTAACAATAACAATAACGATAAAAACCAGAACACTAACAAACATCAGAACCAGAACGATTAAAACAAGAACAATCACCAGAACGCCAACCGCTAGGGTTGCAGCTACAAGAGCTTCATGCCCTGCCGACCCAAGGAATTCCACGACACATCGGGTGTTGTCGGACTCATTTCCTAGATCGAGAGCATGGAATCGGTGCTCCACATCAGCAAGTGTGCTAAGGGGGACAAGGTCGAGTACGCAGCTTGCATGCTGCAAGGCAGGGCCCTCACCTGGTGGAATAACCAAGTTCATACCAGGGGTTGAAAGGAAGCCTAAAGCCTCACAGTGGACGAGCTCAAGAAGCTCCTAATGGAGAAGTATTGTCCAGAGGACGCCCTGCAGACACTAGAGTCGGAATTCTGGAACCACTCCATGATCGGAACCGATATCGACACCTACACTGCTAGGTTTCATGAGTTTGCACGACTGGTACCCCACATGGTCACTTCGGAAGAAAATAAGGTTGACCGGTACATTTGGAGTTTGGCACCTGAAATCCGAGGCATGGTCACCTCGGAAAGCCCACTAACTATCAAGAGTGCGATAGTCTTGGCTAACCTCCTGACCAACGATCTCATCCGATCAGGTGGTTCGGTCAAGAATGAGGATAGAGGGAAGAGAAAGTCAGAGACCCACTCAAGGGATGGTGGCACTAGTAATTCGGGCAAGAAGCACAAGACAACCCGAAACTTTGTTGTGACAGGCTCAGGACTGAGAGCTTACCTTGGTCCACACCCGAAGTGTGGCAAGTGCGGTTTCACCACATCGGAACTGTTCGGTGTGTGATAAGTGCAACAAGGTGGGTCACTTCACCAGGTATTGCAAGGAAGGTATTGTGGTAAAAGGACAGAAGCCGGCTTGCTTTGAATGCGGCAGCACATATCACTTTCGAAACGCCAGCCTAAAACTGAAGAACGCCCCACACAACACTGGTAGAAACTAGGAAGGGCAAGGTCGTGGTCGGGCATTTGTAATCGGTTCCAAAGAAGCAAGGCATGAATCAAACGCGGTGACAGGTACTTTCCTTCTGAACAATCCTTTTGTCTCAATCTTGTTTGACTCCGGGGCGGAAAGAAGATTTGTATCCTTAGAATTTAGACCCTTAATTGACTTAGGATATGAGGTTCTTAAGGATAGTTTCACCATAGAATACGCCAACAGTCAAGAATTCGAGACTAAGGATGTGATCGTAGGTTGTTCCTTACTCTTAGCCGACAAATCGTTTACCATAGATCATATTCCATTAGAGCTGAAAAGCTTTAAAATTATAGTGGGAATAGACTGGTTAGCCAATGTTCGAGCTGAGCTTGTCTGCTTCGACAAAATAGTTCGGATTCCCCTTGAAAACGGAGAAACTCTTATCGTACAGGGCGATAGGCCTAGTAGACAATTAAGGATAGTTTCGACCATGAAGATGCGCCGATATCAAGAGAAGGAGTGTGGCGCCTTCTTAGCGCACATTGTGGAGCGAAAACACAAGGAGAAGCGTATCCAAGAAATACCTGTGGTGAGAGATCATCCCGAAGTCTTTCCCGAGGATTTACCCGGACTACCCCCGACAAGTCGAATTCTGTATTGACCTAGTTCCTGGAGCAGCACCAATTGTTAAGACGCCTTATCGTCTAGCACTATCTGAAATGCAAGAGCTATCAGAACAACTACAGGAACTCCTAGATCACGGTCTAATTAGACCTAGTTAGTCACTCTGGGAGCCCCAATCCTCTTCGTCAAGAAGAAAGACGGATCCTTCCGGATGTGCATTGACTACCACGAACTCAACAAACTGCCCATCAAGAACCGATACCCTCTTCCCCAATCGACGATCTATTCGATCAGTTGCAAGGCGCAAACTACTTCTCAAAGATCGATCTTCGATCAGGGTATCATCAGGTGAGATTCAGTGAAGAGGATATTCCTAAGACTGCCTTCAGGACGCGTTATGGACATTACAAATTCTTAGTTATTCCCTTCGGACTAACAAATGCACTAGCTGTGTTCATGGACTTGATGAACCTGGTGTGTAGACTGTATCTGGACAAATTTGTAATAGTGTTCATCGACGACATACTGACTTACTCACAGAGTAAAAAAGATCATGAAGCTACATTTGAAATTAATTTTGGAACTTCTTAAGGATCTAGAGTTGTACGCGAAGTTCTCGAAGTGCAAGTTTTGGCTTCAAGAAGTACACTTCCTTCGACACGTGATTAATTAGAATGTAATTCACGTAGATCCTGCCAAGATCGAGGCCATTAAAAAATGGGAAGCTCCGAGAACCCCTTCAGAGATCCGACAATTTCTTCGATTGACCGGATATTACCGAATATTTATCGAGAACTTCTCCAAAATCGCTAAACCTCTGACGGAATTTACCCAGAAGGATAAGGATTTCCTTTGGGGAGAAGAACAAGAAGAATCCCCAAACGTTGAAACGCATATTGTGTAGCGCACCTATCCTGACCCTACCTGAGGGAACGGAAAACTTCGTTATATTTTGTGATGCATCACACGAAGGACTCGGTTGCGTCCTTATGCAAAAGGACAAGGTCATTGCCTATGCATCGAGATAACTCAAGGTGCACGAACAGAACTACATGACACACGATCTAGAACTGGGAGTAGTTGTTTTTGCCCTTAAGATTTGGACATCTTACTTATATGGCACGAAGTGCACGGTTTCCCCTGACCACAAAAGCCTCCATCATATCCTTGATCAGAAAAGGCTCAATATGAGGTAGAGGAGATGTATTGACCTGCTTAGCGACTACGATTGCGAGATCAAATACCACCCAGGGAAAGCAAACGTAGTACCAAACGCCCTGAGCAGGAAAAAAAGGATAAGACCCTCGCGTGTACGGGCACTGGGAATACAAGTTCACACGAGCTTGAGGACTCAAATCGCTAGTGCACAGAGTGAGGCGTTAAAATCAGAGAACATCAAGGGCGAAACACTGCACAACCTCGAACAAAAATTCGAGGTTAAGCTAGATGGGATCTACTATTTCAATAATCGAGCATGGATTCCAAAATCGAAGGACTTAAGGACGCTTATCATGGAAGAGGCCCATAGGTCCCGATATTTTATTCACCCGGGATCCGACAAAATGTACAAAGACATCAGAGAATACTACTGACAGGTCCTCAATTCTCCTCACCACGCACTCAGTGAATCGAAATGAAACAGGTCATGATGCGGAATCTCATGACCTGAGTTGAATCAAAAGAAGAAACATGAAATCGAAACTGAAATTGAAATTGAAGATGATAACAAACAATGTATGCGCAACTGTTTAAGATTTCATTGATAGTGTGAACAGGTTTGGATCGAGCTTGTTACATCAGACATTGACAAGCTCAACGGAACTCAAACTGAGTTCTAGGTTCAAAGACAACAAACTCTAACAACCTATCACACTATTTATAGAAAAAATCTAAAACACTACGAATTAACTATTACAACATGTCATCATCTTAATTTCAACTCGGGGAGTTCACTTCAATTCGGAATCAAAGTCTTCAGCCTCCGAGTTGATATCTTCAACGTTGACTTGAGTTGACTTAAGTTATTCTTCAGTTTGTTTTCAGTTCGGAGGAACTTCATTTAGTTTAGAGTATTTGAACTAACTTGTTCCCCGAACTGAAAACTTCACTTCGGATTATTCATGATTTCAGTTCGGATCCTCTATGAACTAAAATCATCTTTATTAAATCACACTTTTAGACTCCATAGCTTCATCCAATCAATTTCTTGAACCAACAACTACTGGTGGCCGGGAATGAAGAAAGAGATTGCTTTGTACCTTGGGAAATGTCTGACTTGCTCTAAGGTCAAGGCAGAATACCAGAAGCCATCCGGTTTATTCCAACAGCCGAAAATTCCCTAGAAGTGGGAACAAATCTCCATGGATTTTATAACCAAATTGCCTCGCACGGAAAAGGGACATGACTCAATCTAGAGAGAGCTATAAGATGGAAAAGCTCGCTCAAATCTATATTAGCGAAATAGTCTCTCGTCACGGAAACCCTTTCTCCATCATGACCGATAGGGATAGTCGATTCACGTCACGCTTTTGGAAAGTGCTCCAAGAAGCTCTGGCACTCGACTAGACCTAGGCACCGCTTATCACCCCCAAAATTATGGGCAAAGAAAGAGAACCATTCAAACCCTAGAGGATATGCTACGCGCGTGTGTAGTTGACTTCGGAGGAAGTTGGGATCCTCGTTTGCCCTTAGTTGAGTTTTCCTACAATAACAGCTATCACGCTAGCATCAAGTGTGCACCTTTAGAAGCCTTGTATGGACGTAAGTGTCGTTCACCACTCTGTTGGCTAGAGGCCGGCTACAGACAACTAACGAGACTCGATATCATTCAGGATACGATTGACAAGATCCTTCAAGGACCCAACAAAAGAGCTACGGACAACTGGAGGAAACCCATGGAATTCCAAGTCGGTGATAAGGTACTCCTTAAGGTATCACCTTGGAAAGGTGTGATTCGCTTTGGGAAACATGGAAAGTTGAGCCCGAGGTACATCGGACCATTCGAGATTCGGAAGAGAAGTGGCCCGGAACGTATCGGCTTAAACTACCCCAGGAACTCAGTGGAATTCACGACACGTTTCACATCTCTAACTTGAAGAAGTGTTTATCTGACAAAACGTTTGTGGTCCCACTTGAGGAAGTTCAACTCGATCGCAAACCTCACTTCATCGAGGAACCGCTTGAGATCATGGACCGCGAGGTCAAACAATTGAAGTAAAGTCGGATTCTCATTGTTAAGGTTCGTTGGATCTCACGTCGAGGTCACGAGTTCACCTGGGAACGTGAGGATCATATCCAACAGAAGTATCCTCATCTATACGAGAATTATCCCACTCCCGACGAGACGAATTAATTTCAGGACGAAATTCTTTTAACCGGGGGAGAATGTGATATTCCGTCCAACGTCACCTAGTTCTAGTACCACATCAATCTAATTTAGGAGAAGTTTCCCTTTGACCACGACAACGGTTCGCGACTAGAACTTGTGCAAGAAAATCTAGCAACATAAAAATGTCACCCAGCCTGGACCCGGGCGGGTCCAATTCCTTAAGGAATTGGCCCGGGCGGGTTGATGACGGGAAAAACCACCAACTTTCATATCTTGTCAAAATTCTATTGGGCAAGTGAGAGGTGGATTCCCTGTAGAGATATCACGTGGGATACCTCATTTTCTTCCCAAGACACACCACAAACACACACCACATTCATTCGTTCACCTCCCAATACACCTACATTTCTCTATCTTATTTTTAAACTCACACACACGCACTTACTCTCATCTTTCTCACCATTTCATCATTTCCCAATCATCAACCATTCCATCATCTTCATCACCTTTGTCTAGTCGAAATCACCAACAACACCATCGTCAAGAGCTCCTAATCTACATCTCTACTCGTAAGAGTCACTTTTATACCTTAACAATCAACTTTCTACTCTTTCATGTCTGATCTAACCATGTCCAAAAGAGAATCCAAGATTTACAAGGTCAAAAACGTGCTCAGCAGGTAACCCGGGCGGGCCTTGAGCAGGTTTTGTGATTTTCCTCGTTTTGTCTCTTTTTCCTCCATGTCAAGCTTAGATCTCACTAGTCTTCTTGTTGCATGTCATTTTCAGTAGCTTGAAGTCCTTGGATTTATCTCTCCGTCATCATCAAGTACTCGTTCGCCTAAGAAATCGTAGGTAAGCCCTCTCAAAGATCTTTAATCGTCTCGATCTATCCATGCATGTATCTTTCCGTCATGAAACTGAGTTTGGTATATTTGGTTTTTTCCAGAGGAGCTTGGATTGTACTTGGTTTGATCTTTTCAAAAAACGGTAAATTCCTTGTCTCTCTGCATGGCCCGTTCGGGCATGGTTTCCATGCAAAACGGACCCGGGCGGGTTACTTTTCCATGTAAACCCGACCCGGGCAGGTCACCTGGAAGATGGCCATTTTCTTGCGTTTTCACTCCATTCGAACTTGTATCGATTGTAACGCTCGAACTCTTGTTTCTTAGGGATACTACGATAGTGAGAAATCGTTGTGATCATCATCCTTGCTAGCGAATCATCTTCTCGACTAAGGTATAATCTTAGTAACCAACCCCATCGTTATACTCTTTATTTCGAACCGCTACGTTGATGCAAATGTACCGAAATCGTGGACATAAACTAAGGTTTTGAAAAATAGTTACATGTGCTAAATTCGGTTAAACTTGAAGGTTCATAGTATTGTAAACCAACCCGTATGCTAATATACAACTCGGTTAATTTGGTACATTGTGCATAGGACGTATTCCCCATTTTGGACATATTATTTACCCTACATCCATGTGTTTTGTTGTTAGGGTAAAGATCGTTTTAGGCTTAAGCACTCTGTATTTATGCCCGCTTAGCCAATCATCCAAACGTGAGTTACTTAACCCCTCTTTTACGTTTTATATACATTTTTGGGGTGGAAGCATGAACTAAACTATTTTATCAAATCGTATGCTTATCATCATTAAATTGACATCATTTGCTAAAACTTTACTCGATTGTATGTGTAACAACTTATTAGTTATTTGTCATCGTTTCTCCAAACTTGGTAGGAATATAATATCCACGCATGTGCCATCTATCAAAACCGTGCCCACCTTCCTCACACTATTAACTTATGCTTAAGCCGTCAATAATATGAATAGCGCTATTTAGGAAATGACCGTTCCTCACCTTTAGCGGCAACTAGGGTGCATATTATTACTTGTTTCTCCTCGTAAATAGTGTGGGGAAAGGGGCCCCACGGTCGGTTAAGTCGGTTTAGTTGTGATCGTGTATACTTATATTATACCAATGCTTTTAGTTACCATCAGATACAATCGACGTTTATATTACGCTATATTTATCGAAACCCACAATTGTATTGCTATACAATTTTTCATACACTTTTCTCTGTGATGAAACTCGTAATCTTTATCGTAAACTCTTAAACTGTAACTACACTCTACGTTTTGTAGTTGAAACTTTTCATGCTTTTCAGGAAAGAATATGTAAGAAGTGCTACATCGCCTTGCATGCTCACGGGGTCACCCAAGTCGTTCCTTGGATTCAAGAATCACTCTTTTGGAGGTTTATTGATTGTTAAACTTAATGGCTATATTTTGTAATCAATGAATTTCTATTTATATTACAAAAACGTTTGTATTTATCTATCTTTTGTGTTGTGCTACCAATTATCTATCATACCACGTGCTTCCGCTTTAGCGGGGTGTGACAGAAATCCACATCAGGCCTTGTGCATCTAACCGCATGTATGATAGAACCTACTGCCAAAGCATAAGGTATCCTTTGCATGCGCTCCACCTCCTGAGGTATAGAAGCACATTGCGTGATACTTAAGTCAAGTCGTTCTTGCATTGGCACGTTTTCGCGCTTGGAGTTTTCCAATTTTAAATCGCTTTAATATCTTGTCAATGTAAGCCCTTTGACTTAGTTCGGTTAACCGTTTTTGTCTATCTCTAGAGATCTTGATTCCTAAAATGAATGTTGTTTCACCTAAATCTTTCATGGCGAAACACCTTCCAAGATAAGATTTAACATCTTATAGCATTGGAATGTGATTTCTCATAATTAATATGTCATCTACATATAGAATTAGGAAAGTAACATTACGCCCACTAGCCTTTTGATTTTACATCTTATAGCATTGGAATGTGATTTCTTCATAATCTATACCATAGACTTGAGTAAAACCTTTTGCCACAAGATGAGCTTTATAGATGTGTATATTGCCATCTATGCCGGTCTTTATTTTAAAGAGCCGTTTACAATCCACCGTTTTGGTATTTGGAGAACGATAAACCAAATCCCAAACGTCGTTGTCTTTCATGGATTGCATCTCCACATTCGCAGCTTAAGCCATTTTTCAGAGTCAGACCTTGATAATGCAGCTTTGAAGGTTCGAGGTTCATTAAGATCCCCTAATACATGATCCTCATTGCCTAAAGCTACATTTAGGTTTAGTTTTTGTGAAGCACGTATTGCTTTCTCGGACCTACGAATCGGAGTAACATCAACTTGTTGTTGAGACTGAGGCATAAATTGAGGCTCAATCACCCCCCCCCCCCCCCCTCAATTTGATGTTCTCCAATATGAGTAGAAGTTGATGTATCTTCCTCTTGAATCTCATCAAGGTCTACAATCCTCCTACTGTTTTCTTGAACGATAAGCTTTGTTTTGAAAAACTCGGCATATGGTGCAACTTTAACAGTTTGTTCAGTAGGATTATAGAAGTAGTAACCCATCGTTTCCTTTAGGTATCCTACACAGATACACTTAACAGATCTTTGCTCGAGTTTGTAAGGCGTATCTCGCTTCACAAGCGCCTCACATCCCAGACCTTTAAGTAAGACAAGTTAGGGACTTTTCCGTACCATATTTCATATGGTGTCTTATCAACCTTCTTAGTTGGAACCATATTGAGAATGCGTACAGCAGACTCTAAAGCATAATCCCAAAAAGATAATGGTAGAGTAGTAAGGTTCATCAACGATCTCACCATATCAACCAAGGTTCGATTCCTCCTTTCTGATACACCATTGTGTTGTGGGGTATATGGAGGAGTAAGTTGTTGGACAATTCCATGTGCTTGAAGATGTTCCTTAAACTTTTTGCTTAAGTATTCACCACCACTATCCGATCGAAGGATCTTGATGGTTTTGCCAAGTTGATTTTCTACTTCGTTTTGGAACACTTTGAATGTTTCAAACACCTCATGTTTATGTTTAAGCAAGCAAACATAACCATAATGGCTTAAATAATCCATAAATGTAACGAAATAGCTAGCACCTTTCTTTGACACATGTCTAAAGGGACCACATACATCAATAGGTATGATTCCTAATAGATCGGTTGCCCTTTGCGTTTGATGTGGAAAGGGTTTCCTTGGCATTTTTCCCAATACACAAGATTCACATTTATCAAATGAATCATCATTTGACTTTAAATTTCAATGAGATGCTTGCCTATGTGTGCAAGACAACAATGCGATAGATAAGTTGAGTCTAAGTTGGACTTAACTCGTTTAGTGATAATATTAAACACATAATTATTTAACGAAGAATGATCATGCAAATCTATTTAATACTGAAACCATTGCATCAAAATAATGAACATTATGTTTAGAAACAGAATACCAAATTCGGTAAAGAAAAAAATTAGTAAATCCATTATTCTTTAAAACTGAAACAATTCCCCTAATAATAGTAGGTGCATAATGACAATTGTCTAAAACAAGAATTATGCCCGAGGGAAAATGTAAGTAAAAAGTTCCAATGGCTTCCACACCTGCATGTATGACATTGCCCACGTACAGGTACAGAAATCCATTTTTCAGTTTCTTCTTTGCTCTAAAAACCTGTAAGGAATTACAAATATGAGTACCACAACCAGTGTCATATACCCAAATATTTGTTTTAGAGAAAGAATATAACTCTATATTGATACCCGAAGCAACTTACCAACTCGCTTCCTATCTTGCACCTCAGCTAGATACTTAGGACAGTTCCTCTTCCAATGTCCCACCAATCCACAGTGATGAAATCCATCATCCTTAGCAGGATTCTCCTTTTTAGCTGGAGGGATACGCTTAGGATTGGGAGCATAAACAACAGCTTGTTTATTATTTTCGTTCTGTTTAGCTTTGCCCTTAGCTTGCGGTTGTCTCTTCTTTTTCTAAACCCTACCGTCATTGATCGCTAGGAGCTTGTTGGTAGCCAATTTCTTGGGAAGACTTTTCTCAAATTCTATGAGCATCGCATGAAGTTCATTCAGAGTCTTAGCCATACCATGCATATATATTCTATGTGTAAATTCATCAAAACCATGTGAAATGGAATTAAGAACAATGCTAACTACAATAGGTTGATGGTAGGGGTAATTCATTCTTTCCATCTGACCAAAGTAGCTTTTCATGTTAAGAACGTGAGTTCCTACTAGCGTTCCATCAACATGCTTACACTCATGTAACTCTCGAATCAAGTCGTTCAGTTCAAGACCGACTTGTTTCTCATACACAGTGCGAAGCCTAGTGATCATTTCATCAAGCATGCAACTTCATTCTGACGTTAATACGTTGCTTGATAAGTTGCCCATATTGCCTCATCGTTAGATTCAGTAGGCTCCAGAATCATCGGTGTAGTAATGACTGGTAATCACTTCATCACTCGGAGAACAATTCTCAGCTGGCGAAACTAATCAGTAAAATTTGGTCCAATAAGTTTTCTCTTTTGAACATTGTTTTGATTTCTGACATAATCGCGCTAGACTCGGGATTTTGTGCCATTTCTACAAAACAGAAAGAAAGTTCAGTTTAGTAATTTCGATAAATTAATTCTTAAGAAGATTCAAAAACCCATTGTTTAATTTTCATTAAGTCTAGGATCCAAATGACCACCGTTCCATCAGTTGATCTGCTAGGAACAAATGTTACTCAACGGTAAGTGGCGTTCAATAATTTCATTTACCTATGCAATTCCTATAAATGAGACTTAATGTCAATTAATGATCAAGCATCGATATGGTGATCATGACATTAATCATGTTTTGTCACATCTTATTGCTTCGTCGTTAAGGTCTCACCGGTTAACTCGATTTAAGTCGTCCAGCTGAAGACTGCAGATAGTCCACCACCGTCTCACGATGAGTGGTAATCCACCTAGGAAACCTTTTACCTACGTCCCACGTAGAAGTAACGAGCATGTACAAGTTGTCTTGGCAACATGGATGGAAATTAACTTAATTCCATGGGTGACAAAATGTTTTATGTACGAAAAAACATGCATACAACTTCGTAACGTAATTTGGATTTAGAAAAGTAAAAACGATTTTCAGTACTTTTTGATAATTTTATGTGCGGCTATATGTCTACTTCCTATACACCATGTGTATTAATTAAATGTAACATCGTTATTATAAAACCCTTTCGGTAGCTTTATTTGAACATGACTATGTAAGAACGGTGAGAGTAGTCAGCGCAAGGCATATTAAAAGCCAACCTCATTGAGGGTAGAATACTCACAACCATTCTTGTCTAGACATCGCGTTTTAAAAGGTGAGCCTATTTGAAAATTATACCATAAGGATTTACATCTAATTATGAATTAGAGATAACATATTTTTAAAATTATTCGATTTTAAAGTATTTTGTAAAATTAAACGTTCCATCGCCGGAGCATATTACGGAAATTAAATGTAACATCGTTATTATGCGTTTTAGAACGTATAATAATGTCAAAATATGTTAAAATCTAGTTTCATAATTCTTTAGTCAATTTTATTTATTATCTCAAAACAACGTTTGTTCGTGTACATTAAACAATAAATATATAACATAAAGAATTAACTACGCAATAAAGTGGGTGTGTCATAATAGCAAAAAGGTCTTTAGGTCATTATATATATATATATATATATATATATATATATATATATATATATATATATATATATATATATATATATATATATATATTAAATAGCTCCCGTTTCGCTTGGAAGCGGACCACATACATCCGTTTAAATAAGCAATTATGGATTGCGAAAGCCATTTAATATATATATATATATATATATATATATATATATATATATATATATATATATATATATATATATATATAATTCAATTATCAAATAATACCATCACATAACCTTTTTAAGTCTATATTTTAAAGTGTCACACATATTCAATTAACTCGTGTAATAATATGTTTAATCAAATTTCAATCAACAAATATCTAATATCTTAATCATACTTATAAAATTATGCATGCAATGTTACAAATATGATTATTGCTTAATGAACTTTAAAAAGTAATTATAACATCAAAATTTGCGTTTTAGGTTTAGCTGCTAATTAACTTTTAATTGTTAAAAATAATAGAGAAATTGCATAGAAAAGCAATGAACTTTTACCCACGTGTCATTGTGTGTTACCAACTTTGTTTTTTATAAAAAAAACATCAACTTTAAATACGTTGTCATTGTTTGAACTTTAGATGCATTTTAGTTATTCTTTTTTTTTATTTAAACCTCTCCAGCCGCTGGTTGGCTTAACTCAACCGCAGGTTGTCTATGAACGACAGTCGGTTGGCTTTGTTCAGCCGCCGCCTGGCTCCCAAATCAGACCTCCCCCCCCCCCCCCCACCCCCACCCATACAAAACTTTTGATGTTTTTAACTAGTTAACTTGAATTACGGTCTGGATCTGATACCCCTATACGTATATATCTAGTCCAGTTGTCATACAACACGCAACGGAAGCAATTAAGATTTACACATAATCAATATTATCTAAGTAAGAATTGTACATTTGTTGTTGATTTACCTCGTTTAGGATTTATAACGAAATTCCTCTACATGTTTGTACACGACGCCTTCTTTAGCAACAAACTTCTATGCTAATGTTTATAGTTTCCACAACTCTTGTCTACCTCTTTGTAGCTTGTATGCTTTAAACCGTAAGTCGGAACACACCTCCAAGGTGATCAAATTTCTTGAGTTCGATCACCAAAACAAACCGAAACCCTTTGGGTTGTTAAACCAGATCGAATGGAAAGAAAGCAAAAATCGTTTGAGGTTTTAATCGCTAAATCGATTTGTGTGTTATTCCAAATAATAAACCTAAGGTTTATTAAATAGACAACTTTTACTTGGGATGGAAATTGTATTGTAATTAGAAAAAAATTCATATTTACATAATAAATATTTTCATTTATTAATTATTAGTTTATTGATCCGACTAATATGCGAAAAATTATACCAAAAAATATATAATGTTAACAAAGAACATATAACTTACATAAAAGGTTTAATGGCTATTAGGCATGTAGACAAAATGATTATGTTAGCAAATGTGAACTTAAATAAATCATTTACTGTGTAATTCGAAAGAAACCTTATTAAAAATAAAATAATTATAATATATAAAAAACTAAAAATATTGCATAAATAGGTTGAAAAAATATAAACATATGATTTTTTTTATATGCTATGTTTTCTGTTTATATGCAAAACACTCGTAAAACAATAAAATAATTTTATTTTCTTTTTATAATATATAAAAAAACTAAAAATATTGGGTAAATAGGATGAAAAAAAAGAAAGATTGTTTATATGATATGTTTTCCGTTTATATACATAACACCCGTAAAACAATAAAATAATTTTCGTTTCTTTTTATACTAAAAATGTGTATGTGTTTGAAGAAAAAATTTGTTTTGTATTTTTTTAGAATTAATTTAAAATACAAGTGTAAGATTATTTAAAGTAGAAAGGGTAATTAGTTTATTTAATTATTATTATTTAAAATAAGGGTTAAATTATTTAAAGTAAGTGGGTTAAAATAAAATTATTAATGATAGACTAAATTAAAGTTGGATTTCCATATGAGATCAAGAAAGACTATTAAAAAATTTGAGACCAAATGGACCAATTACAACTCTTCATTTCAAAAACACATCATAACTTTTTTTTTTGTTTAAAAATTAATTATCTCATAAACGGTAAATGTATTAAACGAATAAATTGTACCATTAAAACGAGCATTTTCTCCTCTTTCTATAGAGCACCCACCCGATATATTTTTGACGAAATTTATTTTCGGGTTTTTTTACGAGTTTTGAAATTTTATATTACAAATCACTGTTTTATCATATGTGATATCAGTAGTTTGACATATTATTTTTTTGTTTTTCTTTTTTATTTAAGTTGAATGTATGTAATATAACAAATCTATGTTTCGAAACTCGTATTTAGTGTTCAAATCATATGTGATATTGTCTTACGAATTTCAACATTTGGCCATAAACGAAAAAATAAAAGTCGTCAAAATTCGAACTTTTTTCTGGGTCTATATAGGTTATACATTGTATAACATTGTTGTGTATTAAAATTTTATTTAGAGTTAAAATAATGTGTGTTATTGTCTTTTAAGTTTTAAAATTTTTATATACATAATATCATATATGATTTATATTTATATCATATATGATTTACAGTAATATCATATATGATATTGTATTATCATATATGATTTTAGTATATATCACATATGATTTATATTCATATCATATATGATTTACACTAATATCACATATGATATAGTATTATCATATGTGATTTTAGTATATATCACATATGATTTATATTCATATCATATATGATTTACAGTAATATCACATATGATATAACATTATCATATGCGATTTTAATATATATCACATATGATTTATATTCATATCATATATGATTTACAGTAATATCACATATGATATAGTAGTATCATATGTGATTTTAGTATATTACATTTTATGTCAAAAAACGAGAAAAAATAAAATTAGTTAAAATTCGATTTTTTTCTAAGTTTAGGTAGTTTATACATTTTATAGTAATTCTCTTTTATACAATTTTACGTAATGATGTAAATATCATATATGATATTATCGTTATAATTTCAATACCCATTAAAAAAAAAAAAAAGTCTTCGAAAGTATATAACACCACTGCTCTAATTAAAGATAAAAACGAGACGATCGCAACGGTGTATTTTTTTTCGTCTAACGATCGACGGTTTGTGAGATAAATTAATTTAAAAAAATAAAAGAAAAATGGGTTTTGGTTTAATTCTTAAACATTAGATGAAAATGGGATCAAGGGTCAAAATTAGGTCTTTTGTGTCAAAAAAATTATGGGTCTTAATCGATCTTTTCTCTCTTCATGTAATGATTACTATTCTTTTGTTAAGTGTTATTTTAGACATTTCTTTTATTATATATTAAAATTACAATTAACATATACGTATAATCCTATCTAGATATTAAAATGATATTTTATAAACAAACATTTAATTGACGTGTTGAATTACCCTTTGGATGAAAAAAAAATAGGAAAAAGAAGCAACGGTTTTATCGAAATTAAAGAAAAAGGAATAAGGAAGTACGATTATGCCTATCCAGAGAGACAGAGAAGGGGGGAGAGAGATTTTACAGGAAAACCATTCTTTTTCTGCCTTCTTCTTGATATCACATTCCTTAATTCTTTCTGATTTTGGTTTCACAAATTAATACATATACCGAATACTTCCTTTTAATTAAAAGCATTAACCGCCAAACCTGGTGGTTTCCGTGAATGGATGACGTCAGCATCGTTATGAAAACTGTATGGGGTACATGGGAGGACCTTATCCTCGGTGGTGCTGTTCTCCGGCATGGCACCGGTGACTGGGACGTCGTTTCCTCCGAGCTTCGAACCCGGACCCGTTACCCTTATTACTTTACCCCTCAGGTTGCTTATTATGCTTTCAACTTCTACATATCCTTTTTATTATGAAAAATGCAATTATTCTACATTTCCACTTTTATTTAATTTCATCAACTAATAATAAATGGTGTGCAAAAGTGAAGAATATTGGATATGCAAAAGCAATTTTTCGCGTTTTTAAGTGGCGAATTTTCTCAAATATCATTTTCATTTTGCAAATTGTAGATATCTTTTCCATTTTTGTTAAGATCATATATTATCTCACTTGCAGGCATGTAGAGCGAGGTATGAAGACTTGCAACAACGTTATACAGGTTGCAAGTATGTACTTTCTGTACCATGTGTTATCATTATTATTCAAGTATTTCAAGTAATCTATATTTACCCAAACTTACTGACCAAGAAATCTCTACTTCACATTGTTACTGTATGTCTGTATCTGTCACTCGACCCAATCATTGGTGGCAGTTTCAAACCATTTATTAGTTGTAAAATGCTCATTTTGGCTTATGCTTTTTTCTCCAACGGCCGAATACAAAAAATAGCTTAAAAGGAATCATGCTTAAACTTGCCCAAAGTGTACTCCCTAATGCACAAAACATCCTAAACCGCTTATTCAAAGAACTAGTATATTATTAAAATTATTAATTTGTTTCGGCATAGTTGAAAAAATTCGAATCCAATTATGACAAAAATGTTAAAGGGTCAATCTAGACAGGACCTAGCCCCTACCAAAGAATTTTTGGTTATGACCTGCCCATTTGCCACATCTAAATACCATTGTAGAACATTTCTTATTCGAGTGATTGATTTTCGAAGTTTCTGAACTTGGTTTTATTGTCTCAAACTACCAACGTGCTTTTTATCAATGTGTCAAAAATCTATACACCTACAATAGTCATGAAATAATCTATGGCCTTCTTTAGGACGATTGTAAGAAACAAGTTAACATAGATAATTACTCGGTATAAAGAGTAAAATGATCTACTATGCCTATTCTCTTTTGTCCAAAAATCTCCAAGGGTAGATAACAATGTCAATTACTCTATTTGATTTTTAATAACTATCTTATACATAAAGCGATTGTTTTTTAAGCTAATCTTGAACAGGATTTAAATTTGTTGGTCGCTGTGCTTTTCATTCGTTAGATATTGGTATGATGAACTTCGAGAACGTCGAGTTGCTGAGTTGAAGCAAGCGCTAGAGAAATCAGAAGAATCAATCGGGTTCGTTTCATCTTTTCCATATTGTAGCTGAAACCTATTGATTTTCTTTTGGCGTTTCCGCACTTCTTTTATGAGTAGAGGTGGTTATTGGACAGGTTGAGTAACGAGCCAAATCTTTCTACAAGTCAAAAGGGGTAGGGATGGGTTGACCCAAAACACTAAGTTTTCGAAGTTTTCGGTAAACGATTATAAGTATGATTACAAAATTCTATTATTTCATTAAAAATCCAATTGTTTTTGTATAGCGATCACGAGGTTACACTTTTGGGTATTGTAATCCAACTTGACCCTTTTAAAAGTTATTGAGCCTTTTTGACATCTTTATATATGAGTGGTTAACTTTTCAAACCTTTGTACTTGACTATTTGTGAGCAACAAAGTATCATCTTTGCGAAGATAAACAGTAGCGGCCAGTCTTTGACAAACAAAGTGAAGTCGGCTGTTCATATTTTTTTTATTCTACATTTCCGCAACTTGACCGAAATCGCTCATGTTTACAAATATAGCATATGTTTTTTGGGAAGTTTTTCTAGAACGAAAACAAAATGCGAAAAATGATTTTTCTTGCATCTGTTACAACTCTCTCTAAAAAATTTCAACATTTTCTACAGGTTTCTTATATCAAGGATTGAAAATTTTAAATTCCAAAAAGGAGATTGTGATCAAATCTATTATGATTCGAGTCAGACCGAATCCCCTCCTCTATCTTTACCAAAAACAAAGGGGGTCAAGGTTACAACAGTTGATACAGAAGGACCGAAAGACGAATCCGAATTATCAGCCGGAAGTTTCACTCAAAATCTTCAAATAAACCCACAACCAAAATCACATAGGCCTTGTTTAGAATCATCTCAAAATATTGAAGAAAAATTAGGAGTAAGGGAATTATGTATGAACACAATGATTGGAATAAACAATGAAAAAGGTGGCACAATAAGAAAACAAAGAGGGAAACGAAAGAGGAAAGACGGTAAGTGGGATGTGAAAGAAGGGATTGTAGAGAGTGAGCATTTGGGTTCAAGTAGCGGTTGTGGTCAAACGTTGCAGTCAAACAGTGTAAGTGATGATTTGGTGGGAATTTTTAATTCTGTTGCTGAGAACCAGTTTGCATTGGTCTTTAGACGCCGGCTTGATAGTCAGGTAATTATTGGGTTGTCCCCTAACAGTTTTTGTCCAAATTTCAAAATTCTCTTAAAGGATTAGTGTTGAAAGATGATTAAAAACATTGTATAATTTTAATACTAATATTTGATATTGTGAGGTTTCTAGTCTCTTGACACTAAAAGTCAAAGGTTTATTTTCTCTTCTGCAGAAGCGGGCACGGTATCGAAAAACCATCAAACAACATATGGATCTTGACACTATTAAATCAAGAATCGCTAACAACTGTATAAAGTCAACACGAGAACTCTTCAGAGACTTGCTTCTAATTGCCAACAACGCACTTGTTTTCTACTCGAAAAGAACACGAGAGTACAAGTCTGCATTGACCCTGAGAGGCATAGTCACCCAAAGGTACAAACAGTTATGCAGCGATTTAAGCAACTGCAACAGTAGCAGAGCGTTATCATCTATTCTTTGTTTTTCTTCAATGTCCATTCCTCCTGTGAGACCCCGAAGCATTAGGCCACGAGGCTCATGTAATCAACCAAAGCTTGTGGTGAAGTTCCCGAATAGTGGTCCTCCGTTAGTTGGCCCACACGGGTATATGAAAATCTCCAGTAACTCCGATTCTAGTACGCTGATGCGTGAGAATGAAGGTATAAACATTGATTTTGTAGGCTCTGTTGATCGGAAAACCGTAAGGAGAGGACTAGGGAGGCAAAGGAGGAGGGCTGGAGGTGGTGGTAAACAACCACCAACACTACCTAAAAGTTGTACAAATCGAAAGAGAGCTCACTGATGTATATAATGTATATAAAGCTGTTTTAAATAAATTTTCAGTTGATTACATAAAAAATAAATCCCAAAACTTGATTACTAGTGGTGAATATGTCCATGTTAGATTTAAAGCACATATATTGAATTCGGTTGTTAATCAAGAATTCACCGGGTTTGATATCTCTATCGATCATGTTCGTCCTAGTGTTACATATTTTTTTGTGGAGTCTATATTGGAAAATAAGATGAAATCTGACATATAGAATCGAAGATTTTGTAAAGGCCTTAGGGTCATTCGATATTAAAGATCTCAACTTCATACATGATTTGGGTTCCTCGATTCCCACTCATAATAAGGATTATATTAGAGATTTTTAAAGTAAATATGAAGAATTAGGATTGAACTATATGTTATGCAAAAAAGAATAATTGCTCGCTCCAAACATTTGAGTTATTAGTATAATATTTGTTTCATTTTATCAAGGCAATTAAAAGCTACCTCATTATGTCTTAAAAGCGAATGGCGAAAAAGGCGAACTCCTAAATATATGAAAAAATAGTTAACTTATATAGATAGCATGTTTCGGATAAAATAATAGAAAAACAAATACCTAAAGATAAGATGAATATATAAAAACAATGACAAATATCTATGTGTGTCTAAGACCACTCCCAACTATTGACAAAACTGACACGGTCAGTTTTTGTCAATTTAACGTCACGTCAACTGACACTAAACTGACTAAATCACTGCCAACAGTAAACCCGTCAGTTAGTTTTTCTAGACCACCCATATTTATTTTTCATATATTTAAAATATAACAATAATAATTTTAAACAAATTCATTAAAATAAAAAACATTACAACAATACCATTACATAAAACAAAAAACAATACAATAAATAAAACACATTACGATTAAATAAAAACATTACATTGCAACATTAAAAAAAAAAAAAAAAAAGACGTCTAATCTCCATCTTCGTCTTCGTCTTTGCTACAACATTCGTCTTCATCGTCGTCGTTGTTGATGTGTTGTTTCTTTTTGGTATTTCTTTTGCCATAAAATTCCAAGCTTTAAGAACAAACTTTTTTTTGAGCAAGATTGGTAAGTTTATCAATTGTATTTTTTTTGCGCATCGGTCGCCATTCTAATTGTTTCAAGGGTTTCCTCCCTTGAACTCCTTGATGAAGTAGCCGCGTTAGACGAAATTGTGGATCTTCGTTTGTTTCCAGTAACACCATCTTCCGTGTAGTACTTTGGATATCTATTAATCGCGTGCTACGAAGAAGTGTAAATGAAGTATCGCCCCGTTTGATCCTTGAATTGTGTGTGTTCAGCTTCTATAACGTTGTCGTCCAAAAACCCACTTGGACGAGGATCATTGATGCACTTGTATATTGGGTTGAAATGCTTGACGTCTTTGACAATTTTATTCCACTTGCCCGATAGTTGGTTAAGGTCATGTGTTTTCTCGACCAATTTGTTGAAATTCACTTGTATTTTTGCCCAAAAACGACTACCCGGTTGCTTGTTTCCGTCTAAACCATCTTCCAAAAATAACTACTCGATAGTTGGATTCCATTGTAAAGTGCTTGGTGGTAGATTCCATTGTGAAGTGTTTGGTGGTGGATTCCATTGTGAAGTGTTTGGTGGTAGATTTCATTGTGAAGTGTTTGGTGGTGGATAGAATTGGGGTAAGTTTTGTAGTGGTGATTCTTAGTACCAACTGCGGTGTGGTACGAGTTGTGTGGATCGTCGGATGCTAGTACGAATCGATTGGCAATTGGGGGACCGTATGTGACAACCGAGAACTTTGAGATTAGAACCCATTAACTTTTAGGTTCGAACCCATTAGACAACCTATAGCCACGTCACAATAGGATATAATATTATGTGTTCTACTTGAGTAACTTTATTTTTTACTTTCATTTAATATATGTGTTAGAGTTATCTGGCATAGATGCATGGTTTTAAACATAAACACTTTCGTAAACAGTTAGGGCTATAGTTATCTAGTGAAGATAATACAAGGGCCTACATGTAACATTTCATTTCTACAAATTAGTCAGAATAGTTAGTTCCGTTATTTGACAGGTTCCATAGTTACTAACTATTCTGACTCATTTGTAGAAATGAAATGTTACGTGTAAGCCCTTGTAGTATCTCACTTGATAAATGTAGCCCAAAGTGTTTATGTTTAAAATCATGCATCTAGGCTATATAACTTCTAAAAAATAAATGAAATGAAAACACTTTATCAAAATGAAAGTAAATATAAATTTTCTCAAATAGAAATACATTTAACCAGACTAAATACGCAAACCAAGTTTCCATTATTTTATTATTATTTATAGACACCAAAATGGAATTTGCTATTGAACAGCCAAACATATTCCGGTCGGCCCTCGTAGTGTGAAATCATATTTTATTGTTGGGATTATATATATATATATATATATTGTTGGGATTAGAACTTAGTTAAAATAGTTTTAGTTTTAATTAATATTGTTTCTAACTACTGGTGTGAAGGTAATGCTCAATTACTACGGACTAAGCAGTTACTACGGAAGGAAGTCAAGTTAATACTGCAGTTGAAGTTAATACGGAAGACATGATTACTACTGCTTCACATTACTACTGTTGTTCAACATTATTACTACGAAGCTGTTTCTACTGCAACATACTTGCCATGCAAGTTTAGAATAAGATATACAATTGTAGATAGATTGTATTTCCTTTTTAAATAGTTGTTTCCTAGTTTAGCTAGGTTAGCCTCAAGGTCTATATATAGATCCTTATAGATTAATAGAAATATACGTTGTAATTGATAACATTTATTAATACAATTGAGGCTTAGAATTCGACAAACTTATTGTTCTTCATTGTTCCTTATACAATATTGTTTGATCTGAATAACTTGTTAATATTAAAGTGTTCAATCTGCTGTTGAACTTCTTTGATATATCAAGATCTTACGAATACAAGGTTTAGGTTTATACAAACTTAATTGATCCCGACAAGTGGTATCAGAGCACATGAGGTGCTTAAGATACATTGATCAACAATTTCAAGAAGTCTCATACATAAGAATTCGATTTACAACATGACTCACGTTCTAGTCAACAAGGTTCCAGTTCTCAACAGTAATGATTTTGATTTATGGAAGCTACGCATCAAGCAACATATTTTGCTATCTGATTATACGGTTTGGGATGTGATCATCAATGGCAATAAAGAAGTTCCAAATCTTGCAGCTGATGGTCAACCTGTTCAAGTTATTCGTCCTATGACTGATAATGAAAGAAGAGAAAAGCAAACCGAGATCAAAGCTTTAAGTATTCTACTTATTGCAATTCCAAACGAGTACCAGTCACAACTTAAAGGTGTGACAACCGTCAAAATCCAGGTACTTATTCTGTTGTGATATCAATTCGAAACGTTAGTTACTTCTTTGTCTCGTTCGCTCTACCTTGGCTCGTAACTTTTGAAACTATACTTTATCGGAACTAGTGTCGGAGTAACTTCCGGAATCAAAATTATAAGTCCTAATACCAAGGAAACACCTATTGAACTTTCCTAAGTTCATAACTTATCATAACCAACAACTTATAATTAACAAAAAGGTCCAACGTTGCAATAACGCAAAAACGAAGATTTCAAAGTGACCAAAAATGGCCCGGTGCGCCGCACCCAGTGAGGTGGTGCGCCGCACCTCTCGCCAGGTTTTCAAAAATATTACACATTTGGTCCCTTTCTCGTTTTACACCACCACCACCCATTTTGGCCAATAGAAATCGAGCCTTTACTGTCCATTTGCTGTCCCAAGACCAGGTTTGACACTCCCTATACCCAATTATCTTTTCTTTTCAATTTACTTTTCATTTTAATCAAACAACAAAAACACACACATACATTTTTCTCTCTATTTCTCTCAAGAACACACCATCACCAGGAGCTTTCCAGCCATTATAAACCAATTTCAACCCATACAAATCGTCCCTTTCATCAATAGAAGCAAGTGGGTATCGTTTTTATCAAAAAGGACCACGATTGTAAAAGATTTTGGAGCAAGAATCCGGCCAAAACTCTTCATCTAAGCTTTTCCTTCGGTAGATCTCTATACTTTTACTATTCTTACACTAATATTCAATTTCATGTAAGATCTAACGGTTAAAAATATGATTTTTCATAAATCTATGACTTTTTACGGTCAAAAACGTTTTTAAACGAAATACTCTTTAGATCCACGAATCTGTGGATAAAAACAATTATGAAACTGTTAAAATGTTGTTATAAATGATATTTACTAATTGCATGTTCGATCTAAACAACAAAGAAAAGTTTTATGAAGTTTTATGTCACTTTTCTCACAAAAACGATTTTTAACTAAAAAGTAATTAGATCTACATTTTTGTGGTTTAAAGTTGGTTAGAAACTGATAAAACTTTATTTTATATGGTATCTACTGGTTGCATGTCGAAATCCATAAGTCACAAAACGTTTTTAGCAAGAAAAACACAAAACGGGATTGAGACAGCAGCTAGGTGCGCCGCACCTGTTGCCAGGTGCGCAGCACCGGGCTGCTGTCCTCCCGAAAATCGTCGTTTTAACCGATTAAAAGTTGTGTATACGTTCTGGACTTTTACCAAAATCATGAGGGGACTGAGATAAACAAAATCTATAATAAAAGTGACTTGTGTTGGACTATTTGGACCTTAATAAGCTATAAAACGTGTATTATTGTATATTAGGTGATTTGTGAGCGGAGTTGATTTACAATTTTTGGATATGAGATTTGGGCGCGGAAGCGCTGCCCAAATTTCCTCGGAAATTGTAAATCACCTCAGCAAGCAAAAGCACTTAATACATAACAACCCAAAACGTTAAATCAAACTTTCGGACACAATCGTGACAATTACCTTTTTGGACCATTTTGACGATACTTGAATTTGACACTCACACTTTAATGACATTTTACCTATATTATTATATAAGAACCTAATAATATAACAACTCATTAAACTACCTTGGTATTAATAGGCAATCCGTGATTCCCGGCTTACACATTTCGACCGAACTTCCAAGTTTCCGATCTCTTCGCAATCCGTGAGTTACAACCCCTTGTTTTATATGTTTTACATGAATTTGGGGGAAACATAAGATTAATTGCATTTTATACTTTATAAAACAACTTGCAATACTTAAACTTTGATTTATCAAACTTTGACTTATTAAACTTTGACTTTGACTTTATCAAAACTTTGACATTGAAACGTCTACTTAATCTCTTATGCGTAAAACATTTCTTTCTCTATTTATACTATTGTTTCATCTCTTTAATTCAACTATTTATTGATACTTGTATGCGTAACCGACCCTTGATGGAACTATGACACGTTTCTAAGTGATGTGATTCTCTCTCTTTTATAATAAAATCTCATAGTGCCCACTTATGTTTTAGTTTCTCTCTTACACACTATTAACTACTTAAGCCGTATAGTAATTATGGGTATCGATACTTAGGAAATAACCGTTCCTTGCTTAGATGGCAGTCTAAGTACATATTGCTGAATTTCTCTCTTTTAACTTTCCGTTTGAGAGGCGGGAAGTTGGGGCCGCTCGGTTGATAATCGGATTAGTGTGAACACTTAGTTATAGATGCCAAGTGGTTGATACAAGAAATCTATTTAGTTACTTACGCATAAACTTATAAATTTTTAGCGATTGTTATCCGCTTCTACTATATGACTAATTTGATTCTATTTAGTCTTTACAAGTTAGGGCACAATTCGCCCGTTACTTAAACTTTACAAGTATATAAACTTTTTAAGCGACTTTTCTCCGCTAATCTTCCTTATGGGAAAACTCTTACTTTATATACTTTACTCATACTTTTTATGCCAACTATTTAAACTGTAACTCACTCACTGCGTTTTCGTAGTTGACACTTTATCTTATGTTTCAGGAAATTAGTGTAAGCGCATAATGCATGGCATGGACGGGTCGAGGCGGTCGTGTGAGGACGTTGTTGGGAAAAGACTTGGCCAGTTGTTTTGGGAAATATTTGATGAAACATTTTAAATTGTGTGTCTATGTACTAAACTATTGTCTCTTGGTTGTTGAATGGATCTTTAAACACTTTTGATTTTTAATGAATGACTCTTTTGCCGTTATGTTTTATATGACCTGTGACATGATTTTCCAGCTCTTCACATTCCCGTGTTTCCGCTTTAGCGGGGTGTGACAGACTTGGTATCAGAGCACAGGTTATAGAGAAAAACGGTTTTAAAAATTTTCAAAAATTTTCGAAACCAAACTATAACCAAGACTTTTCGGAAAATCGCTTATGGGTCTAAACTTTAGAGAATTAATTTCGTGGTTTGCATGCTTATAATTTAACTACGCATGGCCTGATCACCCCTGCCTAGTTCAAAATGATTATGCAAAGACGAAACGTAATTACTAATGTTAACGGTTTTGAGTCAAAATTCCCGGCACTGTCTTTTCCCGATTCTCACGCGACTGACCCGTACATGCATTTCATTACACTTTTCCTTTATCATTCCTTTGTGTTCTCTAGTACTCACGAAACTTTATACGTCTCAGATCTGTCATGTCTCAATCGTCTCTACCAACCGAAGATACCTCCACGACTATTAGCAGCGGCAACGGGTCTAGCCCGAGGACTGTATTACCACCCTCTCGCGAGACACCTAATGCGACACCTTTTCGACATCCGGGATCGTTCCAACCCGCACTTCGTCAGCCATCCGTGGACCCGTACAACCCAGCCGGACACCCTCCAGTTATGGAAGTCTACCCATGGGAACGCCAGTTCCTAGAGGACACGCGTCGTGTCCAAGGGGCCGGACCACCTTCATCCGGAGTACCCCCTAACCTCCGACTTCCTCCACCCGAGGCATTCCGCAGTGTATTCCACGAGGTTCAGAGGATTGCAGGCGAAACTCAGCAGCAGGCTCTTCACCTATTCGAAGCCTCTGACGAAACCCACAAACTGGCAGAACAGGCCATCCGGATCATCTCGACGGCCCAAACCACCGCCCGGACTGTACAAACCCTTATCTACGTCATCTGGGCCATGGGAGCGCTGATAATAGCCATCGTCGCTTTGATGATCTTCGACCGAAGTCACTAGGGACATCCGCCGTTCATACCTCTAGCTAGTCGTAAATTTTCCGTTGTATACGATTAGGCTAGTATCTATCATTCTCTATGTATCGTACTGTACTTTCTATTCGAACCTTGTACTCGACTCTTTTAATTAATGAATGAAGTTCCATTTATTATTATCTATTGTTACCTATCTTGTGAATCTTATACTTGTTACAATCATTACTATTCTATCTCGCAAATCTTAATCTTGCGTGTACTATGTGATCAGTCATTTTAATCTCGTGCTATAACTATCCATGGTTGTTTAACTTTTAATCTTATCATAATCCATTCGTACGTTCTAAACTAAATTTGTTCTCCTGATTGTAGAATCATGGCTCCTCGCTCTAATGCTAGCATCATCGCTGAACAAGTTGCCGAGCAGTTGAACGCGGCTATGCCTAACATGATCGCTCAGATCACCGCCGGAATCAACGCCAACGTCAACAATCATCAGCATCAGCAGCAGCAGCAGCAGCAACAACAACAGCAACAGCAGAACAACCAGAACCAGCATCCAAACCCTCCTCCATGCAACTACAAGAGCTTCATGGCCTGCAAGCCAAAAGAGTTCCACGGCACAACTGGTGCTGTAGGACTGGTCCAGTGGTTCGAAAGCATCGAATCGGTCCTGCACATCAGCCGATGTGCCGAGGCGAACAAGGTGGAATACGCGTCCTGCGTGTTCCATGGCCGAGCTTTGTCATGGTGGAACGCTGTTGTCCAAACTCGAGGACGTGATAATGCCTATGCCCTTCCCTGGAACACCTTCAAGAACTTGCTCATAGAGGAATACTGCCCAAGAGGAGAGATCAAGAAGCTCGAGGCTGAGCTGTGGGACCATAAGATGGTTGGGAATGATATTGAGAAATACACTACCCGGTTCCACGAACTCGCCCGATTGGTTCCAAGGCTGGTAACCCCTGAGGAGAACCGGATCGACCTATACATATCGGGTCTAGTTCCGGAAATCCGAGGCATGGTCATGGCAGCTGAACCTCAGACCCTCCAGAGCGCAATCATCCTGGCCCATCGTCTTACCAGCAATCTCCTCACCGCTCCCGGATCCTCCAAGAAGGAGACTGGTGAGAAGAGGAAGGCCGAGTCAACCCCGAGAAGAAGCGATCGCAACAAGAAGGCCCGAAACTACGCCGTGACTGCTTCACCCGCACCTACACCTGCACCACCAGCTAAATCTGGGACTTACACCGGTCCACACCCAAAGTGTGACAAGTGTAACTTCCACCATCTCGGGAACTGTCCCATATGCCTCAAGTGCCAGAAGACGGGGCACTTTGCCAAGTACTGCCCTGACAAGTCAGCTACTCCAGCCCCGAAACGAACCTGCTTCGAGTGCGGAAGCGACCAGCATCTTCGCAATACCTGCCCTAAGCTTAACCGAGCTCCACAGAATCAAGGAGGGCAGGGTAGGGGTCGCGCATTCGGGCTAACGGCGGAGGAAGCACGTCAGGACCCCAATGCAGTTACTGGTACGTTTTCTCTCAACAATCACTCTGCTTCAGTATTATTCGACTCAGGAGCCGAAAGA
>CAJVGC010000508.1:25646446-25736965 GCA_910822075.1 Senecio squalidus
GGTATTCAGGTTCAGACGAGCCTACGAGAGCAGATTGCAAACGCGCAGCAAGAGGCGTTAAAACCCGAGAACCTTAAGGCCGAAACGCTTCATAACCACGAGAAGGACTTCGAACGCAAGTCGGACAGAATTTATTATTTCAAGGGCCGAGCATGGATTCCAAGATCTGAGGATCTTCGCCAACTCATTTTGGATGAGGGCCACCGATCTAGATATTCCATCCATCCGGGATCCGACAAGTTATACAAGGACCTCAGGGAGTACTACTGGGTGGCCGGGCATGAAGAAGGATATCGCCTTGTACGTAGCCAAGTGCCTCACTTGCTCCAAGGTCAAGGCGGAATATCAAAAGCCCTCAGGCTTACTTCAACAACCGGAAATTCCCATGTGGAAGTGGGAACAGATTTCCATGGACTTCATCACCAAGTTGCCCCGTACAGCTAAGGGTAACGACACGATTTGGGTAATCGTGGACCGTCTGACCAAATCCGCTCATTTCCTACCAATTCGGGAAAATCATTCGATGGAGAAGCTAGCTCAAGTCTATATCAACGAGATCGTCTCTCGTCATGGAACCCCACTATCCATCATCTCCGATAGGGATAGCCGATTCACCTCCCGTTTTTGGAATGTTCTCCAGAAATCCTTAGGTACCCGATTAGACCTCAGCACGGCATATCACCCTCAGACTGACGGCCAGAGCGAAAGGACGATTCAGACACTTGAAGATATGCTGAGAGCATGTGTGGTGGACTTCGGAGGAAGTTGGGACACTCACCTTCCCTTGGTCGAGTTCTCCTACAACAACAGCTACCATGCCAGCATCAAGTGTGCTCCATTCGAGGCTCTCTACGGGCGTAAGTGCCGGTCACCGCTCTGCTGGTTAGAGGCGGGCGACCGACAACTTACGAGACTCGACATCGTTCAGGCAACTATCGACAAGATCACCACCATTCGTGAACGACTGAAGACTTCCCGTACCCGACAAAAGAGCTACGCTGACAACCGACGGAAACCCCTCGAGTTCCAAGTGGGCGACCGTGTACTCCTCAAAGTATCGCCCTGGAAAGGAGTAGTCCGTTTCGGGAAGCGCGGTAAACTGAGCCCAAGGTACACAGGCCCATTTGAAGTCATCGAACGTATCGGTCCCGTTGCTTATCGTCTCCACCTTCCTCAAGCTCTCGCGAGTGTGCATGATGTGTTCCATGTCTCACACTTGAAAAAGTGTCTGTCTGACGAGACCATCGTCATCCCTCTTGACGAAGTCAAAATCGACAGCAAATTAAACTTCATCGAGGAACCACTCGAAGTTGTTGACCGCGAGGTCAAACAACTCCGACAGAGCCGTATTCCGATAATCAAGGTTCGGTGGAACTCTCGACGCGGTCACGAATTCACGTGGGAGCGTGAAGACCAATTCCGTCAGAAGTACCCTCATCTGTTCGAGAACCCCTCTACCTGATAAGACGCACTAAATTTCGGGACGAAATTTCTTTCAACCCGGGGAGAATGTGACAACCGTCAAAATCCAGGTACTTATTCTGTTGTGATATCAATTCGAAACGTTAGTTACTTCTTTGTCTCGTTCGCTCTACCTTGGCTCGTAACTTTTGAAACTATACTTTATCGGAACTAGTGTCGGAGTAACTTCCGGAATCAAAATTATAAGTCCTAATACCAAGGAAACACCTATTGAACTTTCCTAAGTTCATAACTTATCATAACCAACAACTTATAATTAACAAAAAGGTCCAACGTTGCAATAACGCAAAAACGAAGATTTCAAAGTGACCAAAAATGGCCCGGTGCGCCGCACCCAGTGAGGTGGTGCGCCGCACCTCTCGCCAGGTTTTCAAAAATATTACACATTTGGTCCCTTTCTCGTTTTACACTCCCACCACCCAAATTGGCCAATGAGAAACGACCCTTTACTGTCCATTTGCTGTCCCAAGACCAGGATTGACACTCCCTATACCCAATTATCTTTTCTTTTCAATTTACTTTTCATTTTAATCAAACAACAAAAACACACACATACATTTTTCTCTCTATTTCTCTCAAGAACACACCATCACCAGGAGCTTTCCAGCCATTATAAACCAATTTCAACCCATACAAATCGTCCCTTTCATCAATAGAAGCAAGTGGGTATCGTTTTTACCAAAAAGGACCACGGTTGTAAAAGATTTTGGAGCAAGAATCCGGCCAAAACTCTTCATCTAAGCTTTTCCTTCGGTAGATCTCTATACTTTTACTATTCTTACACTAATATTCAATTGCATGTAAGATCTAACGGTTAAAAATATGATTTTTCATAAATCTATGACTTTTTACGGTCAAAAACGTTTTTAAACGAAATACTCTTTAGATCCACGAATCTGTGGATAAAAACAATTATGAAACTGTTAAAATGTGTTATAAATGATATTTACTAATTGCATGTTCGATCTAAACAACAAAGAAAAGTTTTATGAAGTTTTATGTCACTTTTCTCACAAAAACGATTTTTAACTAAAAAGTAATTAGATCTACATTTTTGTGGTTTAAAGTTGGTTAGAAACTGATAAAACTTTATTTTATATGGTATCTACTGGTTGCATGTCGAAATCCATAAGTCACAAAACGTTTTTAGCAAGAAAAACACAAAACGGGATTGAGACAGCAGCTAGGTGCGCCGCACCTGTTGCCAGGTGCGCAGCACCGGGCTGCTGTCCTCCCGAAAATCGTCGTTTTAACCGATTAAAAGTTGTGTATACGTTCTGGACTTTTACCAAAATCATGAGGGGACTGAGATAAACAAAATCTATAATAAAAGTGACTTGTGTTGGACTATTTGGACCTTAATAAGCTATAAAACGTGTATTATTGTATATTAGGTGATTTGTGAGCGGAGTTGATTTACAATTTTTGGATATGAGATTTGGGCGCGGAAGCGCTGCCCAAATTTCCTCGGAAATTGTAAATCACCTCAGCAAGCAAAAGCACTTAATACATAACAACCCAAAACGTTAAATCAAACTTTCGGACACAATCGTGACAATTACCTTTTTGGACCATTTTGACGATACTTGATTTTGACACTCACACTTTAATGACATTTTACCTATATTATTATATAAGAACCTAATAATATAACAACTCATTAAACTACCTTGGTATTAATAGGCAATCCGTGATTCCCGGCTTACACATTTCGACCGAACTTCCAAGTTTCCGATCTCTTCGCAATCCGTGAGTTACAACCCCTTGTTTTATATGTTTTACATGAATTTGGGGGAAACATAAGATTAATTGCATTTTATGCTTAATAAAACAACTTGCAATACTTAAACTTTGATTTATCAAATTTTGACTTATTAAACTTTGACTTTGACTTTATCAAAACATTGACATTGAAACGTCTACTTAATCTCTTATGCGTAAAACATTTCTTTCTCTATTTATACTATTGTTTCATCTCTTTAATTCAACTATTTATTGATACTTGTATGCGTAACCGACCCTTGATGGAACTATGACACGTTTCTAAGTGATGTGATTCTCTCTCTTTTATAATAAAATCTCATAGTGCCCACTTATGTCTTAGTTTCTCTCTTACACACTATTAACTACTTAAGCCGTATAGTAATTATGGGTATCGATACTTAGGAAATAACCGTTCCTTGCTTAGATGGCAGTCTAAGTACATATTGCTGAATTTCTCTCTTTTAACTTTCCGTTTGAGAGGCGGGAAGTTGGGGCCGCTCGATTGATAATCGGATTAGTGTGAACACTTAGTTATAGATGCCAAGTGGTTGATACAAGAAATCTATTTAGTTACTTACGCATAAACTTATAAATTTTTAGCGATTGTTATCCGCTTCTACTATATGACTAATTTGATTCTATTTAGTCTTTACAAGTTAGGGCACAATTCGCCCGTTACTTAAACTTTACAAGTATATAAACTTTTAAGCGACTTTTCTCCGCTAATCTTCCTTATGGGAAAACTCTTACTTTATATACTTTACTCATACTTTTTATGCCAACTATTTAAACTGTAACTCACTCACTGCGTTTTCGTAGTTGACACTTTATCTTATGTTTCAGGAAATTAGTGTAAGCGCATAATGCATGGCATGGACGGGTCGAGGCGGTCGTGTGAGGGCGTTGTTGGGAAAAGACTTGGCTAGTTGTTTTGGGAAATATTTGATGAAACATTTTAAATTGTGTGTCTATGTACTAAACTATTGTCTCTTGGTTGTTGAATGGATCTTTAAACACTTTTGATTTTTAATGAATGACTCTTTTGCCGTTATGTTTTATATGACCTGTGACATGATTTTCCAGCTCTTCACATTCCCGTGTTTCCGCTTTAGCGGGGTGTGACAAAAGGGTACACATATGCTAAAGATCTATGGGATGCCTTGGAGAAAAGTTTTAGTGGAACTAAAAACACTAAGAAGAACAAGAAGGCTCTACTCAAGCAAGAGTATGAGAATTTCAAAGCTTTAAAGGAAGAACGAATGACACAAACATTCGACGGATACAAGAAGCTAACAGGAGAACTTGCAAGTGCTGGGGTAAGGATGGATAAGGATGATATTAATCGTAAATTCATCAGATCTCTTGGTGAAGAATGGGTTATATATACAGTCTCCTATAGACAAGGAGATGTATTGGAGGAGATGGAACTAGATGATCTTTATAACGATTTACGAGTGTTTGAAGCAGAAGTGGAAGCAAAGAAGCCTAGCAGCAGCAGCAGTACTAACAATTTTAATACTGCTTTGATCACTTCATCTGCCAGAACAACTCCACAGGATGATGGAGAAGAATTGACCTTTGAAGCTTTCATCTCTCAAAGCTCATGTCTAACCAATGATGACTTGAAGCAGATCCATCAAGATGATTGGGATGAGATAGATCTAAAGTGGCAGATGGCCATGCTATCTTTAAGAGCAAGAAGATTTGTTCAACGCACTGAGAGAAGATTCAATCCCAGATCCAATGATAGTGTTACCTTTGACAAGAGTAAGGTAAAGTGTTATGACTGCAGAGAGCCAGGACACTTTGCTAGGGAGTGAAAAAACAAATCGAAGAGTAACAATTCTAGGAACACTCAAGACACTAAACCACAACATTAATTACACATGATGTATTCGGGTACGATTGGTCTGATCTAGCAGAAGAAACCAGTCAAAACATGGCTCTAATGGCGGTGATTGTTGAAGATATTCATGTTTCTACTGTGACGGTTTCTACTGTTGCCCATGCATGCATTCCTACTGATGATGGTGTTTCTACTGATGGAGTTTCTAATACTGCTCTTGAAGATGTTTATGGCTATGATTGGGATGAAGACACTCCAACAACATCTGAAGAATCCAACCTCATCCAATCTCTGATGGCCATCGATTCTACCTCCAAGGAAGCAGCTGAGGTAAATACTAAACTTTGTTCTAATGAGTGTAAAGAAATTGTGTCTAAATATAGAAGTCATAACCAATTGCTTTGTGACTCCATTAAGACCTTAGAAGAACAAAGGAGGTCATGTGCTAGGGGGATAGAAAACCTAGAAAACCAAATTAAATCTTATAAAATTAACGAGTCAAGTTATGATGAAAAGATTAAATTGGTAGAATGGAAAATAGATGACCTACTAATTAAACTTCAGAATGCAAGGGAGGAGATTAAACGCTTAGTGGAGGAAAAAGACAAGGTTTAATTAAATGTAGGGAAATTAGAACATGCTTCTAAATCTGTTAGTGACCTAATTAACCTACAAATCCATGGAAAGATCAAATCAGGATTAGGTTATAAGGAAGTAGCCCCACCATTTAATCACAACTATATTCCTCCAACTCTAAAAGCCCCTAGAATTCCAATCACCCAACACCTCCAAAATAATCATTCAAAGTTGATCCAATCAACTATGATGAAGTTCTAATAGAGGATGTTGATGAAGAAACTGACCAAGAGGTAGAAGAACAAGTTCCCAAACCAGTAGAAGTTAAACAACCACATTCACAAAGTCCAGTGTCAAAAGAAACCATTAAAAAGAAGGATTGTGAATGCAACTGTTGTAAATACATTGATGGTCAAAGAGAAAAGATTAAAACTTGGGTTCACATAGGAACAAGAGGAAATCAACGTAACAAAAATCAGTTGAAGAATAAAAAGGTTCAAAGTCCTAAGAAACAAGTTAAATCATGCTTTATCTGTGGAAAATCTAACCATTATGCCAAAATCTGTTATTACAACCCAAAAAACCAAAAGAAAGTGGCTCAAAAACAGCACATGAGGTTGGGATACACAGGCAAGGTTGACCATCAGAATAAGAAAACCAAACCATCACTTGTAAGAAAAACTTCTTTGAACAGTAGTAATGGAGTTTCTACTACAAAGAGGAACTATGTTAATACTGCCTCAAGTAGCAACAATATTAACAAAAAGAATTTCAACAACAATAGAAACAAGATTAATACTGCTAAACAAACTTTTGTTAATACTGCACGTGTTAATACTGTCAAGAATAATGGTGTTAATATTGCCCGTGTTAATACTGTTAAACGAAATGGTGTTAATAGTGCACGTGTTAATACTCCAAAAGGTAACTCTGTTACTACTGCAAGTGTTAATACTGCACAACAAAATCTTGTTAAAATAGTACTTGTTCCTACTATTAAAACAAAAACTGTTAATAATGTCAAAGTTCAAAAAGGTAAAAATTTTAAACAAGTATGGCAACCGAAAGTCAAAGTAACTCAACCACCTACTCCACCTAATTTCACAAACCTAGTTCAGAGGAAGGTGAGTTACTTTGATGAGGTGGGAAAACCCAAGTCAACTTTGGCTTGGGTCCCCACCAGAAACTAACTATCTTGTTTATGTGCAGGTACAACCAACAAAAGATAGTTCGAGCAGTTGGCATGTAGATAGTGGTTGTTCCAGGCACATGACATGCAACATTGCTTGCCTTCATAACTTTTAAAAGTTCAATGGAGGTTATGTTGTCTTTGGAGGTAATCCAAAAGGAGGGAATATTTCTGGAAAGGGAACTGTTAGCAATGGGAGAATAAGCTTCAAAGATGTCTTCTATGTGCAACAGTTACAATCAACTTGTTGAGTATATCTTAAGTATGTGATGAGAAGCACACAACAATCTTCACTGCATCTGAATGCATCATTATGAAGCCTGAATATGTTATTGATGAGAGCATGATCCTATTCAGGACACCAAGAAAAGACAATGTCTATTGCTTTGACATGTCTAAGATACAACCAACTGCAGCTGAAGCATGCTTTGTCTCCAAAGCAACACTAGATGAATCCACTTTATGACAAAGGAGGATGTGCCACATGAACCTAAAGAACATCAATGAGCTGGTGAAATCTAACTTAGTAAGAGGACTGCCCAACAAACAATTCTCTTTGGATGAAAACTGTGTAGCTTGTTTGAAGGGAAAGCAACCCAAGACTTCTCACAAGTCCAAGGAAATCAACACCATTGATACTCCTCTCCATTTGCTCCATATGGACTTTTTTGGTCCAACTAATGTGAAGAGTATTGCTAAGAAGTCCTAATGCCTGGTGATTACTGATGATTACACAAGGTACACTTGGGTGTATTTCCTGGCAACTAAAGATGAGACCAATCAACTTCTCATCTCATTCATCACAAGAGTGGAACACCAAATTAATCTGAAGGTGAAGAAGATTAGGTGTGACAATGGAACAGAATTAAAAAACCAAGTGATGAATGAATTCTGTGAGAAGAAGGGAATATAGAGGCAGTTCAGTGTTGTAAGAACTCCACAACAGAATGGGGTAGCTAAAAGAAGAAATATAACTCTAATTGAAGCTGCTAGGAGTATGTTGGCTGACTCCAACTTACCTGTTTTCTTATGGGTAGAAGCAGTTAATACTGCCTGCTATGTGCAGAATAGAGTTCTACTAGTCAAGTCTCAAAACAAGACTCCCTATGAGCTCTTACATAAGAAACAACCTTTGATTAGCTTCTTAAGAGCCTGTGGGTGTCCTTGTACTATTCTCAACTCAAAGGAATATCCTGGAAAGTTTGAGAGCAAAGCGGATATAGGATACTTTGTGGGTTACTCTTCACAAAGCAAAGCATATCGAGTCTGCAACCAAAAGTCAAGCATTATTGAAGAAAGCTCCAATGTTACATTCAATGAGAACACCCCAAACACAAAGGGTCAAGGGCCAAATTGGTTGTTTGATTTGGATGCATTAACAAAATCCTTCAATTTTGACTATCAATCATCCGTATCAGTTCCTGCTGCTCAAGTTCCTACTGCCTCAACAATTACTCTTAATACTGACCCAGTTAATACTGGATCAGTTTCTACTGCAATTCCTCCAGTCATTGGTACTGACAGATTAGATGTCATGGAGTACATCTATCTTCCAATTTCTACTGATGACCCTCTCAATCTGTATGACACAATTAACAAAGTAGTAGAAGAGGAGGTACATCAACAGGAAACTCCTAAAGATCAACCTCTCCAAGATGAAGAAGTTCCAGCTATAACAACTGAAAAAGAAGAGGAACAAAGCATTAATGAAATTCCTCCATTCCTTACTTTTTAGTATTGCTCTATGTTACTACTGCAAAATTAACAGTAGAAACAGATTTTGACTAAAGTTTTATTAGTACGGCAAAAAATATCATTACTACGGGAAGGTTTAACTACTACTGCCCTAGGTTTTGTTAATACTGCCGAAAAGGTTAATACTACAAGTAATTCATTAATACGGACCTCTGGTTAATACTGGAAAGTAATCTCATTACTACTGCCAGACCAGTAAATACGGTTCGTCATTACTACTGTAATTAACCTAATTACTACGGTCATTATCTGTTAATACTGCAACAATTAGTACTGCAAAAGTTTCTTAATTAATAAGATTACTCTGTTAATACTGCGTTGAAAAGTCAAACCACAACTTGTAACTAACTTTTAACACGTGGCGATTTGTGATTGGACCTCAATTTTAAATTTTCGGCGCGGGTTCAGTAATATTTAACACGTGGCAACACACAATTACACCGTTACTTTTAATCATAACCCGCGTCTAATCCAACTCGCCAAGTTGTTATAATCTTTACAGTATAAATAGGGTTCTAATTAATCTATCAATTAATTACCTTTTTTTCTCAAGAACCCTAACTGATAAAAAGTTACCGTTACAATAAAAAATCTAAGTTTTCTTTCGATGTTTGATTATATTCTTCCAAACTACTAACAATGGCTGATATACGGTTTTACGAAAGCCACAATATGGTGGCATGCTTCATAAAGAACAAAGAAAACGAAGATTTTTATCCCATTATTGATTTCCTGAAGCAGTCATACATTAAATTCGCTCTTACAGTTAGCCCTGAATTACATGAAGATCATATAAGGGGTTTTTGGAATACTGCCATGGTAGCTTCTGTGGGAGAAGTACCATTAATCAAGGCCACATTAGATGGCAAAGAAATCATTGTTTCAGAGGCTACTATTCGCACTCATCTTCACTTTCAAGATGAGGCAGGTATAACATACTTACCCAGCGAAACAATTTTTCAATTTTTTCAACTAATGGGATATGAGGGGGACCTTAACACTTCAACTTTTTTTTAAAATCAAAGTTGTCCCCCAGTGGAAGTACTTGTTTCATACTTTTGCAACAATGTCTTTCACAAAAACTAACGGGTTGGAATGAGGGTAGTCTTTCTTTGGCAACTGTCATGGTATGTTTGGGCACAAACCAAATATATAACTTTTCAAACCTTATTTTTAATGGGCTGCTATGGAACTTGGAAAATCCTAAATATAAATTTTTAATGTATCCAAGGTTCCTACAACACATCTTTAATTGTGAAATCAGATATCTAAATAGATCTCAAAATGTTTTTCCAGCCCATGCTCATACCAAAAAGGTTTTAGCAAATATGAGACGGGTTAATAAAGGTTTTTCTGCTAATGTTACACCATTGTTCTCAACAATGATGGTGGGAACAAGTTCCACGAAGATGAGAGACAAGTGACTTCACCTTTGTCTCAACCCCCATCTGATTATGTTCATACTGTTAGTATCTCTGCAGTTTCTATAGCAGGTGCTGCAGTCATTATCCCTGAGGACACCACTGCAGTTTCTACTGGAAGTGTACCTCCAGTTACTATTGAGAGTTCTTCTCCAGTTGTAATTGCACCAGTCACCACTATTGTGACTACACCATCTTCTTCTACACCTCACTCACCACCACCCATTGTTGCAAGTTTTACAACAAAAGCTAAGAGGGTTTCTCAGCCTCTTCAGCTTCAAACTTCCCCAATATCTAAATTTCGACAAAGGGAAACCATTGAGCAGTCCCCCATGCTCCCTGAGGTGGTCAATAAGGAGGGGGAAGACCATTTGGTTCGGGCTCACACTACTGGTATCCATACTTCTCATAGTGAGGCCCAGGATAGTGTGAACATCACTAAGACCCAACCTAAGGAAACACTATCCTTTGATGTTGCTTTTGTGGCATCTTTGGAAGGTGGTCCCAGGTGCCAAGAAACCATGGGGGAGGGACATGCTTCTGCAGGGCAGGAGGGTCCCTCTACATCCTATGATCCACCACCTGTTGGTACTCAACAAGAAAGGAGGGAGGATAGAACTACTTTTACAGATCTTGAATTGATGGATATGTACCAAAATGTCATTGTTAGAGTGGACAAACAAGGGGAGGAACTTTCCACTTTAACTCAGTTAGTGCAGCAGCTGGTAAATAAACAAGCCATTCTTACAACTCTACTGTTGCACAAGAACCCATCTACAAGAAGCATTGGCACATCACAAAGTCATCAAGTTCTTTTTCTTCAGATGACACTCCTCCAGCTGACAAAAAGGGGGAGAAAGCTTTTGAAGATATTCTGTCAACTGAAGAGAATGGTGATCCTAAGGGGGAGGAAAGAAAGAGTGATGACACTGTGATAACTGCTACATCATCACATGAAGAAGTGGAAGGAGAGAACATGGTGATTAATGAAGATGTTGAAAAGGAGAAGCATAGAGTTGAGGGGGAGCTGGAGATGGAAATCGGAAATCAAGAAGTAATTACTACTGCAGCAATTGATGAAATCATAATATCCACTGCAGAGTTCATTATTATTGTCCCTCCAATTTCTACTGAAGATATTCTTTCTACTGCTTCTATTGTTGTTTCTACTAAAGGAGTTAATACTGAAGATCCAGTTTTTACTGGCAGTTCCATTAATACTGATCTTCCAGTTTCTACTGAAACTCCTCCAACAGTATCAATTCCTCCACCAACAATATCAATTCCTTTGGGTGAAGCTCCAGCATCAATTCTTACTGAAGCAACAATTATTACAACTGTTTCTACTGCTTCATCAATTCCTACTGTTGATGAAAAAGCAGCAGTTGCTGAGCTTCTGAAGCTAGAGAGAAGTAAGATCCTTGAACAAAGGAAGATTGAGCAAGCTTCAATGCCCAAGGCTAAGAGAGTGGTCATACCAATAGCACCAGACAGAACCAAATTGGTAGAAGGAGTAGACTTTGTACCAGACCCTTCAAGACCAGCATGTATAAGACCAATTATCCCACCTCACAGATCTTATATTCCTAAATCTAGTGCAGTAGTTGAGCCAAGTGAGAAAGCTAAGGGAAAGAAGGTGATGATTGATACAAGTGAGAAAGAAAAGCTTAATAAAAAGAAAGAAAGAGAGGAGAAGCTAGCTGACTTTGCTGCATTTAACTTGTTGCTGAAGACTTGGATGTTGGAACTGATCCAGCAACTATTGTGGACACTCACACCAAGCTTCAAATTGCTGAAATAGAAAGGATTAAGAAGCTAAGAGAAGAAGAGCTAGCATTGAAAGTTGAGCTAGAGCAAGAGATGGCTGAGTTAGCTCAAGCTGAAAGAGAGAAGAAAATAAAGGCTTCAAAGAAGCAATCCACTCAAGACAAGTTAACTGCAGATAGGCAGAAGTTCATCTCATACCTAAAGTCCAAAGGCTACAATGGTAAATCATTGGGGCCAATGAAGATGGGGAACTTACTTGCCTTAGTGGAGAAAGAAAGAAAAAGAGACTCTTAGAGGAAGATCCAACTCACTAAACAAGAAGATCAAAAGCAATATGAGTTGGAGAGATCTTTGAAGAGAGAACATGAAACCGACAGACTTATGTTAGATGTTGAAGGAAGGGAGATTCACAACCCATTTGCTACAGTTAAACCTATTTCTACTGAGCAGCTGAAGAGGAAAAAGTCTTGTTCTACAAGATTTCATCAGAAGAAACAAATAAGAGAAAACATTCCTACTTCAAATACTACTGGTCATGAAAGTCCAGTTGTTCAAATCAAGAGAGAACCAGTCATTTTTGAAGAAAAGCAAGATGATATTGAAATATCGGAAGATGATTGTTCAACATTGTTTATCCAAGAAGAAGGACTAAGGATAGAGCCACTAGCTATTGAGCTTCCCCAGATCATTGATTTGGAGTATACTAGTGGACCAAACAAAACTGAGTATGTGGTAACCAGGCAAGATAAGTCCAAAACTATTGTTCCAACCTTTAAAAGAATGGTCAGGGATTTCTCAAGGGATGATCTGGAGCGTGTCTATCTTATTGGGAAGATTAAGTATTCAAAATCTAGAGGAGAAAGCTCTAGAGTAGACATGGATATGGTGGTTAAGTGGAATGTTTGAACCAGATGTTGAGAAAGTTAACCCTTCATTCAAGAAGGGAGGTCCAAACAACCCAGTGATTAAGTGGTATATCTATGAAAGAAGTGGTACTTATTCTATAGTTAGAACACATGGTGCAATGGAGTTCTATCTAGTTGATAAGAAGTATGCACATGGGTTGAGGACTTTGAAAGAGCTGATCAAAGTGAGATTGCATGGAGTGTTGGCTTCCAGAATGGCACATGAGTTAGTTTGGAGTATCATGATGCAGCTCAATGAAGAAATGGCAACCGAAGCAGCGGAAAAGAAGAAGAATTTAGATAATAAATGTTAAAAATGATGTAAAAACTTGTACCTTCGATGTTTATAAAAGTTCAAGTTAGGGGGAGATTGATGGGATTAAAACTTAGTTAAAATAGTTTTACTTTCAATTAATAGCGTTCCTAACTACTGTTGTGAAGGTAATGCTCAATTACTACGGACCAAGCAGTTACTACGGAAGGAAGTCAAGTTAATACTGCAGTTGAAGTTAATACGGAAGACATGATTACTACTGCTTCACATTACTACTGTTGTTCAACATTATTACTACGAAGCTGTTTCTACTGCAACATACTTTCCATGCAAGTTTAGAATAAGATATACAATTGTAGATAGATTGTATTTCCTTATTAAATAGTTGTTTCCTAGTTTAGCTAGGTTAGCCTCAAGGTCTATATATAGATCTTTATAGATTTATAGAAATATACGTTGAAATTGATAACATTTATTAATACAATTGAGGCTTAGAATTCGGCAAACTTATTGTTCTTCATTGTTCATTATACAATATTGTTAGATCTGAATAACTTTTTAATATCAAAGTATTCAATCCGCTGCTAAACTTCTTTGATATATCAAGATCTTACGAATACAAGGTTTAGGTTTATACAAACTAGATTAATCCTGACATATATATATATATATATATATATATATATATATATATATATATATATATATATATATATATATATATATATATATATATATATATGTATGTATGTATGTATGTATGTATGTATGTATGTATGTATGTATGTATGTATGTATGTATGTATGTATGTATGTATGTATATATATATATATATATATATATATATGTATGTATGTATGTATGTATGTATGTATGTATGTATGTATGTATGTATGTATGTATGTATGTATGTATGTATGTATATATATATATATATATATATATATATATATATATATATATATATATATATATATATATATATATATATATATATATATATATATAGGGTGAGGTTCGGGTAAGAACAGCCCAAAGTATAGGAACGGTAAGAACGAATGCTGACCGTCCGATTAAGGTGATGATCAGTAGTAAACACTTACTACTGATCAGTAGTAACCACTTACTACTGATCAACAACAAATTATGGCCGTTCGATTAAGAATTTTATATCAAAACTCGCAGTGCTGATCAGTAGTAAGTGGTTACTACTGATAAGTAGTAAGTGTTTACTGATCAGTAGTAAGTGTTTACTGATCAGTAGTAAGTGTTTACTACTAATCATCACCTTAATCGGACGGTCATCATTGGTTCTTACCGTTCCTATACTTTGGGCCATTCTTACCCGATCCAATTATATATATATATATATATATATATATATATATATATATATATATATATATATATATATATATATATATATATATATATATATATATATATATATATATATATATTTGTATTTGTTTTATTTTATAGTTTAGATAACGAGAAGGGTGATTCCGGATAAATATCAAATTAGATAATTAGCAAATATTTTATATTAGTTATATTACAAAAATATTTTTATTATTATTATTAGAGTAAATTACACTTTTAGTCCCTATGTTTGTACCACAATCACTAGTTGAGGCTTTTTTAAATAATTACACCATTAGTCCCCATTGTTGTAATTCTCTGACGCCGGTAGTACAGTTTCCTTTCATTTTCTTATATTAAAGAAAATAATAAAATCTATTTTATTTTATTTTTTTGTCTTCTCTCTCTTCCATGTCACCTCCTTTCTCCTATCTTTTCTCTATCATCTTCTTTTTCCTCTCTTTTCTCCACCACCTTCTCTCTCCTCTCCTAACACTCAAACTTTTCTCCACCCCCATATTTTTCGGCCTACCTCAACCACCGCCGGTCACACCCCGCCATTGGCGGGAACGCAGGGTGCAACACGATTGGCGATCGTCATAACACAACAGTAATATAAAGAATATAATCTATATGAATAAATATATAATGTATTGTTATGACGTCGCCATACTCAAGGTGTAAACCTTAGTACACGAAAATCGCCAAACACTACAATAAGAATATTCAAATGTAAACATCGACGAATGAAAGAATACTTGGGCGTGCAAACCCGAAATGTAATTCAAATGTATAAATATAAAATTTCCACAATGCAAAGATCACCTGAGGTCATCTAGAGTACGACTCTTACATCCAAGTCCTATGCCTTCTCATTACCTGAAAGTAAAGCTTAAAACGTCAACATAAAGTTGAGCGAGTACATCGAGTAAGTAGTAAAATGTAAGGTAGAAATCATATCTCGAAATCAGTAGTAAAATAATGTGTAACTAATGCATGTAAGTAGTAAGTAAACACCATCTAAAATCATACAACGTAAGCATATATCACAAGTAAGCTTAGTAAGTACATCTCATTAGTATGAAAGGTATACTAATGAGCATGCAAATATCATTAGGAAAGGTATACTGATATGTATCATAAGTAAGCATCGTAAGTACACCTCATTAGTAGGAAAGGTATACTAATGAGCGTGCAGGTATCAGTAGGAAAGGTATACTGATATGTATCATCCGCAATAGCCACGCTACCGTAAGTACACCTCATTAGTAGGAAAGGTATACTAATGAGCGTGCATGCATCAGTAGGAAAGGTATACTGATGTGTATCAACCAACTTTCTCGTAAAGTTTTAGAAAAATTGCATTAGTTTTGTTACACATTTCATTGTCTCTAAAAATAGTGAGTTTCCGTAAATAGAAGTATCTATTTATGGCAATTTTCCGAAAATAGTAATGTTTCCATATATAGTAAGTATGGAAGTAAATTTTTTTTTATCGTAAATCACTTTTCGCAAAATAGTTTGGTTGAGCTTTACTTTCCCCCGATTTAAACATAGAAAACAGTAGTAAGTAAAATGGGCGATGACTCACCTTATCGAGTGAGCGTATGTAAGCGGTACTGAGTATATGGTGTAGTAAGTTTGTCACAACTAGATTCCTCGCTAGTCCTAGAGCTCCCCTAGATAAAAGTATAAACGTATAGGAATAGAATTCGACGGTTAACTATTTTGGATTAAACGACAAACTTTTCAGCAACACATAGGTTCACTCAAACTGAGATAACTATGGTTCTAGTAGGAATTAGACGTTGAAGGAAACATATTTGAAAACTAGACACCGAGAGCTACGTTTTAGACTAAGACATTGTGATAAAATAGTTTGATACGAATAAGATACGACTAAAGTAAAACCGGTTACCCAAGCTGCCCAAAAATGTTCTACTTATGTATGTTGTGTTTATTATATTAAAATGTCGTATAATTTAGGTGTAGACAAGACGAACATTTTTAGTACCTTTTAGACTTGTTATTAACTTAGTAAAAATCCACTAATCGTTATTATAGTTGTCTAAGTGGTTACACGAAGTAGGTTAATGAACTTAGACACTTTAGTCAAATAATCTGTTTAGACCCCTAGCTAGTATTTTACGTTTTTCGTAAAATCTATGAAGAGTTAGGAAATGAAATTTAATTTTTTAAAAACTAGACTCCGAGACCTACAATTTATATTTAGGTGATAGAGCCTAATTCTCAGTTCAAGATAGAGAAAAATATACATGAACAGATTACGAAGAAATGGGACCCAAAAATGTCCAAATACAAGATTGTCCGTAATTCACGATAAAGCGAAAAGGTACGAATAACGAAATCAACCACGCAGTTATATACGAGTAATATAATCAACCACACAATTATAATAACTGAAATAAAGAATAAATGTCACACCCCGCTAAAGCGGAAACACGAGATGTGAAGAGCAAAGAATCATTTCACGAGTTATAGAAAAGGTTAACGGTTCAAGTCATTAAAATATAAAGTTTGAAAAGTTCACATGTTCAAAAGATACAACAAAGATCCCTAAAGTTTAAGATAACAATACATAAGAAAATGTTTAATAAAAATTCCCAAAATGACAATGGTCTTCTCCCGAATTACACTTCACATAACAAACTTGACCTGCCTGAGCAATGCACTTCATGACTTACGCTTAGTTTCCTGAAACATGAGATAAAGTGTCAACTACATAACGTAGTGAGTGAGTTACAGTTTGTAAGAGTTTGACAAAAGTTCCGACAAAAGTTCCGACAAGTATATATAAGTATATAGTTTTCTTAAAAGAAAGATAGCAGATAAAAGTGCTTAAAATATATATATACTTTTAATGAAGATCCTAGTCCAGTAGATCAACATTTAGAAAAAGTCAAGTTGCACAAATAAGAAGATAAGTGTGTGGTGTCATTACCTCAGCGGCGGAGTAATCCACATAGGTAAGACGATCAGTATGTATATGCGTAAATAATAATAACATATGATTTTTGAATTGTAAAGACCACTTGGCATAATATAACGTAAGAGTTCACACTAAACCGATTAACTGGTCTGATCCTGCCCGTACCTCGCACTATCGACGAGGTTTTCTAAACTAGTAATATGTACTTAGGTAGCTAGCCTGAAGTAAGGAGTGACCTCTCCTAAGTATCGATACCCATAATTACCAACGGCTTAAAGCTAATAGTGTGGAAATGTCAAAAAACAAACTGGGGCATATGTCATTTTGTCCAAAAACTGATAGTAGACACTTACGGCGTTTATATTCTCATCAAGGGTTTGTCCAAGTACAATCAAACAATCATAGTTTATGTCAAAATGTCAAATGTCCAAGGTGCCACATAGGGCGTCTAAAAATAGTTTTACGCATATAGTCAAAATGTCAAATAGTTCATAAAAGTCATCGTACTTAAAGTCAAAGTTCATAAAAGTCATTGTACATAAAGTCAAAGTCCATAAAAGTCATTGTACATATAAGATATAGTTCATAAAACAATTTTGTGACAACCGTCCAATTTCATGTGCATTATATACTCTATGTCTCTCTTATTGTCTGTCGTTGTCTTTAATTGTTCATTAACCGGAAACGCGTCAGTGTCGGAATCACACCCGGAATCAATTTATGTAAGTCCTAATACCAAGAAAACACCTAATGAACTTTCCTAAGTTCATAACGTATCATAATAAAGAACTTTAGTTAACAAAAAGGTCCAACGAAACAATAATACAAAAACAGCAAAAACTCAAAAATCTTTACAAAAATGGTCCAGGACGCCGCACAAAGGCCTTGTGCGCCGTCCTAGCAGGACCAGATTCGCAATTTATTTGAATTTTTGCATGTCTCGATTCCACCAACTTTTAACCCAATCAAGCTCGTTTTTAGTCCATCATTATTGCCAAGTTACAGTCCCAACCCACCCTTATACTCCTTTCTTTACTTTTCTTTTCATTTTATCATTTACAAAACCAAATACAAAAACACACACTAAGTTTTCTCTCAAACCTCCCAAGAACACCACAAGTTCCAGTGATTTCCAACCCTTAAACACATCAAAATCAACCATCAAAAACGTTTAAAACACCAAGGGAAGCAAGGGGAAGCTAGTTGTTTTCGGTTTCAAGCATTTTACCGATTTTTGGAGCTCTAAATCCGTCAAAAACTCAATCCATCCGTTTCCCTTCGGTAGAAATCACTCTTTTATCATTATTTACTGTTCTTATAACTTGCATGTAAGATCTAAAGCTTTAAAATAAGTTTTTACAAAGATTTGTAACATTTATGGAGCAAAAATGATTTTTAACCGAAATAACCTTTGGATCTATAAGTTTATGGTTAAATACACTTTAGAAACTGTTAAAATGAAGTTTTACTAAGTTTAGACTTATTGCATGTCGAAATCCGTGGCTAAAATAAACGTTTTGCTCGAAAAATCCAAACACTACAACATGTGCGTCGTCCTAAGGCACCAGGACGACGCAACGGGCATTTTTGCCTTTTGTGCGTCGTTCCTAAGGTCCAGGACGACGCACAGCGTTGCAATTTTCCCCGAAAAGTCGTTATTTGGACGTTTTGAACTTGTTTGCACCGCTTCGTAACAATTATTTTGGGACTGAGTTTGATTAAAATAATAACATTTGTGACTTGGATGGACTATTTGGACTTAAAATGGACTAGATTAAATATGATATCGTGTTATATGTGTTTTGTGAGCGGAAGTGGAATTGCATTTTTGGTTATGAAATTTGGGCGCGGAAGCGCTGCCCAAATTTCCTTAGAAAGATCCAAACCACTTCAGCGAGTAAAATCACTGGTAACATGACAATAATAAACGTTAAATTGGACTTTCGGACAAAAACGTAACATTTACCGTTTCGGACTATTTTGGACAATTTTGTGACAACCGTCTAAAATTCAGATGATTCTCATTTACTTTATCGGTTCGAATCTCCAGTTGCATTTTATCGTGATCGTATTGTTTTAGTTCGTACATATTGTGTCTTTTATTGTGTCGGAACCAAAGTCGGAATCAATTTATAAATCCTAACACCAAATAAACTATACAAGAACTTGACTAAGTTCATAACTTAAACTGACGAAATTTTAGTCCACAACTAACAATAACGGAAAACTTAAAACGTCACAAAGCTAGAAAATGCCATCCAGCCGACGGCTGAAAGGTTCCAGCCGGCGGCTGAAAGGCCACTGACTGTGACTTGATGAGTCATTTTTGCATGTTTTTCGATTGGCTAAAGGCATTAAACGGGACTGGACCGAATTTACTGCCATTTGGCTTCCCTAGGGCAGTAACACCCCCCCTTTCCCACCTCCCTATTCACTTTCAATTTCAATTTCAAATCATAAACACACACTTACACTCTCTCTCTCTCTCTAAATCTCTCTACCAAAACCTCTCAAGAACACAAACAAAACAGTGAATTTACCACCATAAACAGCCCCTAAAACACCAAAAATCGTCCATCAATCTTATACAAATCGTCCATAAAGAAAAGAGTAACAAAAGGGAGCTTAAAATCGGGTTTTCGAAGAAGTTGTTCATCCATTTTGAAGCCAAATCTCATCCAACCGTCACCTAAAGCTTTTCCTCAGTAAAACTCTTTAAGCTTACTGTTATTTTATAAATCTTTACATGCATGGATGATCCAAAGGTTGAAAAATGGTTTTTATAAAAGTTTAAAACGTTTTCTTGCTTAAAAACAAGTTTTTCACATAAATTCATACTTTGATGAAATAGATCTAAAAGAAACTGAAACTTTTACTCTAAAATGATTACATTTGACTAAAAACAGTTTGCATGTAAGAATATAACACTAAAACGGGCTAAAAATCGGAAAATAACGAAACTAAGAAACTGGTCGAAGGCCTCCAGCCGGCGGCTGAAGATATCCATCCGGCGGCTAAGGTCCAGCCGGCGGCTGAATATCTCCAGCCGCTGTCTGGATCTCGTTGTTCACTAAAATCATCGTTTTGAGAACTTTAAACGTTAAAATAAGTCCAAATAAGTTTATCACAGATTGGTACTTTGAAAACTCACTGTTTTTATGAATAAAATGGTTTGGGAAGGTTTGAGGATTAAAAGTAATTGTATTATCGTTTATTATGGTTTAAAATGTTGTTTAAAGCGGGAAAGTGGTTCGAAAATGGATTAAATTTTTATAACGCGGAAGCGCTGCCCAAATTTCACCGTAAACTTATACAAAAATTCAGTAACTTAACATTTTCGTAACTTATACATATTGACCTTAGACATTGACTCTTTTTGGACATAATTGGACTAATAGAACCATAAAACGTACTCTAACACGCAATAACTTATAACTTTTCCGTATTGAACCTTTGAGACAAAATTTAAAGTATAATGATTTAGTATTAAAAATGTTAAAATAGAACTTTAACATAACTTAAATCATACAAATTATACTTACACAATATTTCGGTGTTTTAGGTCACCCTTGATTCCCGACGCGTTCCGCTCCATTCTCTCTTACTCGTATCTTTTCTCCGCAACCCGTGAGTTACAACCCCACTATTTTACTGTTTTTAAAATTATTTGGGGGAAACATAAGATGTATTTGTTTATATAACTTTTATGAAACTTTTTGCAACTCGTATGAGAAACTTGTAAAACTTTGAGGAACTTGTGAAACCTTTGAAACTTGTCAAACTTTGAGAAACTCGTGAAACTTTGGGAAACTTGAGAAACTTTTGAAACTTGTGAAACTTATATGCGTAAAAATGTGTTATTGCCCCGTTAATTGGCAAAACTAAATTTAGGTTACTCGTATGCGAAACCAATCCTTGATGAGAATATAAACTCTGTAAGTGCTTACTTCTATTTTAGAAACAGAGTTCAAAGTGCCCCGTTTTTAAGAGTTAAAAAACATTATACACTATTAGCATGAGCCGTTAGTATTATGCGTATCGATACTTAGGAGAGGTCACTCCTTGCTTGTGGTTCGCGACCAAACTACATATTACTAGATCAGATGAAACTCCAGTACTTGGGAAACTTTGGGGCGTGTTCTGACCAGACAATCGGTTTAGTGTAGACTTACGTTATATTAAGCCAATAGATTGATACAAGATACTAATTTAGTTAATCACATATTACTTACGCATATACGTTAATTTAGCGATTTTTTCCTGTTGATGCACTTTTTGGATGTCCATAGCTTTGCAAACGCATTATTAATGTTTACTTGTAATGTTGTACACCTAGTTGGTTGTAAAAGTGCGAAATTCACCTTCTGCACTGATTCATGCGGATGTGGGTTCATACGCACGGATGAGAGTCTCATCCGTGCGGATGAACACTTATATTTGGTCTGATTCGCTTAACGCTCATCCATACGGATGAGAGTCTCATCCGCACGGATGAGAGTCTCATCCGCACGGATGAGAGTCTCATCCGCACGGATGAGAAACAGTCCTATATATAGTGAATTTTCTGCATCTTCTAGGGTTAAGAGTTTTCAAGAGAGTTCTTGAAGAGTGAGAGAGGCTGCGATTTTTGCAGAGGTTTTTAGGGTTTTTGAGGCGCCCCGATCCGGCCGATCACCGGATTAGGGAGAAGATTATGTTCAATCTTCTCATTAGCCTTACCACGATTTCTCAGTTTAAACCATTGTAATCATTAACGTTTATTAATAATATTTGGTTTATCTTTGATTATTCGTGTTTATCTCTTCCGTCTAATCAATCCATTGCGCGTTCTTGTTAATGCGTTCCTGTGTTAATCGGACCTACAAATTGGTATCAGAGCCGGTTAACACCGTGCTCTTGATCTGGATCAAACAGGATTGAAGACGTTAAAAGGTTTAGATTTTTCTCCAAGTTTTCGGATTGATTTTGTTATGTTTTGAGGTTGGATTGATGGTATGGTTGAAAGGGTTTGTAAATCAGGTTATCTGGAGTCTCTGGGCATTTTACGGGGTCAAAATCGCGATCAAAATGACCAAAAAGGGATTTTCGGTTTTCTGTCGACGGACTATTTTACCAGCTATCGACGAACTTCATCCGTGCGGATGTAAGTTCATTCGTACGGATGTGAATTCATGCGTGCAAATGAGTTAAGTCATACGTACGAATGAGGTGTTCCATTTCAAGACTAACGGATAGATCCATCCGTACGAACCAGAAGCTGATCCGCACGAATGAACTCTTCATCCGTGCGCTTGAAAGAATCAGTTGAGATTAAATGTCTATACGTACGGATAAGTCCTCATCCGCACGAACTGGTATTTCATCCGTACGGATGAAGATCAGAACCTTCACTTTCGGTTGTATCATGTCTAGATCCGGTATGTAATCTCCTTATTTTATCGGGTCAGTTTTAAAGTGAAGTTGTGGAGAAAAACAGTATTATGGAAGATTTTTGTGGGGTAATCGGGAACATCCGGTTATTTATGGGCCATTAGCGTTTATTTATTTATTCCGAGTTTATTGTGATTCCGTTGTGGAGGGAATCTGGTTATTGTTTCGCAATCACAGGTTATGGTGCATGATCTTTGATAAATCTGAATGTGTGCAAATTTGTTACGGATTATTAGTTGTGAATGGAGTCCTCTAATTTTTTCCTAATACATTTTAAGTCATGGTGAAGACGATTTGAGCTACAATGTCTACATATTGGGATAAGCTTATCTGGAGGGGGAAATTTACAGTTGGTAGTTGATAGCAGATTGTTGTATGTGAAGATTGTCACATTATTGAAATGATCGTATCGAAGTCTATAGAGTTCAGCCTCAGGGGGAGTCTTACTGCTTATGGTATTATGTGCTGCATGTTTATTCGAGTGAAGTCAGAGAAACTACAGAATGTCCAATTAGCATTTCAACAACAACGAGCGAAAAACGTTGGTGTTCGAAGTTTGATTTGTCATGTTTATTCGGGAAGACTTTGATGAAGCTTGAAGATTCAAGAAATACTGATACCACGGCAGAGACTGACTAAAGATTGCAAGAGGTGTCTACAAGAATTTGCAAGCTATGTCCAAGGGGGAGTTTGTTGATGCACTTTTTGGATGTCCATAGTTTTGCAAACGCATTATTAATGTTTACTTGTAATGTTGTACACCTAGTTGGTTGTCAAAGTGCGAAATTCACCTTCTACACTGATTCATGCGGATGTGGGTTCATACGCACGGATGAGAGTCTCATCCGTGCGGATGAACATTTATATTTGGTTTGATTCGCTTAACGCTCATCCGTACGGATGAGAGTCTCATCCGCACGGATGAGAAACAGTCCTATATATAGTGAATTTTCTGCATCTTCTAGGGTTAAGAGTTTTTAAGAGAGTTCTTGAAGAGTGAGAGAGGCTGCGATTTTTGCAGAGGTTTTTAGGGTTTTTGAGGCGCCCCGATCCGGCCGATCCCCGGATTAGGGAGAAGATTATGTTCAATCTTCTCCTTAGCCTTACCACGATTTCTCAGTTTAAACCATTGTAATCATTAACGTTTATTAATAATATTTGGTTTATCTTTGATTATTCGTGTTTATCTCTTCCGTCTAATCAATCCATTGCGCGTTCTTGTTAATGCGTTCCTGTGTTAATCGGACCTACATTTCCGCTATAACTTTTATGATACGAGTTCTAATCTACTTGCGTGTGTTCGAAACGTTTTAGTAAATTTATATGTTTTAGCGCCGTTCCGCTTTCTTTTCATTTATGATACTTTATACCTATATATTTTCACTTTGGAAACTTTATCGAGAAACTTAAAACTGTAACTCACTCACTACTTTATGTAGTTGACACTCTATCTTATGTTTCAGGAAACTAGTGTAAGTGTCGATGTGCATGGGTTGGAAGGGTCGGTATGGTCATGTGAGGCGAAACTTTGGGAAAGACCTTTATTTTGGGAATTTATGAGATTGAAACTCTTTATTATGTATTTATACTACTTAATTAAACTACTTGGTTGTTTTGGATTGTGAACTATTTTACTTAAATGCAATGACTTGAACCGTTTATTTTGATTATAACCCGTGTAATTATATTCCAGCTCTCACATCTCGTGTTTCCGATATAGCGGGGTGTGACAGACTTGGTATCAGAGCACAGGTTATAGTGAAAACGGTTTTTTTTTTTTAACTTTTTCAAAAAGTTTTTGAAACCAAACTATAACCAAGGCTTTTTCGGAAAATCATTATGGGTTCAAACTTTGGGGAATTAATTTCGCGATTGCATGATTGTTTTTAACTATGCATGGCCTGATCACCCATGCCTAGTTCAAAATAAATTATGCAAGGACGGAACGTAATTACCAATGTTGAACGGTTTTCGAGTCGAAAATTCCAGGTCTTATTAATTCCCGACCTCACGTGATTGACCCTTACATGCATTTCATTACACATTTTCCCTTTAATATTACCTTGTTTCCCGTACTTACGAAACTCCTTGTTCGAAGATCCGTCATGTCTCACTCGTCACGCTCACGATCACCCTCGCGATCCCAATCACCTTCGCAACTGAGAGCCGCATCATCCCGTGAGGCTTCCGAGGGCCACACCGCCTCGGAGAGCCTACGCCACCAGACCACCGATGTCACACCCCGCTAAAGCGGAAACACGGAATGTGAAGAGCAAAGAATCATTTCACGGGTTACACTAAATCAACGGTTCAAGTCATTACGATTTAAATTGAAAATACAAGTCAAAGGTACAACCAAGATTCAAAGTTAAGACCAAAGTACATAATAAAAATGTTTGTAAATAAAATTTTCCAAAATAAGGTCTTCTTCCCAAGGTACACTTCACACAAAAGACTTGACCCGCCCGAGCAATACACTTCATAACTTACGCTTAGTTCCTGAAACATGAGATAAAGTGTCAACTACGAAAACGTAGTGAGTGAGTTACAGTTTATAAATTGATGAAAGGTTTCAATTTAAAAGTTCATAAGAGTTCGAGACAAGTTCAAAGTTCATGAAAGTTCAAGATTTGTTCGAAGTCAAAGAAATTCAAGATAGGTTCAAGTGCTTAAAATTCAAGAATAATTTAAATTCAAGATAAGTTCAAGTCCAAATAAGTTCGAGCTCAAATAAGTTCACAATAAGTTCAAATAAGTTCCAAGTTAAGTTCAGAGTCAAGTAGCGTAGCGAGCGGAGAAAGTTCGTAGTCATTACCTAGCGGTGGATTAATCCACATAAGTAAGACAGTAAGTAAGTATATGCGTAAATAAAGACCTATGATCCTCGAGTTGTACCAACCACTAAGCTTAATATACGTAAGATTTAGTTTTACACACTAATCCGATTCTGGTCAAGTTCCAGCCCACTAGTTCCAGTCTAGAGTTCGAGTTCGCGAGAACTTAGCAATATGTACTCAGGTTGCTACCCTAAAGTAAGGAGTGACCGCTCCTAAGTATCGATACCCATAATCTATGCTAACGCTTGTGTTAATAGTGTGTAGAGTTCAGTTCCAAGAAAAGTTGCGGGGCATTTAGTTCGTTCCGTTTTTAAAATCGTTTGTTTGTACTTACGGCGTTATATTCTCACCTAGGGTTTTGCTCCGAAATACAACCAAGCTATCATTGTCTAATCAAATATCCGAAGAGGCAAACCTAGGGAGTCTAAAGTAAGCCAATCCGAATAAAGATATTGTCTATGCATATTAGTTGCAAGTTCTAAAATAGTTCAAAAGTTCTCAAAGTTCCAAGTGTTCAAAGAGTTTCAAGTTCAAGTCTCCAAAAATAGAAAGTAGTTCGAATAGTTCAAAAGTTTCCAAAAATAGAAAGGTAGCTCGCTTAGTTCAAAAGTTTCCAAAAATAGAAAGGTAGTTCAAATAGTTCAAAAGTTTCCAAAAATAGAAAGGTAGTTCAAATAGTTCAAAAGTTTCAAAAAATAGAAAGGTAGCTCAATTAGTTCAAAAGTTTCCAAAAATAGATCACAATACGTTGTACATAGGTTCAGGCACGTAATATAGATTCACATAAAAGATATTGTTCACGAAAGAATTTGATCTCATGTTTCCCCCAAAAAGAGTACTTAAAAAGTAAAAGTAAGGAGGGGTGTAACTCACGGGTTGCGAAGATAAGGAGCTCGGGAATCGGTCGGAACGGGAATCGGGAATCACGGGTCACCTAGTAATACCAAGATAGTCCAATTGTTATTATCTTTTTATCTTATTGTACTTAAGATAATATAATTAAGTTTGCAATTAAACTTTAAGTGTCAAGGTTAAATTTAATCAAAATGGTCTGAAAACGGTGAATGTTACGTTTTTGTCCAAAAGTCCAATTTTAACGTTTATTCTTATTATGTCATAAGTGTTTTTGCTCGCTGAAGTGGTTTACGTTTTTGTAAGGAAATTTGGGCAGCGCTTCCGCGCCCAAATTTCATATCCAAAAATGTACCTACCAATTCCGCTCACAAATACATACAACACAACATTATATCCAAACAAGTCCATTTAAGTTCCAAAAGTTCATTACAAGACACCAATGTATGCTATTTTCCAAACTCAGTCCCAAAATATTTGTAACAAAAATCCAGAATGTCTACACGAGTTTAAAACGACCAAAAACGACGATTTTCGGGGAGGGAAGCAGAGGTGTGCGCCGTCCTGGTCACAGGAACGACGCACCTACTGCTGCCTTTTCCCGTTTTGAGTTTTTCTTGCCCAAACGATTATTCCAACCTTATATTTCGACATGCAAACAGTAGATACTTCATAAAACATCATTTTTACAGTTTCTAAACCATTTTTAACCATAAAACTATAGATCTAAACAATATTTCGGTTAAAAATCGTTTTTTGTACATAAAATGTTATAAATCTTTGTAAAAACTCATTTCAAGTCCATAGATCATCCATGCAAGTGTTTATTTATATAAGAATAGTAAAATAAAAGAAATCTACCGGATGAAAATGGATGGAGGATGTTTTGAACGGATTTGAGCTCCAAAAATCGGTAGAAAAGCTTTGAAATCGACACAAACTTGTTTCCCTTGCTTCCCTTGATGTTTATAACTATTTTTATGGTTGATTTTGGTGGGTTTAAAGGCTGGAAATCACTGGAAATCGTGATGTTCTTGAGTGGTGTTAGAGAGAAAGTTTAGTGTGTGTGTGTGTTTTATGTTTATGTAAATGAAAAATGAAAAGGAAAAGAAAAAAAGTAGTAAAAGTGGGGTTTGGGACTGCTAGAATGCAGTAATGAGTGCTTATTCTCGAGTTTAATTGGGGGTTGGGGTTTATAAAAACGAGACAACAATAAAAATCCAAAAATTTGAATTCTGGACATCCAGGATGTCGCACAAGGACACTGTGCGGCGTCCTGGCTTATTTTGAATTTTTCCGATTTTTGTTATTTTGTGTTTTGTTTCGTTGGACCTTTTCGTTAACTAATGTTTTAAGTATGTTACACTATGAACTTAGGAAAGTTCATTAGGTGTTTTCTTGGCATTAGGACTTATATAAGTTGGTTCCGGTTGTGATTCCGACACGTGCGCGATTCCGATAAACGTTTAATTTAAAGACATAAGAGACAAAACGAGAGACATAGAGCGTATAGAACACCTGAAATTTGACGGTTGTCACAACCGACCCCACGGATGAAACCTCCATGGCAGTGTCGAGTAGCATCGGGTCCAGCCCGAGGTCGGTACTACCACCACCTCCACCGGTACCCGTCGCAGCACCGCCCTAGCGGCGTGGACCCCGCGTCGTTTTGACGGCGCGCAAGCAGGTCGTCCTTCCAGGTCGACTACCTGATAGGATGGTCGGACAGCAGGCCGGTCGTCCAGACCCGCACCTTCTCACCTTCCGTTCGGCCACCTACCTCCCGAGGCTCCACGCACCTCTATGCTGGACCATTACACGTGGGAGCGACAAATTGAGTGTGAGGAAATGCAGCGTGCCCGCGACGCTGAAGTAGGTAGGCAGAGGATGCCGCCTACCCCTCAGCTTCCCCCTCCTTCCGCTTTCTTGCACCTCCACCGCGAGGTAAGGGGACTTTCAGAGGAGGCCCAGCAACAAGGGCTTCTCCTCTGTGAGGTCTCCGATGCCGCGCATCGGTTGTCGGAGCAAGCGTTACGACATCTCGCTGCGGCTCAGGCCACAACCCGGACGGTGCAACGTCTGGTGGGAGTATGTCTGATTATGGGGACCCTGTTGGCGGTTATTGCCGCGAAGATGTTTCTCGAGAGGCGTCGCTAGTTTCTCTTTTTATTTATTGTATTGTAGGCCGAGTTTTAATTTTCAGTATACACAACTCCGAGCCATTTCTATTTATTTCCTTTTGTATTGTATTGTATTTCGTTTCCTTTTAAACCTTGTATTCGACATTTTTATTATTAATGAATGAAATTTCTATCTTTATTATTTGTTATGTTATTGTCGTATGAATCTTGTTCTATGGTTGAATTATCCTCTTGCGTATGAATCCTTGTCGTGTGAATCTCTTAAATCTTTGTCGTGCGTGTACTATCTGTTCTGTAATATTACTCTTGTGTGGTTGTTAGCTTGTTCATTGGATTATATTCTTATCATAATCCAATCGTGCGTTTCTAAACTGAATCTGTTGTCTGTTGTAGAATCATGGCACCTCGTTCAAACGCCAGTATCATCGCTGAACAAGTCGCTGCCCATTTGAATGCAGCGATGCCCAACATGATCGCCCAGATCACTGCTGGGATCAATGAAAATTTCAACAACCACCACCAGCAGCAACAGCAACAACAGCAGCAGCAACAACAGCAGCAAAAACAGCAACAACAGAACAACCACCAGAACAAACAACCAAACCCGAATCCCCCTGCTTGCACCTACAAGAGCTTCATGGCCTGCAAGCCCAAGGAGTTCCATGGCACAACCGGTGCCGTAGGACTGGTGTCCTGGTTTGAGAGCATCGAGTCGGTGCTGCACATCAGCAGATGTGCCTAGGCTGACAAAGTGCAGTACGCCTCCTGCGTGCTACACGGTAAGGCCCTAACTTGGTGGAACAGCGTGGTCCGCAACAGAGGACGCGAGACCGCCTATGCTCTCACATGGGACCAATTCAAAAACCTTCTGATAGAGGAGTACTGCCCCAAAGGGGAAATCAAGAAGGTCGAGGCAGAGCTCTGGGATCACACGATGGTCGGAAACGACATCGAGGGATATACTGCCCGATTCCATGAGTTGGCCCGACTGGTCCCGAGGCTGGTAACTCCAGAAGAAAACAAAATCGACCGCTATGTCTCCGGTCTTGTTCCCGAGATCAGAGGAATGGTCATTGCAGCTGAACCTCAGACCCTCCAGAGTGCCATTATTCTAGCCCACCGTCTCACAAGCAACCTACTCACCGCTCCTGCATCCTCCAAGAAGGAGTAGGGTGAGAAAAGGAAATCTGACCAAACCCCCAAGCGGAGTGATAGAAACAAGAAGAAGAAGACCACCCAAAACTTCGCTGTAACAGTTGTAGCACCACCACCGCCACCGCCACCAACTGGAGCCCGAGCGTACACGGGGACGAACCCTAAGTGCAATAAGTGCAACTTCCACCACCACGGGAACTGCCCAGTATGCATGAAGTGCCAAAAGGTAGGGCACTTTGCTAGATACTGCACAGAGAGGGTAATTGTTCCAGGGCAGAAGCCGGTGTGCTTCGAGTGCGGGAGTGACCAGCACTTCCGGAATGCCTGTCCAAGACACCAGAACGCCCAACCGAATCAGGGAGGGCGAGGTCGCGGACGTTCATTCGCACTCATAGCTGAGGAAGCCCGACAGGATCCGAACGCGGTGAACGGTACGTTTCCTGTTAATAACCAGTATGCATCAAATTTGTTCGATTCAGGAGCTGAAAGAAGCTTTGTATCCTTAGAATTTAGACCCCTCATTAACTTAGGATCTAAAGTTCTTAAGGATAGCTTCACCATAGAGTACGCTAACGGTCAAGAGTTCGAAGCTAAGGGTATAATCCTAGGATGTTCCATATGCCTATCTGATAAAACCTTCCCCATTGATTTAATTCCAATCGAGCTAAAAAGCTTGATGTGATCGTCGGAATAGACTGGATCTCTCGTTTCCGAGCCGAGATCGTCTGTTTCGACAAACTTATCCGCATCCCTCTCTCTGACACCGAAACGCTAGTTGTTCAAGGAGACAAACCCGGACGACAACTCCGTATCGTGTCGTATATGAAAATGCGCAAGTACCTCGAGAAGGACTGTGACGCAATTCTCGCTCACGTTGTCGAACGTAAACCCAAGGAGATCCGTGTACAAGATATCCCAGTAGTCAAGGATCACCTTGAAGTCTTTCCCAAAGATTTACCCGGGCTACCTCCGCATCGACAAGTGGAATTCCGGATAGACCTAGTTCCTGGTGCAGCACCGGTCGCTAAGACACCGTATCGTCTAGCCCCACCGGAAATGCAAGAGCTATCGAAACAGCTACAGGAACTCTTGGATCACGGTCTTATTCGTCCAAGCTCGTCCCCCTGGGGAGCCCAAATACTCTTCGTTAAAAAGAAAGACGGATCCTTTCGTATGTGCATTGACTACCGCAAACTGAGGAAGCTGACCGTCAAGAACCGATACCCACTTCCGAGGATCGATGACCTTTTCGACCAGTTGCATGGTGCAACTTATTTCTCGAAAATCGACCTCCGTTCGGGTTATCATCGGGTTCGTGTCAGTGAGACCGACATTCCTAAAACCGCTTTTCGTACTCGCTACGGTCATTAGGAATTCCTTGTCATGCCATTTGGTTTAACCAACGCACCAGCGGTGTTCATGGATTTGATGAACAGGGTGTGTAGACCTTATTTGGACAAGTTCGTGATTGTATTCATTGATGACATCCTTATCTACTCGAGAAACAAAGAGGATCACGCGAAACACCTGAAACTTATCTTAGAACTCCTCCGAGATCAGAAACTGTACGCCAAATTCTCTAAGTGTGAATTTTGGCTTCGGGAAGTACATTTCCTTGGTCATGTGGTCAACCAAGAAGGGATCCATGTAGATCCGGATAAAATCGAAGCGATCGAGAAATGGCAAGCCCCAACGACTCCTACGGAATTTCGTCAATTCCTAGGGTTGGCCGGCTACTATAGAAGGTTCATCGAGAATTTTTCGAAGATCGCTAAGCCACTCATCGAGCTCACTCAGAAGGACAAGGATTTTGTTTGGGGTACGAAACAAGAGGAATCCTTCCAGAAACTTATACACCAGCTCTGCCACGCACCGATTTTGTCCCTACCAGAGGGTACGGATAACTTCGTGGTATTCTGCGATGCATCCCATCAAGGACTTGGGTGTGTCCTTATGCAGAAGGATAAAGTCATCGCCTACGCTTCAAGGCAACTCAAGGTGAACGAACAAAACTACACCACTCACGACCTAGAGATGGGAGCCGTCGTATTCGCGTTAAAGATCTGGAGACATTATTTTACGGTACTAAGTGCACATTTTTCACGGATCATAAGATCCTACAGCACATTCTAGACCAAAAGATGCTCAACATGAGACAAAGGAGATGGATCGAACTGCTGAGTGACTACGATTGCGAGATCAAGTACCACCCGGGTAAGGCAAACGTAGTAGCAGATGCCCTGAGTCAGAAGGAATGGGTAAGACCATCTCGGGTTAGAGCATTAGGTATTCAGATTCAAACAAATCTCTGAACGCAAATCGCCGAGGCTCAGCGAGAAGCATTGAAACCCGAGAACTTAAAGGGCGAAACATTGCACAATCATGAGAAGGAGTTCGAACTCAAATCCGACGGAATCCATTATTTCAAGGGCCGAGCCTGGATTCTGAAATCCGAAGATCTTCACGAGCTAATCTTGGATGAGGGCCACCTTTCTCGATACTCCATCCACCATGGATCCGATAAGTTGTACAAGGATCTTAGAGAGTATTATTGGTGGTCGGGCATGAAAAAATATATCGCCTTGTACGTAGCCAAGTGCCTTACTTGCTCCAAGTTCAAGGCGGAATATCAGAAGCCCTCAGGTCTACTGCAACAACCGGAGATTCCTATGTGGAAGTGGGAACAAATCTCCATGGATTTCATTACCAAGTTGCCGCGGACGGCAAAGGGTAACGACACAATTTGGGTAATTGTGGACCGATTGACAAAGTCTGCTCATTTCCTACCGGTACGAGAAACCCACTCGATGGAGAAATTCGCGCAAATCTACATCAACGAGATCATCTCTCGCCACGGAACACCTTTCTCCATCATCTCTGACAGGGATAGTCGATTCACGTCCCGCTTTTGGAACGCGCTTCAGAAATCGCTCGGGACGTGACTAGACCTTAGCACCGCTTACCACCCTCAGACCGACGGTCAAAGCGAAAGGACGATTCAAACACTTTAGGATATGCTTAGAGCATGCGTAGCTGACTTCGGAGGAAGTTGGGATACTCACCTCCGCTTGGTCGAGTTTTCCTAGAACAACAGCTACCACGCTAGCATCAAGTGCGCTCCGTTCGAGGCCTTATATGGACGTAAGTGTCGGTCGCCGCTTTCTTGGCTAGAAGCCGGCGATTGACAACTCACAAGGCTCGACATCGTCCAGGAAACCATCGACAAGATCACCACTATCAGAGAACGACTGAAGACGTCCCGTACCCGGCAGAAGAGCTACGCCAATAACCGAAGGAAACCCCTCGAGTTCCAACTTGGAGATCGGGTGCTTCTTAAAGTATCGCCATGGAAGGGGTGGTTCGCTTCGGGAAGCGCGGCAAGCTAAGCCCAAGGTATACCGGACCATTCGAAGTTATCGAGCGTATTGGCCCAGTAGCATATCGACTCCAACTCCCGCAAGCTTTTTCTAATGTTCACAACGTATTTCATGTCTCGCACTTGAAAAAGTTCTTATCTGATGAGACCATCGTCATTCCACTCGACGAGGTCAAGATCGCCAACAAGCTAAACTTCATCGAGGAACCGCTGGAAGTTGTTGACCGCGAGGTCAAACAACTCAGACAAAGTAGTGTTCCTATCGTCAAGGTTCTTTGGAACTCCCGACGTGGTCATGAATTCACATGGGAACGTGCAGACCAAATAAATCAAAAGTACCCGCATTTGTTCAAGGATACTTCTACCTGATGGGACAAGTCAAATTTCGGGAAATTTCTTTCAACCCGGGGAGAATGTGACAACCGTCTAAAATTCAGGTGATTCTCATTTACTTTATCGGTTCGAATCTCCAGTTGCATTGTATCGTGATCGTATTGTTCTAGTTCGTACATATTGTGTCTTTTATTGTGTCGGAACCAAAGTCGGAATCAACTTATAAATCCTAACACCAAATAAACTATACAAGAACTTGACTAAGTTCATAACGGAAACTGATGAAATTCTAGTCCACAACTAACAATAACGGAAAACTTAAAACGTCACAAAGCTGGAAATTGCCATCCAGCCGACGGCTGAAAGGTTCCAGCCGGCGGCTGAAAGGCCGCTGACTGTGACTTGATGAGTCATTTTTGCATGTTTTTCGATTGGATAAGGGCATTAAACGGGATTGGACCGAATTTACTGCCATTTGGCTTCCCTAGGGCAGTAACACCCCACCTTTCCCACCTCCCTATTCACTTTCAATTTCATTTTCAAATCATAAACACACACTTACACTCTCTCTCTCTAAATCTCTCTACCAAATCCTCTCAAGAACACAAACAAAACAGTGAATTTACCACCATAAACAGCCCCTAAAAACACCAAAATTAGTCCATCAATCTTATACAAATCGTCCAAAAAGAAAAGAGTAACAAAAGGGAGCTTAAAACCGGGTTTTTGAAGAAGTTGTTCATCCATTTTGAAGCCAAATCTCATCCAACCGTCACCTAAAGCTTTTCCTCGGTAAAAATCTTTAACCTTATATATAAATCTTTACATGCATGGATGATCCAAAGGTTGAAAAATGGTTTTTATAAAAGTTTAAAACGTTTTCTTGCTTAAAAACGAGTTTTTCACATAAATCCATACTTTGATGAAATAGATCTAAAAGAAACTGAAACTTTTACTCTAAAATGATTACATTTGACTAAAAACAGTTTGCATGTAAGAATCTAACACTAAAACGTGCTAAAAATCGAAAAATAACGAAACTAAGAAACTGGCCGAAGGCCTCCAGCCGGCGACTGAATATCTCCAGCCGCTGTCTGGATCTCGCTGTTCACTAAAATCGTCGTTTTGAGAACTTTAAACGTTAAAATAAGTCCAAATAAGTTTATCACATATTGGTACTTTGAAAACTCACTGTTTTTATGAATAAAATGGTTTGGGAAGGTTTGAGGATTAAAAGTTATTGTATTATCGTTTATTATGGTTTAAAATGTTGTTTAAAGCGGGAAAGTGGTTCGAAAATGGATTAAATTTTTATAGCGCGGAACCGCTGCCAAAATTTCACCGTAAACTTATACAAAAATTCAGTCACTTAACATTTTCGTAACTTATACATATTGACCTTGGACATTGACTCTTTTTGGACATAATTGGACTAATCGAACCATAAAACGTACTCGAACACGCAATAACTTATAACTTATCCGTATTGAACCTTTGAGACAGAATTTAAAGTATAATGATTTAGTATTAAAAATGTTAAAATAGAACTTTAACATAACTTAAATCATACAAATTATACCTACACAATATTTCGGTGTTTTAGGTCACCCTTGATTCCCGACGCGTTCCGCTCCATTCTCGCTTACTCGTATCTTTTCTCCGCAACCCGTGAGTTACAACCCCACTATTTTACTGTTTTTAACATTATTTGGGGGAAACATAAGATGTATTTGTTTATGTAACTTTTATGAAACTTTTTGCAACTCGTATGAGAAACTTGTGAAACTTTGAGAAACTTGTGAAACTTTGAGGAACTTGTGAAACCTTTGAAACTTGTGAAACTTTGAGAAACTCGTGAAACTTTGGGAAACTTTTGAAACTTTTGAAACTTGTGAAACTTATATGCGTAAAAATGTGTTATTGCCTCGTTAATTGGCTAAAATAAATTTAGGTTACTTGTATGCGAAACCAATCCTTGATGAGAATATAAACTCCGTAAGTGCTTACTACTATTTTAGAAACAGAGTTCAAAGTGCCCCGTTTTTAAGAGTTAAAAAACATTATACACTATTAGCATGAGCCGTTAGTATTATGGGTATCGATACTTAGGAGAGGTCACTCCTTTCTTGTGGTTCGCGACCTAACTACATATTACTAGATCAGATGAAACTCCAGTACTTGTGAAACTTTGGGGCGTGTTCTGACCAGACAATCGGTTTAGTGTAGACTTACGTTATATTAAGCCAAGAGATTGATACAAGATACTAATTTAGTTAATCACATATTACTTACGCATATACGTTAATTTAGCGATTGTTTCCGCTATAACTTTTATGATACGAGTTCTACTCCACTTGCGTGTGTTCGAAACTTTTTGGTAAATATATATGTTTTAGCGTCGTTCCGCTTTCTTTTCATTTATGATACTTTATACCTATATATTTTCACTTTGGAAACTTTATCGAGAAACTCGAAACGTAACTCACTCACTACTTTATGTAGTTGACACTTTATCTTATGTTTCAGGAAACTAGTGTAAGTGTCGATGTGCATGGCTTGGAAGGGTTGGTATGGTCATATGAGGCGAAACTTTGGGAAAGACCTTTATTTTGGGAATTTATGAGATTGAAACTCTTTATTATGTATTTGTACTACTCAATTAAACTACTTGGTTGTTTTGGATTGTGAACTATTTTACTTAAATGCAATGACTTGAACCGTTTATTTTGATTATAACCCGTGTAATGATATTCCAACTCTCACATCTCGTGTTTCCGCTATAGCGGGGTGTGACAAATTTGGACCTTGACACTTAAAGTTTAATAAAATCTTATCTATTATATTATATAAATTAACATAATAATATATTAACTATTGAACAATCTTGGTATTATAGGCGTTCCGTGATTCTCGGCTCCCGTTTCCGACCGATTTCCGTATTCTAACTCTTCGCAATCCGTGAGTTACAACCCCTTTATTTAATGTATTTTTACATAAATTTTTGGGGGAAACATAAGATTTAATTGTATTTTGGAAACTTCATGAACATTTGCAACTATTACGAACTTATGCAACTATTGTGAACTTTTGGAAGCTATTATGAAACTATTGATCTATTTTGGAAACTTTGTGAAACTCTTATGCGTAAACACTTTATTGCCCTATTGGCTAAACTAGTTATTGATTACTTGTATGCGAGACCAACCCTTGATGAGATTATAACGCGATTCTTAAGTGCCTACTATCATTTTTGAAACAAAATTACTTTAGTTCCCACCTTTTTAGAAACTCTTCACACTATTAGCTTTTGAGCCGTTTAGTAATAATGGGTATCGATACTTAGGAAAGAACCGTTCCTTTCTTAGATGGCAGTCTAAGTACATATTACTATGATCATTTATACTCCTCGTAGATAGTGCGGGGTAAGGGGCCTCACGGTTGAATAATCGGTTTAGTGTGTACACTTATGTTATAGAATGCCAAGTGGTTGATACAAGATTTTAATCAGTTACTTATATGCATATACATTCTTTTAGCGATTGATGCCGCAAATATTATTTTACTAAGTATTGTTACACTTGTGTTTGTACAAACTTTAGGGTATTGCTATGCCTGTTGCTTCGGAACTTTTAAACGTATATAAATTTTGAGCGACTATATCCGCTATCCTTCTTTTATGAAACTTTTTACTTTTATATACTTAACCGAAACTTTTGTCGAGAAACCTAAACCGTAACTCACTCAATACTTTTTGTAGTTGACACTTTATCTTATGTTTCAGGAAATTAAGTGTAAGGATGAAGTGCTTGTCATGGACGGGTCCAGATGGTTGCGTGAGATCTCTATTGGGAAAAGACTTGTCCATTTCTTTTGGGAATTTTAATTGAAACTTTAAATTATGTATTTGTGTTGAAAAACTGAATGACTTGGTCGTTTTCTTGAATTTGTAACCTCTTTATTTATTAATCAATGACTTGAAACCGTTATGTTTGTTATAACCCGTGTAATGGTATTCCACCTTTTCACACTTCGTGTTTCCGCTTTAGCGGGGTGTGACAGACTTGGTATCAGAGCACAAGTTATAGTGAAAACGGTTTTAAAAATTTTCAAAAATTTTCGAAACCAAACTATAACCAAGGCTTTTTCGGAAAATCATTTATGGGTTCAAACTCTAGCGAATTAATTTTGCGATGGCATGATTATTTTCAACTACGCATGGCCTGATCACCTATGCCTAGTTCAAAATCAATTATTCAAGAACGGAACGTAATTACTATTGTTAACGGTTTTTTAGTCGAAAATCCCCGGTTCTGTCTTTTCCCGATTCTCACGTGACTGACCCGTGCATGCATTTCATTACACATTTCCTTTATTATTTTTGTGTCTCCACGTACTTACGAAACTCATTGTTCACAGATACGTCATGTCTCACTCCTCATGTTCGCGATCATCGTCACGATCCCAGTCCCGATCACTACCTAGAGCCGCTTCGTCTCGCGAGGCTTCCGAGGGCCACACCGCCTCGGAAATCCAACGCCATCAGACCACCGATCCCACGAAGGACACCTCCATGGCCATTTCCAGCAGTATCGGGTCCAGCCCCAGGACTGTACTACCACCCCCACCACCGGTACCCGTTGCCGCACCATCCCAGTACCGGGGGCTGCGTACCAGGTTAACCGCGCGAAAGCAGGTCATCCTCCCGGGCCGCCTACCGGATCGGATGGCCGGACACCAGGCCGGTCCATCACGACCCACACCATCCCACCTCCCATTTGGTCACCTTGTAGAGGAGGCCCCACATAACCCTCTCATGGACCATTACACGTGGGAAAGGCAGATGGAGCGCGAGGAGATGCACCGCGCTCGCGATGTTGAGGCAGCTAGGCAGAGGATGCCTCCTACTCTTCAGCCTCCCCCACCGGCCGCATTCCTCCACCTGCACCGCGAGGTACGGGGACTTGCACAGGAGACCCAGCAGCAAGGGCTCCACCGACGCTGCGCATCAGTTTTCGGAGCAGTCGTTGCGAGTCATCGCATCGACACGAGCTACGGTACGGACTGTGCAACACCTCATTGGCGTGTGTCTAGTGATGGGTACGCTGATTGCGGTCATGGTGGCCAAGATGTTCCTGGAGAGGCGTCACTAGTCATTTCCTTGTATTGTATTGTACTTAGCTTAGTCGTAAGTTTCCCATTGTACACGACTTAGGCTACTTATCTTATTATCTTTCCTATGTATTGTAATCGTATTTTCTATTCAGTAATTTGTACTATGTACCAAACCTTATCATTATGAATGAAAGTTCTATCTTTTATTATTCGTACTTATCTTGTCGTGTGAATCTTTTATTATTGACAATCATTATAGTACTATCTCTTGAATCATTGTCGTGCGTGTACTATTTGTTTCCTCATATTATTCTTGCGCTGTTATTATCATTGTTCACTGAATTATATTCTTATCATATTCCCTTCGTGCGTAGTAAATTGAATCTATTCTTCTGATTGTAGAATCATGGCACGTCTTCGCTCAAATGCTAGCCTCATTGCTGAACAAGTCGTTGCTCAGTTGAATGCGACAATGCCCAACATAATCGCCCAGATCACTGCCGGGATCAACGCCAATGCCAACAACCATCAGCAGCAGCAGCAGGGCAACCTGAACCAACACCCAAACCCTCCTCCGTGCAACTATAAGAGCTTAATGGCGTGCAAGCCAAAGGAGTTTCATGGCACAACTGGGGTTGTAGGACTGCTCTAATGGTTCGAGAGTATCGAATCGGTCCTACACATCAGCCGATGTGCCGAAGCCAACAAGGTGGAGTACGCCTCTTGCGTATTCCATGGTCGAGCCTTATCGTGGTGGAACAGTGTTGTTCAAACCCGAGGGCGTGAGACTGCCTACGCCCTTTCCTGGAATGCCTTAAAGAACCTACTCATCGAAGAATACTGCCCAAGAGGGGAAATCAAGAAGCTCGAGGCTGAGCTGTGGGACCACAAGATGATCGGAAACGACATCGAGAAGTACACCACCCGGTTCCACGAGCTCGCTCGGCTAGTTCCAAGGCTGGTAACCCCTGAGGAGAACCGCATTGACCTCTACATCTCGGGTCTTGCTCCGGAAATCCGTGGCATGGTCATCTCATCTGAGCCCCAGATTCTGCAAAGCGCAATCATCTTATCTCATCGTCTCACCAGCAACCTCCTCACCACTCCTGCATCCTCAAAAAAGGAGTCAGGTGAGAAGAGGAAGGCTGAACATACCCCAAGGAGAAGTGACCGAAACAAGAAGGCCCGCAGCACCCGAACTTTGATGTGACTGCCGCACCTGCACCTGCACCTACACCAACACCACCTACTGGACCCAGGCCCTACTCTAGCCCGTACCCAAAGTGCAACAAGTGCAACTTTCATCACCATGGAAACTTCCCCATATGCTTAAGATGCCAGAAGGTAGGCCACTTCGCCAAAAACTGCCCAGACAAGACAACCATCCCAGTTCAGAAGTCGGCGTGCTTCGAGTGTGGAAGCGACCAACACCTTCGAAACACATGCCCTAAGCTGCATCGAACACCGCAGAACCAGGGTGGAAAAGGTAGGGGCCGCGCCTTAGCACTAACAGCTGAAGAAGCACGTCAGGACCCCAACGCAGTCACGGGTACGTTTCCTATCAATGATCATTTTGCTTCCGTACTATTCGACTCAGGAGCTGAGAGAAGCTTTATTTCCTTAGAATTTAGACCCCTCATTAACATCGGATATGAAGTTCTTAAGGATAGCTTTACCGTCGAATATGCTAACGGCCAAGAGTTTGAAGCTAAAGATATAATCTTAGGATGTTCACTATGCTTATCTGACAAAATTTCCCCATCGATCTAATTCCTATCGAGCTCTCAAGCTTCGACGTTATCGTCGGAATGGACTGGCTATCTCACTTTCGGGCTGAGATTGTCTATTTCGACAAACTCATTTGTATCCCTCTTTCGGAAAAAGAGACTCTCGTTGTTCAGGGAGACAAGCTTGGACGACAACTTCGCATCGTATCTTCCATAAAAATGCGCAAGTACCTCGAAAAGAACTATGACGCATTCTTCGCTCATGTCGTCGAACGTAAATCCACAGAAAGCCGACTCCAAGACATTCTCGTAGTCAAGGATCATCTAGAAGTCTTTCCCGAGGATTTGCCAGGGCTACTGCCGCATCAACAAGTAGGATTCCGAATAGACCTCGTTCCTGGCGCAGCACCAGTTGCCAAGACACCATACCGTCTGGCACTACCCGGAATGCTAGAACTGTCAAAACAGTTGCAGGAACTCTTAGACCATGGTCTTATTCGACCGAGTTCGTCCCCCTGGGGAGCCCCAATCGTCTTTGTCAAGAAGAAAGACGGATCCTTCCGTATGTGCATCGATTATCGTGAGCTGAATAAGCTGACCGTTAAGAACCGATACCCACTCACGAGGATCGATGACTTGTTCGACCAGTTGCAGGGTGCAACTTACTTCTCCAAGATCGACCTCCGTTCGGGTTATCACCAGGTTCGTGTCAGTGAGACCGACATTCCTAAAACCGCATTTCGAACTCGTTACGGTCATTACGAATTTCTTATCATGCCTTTTGGTCTGACCAACGCACCAGCAGTATGCATGGACCTAATGAACAAAGTGTGTAGGCCATACCTAGACAAATTCGTTATCATATTCATAGACGACATTCTCATCTACTCCGGGAACAAGGAATATCATGCGAAACATCTTAAGGTCATTCTAGAACTCCTCCGACATCAGAAATTGTACGCCAAATTCTCGAAGTGTGAATTCTGGCTCCGGGAAGTACACTTCCTTGGTCATGTGGTCAACCAAGAAGGGATTCATGTAGATCCAGCTAAGTTTGAAGCGATCGAGAAATGGCAAGCCCCGACGACTCCTATGGAAATCCGTCAATTCCTAGGGTTGGCTGGCTATTATCGAAGGTTCATCGAGAATTTCTCAAAGATCGCTAAGCCCCTCAACGAACACACTCAGAAAGACAAGGACTTCATTTGGGGAAAGGAACAGGAGGATTCCTTCCAGAAGCTTAAACATCAGCTATGTCACGCACCGATTTTGTCCCTGCCGGAGGGCACGGATAACTTTGTAGTGTTTTGCGATGCATCCCATCAAGGACTTGGGTGTGTTCTAATGCAGAAGGACAAGGTCATCGCTTACGCTTCTAGGCAGCTGAAAGTGCACGAGCAGAACTATACAACACACGACTTAGAGCTAGGAGTCGGCGTGTTCGCTTTAAAAATCTGGAGGCACTACTTGTACGGTACTAAGTGTACGGTCTTCACTGATCATAAGAGCCTTCAGCACATTTTGGACCAAAAAATATTCAACATGAGGCAACGTAGATGGAGAGAGCTACTAAGTGATTACGATTGCGAGATCAAATACCACCCGGGTAAAGCAAACGTAGTAGCAGATGCCCTGATTCGGAAGGAAAGGGTAAAGCCATCTCGAGTTCGAGCATTAGGTATTCAAATTCAGACAAGTCTTCGAACGCAGATCGCAAACGCACAACAAGAAGCGTTGAAACCAGAGAACATTAAGGTTGAAACGCTGCATAATCATGAAAAGGAATTCGAACGCAAGTCCGACGGAATTTACTACTTCAAGGGCCGAGCCTGGATCCCGAAATCCGAAGATCTTCGTAAACTCCTTTTGGACGAGGGCCACCGATCTCGATATTCCATCCATCCGGGATCCGACAAGTTATATAAGGATCTCCGAGAATATTATTGGTAGCCGAGCATGAAGAAGGACACCGCCTTGTATGTATCCAAGTGCCTTACTTGCTCCAAGGTCAAGGTGGAATATCAAAATCCATGTGGTCTACTTCAACAACCGGAAATTCCCATGTGGAAGTGGGAACAAATCTCTATGGTCTTCATCACCAAGTTGCCCCGTACGGTTAAGGGTAACGACACGATTTGGGTCATCGTGGACCGTTTGACAAAATCTGCTCATTTCTTACCGGTACAAGAAAGTCACTCGATGGAGAAATTCGCTCAAATCTACATCAACGAGATCGTCTCTCGTCATGGAACACCTCTCTCCATCATCTCCGACAGGGATAGTCGATTCACGTCCCGCTTTTGGAATGCCCTTCAGAAATCGTTAGGGACGCGACTAGACCTCATCACTGCATACCACCTTCAGACCGATAGTCAGAGTGAAAGGACGATCCAAACCCTTGAGGATATGCTTAGAGCGTGTGTAGTTGACTTCGGAGGAAGTTGGGACGCTCACCTCCTTTTGGTCGAGTTCTCCTACAATAACAGCTACCATGCCAGCATCAAGTGCACACCATTCGAGGCTCTATATGGACGCAAGTCTCGGTCACCGCTTTTTTGGCTAGAAGCTGGCGATCGACAACTTACGAGACTCGACATCGTCCAGGAGACCATTGACAAGATCACCACTATTCGTGAAAGGCTGAAGACATCTCGTACCCGGCAGAAGAGCTACGCAGACAACCGGAGGAAACCCCTCGAGTTCCAAGTTTGCGATAGAGTCCTTCTCAAGATATCGCCATGGAAGGGGGTAGTCCGCTTCGGGAAGCGCGGAAAACTAAGCCCAAGGTACATCGGTCCATTTGAAGTCATTGAGCGTATCGGACTAGTTTCTTATCGTCTCCAACTCCCCCAGACTCTCTCGAACGTTCATAATGTGTTCCATGTCTCACACTTGAAAAAGTGCCTATCTGATGAGACCATCGTCATCCCCCTTGACGAGGTCAAAATCGATAAAAAAAAAAAACTAAATTTCATTGAAGAACCGATTCAGGTTGTTGACCGCGAGGTCAAACAACTCAGGCAAAGTCATGTTCCTATTGTCAAGGTTCGGTGGAATTCCCGACGAGGTCACGAATTCACGTTTGAACGTGAGGACCAAATCCGTCAGAAATATCCACATCTGTTCGAGAACACTTCTTCATGATGGGACGAACTAAATTTCGGGACGAAATTTCTTTCAACCCGGGGAGAATGTGACAACCGTCCAATTTCAAGTTAATTATATACTCTATGTCTCTCTTATTGTCTGTCGTTGTCTTTAACTGTTCATTAACCGGAATCACACCCGGAATCAATTTATGTAAGTCCTAATACCAAGAAAACACCTAATGAACTTTCCTAAGTTCATAACGTATCATAATAAAGAACTTTAGTTAACAAAAAGGTCCAACGAAACAATAATACAAAAACAGCAAAAACTCAGAAATCTTTACAAAAATGGTCCAGGACGCCGCACAAAGGCCTTGTGCGCCGTCCTGGCAGGACCAGATTCTTAATTTATTTGAATTTTTTCATGTCTCGATTCCACCAACTTTTAACCCAATCAAGCTCGTTTTTAGTCCATCATTACTGCCAAGTTACAGTCCCAACCCACCCTTATACTCCTTTCTTTACTTTTCTTTTCATTTTATCATTTACAAAACCAAAAACAAAAACACACACTAAGTTTTCTCTCAAACCTCCCAAGAACACCACAAGTTCCAGTGATTTCCAGCCATTAAACACATCAAAATCAACCATCAAAAACGTTTAAAACACCAAGGGAAGAAAGGGGAAGCTAGTTGTTTTCGGTTTCAAGCATTTTACCGATTTTTGGAGCTCTATATCCGTCAAAAACTCAATCCATCCATTTCCCTCCGGTAGAAATCACTCTTTTATCATTATTTACTGTTCTTATAACTTTCATGTAAGATCTAAAGCTTTAAAATAAGTTTTTACAAAGATTTGTAACATTTATGGCTTAAAAACGATTTTTAACCGAAATAACCTTTGGATCTATAAATTTATGGTTAAATACACTTTAGAAACTATTAAAATGAAGTTTTACTAAGTTTAGACTTATTGCATGTCGAAATCCGTGGCTAAAATAAACGTTTGACTCGAAAAATCCAAAAACTACAACATGTGCGCCGTCCTAAGGCACCAGGACGACGCAGCGGGCAATTTTGCCTTCTGTGCGTCATTCCTAAGGTCCAGGACGACGCACAGCGCTGCAATGTTTCCCAAAAATTCGTTATTTGGACGTTTTGAACTTGTTTGCACCGCTGACTTTTCGTAACAATTATTTTGGGACTGAGTTTGATTAAAATAATAACATTTGTGACTTGGATGGACTACTTGGACTTAAAAAGGACTAGATTAAATATGATATCGTGTTATATGTGTTTTGTGAGCGGAAGTGGAATTGCATTTTTGGATATGAAATTTGGGCGCGGAAGCGCTGCCCAAATTTCCTTAAAAAGATCCAAACCACTTCAGCGAGTAAAATCACTGGTAACATGACAATAATAAACGTTAAATTGGACTTTCGGACAAAAACGTAACATTTACCGTTTCGGACTATTTTGGACAATTTGGACCTTGACACTAAAGTTTAATAAAATCTTATCTGTTATATTATATAAATTAACATAATAAGATATTAACTATTGAACAATCTTGGTATTATAGGCGTTACGTGATTCCCGGCTCCCGTTTCCGACCGATTTCCGTATTCTTACTCTTTGCAACCCGTGAGTTACAACCCCTTTATTTAATGTATTTTTACATTACTTTTTGGGGGAAATATAAGATTTAATTGTATTTTGGAAACTTTATGAACATTTGCAACTATTACGAACTTATGCAACTATTGTGAACTTTTGGAAACTATTATGAAACTATTGATCTATTTTGGAAACTTTGTGAAACTCTTATGCGTAAACACTTTATTGCCCTATTGGCTAAACTAGTTATTGATTACTTGTATGCGAGACCAACCCTTGATGAGATTATAACGCGATTCTTAAGTGCCTACTATCATTTTTGAATTTTTAGAAACTCTTCACACTATTAGCTTTTGAGCCATTTAGTAATAATGGGTATCGATACTTATGAAACAACCGTTCCTTGCTTAGATGGCAGTCTAAGTACATGTTACTATGATCATTTATACCCCTCGTAGATAGTGCGGGGTAAGGGGCCTCACGGTTGAATAATCGGTTTAGTGTGTACACTTATGTTATAGAATGCCAAGTGGTTGATACAAGATTTTAATCAGTTACTTATACGCATATACATTCTTTTAGCGATTGATGCCGCAACTATTATTTTACTAAGTTTTGCTACACTTGTGTTTGTACAAACTTTAGGGTATTGCTATGCCCGTTGCTTCGAAACTTTTAAAAGTATATAAATTTTAAGCGAATATATCTGCTATCCTTCTTTTATCAAACTTTTTACTTTTATATACTTAACCGAAACTTTTGTCGAGAAACCTAAACCGTAACTCACTCACTACTTTTTGTAGTTGACACTTTATCTTATGTTTCAGGAAATTAAGTGTAAGGATGAAGTGCTTGTCATGGAAGGGTCAAGATGGTTGCGTGAGATCTCTATTGGGAAAAGACTTGTCCATTTCTTTTGGGAATTTTAATTGAAACTTTAAATTATGTATTTGTGTTGAAAACTGAATGACTTGGTCGTTTTCTTGAATTTGTAACCTCTTTATTTATTAATCAATGACTTGAAACTGTTATGTTTGTTATAACCCGTGTAATGGTATTCCAGCTCTTCACACTTCGTGTTTCCGCTTTAGCGGGGTGACAAATTTAGATATCATGTTTCCACCAAAAAGAGTACTTAAAAATACAAAAGTAGAGGGGTGTAACTCACGGGTTGCGAAGAATAAGAACTCGGAAAACGGTCGGAAATGAGAGCCGGGAATCACGGAACGCCTAAGAATACCAAGATTGTTCAAGTGTTACTATTACATTATGTTATTATATATAATATAATAGATAAATTTTAGTTAAACTTTAAGTGTCAAGGTCCAATTGTCCAAAAATGGTCCGAAACGGTTAACGTTATGTTTTAGTCCGAAAGTCCAAAGTTAACGTTTATTATTGTCATGTTACAAGTAATTTTGGTCGCTGAAGTGGTTTGGATTTTTCTAACGAAATTTGGGCAGCGCTTCCCCTCCCAAATTTCATATCCAAAAATCCAAATTCACTTACGCTCACAAAACACATATATAACAATATCATATTTAAACGAGTTCATTTTAGTCCAAATAGTCCAATACAAGTCACCAATATGATTATTTTTACCAAACTCGGTCCCAAATATTAAGTCTCGAAAAAGTCGGCGGTGTACACAAGTTTAAAACGTCCAAACGACAAAATTTCGGAAAACTGTCAGGCCTGTGCGCCGTCCTGGACCTTAGGAACGACGCACAGAAGCCAATTTACCCCGCTGCGTCGTCCTGGTCCTTAGGGACGGCGCACAGGTTGGTCAGTTTTGTCATTTCCTGATTTTCCTTGCAAGAACGTTTAATCCAAACATAGATCTTGACATGCAATCGGTGAATACTTAATAAAACATCATTTTTACAGTTTCTATACCATTTTTAACCATAAAACTATAGATCTAAATATTATTTCGGTTAAAAGTCGTTTTTGTCCATAAAATGTTACAAATCTTGATAAAAACTTATTTTTATACTTTAGATCATACATGCAAGTTGTTATTTAGGTAAAAACAGTAAAATAAAATAAATCTACTTGATGAAAATGGATGGATGATGTTTTAGACGGATTTAGAGCTCCAAAATCGGTAGAAAAAGCTTGAAACCGAAAGGACTTTGCTCCCACATGCTTGCCTTGATGTTTAAACGATTTTTGATGGTTAAAAAGTGAGTTTTTGTGGCTGGAAATCTTCTGTAAATGGTGTTTCTTGAGAGAATTTTAGAGAGAGAGTTGTAGGTGTTTGTGTTTTTGTTTTTAGAAAATGGTAAAATGAAATGGAGAATAAGAAAAGTAATAATGGGGGTCTTGGGTACTGCCAAAGTCAGTAAATGATGGCTAAAAACCGAGTTGGATTGGTATAAAAGTTGTAGAAACCGAGACAAGTCTTAAAATTCAAAAAACATAGGATTTGGTACATCCAGGACGCCGCACAAGGGGTGTGTGCGTCGTCCTGGACCGTTTTTGTAATATTTTGTGATTTTTCGTTTGTTTGCGTTTTGTTTCGTTGGACCTTTTTGTTAACTAAAAGTTCTTAATTATGATACGCTATGAACTTAGGAAAATTCATTAGGTGTTTTCTTGGTATTAGGACTTATATAATTCGATTCAGGGAGTGATTCCGACACTGACGCGTTTCCGGAAAATGTACAGTTAAAGACAACGACAGACAATATGAGAGACATTGAGTGTAAAATGCACCTGAAATTTGACGGTTGTCACAATAAATGGCAACACAATCACCACCACAAACAAATACGCAAAGGAAAGTATGAAAATTGATTACCGTTAGTCGTAACGGTTATGCTATCGGAAGTCGATTACCGTTACGACTTGAAATCTATTGAATAACGACTTGAGGGCTGTAATAACACGAGGATGTCCAAAATTAGAATCATCAATAAACTTATGTGCTAATACGGTTTCAAATCAAATTGATACGAAATATAGAAAAGGTAAACTACCCGAAATTACTAGCAATAACGAAATGGAATCGAAATAGATTAGAGACCCGACTACAAACCTTTTAAGGACGATGAAGAACACTTACTCCCTCTGTCCAAAGCTAGTTTCTAATATGGAAATCGACTTCCCAAAACAGTTTGTAGTCCCTACCACGAAACAATGTGAAATTAGGGTTTTACGGTAGAATTTTCAATACGATTCTTAAAACACGAAAGATGACCCAAATACTAATAAGTACCTTAACGAGAAATGCCGATACGGACCTGAATATGAAGGTCACGAGCTGTTTAGGGGCTGAATTGAGTGTAACACTTTCCCGATCTCAGTTTTGCCTAAAGTAGAAACACAAACTCACAAATATCGAATTGTTAGCATCAATCTTGTATGAATTTCAAAGGGATTAATATAGGCTGAAATTTACCTTGAATAAATCACGGATTTGATAAAAGAACGAAAGGAACCCACGGATTTAAGTTGCAACAATCGGTCATAAAAAGATACATCAACACAACAGCAACAACGAATTTGATTACCCATAGATAACATTAACAAACGATTCCATGTAATCCATAATATGGTTTCCTGCCATAATCAAAACAATAACATGAAACTCGATTACCTTGGTATTATGAACGAATTTGATGAAGAAACGGAGGATAATGATGGTTGTAATCGATCAAAAGAAGAAGAATGTTAATAACCGAATCATAGAACCCATGGTTAGGGTTTTTTGGCTAAACCAAAACAATAGCAAAAGACACGAAATATGTTACCTTGTTAAAGATTAATCCGATGATGATGGAGGAGAGGCTTCGAAATATCTGCTTGGTGGCTGAGAGTGACGGTAGAAATGGTGGAGAAAGGTTGGTCGGCCGAACTGTAGGGGGGGGGGGGGGGGGGGATTAGGGTGACGGTAGTGAGAAAAGTAAAGAGATTAGGGTTTTAATTTTTGTTTAAATATGATTAGGTTTAGGTTTAAGGTTAATTTTAATGGGTTTGGTCTAGCAAATTGTTAAGACTAGGCCAAAGCCCGATCCTTTAGCCAATTAAAACCACAACCCACTTTTAACTCGGTGAAGGAAAAATTAGAAAATGAATGTCCAACGAGACGTAGAAAGTAAGACGTAATCTAAAACGAGCGATAAATAAGAAATTGACATAAGTCTATAATTAGAGGTTCTTAAACGAGATATAATCTTAGATATACCCAAGTCCATTAATAGTACGAAAACATAAATTTCCCGCTAATTCATCTAGGAGCTCGACTAGTGGAACTAACTATTGTGAACCTAACTAATACTATATCATCACAAATAGAGTATACACACATGTCACAAGTAATCATTATACATAAAAGAAAATGTAAAGCTCTTTTTATAAAAACAATTTGTAAACCCGGTAAGAGCATACGGCATACTAGACTAATCTGAGTTGGAAAAGTGACGGTTGTCACACCGCCGGCTACCATACCACCACCACCACCACGAAGTTTCGTATCACTATACCACCACCACCACCACGAAGTTTCATATCACTAAACCACCACCACACCATGGAGTTTCGTATCACTAAACCACCACCACGATGTTTTGTATCACTAAATAACCCGTCACCATCTCCGACCCGTCACCATCTCCTTTCCTCCGCTCATCGTTGCACCATTCTTGCCACCTTTAACCTACATCTTTATCCGTTATGCTTTTTCGGCTTGAAACCCGCCACCGTCTTCACCAACCATTACAACTCAATAAAACCCTATAGATCTATTTTATAATCTCTTATTTTGATCTCCAAACACCCATATGAAACCTGAAAATCGATGGGGGTTTCATAGATTAAACCACCCCACACCAAAACCTAGTATGTAAAATCGATAAATAAGCCTTTGTAGATTAACAAACATAAATATTTCCGTGAGCATCGTGTTAATATTTTGGTTCAAGATATGGTGTAAATTTACGATATATGACTATCTTGATTATAATTTTGGAGATGGCAAAGATCATGATAATATTGTGGTGGGTTTTTTGTTTGTTGGTGAGTTTTCTTGATGGTGATTTGGTAGGTGTGTGAGAGAGAGAAAGAAAGTAAGAGAGAGATTAGAGGAGAGAGAAATAATTTAGTTATTTTGTTTTTCTATTAGTTTAAAATATTAAATAAATTGAAAAAGAAAATAAATTTTTTTAGAAAACGGTATTTCGATCATTTCAGTTGAAAATTGTCAAAATTGGACTACCGGCGTAAGAGGATTACATCAATTGGGACTAATTGTGTAATTATTTAAAAAAAAAGCCTCAGACTATTGATTCTGGTACAAACATAGGGACCAACGATGTAATTTACTCTTATTATTATATTAAGGGACGGTCGACCAAGGGGTGTTTGCGTATATTTATTTTGATATTTTGTTAAACACCAAGGACAAAACAAGTAAATAGATATCGTTTGATAATATTAGGCTTTAGCCATTATTAAAAGTTACACTTTTCTGCTTCGGGGTTCTTGGCCTGTCAATCGAATCAAAGGGGAAGAGGGAAATAAATTTGCTTAGTTTTTCGATATAAGGTTTCCAGCTTTTTGCAGTAAGTCTAAACCCTAATTTTCTTTTCTTCTGGTTTTCGATTTCCATATATTTTATATAAGTTTTCTTAAACCTGATTTACTAAATATTTGTTTGATCTTAATTTGCATCAAACCAATGGATGTTAGATTGGATCTAAACAATATGATTTCGGTAATTGATGTGCAAAAGCTAGTCTTCCCAAATTCTTACGTTACACCACAACACCGGGAAGTGTATCCTTGTCGGTTGTAGTGTAAATTTGGCAAGTTCAGATTCGGATACAGGGACTAAGGTAAATTAAGAGTTTAAGCTGAACAATTAACAAGTAACAAAGTGGGGGTTTGTATTATAACTACAAAGTAACGTTTTAAAAGTATTTTAGAAATCAAGATTAAAGAGACGTTTGCTTGAACCGTTCACGAATGTATGATCTTTTTTAAGTAATGAAATGTTCGATTTACTTCTTATTTAAAACCAAGTTCCTTTCGAATACCAGATTTCTACAATTACCCAACCGTGCAACCACTCCTTTCGAATATGGTTAACACCCAAAAGAATTATGCATAAAAAATCAAGCCGATGTGTGAGAATTAATCTTTAAACTTCCTTTCGAATAGTTTACTAGTTAATAAACCAATTTCTCTTATTTTATAACTAGTATTCGTGTTTAAGGTTAGTTATTTCGATTACTATTATCGATTCCTTTCGAATACCGATAAACTATATCAACTAAAGACCGGTTGAATATTTTGTTCAATATAGTCTCGAGCCCTTTTCATATACTCGAGGTTGATACCAAATAGAGAATATAAGTTATCTAATAACATGATTAAAACTTAAACCAAAATGGATTTCCAATTAACAAAACACATCTATCAAACATTTCACACCCAAAATCGATCAAAACATACGATCAAATATCCAAACAAACGATTATGAAATTAGCTACGCATAATTGAAATTAAACATGAATTAATAGAAAAGTTGAACGTGATAGCAAGTGTTTGATGAAATGCCAATGTATAAAATACCAAATTGATATGTAACTGAAGCTATTAGAGTAATTTCAATTGAAATTAATGAGAACCCCTTGATTAAATGATGAATTTTGTTTCCAAAAACTCTTCCAAAATTCCTAGAATTGTTATGTGTTATGATGTGGAGTTAGTGATACAAATGATGCCCATGATAAATGATCATGATCTCCCCTTTTGTGTCTCCTCACTTGCAGTAATAATAGACCAAAAGAAACTCTCCAATACCCATCATTCATTGCATTAAACTAACAAATTGTAACAGCCCGACACCTCCATTGCGTCGCAGTGCACACCACTGCGGTGCAGTGGACACCCAGACGTTTCTTGTTTGGTTGTTGCTTATGTCCTCGCGTTGTTTTGACATATATTGATGTTAAATCTCCATTCCAATGCTAAATACCTAAATACATGCTTTTACACAAAATGTAAGTATTACGAGGCCTATCCATCACATTTTAGACTAAAAACATAAAAAAAATGTCGCAATAAAAATGTATATAATTGAGCGATATCAAATCCCCTATACTTAACCATTTGCTTGCCCTCAAGAAAATCTGTCACAAAATCTAACTCGTTTTACATTAAATAACTTAAGAAAAGTCAAGGAGTCATGGGCTCATACATTTAACTACATTCCGACATTAATGATTAAAAATTTGTGTGAAATTGCAAAATCGTAAACCGACTACGAACATAAAATGCTACTAAATTTCTTAAATAAACAAAAACCTCAATTTTCTAAAGTCAATTCCCATTCTAACCCCTAGTTTAGATTTGTCCAAATAACCACCCCTTTTCCAAAACTCACCAACCTAAGTCGGAGCGATCAGCCTACCATTGGGCCGACCCCTATGTCTTGCTTTCGGGGGATACCTAAATATCACATAATCTATTTCCTTTGATAATTATTGGTTGGTCTTCGCATTTTGTTGGCCTCTCACTTTTGTTCCCTTAAAATATGAAAGATTTGTAATTTATATTTTCTTTGAAGTGAACGGTTTTTGTAACGGGATTTGATTCTTCGTGATAGTGAGGATGAGTTTAATTTGTTGACGGGGAAAAACCTATGGTCTTTTTCTTCACCTCTAACTCTTTTACGGGATTAAGTGATATCTAAGTTTCCCCAACTACCCCCGAGAGGGTACAAGTACTAATAGGGCTCGGTACTAAGAATATCTAGCGGTTATCCGAATTTTAGATTTTTCGTGGAAATGCAAGGAACTAAAGTTAGAAAACCCTAAACTCTTATTTACTAGTATTTTACTACCAAGGGATGTTCCTTAACAATTTCACGTTAATGTACCAGAATGCTTTTAAATATATCAGCCCCTATCATTTTCCCTTAACTACATTTAAGCGCTTTTTATTTATTAATTTTTTATTAGACTCAAATGGGACAAAATAAAAACATGATGGATACGAGAGAGATTAATAAAGTAGCAAATATCCTGAGACTTCCCCCCCCCCCCCCCCCCCCTCATACCTAATTCACACATTGTCCCGAAAAGGTGTTCCAAACTAGAACCTGAAAACTACATCAAACAATACCAAAATAAAAGAAAAGAAAAGTTAAGAAAACTCGGGTTGCCTCCCATAAAGCGCTTGTTTTTGATCATGAGCCTTTAGCTCGACTCGTCCTCCGTCCACACAAACAAACTAATGTTGGAAGCGAAGTTTCTCCCTATTTCATTCCTCGTGCCAACTCCTTAAAACATAAAATTCTCCAACACACCTACAAATAAAATCATCATAAATAATCTCCCCATTAGAATCATCGAGCTCATTACAAAAATTTTCCCATACATCATGCCACTCTTTGGTTTCCCGCATGATCGAACATCTCTATGTTGTCTAAAGTAGACACCCTCTCTCCCATACTCCTTTCCTTCGAAACAATCCCCAGTCGATTTCACGTATGTAAAATCGTTAAAATTCAAGGGCTCCTCATCTTTGTCATCTTTACCTTGCAAACCTTTTTTCTTTTTCCAAACAAGTTAGAAAACAAATTAAATCAACGGGTTTATTAGGTATACCTTTCAACTTTGGGTTTAAGTCCTTATCGACTTTAAGCTTTGCACAAGGTTCACCATCAACTACTCCCATTGTTGCTTTCTCTACTCTTGTTTCAAGTCCCAACTCTTTATCTCCTTCATCCTCGGTCTCGTTCTTAGTAACAATCGAGTCCACTCTTAGATCAAACATCCTCTCAAAATCTTCTAGAGTGATGTCTCCATGGTGAGTACTATCCATATCTACCATATCCTTTCCAAGAGTTCCTCTAGTTCTAAGTCCAAGCTCGTCTCCTCTCGTTCTTCATCCCACTCTTCAGCCTCAAGAAAGTCCTGCAATATAGGTCACAGATGTCATTATCATTAACATCTATCCTAAAACAAGTTTCATCGGTAGAGTACGAATGTTTCTTAGCTTTGTGTAAAGAAAATGTTTCCCTATCGTCCCCAACACCCAATAAAATTTCTCTCCTTTTCACATGGATGATAGCATCTGCGTTGTTCACAAATGGTCGACCCAAAATTAGAGGAACTTTATTATCCTCTTCCATTTCAAATACCACAAAATCAACGGGAAATACAAATCTTCCTACTTGTACTAACATGTTTTCTACAACGCCAAGCGGGTATTGAAAAGTTTGGTCAGCTAGCTTAATGCTCATTTTTGTTGGCTTTAAAACCCCCAAAGCCAATTTTGCATATAAAGAATAAGGCATTAGATTTATACTAGCCCCCAAGTCCGCTAAAGCATTGCAATGATTAGTTTTACTAAAAGTACAAGGTATTAGAAAACTCCCTGGATCGTTTAGATTAGGTGTAAGTTTGGTGTTCTTCACAATTACCGAGCATTCCGCATTCAAGTAAGCCGCTTGATCCTCCATTGACTTCCTTTTCTCGCTCACAAGTTCCTTGATGAACATAACATAGTTGGGCATACTTGCAATCACATCAAACAAAGGCACATTAACATGAACTGATTTAATTAATTCTAAGAATTTACCGTATTGTTCTTTCATCTTCTCCTTCCTCAAGCATTGAGGTTAAGAGATTCTTGGCTTGTACGCTTTGATTGGTGTAATTGTGGCCGGTTTCGGTGCTTTGGATTTTCTTTGGACCTTTGGTTCATCCCCCACTTGATCCTACACTTCTAGCTCAACTTCTCGGTCATCTTCGGGGTATGGATGCCCACTGCTACGCAGTGGACTTGACCGCGTCGCACCCAACGTATTATCAAACAACAAAATCTCGTCTGAAGCTCCACTGACTCGCAGTGGAGGGTTTTTCAACAAATTTTTCTTTTTCTTTTCGCTTCTCCTCTCCCCCATAGCTAAAACCCGATTGTGTGGTAATTGAATTTACTTGATCGTTCCTTTGATTAGGTGTTTGATACCTCGATCCTTGGCCACCTTGATTTTTTGAAGGTCTCGGATTCGGTTGTGTGTTACTTGTAAATTGACCCGTTGGTCGTTTCGCAAACCATTCATTCATCCTCTCGAACCTCCGCTCCAACTCATGCATACCTGCTTGGTTATTTCTAATCCCTTGCTCAAATTTATCGTTCAACACCTTAATCGAAGTTTCTAATCCATCATTTCTAGCCTTTTGCGCGTGGATAAAGTCTTTCATCATTTCTTTCAATCTAGCATCTTCTTCTTCGTTTCGCTCCCTTCCGTTTTGTTGATCCCCATAACCAAAATTTTCGCCTCTGTTTTGATAATTTCATTGGTATCTATCACATTCCTCCGAGTAATGTGGCCCTCCACACGTTCTACAACTGTTCCTAAACAAGTGCACATCCTTCTCCAAACGACCTATCCGTTTATCCATCCTATCCGACAAATACTTGATCTCGTTCACAATTTCCGAGCTTCCGCTACCACTTTCCACTTGTGCTACCGTTCCCCGAAACCTTTCTATTCCAATTTACCCTATCTCTAGCAATTCCCGCTTCTACTTGATCCTCCATCATCCTATATGCGTTATTAGGTGATTTATACAAGAAATTTCCATCAACCGCCAAATCTAAATCGTGTTGAGAACGATTTTCAAACCGAAATAGAAAATGTCTATTACTTGCGCTCTACCCAACTCGTGTCCATGGAAACTCCTTAAGAGTTCCTTAAGCCTAATCCAAGCATCCGTAATAGTCTCATTGTCCCATTGTTGAAAACTCCGAATTTGGTTCATCAACTTTCTACCCAAGATGGGTGGAAAGAAACGGGTCACAAAATAATTCCCTCAACTCTTCCCACGTCTCTATTGAATCCGGCTCCAACTCGTTGAAGCACGTCTTATATTCTCCCATTAGAGATGATAGGAATAAACTAAGCACGACACCCTCTTCCATACCAATACCATACTTGAACATTTTGCATATTTCCATGAAAGTGGCAATATGCTTATGCGGGTCGGCGTTAGAATTTCCATCAAATGAACTCTCTTGAAACATCTTAAGGTGATGACCTTTAATCGAAAATTCATATCCTAAATTCGGTGCAACGATCGCCCAACCTCGAGTAGGTGGTACTATCTGGTTCCGATTGATCATTTGTATATCAAATGGGTTAACCGGCGGGTCGATGATCCCATTATCTCCTCCCGCGTCCCACATCTCGCTTTCCTCAAAATACTTACTTCCTCCTTGGAATATCCCCCTTCAGAAAATAGTACCGCCTTCACACCTTGTTTCCTTAAAACCTTTCCGGTCGGAAAACGGACTACCTACGTGTTTCCATTTTGACCCCGTGTACATCCACCACGAACCAAACCTGAAAATCACAACACAAACGACCAATACCGTGAAATCTATCCAATGAGCAAACAAAATATAAATGAATAACTAAACTCTCAATTATCTAGTCCCCGGCAGCGGCGCCAAAAACTTGATGTGCAAATTCTAGTCTTCCCAAATGCTTACGCTAGACCATAACACCGGGAAGTGTACCCTTGTCGGTTGTAGTGTAATTTTGGAAAGTTCAGGTTCGGATACAAGGACTAAGGTAAATTAAGAGTTTAAGTTAAACAATTAGCAAGTAACAAAGTGGGGGTTTGTATTATAACTACAAAGTAACGTTTTAAAAGTATTTTAGAAATCAAGATTAAAGAGATGTTTGCTTGAACCGTTCACGAATGTATGATCTTTTCTAAGTAATGAAATGTTCGATTTACTTCTTATTTAAAACCAAGTTCCTTTCGAATACCGGATTTCTAAAATTACCCAACCGTGCAACCACTCCTTTCGAATATGGTTAACACCCAAAAGAATTATGCATAAAGAATCAAGCCGATGTGTGGGAATTAATCTTTAAACTTCATTTCGAATAGTATACTAGTTAATAAACCGATTTCTCTTATTTTATAACTAGCACTAGTGTTTAATCTTAGTTATTTCTATTACTATTATCGATTCCTTTCGAATACCGATAAACTATATCAATTAAAGAGCGGTTGAATATTTCGTTCAATATGTTAATAGTCTCGAGCTCTTTTCAAATACACGAGGTTAATACCAAATAGAGAATATAAGTTAGCTAATAATATGATTAAAACCAAAATGGATTTTCAATTAACCAAACACATCTATCAAACATTTCACACCCAAAATCAGTCAAAACATACGATCACATATCCAAGCAAACGATTACGAAATTAGCTACGCATAATTGAAATTAAACAGGAATTAATAGAAAAGTTGAACATGATACCAGGTGTTTGATGAAATGTCAATGTATAAAATACCCAAATTGAAATGTAACTGAAGCTATTAGAGTAAATGCAATTGAAACTAATGAGAACCCCTTGATTAAATGATGAATTTTGCTTCCAAAAACTCTTCCAAAATTCCAAGAATTGTTATGTGTTATGATGTGGAGTTAGCGATAAAAATGATGCCCATGATAAGTGATCATGATCTCCCCTTTTGTGTCTTCTCACTTGTAGTAATAATAGACCAAAAGAAACTCTCCAATACCCATCATTCATTGCATTAAACTAACAAATTGTAACAACCCGACACCTCCTCTATGTCCCAGTGGACACCCAGACGTTTCTTGTTTAGTTGTTGCTCCTTTCCTCACGTTGTTTTGACATATATTACGGAGCATATCCATCACATTTTAGACTACAAACATAACAAATATCTCGAATAAAAATGTATATAACTGAGCGATAGCAGTAAGCTTAGATCTTTAATATGAACATGTTTTACTTATAATTTTTAAAACCTTAATTTTATATGTATATATGTATTCGACCGTATGTATATGTATGTATATATAATTATTTTATTTTTGATTTATTTAATGGTATATTATATTGTATGCAAATATTTACATATTAGACCCTTATATATGCGAGTTGGTTAATACGTGTTAGATACTATAGAACTATTCCCAAATAGGCTTACCTATTTAAGTGTAATGTCTAGACAAGATTAAGAAGAACATGATCCTAATGAGAACGGCTATTAACTAGTGGTAGTCACACTGGCTCCTTTCACCGTCTTACCTGGTCCGTTTAAGTACCGAAATGGTTTAGCTAAGTAAAGTAGGTTAACAATCATGAAACAATGGGTCTAGTATATAATAGGAAGTATTACATAATATGGATAACATTATTTATAGAAACTTACTATTTTCGGTAACTTACTATTTATAGTAACTTACAACTTTTGAAAACATACTATTTTATCAACTACTATTTTTGGAAACTTACTTAAAATAGAAACTTACTAAATATGGAAACTTACTAAAAATTGAATATTTCTAAATCCAAATCTAGACATTACTATATTTAGGATTTACCACATTTCTCAACTTTTTCCAAGCATTTATTTGAAAGGTGAGTTTGTACCCCTTTTTACTATTTTTTTTACTATTTTGGGGGAGAATGTCATTATACTTTTACTTACGCTTTAAACACAAGTACACTACATTGTTTCATTGCTTGGTAACATTAAGAGTAATCTGTCTTCATCATGGATAGTTAGTTACAAAAATAAATGCGATGTATTGAGTTTGACAGCTCTATCCGAATGGTTAGCGCCCATGTGATTTCCATCGCGGACACATATTGTTTGATTCTTCATGGATATACTTATCTTTATATATGTATTTTAAGGCACTCATTTTATATTGAATATATTTCTAGTTAAGGTTTATATTACATGAGTCTTTGCAATGCCTACTATTTATATGTTCAAGTGACATGGTTACTTCTTGAATCTTGTAGTCTAATATATTTATTGACTCTTTAAACTTATTAACTTGCTCAACCTTTAGTTGACACTTTTCCAAATGCATTCCCAGGTACTTAAGAGTAATAATTGGCATAAAGTCTTCAAGAGAATGCATTTCACTTTTTAAAGTTATTCTAAATACTTGTCAATTTAGTTTTTGGATTATTGTCAAGACCTTGATTATAATTTAAAATATTTATTTATTAAAACGTCTCCTTTGATTCGTTTGCTATATCTTAACTGTAGTTCATGAAAGTCACAACCTTGGTACATTACACAACGCCAGGGTGTGACACTGTATGAAGCAAAGCGGATGGTGAACCGTTACTTGTTTGTGGCGCGGAAAAAGAACACATGTAGTTTATTAAGGCGCCTTTGATGTGTTTTTATTAAGTCTTGATTTTTTTCAACTTGAAATACCTAACTTAGATACTAAAACACAATTAGGCAAGTGCACCCATTCGTGTAAAAGTATAGCGTTGGAAAGTTAGAGTGTCGAACACACACGGAGCGGAGTAAAGTAATTAACTATTTTATAAGAAAAATTGAACTTATTTAATTATTGAAAGTAAAATAGGGGGCGGTTGTGACAACCGAGACTTTCGAGGTTTTATTTCGACATTTTCGTGTATCGCTTTATTTATTGATGCTTCGTTTTAACCCTATTATGTAGGTTTACGTTACTTAAACTTTTAACGCGTAGACATAACTCTTTAAGCTCGATGTAACTCACACAAAACTTTTAATGTAGGTTTATTTACTTAAACTTTTAACGCGTGTGTCTCGGAATCGGAATCGAAATCAAACCAACAATTGAACTCTAAATACCAAGAATACATACAATGAACTTGCCTAAGTTCATTTGAAATCAACCGGGAACCTTAACGAACGAAAATGCCTAACGAGTACGAAAAATCGGATTTTTTGCTGAACCGGCCATTCAGCCAACGGCTGGGTTCCAGCCAGCGGCTGAGATCCTCCAGCCGGCGGCTGGAAGGGTCTGGACAGCTCTTTGGTGACTCATTTTTGCATGAAATGTAAGTGGTCCACTTGCCTCATCACGATTGGACCTTCATTTCTGCCATAAACCTTAGCTTCATTTCTTTTCATTTCTTTTCATTTCCTTCATTTTGTATCACATAACAAACACACACATATAGGTGTTTTTCCAAAACCTCTCAACTTTCTTCTTCATTTGTGGCTGTAAATCCATCAAACAATCATCAAAATCATCACAATAATCTGTTTCTAACATCAAAGGGAGCAAGAGGTGGTAATCTTTCGATTGGACACTTTGGGTTTCATCAATTTTGGGTCAAAATCTCCATCAAAATCATCTAGATCATCATCCATACACTTTCTTTGGGTAAAAATACTTTCTCCTTACTGTTTATACATAAAAAAAACTCATTGCATGTACGATCCATCACTCAAAAACATGTTTTTATGAAGTTTTATAACGATTTTTACACAAAAACGGGTTTTCATAATCTCTTACATAAATCTATATATTTGTGGCTAAAAATTCAAAAGAAACTGAGATTTGAACATATATATATAAGTGTCCTTCATGAATATTCAGTTGCATGTCGAAATCTAGCTCAAAAACGCTTATAATCGTGAAAATGGCAAAACAAGAAAAACTGTTACGGCCATCCAGCCGCAGGGTGAATATTTCAGCCACTGGCTGAATGCTGTTGTGCACAAAAATTGTATTTTTAACGTATTAATGGAAAAAAATCGAGAAACATATACTTTGACACAGTTTATAACATAATATAACAGATTACATAGTTGTACTTTGAATGATAAGATGAGGAATTTAAATAACTAATTCATCATAACGTTATATAATGATATTATATGTGTCGTATTAAGCGGGAAAGTGGATAGAAAATTTTGTACATAAATTTTATAGCGCGGAAGCGCTGCCCAAATTTCATTGGAAATACTTATAACACTTAAACAAAAAACAATTCGTTGACTAACGAGTTTGAAAGCTAACAAGTGATATACTTACACGAAAACTTGGTTTATGCTAGGATTCCGGTGATTCCGAACTCCTTCGAGCAATTCCGAGCACGCTAGAAATCTTCGCAAACAGTGAGTTACAAACCCCTACTTTTAAATGCTTTAAACATATTTTTGGGGTGAAATGCGGGTCTTAGGCTTAAACGTTATAGTTAAGCTGAAAAACGCTTTGATACTTGAATGCTAAACGAAAACGTTTTGATACTTGAATACTAAACGAAAACGCTTTTATACTATGAACGCTATTACAAAACGCTTTGATATTTTGAATACTATTACGAAATACTATTTTGCCGGCATTGTTGATGGTTTTGCCAACAATTCCGAGGACACGAACACTATTTTTGCCAATGACTACAACATCGATCTTCATGTTGTGGGCGTTGTACAACATGGACGTGAGATACCATTAGAATTCCCGATACTACCAAGGACATTAGTTGCTATTAATCCCTTTAGAAAGGACCGTTAGTAGATATGGATAGCGCTATTAGGGTTAGTAGACCCTCACCACAACGAATTATAATGATGGTGCATAATACTAATAGGGTAGGCTATAGGCTTAGCAACGATCATTGGCTAATACTTAGGATTGTCACATAGTCGCGCTATGTGGTCAATGCCTACAAACACGAATACTATACTTTACACATGTTTATGTGGTAACTATTTGGATACTAATACTTTATGCATGGTTATGCGGCAACTATCTGAAAACTATACTTTACGCCATTTTTATGTGCGTCGAAACTTGTATGCTTTTACTTAAACTTTGTAGCTCACTAACTACGTCTCCCGTTATTTAACACTTGACTCGTATTTTCAGGAAACGAGTAAGCTTGCGATGATGACTTTATGCTTTGGGCTGATGACTTCAAGAATGGGAAGGGTTCGGGTGGTTTGGTTATGAACACCCTATTTTGAATTCGGATATGTAAACGTTGTTTTAAACTATTATGTAAACCTTGATGTTAACTTTTATTTAATATAACTTGGCGTTTATTTATATCTTGCTATCGAATGCTATTGTTCTTCACATCCTATGTTTCCGCTTTAGCGGGGTGCGGCATTTTCACTCACAGGCTTTGTTAGTTCAACATGATGATCGAACTTATGATTGGACAGTATGTTCTACAAGTTTCGACAACTCAAATCATGCATTGATGGCTTTGGTTAGTGATCAAGAAATAGAGAGTATGTGTTCTGACAAAGAAGATCTCAGTAAGGAGGAACAACTACAGTCATGTTCCTGTGTGCTCGATTACAAGAGAAAAACTTTCTAGCGAATATGGCGAACCTTCAGATTGACAAGAAACGGTACTTCTCGACACTAAATCTGTAGTTGACTTATGCAAATTTGTTTCAACTTTAACCAACGAAAATGAACGCTTAACTGAATCCTTGGACACATTGATGGCTCAACATAAAGATTTAAAATTTGAAATAGCTGCTTAAGTTAATCTGAAAAATGATTTTTCACATAAGCTTCGCCAAGATTCCAAAGATAGAAGTGAGTTCTTATCTACTATAAGTGAGCAATCGGCTAAAATTGATATGATCTATGAAAGTTTGGAGAAATAGAGGAAAATTTATGTTGACAAAGAAAATGAACTTGGAGACAGTAAGGTCAAAGTCTTAGAACTTCGAAGGAAAACTGAACAATTTTTGAAACTCATCTAACACCCTTACATCCATTTTGAGTCGTCAAAGGACAAGTGGAAATGTTACTGGTTTGGGATATCATGAAACACCTCCACCTTTTAATAACAATTTCAGTTTCCTTAAAACTGAATTTGAATTGAAGGAAAAGAGTGTTGACTCTTCATGTGAATCCTCCTCTAGAAGGGAAGATCAGACTGATTCAAGTGTTTCCAGTGAGTCAAGTGCTTTAGAGTCAAGTTCAACTAGATCGGCTGAAAACTCTAAACCCAAACAGGCCATGGATACTTTAGATTGTTTTAAGTGCCGTGAACATGGTCATGTGGCTTTTGTCTGTCCAAACAAGAAACAAGTTCAACAATCGTCTCAACAAAAGACTAAACCTATGGCTCAATCAACCTCATATGTTCGAAAACCAGTGAAACAAAACTAGGTTATAAAACAGGAACACACAAATGTCTCAAATGATCGTCCATATCAACCGTCGTATTGGAATTCAAATCAACATTGTCTGAGTCATAGAGTAAATTCTTTTAGTCGGCAATCGGGATCTTTCAGTCCACCAAGGAAACATATGAATTCTCATGCTAACGATACTGTTTCCAGAAATGATGGTTTCTTCAAAGAGTTTGTTTATGTGAACGAGAAAGGACAATCAAGACCTGTTATGGCTTGGGTTCCTGTGACAACCGTCAAATTTCAGGTGCATTTTATACTTTATGTCTCTCATATTGTCTGTAACTGTACATTTACCGGAAACGCGTCAGTGTCGGAATCACTCTCGGAATCGGATTATATAAGTCCTAATACCAACAAAACACCTAATGAACTTTCCTAAGTTCATAACGTATCATAATTAAGAACTTTTGGTTAACGGGAAGGTCCAACGAAACAAAAACGCAAAAACGAAAAATCACAAAAATATTACAAAACTGGTCTAGGACGACGCACACATCCCTTTTGCGGCGTCCTGGATGTACCAAATCCGATTTTTTTTGAATTTTTAGACTTGTCTCGTTTTTATACCACCAACCCCCAATCAAACTCGAGAATAGACACTCATTTACTGTCATTTGATAGTCCCAAACAACCCTTTACTACTTTTCTTTCTTTTCTTTTTCATTTTACCATTTCACATAAACAAAAACACAAAACACACACAAACTCTCTCTAGAACCTCGCCATTTACAGAAGATTTCAGCCATCAAAACTCAGTTTTAAACCATCAAAATCGTTCAATCATCAAAGCAAACAAGGAGGAGCAAAGTATTTTCGGTTTCAAGCTTTTTCTACCGATTTTGGAGCTTTAATCCGTCTAAAACACCATCCATCCATTTTCATCCGGTAGAAATCACTCTTTTATCTTTATTTACTGTTTTAATAACTTGCATGTAAGATCTAAAGCTTAAAAACAAGTTTTTATAAAGATTTGTGACATTTTATGGATAAAAACGATTTTTAACCGAAATAACATTTAGATCTATAGTTTTATGGTTAAAAATACTTTAGAAACTGTAAAAATGAAGTTTTATTAAGTATTGACTCATTGCATGTAGGAATCTATGGTGGAAATAAACGTTTTGCAAGAAAAACACCAAAAACCCAACATGTACGCCGTCCCTAAGGACCAGGACGACGCAGCGGGCTCTTTTGGCTTCTGTGCGTCGTTCCTAAGGTCCAGGACGGCGCACAGGCCTGTCAGATTTTCCGAAACTTTGTCGTTTGGACGTTTTAAGCTTGTGTACACCGCTGACTTTTTCGAAACTAAATGTTTGGGACTGAGTTTGGTAAAAATAATAATATTGGTGATTTGTATTGGACTTATTATGCTAAAATAAACTCGTTTAAATATGATATTGTGTTATATGTATTTTGTGAGCGGAAGTGACTTTGAATTTTTTGAAATGAAATTTGGGCGCGGAAGCGCTGCCCAAATTTTGTTAGAAAAATTAAAACCACTTCAGCGACCAAAATCACTTGTAACATGACGATAATAAACGTTAAATTGGACTTTCGGACTAAAACATAACGTTAACCGTTTCGGACTATTTTGGACAATTTGGACGTTGACAATTAAAGTTTAACTAAAATTTATCTATTAAATTATATTAAATAACATAATGAGATAATAACACTTGAACTATCTTGGTATTATTAGGCGTTCCGTGATTCCCGGCTCCCGTTTCCGACCGTTTTCCGAGTTCTTATTCTTCGCAACCCGTGAGTTACACCCCTCTACTTTTGTATTTTTAAGTAATCTTTTTGGGGGAAACATGAGATCAAAACTGTTTATGAACTATATCTTTTATGTGCAACTGTTTTATGAACTATGTCTTACATGTACAATGACTTTATGAACTTTGACTTTACGTACAATGACTTTATGAATTATTTGACTTTGGACTTACTATATGCGGAAAACTATTTTGGCTTGCCCCCTTTCGGCACTTGACTAGACTATGATTGTTTGATTGTACACGTACAAAACCCTTGATGAGAATATAAACGTCGTAAGTATCTACTATCATTTTTTAGACAAAAAGTACAAAAGTGCCCCGTTTTTAGTTCAGTTCATTACACACTATTAGCATTAGCCGTTAGTAACTATGGGTATCGATACTTAGGAGAGGTCACTCCTTACTTGTGGTTAGCTACCTAAGTACATATTACTAAGTTCAGACGAACTTCATCGACAGTGCAACGTTGGGGCGTGTTCTGACCAGTTAATCGGTTTAGTGTGAAATCTTACGTTATATTATGCCAAGTGGTTGATACAATTCAAAAATCATATGTTACTATTATTTACGCATATACATACTTATCGTCTTACACATGTGGATTAATCCACCGCTGAGGTAATGACAACGTACATTTATCATCTTGTTACGCAACTTGAACTTTTACAAATATTGAGCTATTTGTCTTTGAACTACTATAAAAGTATATATATTTTAAGAGATTTTATCCGCTATCTTTCTTTTAAGAAAACTTTATACTTATATATACTTTCCGGAACTTTTGCCGGAACTTTTTTCGGAACTTTTGACAAAAACTTATAAATGGTAACTCACTCACTACGTTTTGTAGTTTGACACTTTATCTCATGTTTCAGGAAACTAAGCGTAAGTCATGAAGTACATTGCTCAGGCGGGTCAAGCTGGTTATGTGAAGTGTAATTCGGGAAAAAGACCTCTGTTATTTGGGAATTTTTATTAAAACACTTTGTTATGTACTTGTTGTCTAAACTCCATGAATCTTGGTTGTATCTTTTGAACATTGGTACTTTTTCAAACTTTAATTTAAATGACTTGAACCGTTGACTTTTGGTATAACTCGTGAAATGATTCTTTGCTCTTCACATCTCGTGTTTCCGCTTTAGCGGGGTGTGACAGATCCACATCATAACTGATCTCTATTGATTCAATGTTAGTTTTGTTGAAGATGATGTATAATTGTATTCTGATGCAGATAAAATCGACATGAAAAACTCAGATTTATCATGTCGATGTTTTGTAAAAAAATAAAAAAATAAAAATAAAAATTGGTTTTATTGCAGGTTGTAGAGATTGTACGTGACTCTACTCTTGAAGCTACTGTTTGAGACGTTGTTCAGCGTCAGACAGCTCAGGGGAGTTTGTTGGAGACTCGGAGGCTACATGCAACAATTATGAACTTAGTTGAGTAAATTCGTGATGATGAGTAAATTCGTGATGATGAGTAAATTCATGATGATGACTCTGATAAACAAAGTTCACAACGACAAAGTGAGCTGCCTGAATCTTCACAAGCGCAAAGGGAGATGACTGATTCTTCAGAACGAGATTATTGCAACAATTAAGGGGGAGTCATTCAAGTCCACGATGAATTAGAAGAACCTGCTGGGAGTACAAGACTATAAAGACTTTGAGCATGTTACAAAATCTAGAAGCAACAGTCAACGGCGAGTTTGTTGGTGCAAATTGTGTGACAGTTGTTCTAGATTAATTAAGTATGTATTTATAGTTTATTTGAGTTTGTGATGGCCCACAAACATTGTATTGTTAGTGGTCTATATAGTCCATTATGGGGGTTCATGAACATTACATGTTCATGAGCCCATTAGTAACCCAATCCCGGTGAACATGTTATTCTATATATTAGTATAACTAGTTTAGGTTTAGGTTAGACTTTTGGCGTAGAAAGAAACACTATGAGTATCGATTGTATTAGGTTTGAGTGATTTATTCATAATACAAGTATTCAGTGTTTGTGATTCATAGTGTGTTATTTCTTTACAGTTATTCTATTGTGTATTGACTATTGATTATCGAGATTCTGCCTCATAATCAATTGGTTTAACCTTGTTGATCCGTTACCAAGGACCTACAGTGGAAAGTTTACTTATCCGCTTTAATTATAACTAGTTGTGACTAGACGAAACGTTTAACTTTCTAAAATCGGACGTAGAAGCTCAACATTACGCAACAGTGAAATTTATAACATGTCATACAAGTTTTCGTTATATAAAAGATTCACCAATGTTTTTCATCCAAAGTAATCACATATAAATAGAAAGTTTTTAAAATCATATCAAGTAATAATTAACAAGTAATGACAGACAAACTAGAGGCAATGTTGACTAATAGAAGTTTACGTTGATCGGATGGATTTAGTGACGGTTATCACATCGCCAAGGCAAGGGTCCGGTCGTTTTTAACAACACTATATTTATGAGAAAGTATTAATGTTAGGAGCTCCAAGACTAAAATAACAGTATAATTGTAAATATATAAGTTTCTTATATTTATAAAAAAAAAATTGAAGTTTTAACAATGTAACTTTTAAATTTATTTTTGGCTTATGTTTCATCCTGTTTGAGCAATTATTGACGAGCTCAAGGGTTGAGTGTGATTTGCTAACTAATACAGTCTCCTGTTGAGTAATGCAAATCGACCAAGCTTTTGGCGAGCCTAAGGTGATGTATGGTTAGACTGAAGTGACGTAAAAGAGTAGTAAAGTCGGAACTCTAGTATGTGTAATTGTGTGTGTAATGAAAGTCCTATAACAAATGATCACATGGGTATTTATAGGCACATGATTTAGGGTTTTCTTTTATGGGTCGTGGGCCATGGTCACTCGTTTATGGGTTGTTCTATTATGACCCATAAGGATTTTATGACGTAAGCTGGCACAATTTGAAGGTTGGTAAACATAAATGGTTAAATGTGGAAGTTAACCAACTTACACGTGGTCGAATACACAAATCGTAAATTATCGAAACTGACTGAGGGTTGTGTCCGAACACGAACCTTGTGATCAAGGTTCCTCTCTTGATCGAGCAAAGTGTCATTAAAACAACGTGTATCCAGACAGGAGTGTGTGTTCGGAGTTGTCATACTGCTCGAGAAAAATGATTGGGTGACTTGGTTGTCACCGCGTAACCGCTAAGACCAACGTGTCGGGGAGCTAAGGTGTGTATTCGGATAGGCGCCAGTGTCTAGATAGTGTCCGACTAATTAGTTGTGTCACCGAATGAAGTGTATCCGGACAAGTCTTGGAGCCCGGGAAGCGTAGTGTGTCCGAGCAACTTTAACCGAATAGGTTATGATGTCGGGGTAGCGTGATCGAGTGGTGTCCAGACTCCAGACTGGACTACGTGTCCGGGTAATGTGACACCGGACAGGGACTCCCCTTTGTTCGAGCAAACTTTTCCAGTTATCGAGTAAACATCGTGTCCGGATAAGGTGACCGAGCCGATACGTGTGTCCGGGCAATGTGATCCCATTTCACCGGATAGGATCTCGTGCCCGGTGCAATAAACCGGACTGGTCGTGGTGTCCAAGCATGTATCCGAGTTGATCATGTTCTTGGTTAATGGAATTTTCTAGTTACATTTACATACAAATATTTTGGTTAATGAAATTTGATACGAAATGTGTTATGGTGACATTAATTATATGTGTTTATTAGAATTTTATTATCGATGTTATGCTATTTAATAAGTTACTTTAGAGAAGAAGAAGAATAAGAAGGCCAAACATAGTTGTTGTTGACTGTTTGTTACCTTACAATCGAAAAAAATTGAATTGCTAATACTGTTATTTTGCAAGTCTTCAACAGTTTGGTTTAAGATCGGCTAGTCACATACTATGTAAAACTGGATCTCCCAAAAATAATCCCGATCTAGTCCTTTATTCAAGTGTTTGTTATGTTTTGTTCTTCGCTCTGTTCCAGTTTATGAATATCATTATAATTAAGGAAATATGATAATAACAATAAAATAATAAGGAAAGTGAATATTTGGCTGTTACACATGTAAGATTATATGCAAAACTCATCAAAAACTATGTCATTTTGTAGTTTAAATGTTATTAAATGCTTGATTTGTCCTATATTAATCAAGGGATAGATGATCCCGAAAATACAGGGGGCCATTGTTTATTATGAACAAGTTATTAAAAGTTTATTCGATAGATGCCCAGTGATACAAAAAAAAATTATGTTGTAGAAAGACGCGATTAGAAAAAGATGTAAATAGATAATAATTAGTAAAGTTAGTTTAATAAATATGATTAAAATTATATAGATTTTAAAATTTTCTAAACTTAGTTTTTGATGAGTTTTACATTATAAGCTTATGTGTAACAATCCCATAATCATAATTTCCTAATATAATTGATAATAAGTTTTGATAATAACATCCCTATAGGCTATTGTTAAAATATTAATACATACGTAATTTGTTTGTACTTAGACTAAACCGCTATATTTTGGACTTTTATTCCGTACTTTAGCGGCTTACAAGTTCTTTAAACATGTCCATATGTTTTAGTCATAACAGATTATAGTTATCGTTACTCACATATAGATTTAGATAATATACAATAGATAATTAGTAATAGAAAAATGAATATCATTCAGATAAGCTATACAAATTTAACATTCCAAAAAAAACATTATTGTAAGGAGACGAAATAAAAAAAGGTAGGTATATAGAATTAAAAAAAGTGAATTAGTTTAAAACGTGGGAATTCCGACACACACTCTTTATACGATTAGAGAGTGAGTCAAAGCACTACCAGCGCCTGATTTTGTTGGATCATTAGTTAAGTACACACTGTCTCGCCGGCCGGAAACTAATCACCGACCACCGGAACAACATTTCTTTCAGGTCAGTCTCTGTTTCATGTAAAACATATATATATTATTCCGGATCTCTGATTATTAAAAATTACTCTATCGTTTAATCTTTAAATCTGATATCCATATATATATATATATATATATATAGATTGAGAATTTTGTATACAACCAAGTCAAGTTAAAATGTAGACAATTCTGTCTGTGTGTCTCTCTCACACACACACACAGACACACACAGACACGACACAAGATACACGTAGAGTTCACGCATAGCGCATTTATAGTTGCTTACATTTTAATCAAACCCATGTAAGGATCCAAATGTCCTACAACTTACCATTTCTTTATTTTCCCCGCTCTATCGAGTGGGTAAATGACTCTCTGAGTCCATAATGTCCCTAACAGGATTCGAACTTGTTACCTGTTGCCTTTGGTGAAAGTTTTATCCAATTTAAAATTGCCGTTAGGACAAATATGGATAGTATTATCGTAGCATATTGTTATACTATAGTAATTGATACCATTAAAATTTACACGAGTGAGTCTTTGTTTTGTTTTTTAAAAGTTGCAGCTGTATATTGGTATGAAAACATATACATTATACTACTACTACTATAAATAAGCGCTGTTGTTATTGTTGTTGATGAGAGAAGCTAAATCATGGAGGAATCTATTGAAGAAAAGACAGATCCATTTTGATTGGGTAATCTTACATTCATTGGTATTTTTTAATTCCTGACAATGTATCCTAACCATTACTGTGTTCATGCCCCCACAGGAACGTTATGGACTCAACATGAAACCACTTATGGGAGCTGCGTGTATTATAATGCTGTATATTGTATATAGAACTACTAATTATCAGTACCTGCAAACTCAAGTAATTCATTTCCACCCTCATTTGTAAAACCAATTATGATTATTTTCACACGACAAGGTTTCAATATTTCTCTCATTTGTTTCATCAGCTGGACTCAAGATTGGATCTACTCTACACATCACAGGTAGAATTTTTAAAAACCATTCCTACCATTTTCAAGTATTTAGCATAAAACCAATGTGTAATTTGGTGCTATTCTTTAGGATACAATTGCTTCTACAAATTTAAAGGGTTTACCTCGTGGTATTATTGAAGCTAAATCTGATTTGGAATTAAAGCCACTATGGTCGACAACTAGTTCAAATTCCAAGGTTTCTTAAATTGTTATATCTTGTATTTTGCATGCTGTTTAAAAAAATTGTAAGTGTGCATGGACATCAGTTTGTTTGATTGGCCAAATACTATGTACTGAAGGTCGATGTTTCCAGTACACATAATTTGCTGGCCGTTCCAGTGGGTCTCAAACAAAAGCGTAACGTTAATACTATTGTTCACAAGGTAAAATAATGGATTGGCGTATAATGTTCAATATTTTCATCTCTAAATCTTTTAAAATTTTGATATGTGAATTATAAAGGGTTAACATCGGTCTTTTCAGTTTCTTGCAGAAAATTTTACAGTAATCTTATTTCATTATGACGGAAAGGTTGATGGCTGGCGGGATCTGGAGTGGAATAACAAAGTCATACATATTGTAGCACAGAACCAAACAAAGTGGTAAAGCCATTCATCCTTTTAATTATATACTAGATAACAGAAATGTGCAAATAAGTGTTGGCGGGTCCGATATGAACTACTGCAGAAGGTTATGTAGAAAAAGAAATGACTAAGTTTAATAATATATCAGGTGGTTTGCAAAACGATTTCTGCATCCTGCTGCTGTGTCTATTTATGATTATATATTCCTCTGGGACGAAGACTTAGGAGTGCAGCATTTCAATCCCCGAAGGTAGGTTGACCTGGAACATCTTTTTTTCTACTTTATATTTAATTCTTTGTGATTTTGCTACTTTCTTCTATCTTGGAGAGTTACTAGTGTGAATCAACAATATTCCGAGGTCTAGTAATTTTGTTTGCTTCTTCTCATTGGCTGTTTTTGATGGTTATTCCGAGGTGGGAAAATGGACGTGTTTGGTAATTGGACCAATTGGTTATTTTATTCATATATGCGGGTTGTGCTGACCCAAAACAATTTTACAATGTTCAGTTTTTTTTTCTTTAACTTTTATGAATAATTAGTGATATTTTGTATAAGTAATATATTATATCAAGATTAATCTAATTTGTTAATGATTTAGGAGGTTTTTTGCATTAAAGATTTTGAGCGACTTTCAGCCCGTTTATCTGGTTTGGAAGAAAAAATAACCTGAATCGACTCAATTTTAAATGAATGGGCCCAAATTGTCATTCACTATATTCTCTTTTGTTTCTAAAAATATTACCCCTCCGTCCCAATTTAAATGTCCACTTTGACTTTTTAAAGTCTTTTTTATTCAACTTTGACTTTAAATATATATATTTTTTTGTTACATAATACTTTATGCAAAATATATGAATGAATTGGGGTTTTAAATGAGTTTTCACTGGTATAATGTTCATCAAATGTTATATAGCACAAACAAAACTTTATAAGGTCAAAGTCGAAAAAGAAAAAGTTCAAAAAGTCAAACAGGACATTTTAATTGGGACGGAAGGAGTAGTGGAGTACTATATTTTTTTGCTCCCTCCCCCCAAAAAAACATAAAAAAGAATGCCGCATGTAATTACGCCTTAATGTTGTAGTAATTTCTAGTGTTTCTTATTTGCAGGTACTTAAATATTGTTAAAGCAGAAGGATTGGAAATCTCACAGCCAGCTTTAGATCCAAATTCAACTGATATACATCATCGGATTACAATACGGAAGAGAACAAATAAGTTTCATAGGTGAATGAATTGGTTACTATTAAGTTATGCATTTGTTAGCGTTTTCCTTTTCTGGGTTGCTAATTCCATATTTTATTCGACAGGAGAGTGTATGACAGCAGAGGCAGTGTGAAATGTTCAGATGACAGTGAGGGGCCGCCATGTTCTGGGTAAGGTGGCATTCACATGACAACTATGTAAACTTAGTTAGCAGGTTTAGTAGAGCTCATAAAATTGGCTGGTTGGGTAACCAGCCAAAACGGGTAATCCTAATAAACAATTAGTATGTATATGATCATCAAAATACATTTTTTAAAGGGATTTTTACCTAAAATAATAACTCACTTTTTCATTTGTCAGGAATAAGTCAATTTACTATCTTTTGTCTCCATTGGCCAATATACTTTAACTTTTTGTCCCTTTTGGCCATTATATTATTTACGCCGGATTCCGGATAAGTCGATGAAATCTTGTTGACATGGTTATGATGTAGTATGATTTAGCTTATGTGTTCTAAAAACTATAAGTAACATCTACAAAACCAAAAAAAAAACTAGAAAAAAGTCCCTTTAAATTGATGCTTAAAACATGAAGATTAACAACCAAACGAGGGAAATCAAGGTATCATGACCTAAATTATGCAAAGTTATAACCTTTCTCGGCATGATTATTTCCGATTCTGCTGATATCGGGATTTATGATGACTGAAAAGGGACCAACACAAATTAAATTGGCCCAATGGAGACAAAACAAGTAAGTTATCTTATTTGGAACCAAAGAAAAAGCAAGTTGGTATTATAGGCAAATAACTCTTTTTCAAAACGGTTAAAATTTAACTAAAATTAAAAAAGGTACATGCAAAGATCGTATGAACCCAACCAACAATACCGCCACTCACTCAAAAGAACCCGAACCGAAACCAAACTGGAAAAAACAAAAAAGAACTACCAAAACTAAAAAACCAAACTGCTAAAATGGTCTAACCCTCTAACAAGATAAAGACCTAACTCAATAGAGAGAAAATTATTTATATCTGTGATAACCAAGAACACAAATAGAGATGGGTAAATGCACACAAACAATATTGGAGTTAGGCACTACGAACTGTTAGAAGACGGGCTTCATCCTTGCTATGATAAATAACAAGTGACCTATATGAAAAGACTCTTGAAACCAAACTTTCACCTGAGCCCTCCCATTTATTAACCACAAGGAGTTGTTACTTTTACTAAGAGATGCAATTTGTCTTGCGTAAACTTCATACTTGGTTCCATTTGATTTCTCTAATACACCATTCACTCCAAAACCACGACCTAAGTCTTCCAGTTCTTCTACATTGCTTATTTCATCTGACAACCCCACTCTTGCATTAGAGAAGCACGTTGTGCGACTTTCCACATGTTTGAGTTTGACCCATTTAACATGTTTCGTTTCTTAGATTATATTATTTGGTTTTCCTGTTTGATCAACCCAATTATAGGTATCATAATTGGTGCAGATTGCCTTGTGCCTCAGTGGGAGGAAATGAAAAACCGTTTTGATTGTATTAGCTTTAGTAGTTCATATCTCGGAGACCGTTTGTCATAGTTAAGTTTTCTGATATGTATTAATATGGTTCCTGGAATATGCAGATTTGTAGAAGGAATGGCTCCAGTTTTCTCGAGAGCCGCATGGCATTGTGCTTGGCATCTTATTCAGGTAACTTGTATGACTATCATTGACCATATCGTGGAAGATACCAAATGATTTTATGACAAAGTATTTTATTTTCTTCGAGCATGAGAAGCAATGTATTCTAAGATACTAATTCTGTATTCAACAGTGCTTCCCCGTACCGCATGGGTGTAGATAGTGTTTCTAGTTTTCATTGCACGTGGATTAAATATAATAAATGTGTTTCTGGTTTTAGTTCTCCGTACACCATATAGTTTACTGAATTTCCATTTTGCACGTTTTTTCTCAATCTTCAACTTTTACCAATTGCTAAGCCTTACAGACGTTTGTTTACTTCCAGAATGACCTTGTTCACGGATGGGGAATGGATATGAAACTTGGATATTGTGCACAGGTAAGTTTATACCTGTGGTTTGTCGGTCTCAAAAAGTTCTAAAATATTAGTCTGAAATTTAGTTGTATGAAATATGAATTACATATAGATTTACTGTTAAAATATTACATTCTGTAAAAATAAAAAAAAGTCGAATTGGTGTACTGTCATCTGGCTTTGAACCTAAACCTTATGTTATCCGTTTCAGTTCAGCTTACTTTACTAATCTTTTCATTCTTAGGGGGATCGGTCGAAGAAGGTAGGAGTTGTTGATAGCGAATTTATTGTACATCAGGGAACACAAACATTAGGCGGGGCTTCTGCTAAAAAGGTTAGTCACATGGACATGAGTGTTCTTTTTTTTATCATTTACTTTTGAATGGGTCTATTTGGGTTTAAAAGTTATCTTTTATCTCTGACAAGTCGGGGTAAATTAAAAAAAGTTAGCTAACATGGAAATTGATTTCCAACTTTTAGTGTCCCAAACTGTTCTAATGCATAAATCTTTTTAAATCATTTTATTCGTGAAATTAGCTTCTTATTATCAAAAATGTTGTAATCATAAATGATACACTAGTTATGTGTAAAATAATTAAAAAGTATTATGTGTCAACCGAGCCATTCTGCCACCTTTACTGTTCTGGCTTGCTAATACAAGGCAGCATCTTCCCATCTATCCATGATTCTTTTAGTATGCACATTAACTGTTGGTTTTCCCCGTGGTTCTATCGATTTGTTAATTAAATTTTAATTTTGCAGACCCCTAACAATGTGGAAATGTTGAAGGTATTCTTTCTATCTATTAGGCAAATTAATGTATCTATATGTTCAACCTAGGGGTGTTAACTATCCGAGTCAATTTAAGGGGAATTTGGGCTCGGCTCGTTTAATAATTTCCGGCTTGAGCTCTACTCGGGCTCAAATAAGTTTTTATAATTGTGTTCAAGCTCTCTAGAATGATGCTCGTTTAACTATTCTTATAAATTTTGAGCTCACTATGCTTGTGTATCAAGCTCAATTGGCTTGTATACTAAATTGAGCTCGAGCTCGAATAAGCTCTTTTATGATTAGATAACATGTTTAAGAGCTCGAATTGAAGCTATTAAACTAAATTTATACATTACCTTAAACTAAAAAGATATGTTTTATAATTGTTAGTGTTTGGTTAAATAAACAATTACACTTCAAGTTGACTTATTTCTTATCTTTGGGTCTTTAACCAGGAGTCGTAGCTCGTTACAGCTCGAATCGTTAACACCCCTAGTTCAACCCATCCCCATTAATTCATTTCTCGTGATCCAGCTTTGCTGGTGAATATCTCTTATAACTAATAGTTTCATTGGCTCTGTTTTTCTTCAGAAGCATGCTGTTGATGTTCGAGCTGAGGTGAACCCCTAAATTCTTTAAAAGTCCGAAATCAACACACACACACTTCACATATATGATTTATATTGAGATAATTTCCGACAGTCGCAACCTTCTCACACTTTTAGCGATAATAGAATTAATAACTACATTGAAAACTAGGCGAAAAACTCAACATACATACGTTTTGTTTTACCAGTTATAGCAACATAGTCTCATTGTTTAGCTAATACACAACTAATTTCCCTCATGGTTGCTATGATTGGTAAGTAAATGATGTGCTAATTCTGACCGTTTTCCAAATACGTTGATATTATTGGCAAAAGTGGAAAATGTGTTACTATTTAGCCCTTGTATCTTTGTAGGTTGGAGTAGTCGGTTGCAAGTAAATATGTTACTATGTTTTTGGCAGATAAGGAGGCAATCGACAACTGAGCTTCAAATATTTAAACAACGATGGGAAAAGGCAGTGAAAGAGGATACAGGGTGGGTGGATCCTTTCTATAGGAGAAAACAAAGACGAACTTAAAAGATTTGGCTCGAGACTTAGTTTTGACCGTGTGGTTTATGTAGTAGGTTAGATTAGTTTAGTTCAATTTTGTAACATTATATTACGATCTTCCGTACAAGATATCGCTTCGTAGCACGAACGGTGAGAATCATTTGACATCATCATCATCATTGTTCAAACCTTAAATGGCTTTTGGGGGTTGATTCGATAGTAGATAGTAAGGTTGTCAAGATCGGGATCTTACTATGGATCGTTTTTGTCTTTACAAGATCGTGATCGCAAGATAGGTAAAAGATCGACTAAAAATTATAGTTAATATCATGTGTTGTTATTCATGTTAAGTTTAGATATATGACAAATTCATAATAAAATGTTAATTTAAACACAATATAAAAAAAAATTTAATCTAATTTAGATGCATTTATATTACTAAATTTATTACGTCTCATTAAGGTTTTAAAATATCTAAAAAGATATACTTTTAGAGGCTATCAGTTTACTATTTTTATAAAATGTTTGTATTTTCATGGTTTTTAACTTGATAATTCAAGCCAAGAAGGATGGATTCGGATCGAGATCTTGATATCCTATGAGTAAGATCGGAATCCTATATAAATCTTATGATATAAAGATCTCACGTAAGATCGAACACGTTTTCAGTGACTAGAATCGTAAAATCGTAAGATTTTAAGTTCTTGATCGTAAGATCGACAACCTTGATAGATAGCATTTAGGCAGCTTGGACATAAGAATTTTCAATTTAGTTTATTTTAGCTCAGACTCAAACTATATCATTATTATCATTTATTTAAATAACTCAGTGGATGCAAGAATGATGAAGCTAAAAACATGGATGTAAAAAACTTATAAAATGTGATGAAAGAATGAGATTGATGAGGGAACATCTGAAAGAGTATTTATATGGTACTCGTAACAATTAGTCAAGATAAACGCGTTGATATCCAGTTTGGATAAATTCAGTTGGACATCTTTACGAATGGTTGCAAACCGATAAAGTTATAATAGTGAAACCGCCAGAGACTGGAAACGACAAGTCGGTCTTCCAAAAAACCAAAATGTGCATATTGTCATTTGGGGATGGAAGAATACAACAAAAATTGTGATCAAAAGTGACGATTGTCAAACTCGTGAAACTTCATTACCTCTATATCCGAAGGGACTACAAAATCACGTCAACAAATTCTTGTTTTGAAATTGGGTTCTAAAGGTCAAAAAAAGGAATCATATCAACCATAAGAATCGAACAAAAAAAGTTGGGTAAATTTGGGTGATGTATGTTGTGTTTCAAGTGATATGTCTATTCGCCTAATACCATGTTCCATGAAGTGATGAAACTCACATCGTCTAATCAAAATTAGAACTTGCCGACATTTCTTAAATATTTAAACAAAAAAACTCTCATTTTAAATAAAAAGAGAATAATGTCCAAACACAAGTAGATATCATACCGAAGAGTTGAAGCAACCACGAAGAGTATAATAAGCAAGCTTCTGCGTGCCTGCGTCTTGAATGCATTTAAATAGAACATGAAGCAATTACCCAACCGTGATAATGAGAGTTGGTGATAAATGTATACATATGGCTGATATAATATCAAGATGCCATCCGTACCAACTCAGAACATTATCAATTCACAAACTAGAAGATGATAAGACTAAACTTTAAAGATTAGCGTACCAACTATTAATACGAGAAAATGTTAAATTTCACTAAGAGAATTCAGCTTTAAGTTTAATGAGATGCGTTTGGCTGTTCCCGAAATATGCTAATTTCTGTGAGATTGAAGGGTATGGATTAAAGATTCGGTTAAGAGTTGCAGCCAGACGGACCCCACCTTGAGCAAGCCTCATCTCTACAATTGGTAGACGCGAGAGGAAATAATCGTCTATGACACATTGAGAAAAAATAATAATTAGGCAGTATAAATATGAAACAGTTATAAAGGTAAGATATAGCATTTTAATGAAAATACAATATTATAACAATAATTATTTAATCTACGAATAAGAACGATTTAAGAGGTTGTGTTGTGCGCATAAGAAATAGACTTTGGGTGACTTTCAATATGTTTGTGACCAACTTGACATATTCCCCTTTTAGCTAAATCTTTTAATTTGACCCGTTTGAGTAAGAGTGCAGATCAAATCAACCCATAAAGGAGAAAATAGGTCGAAATTACCTCATGTAGATAGGATCCACAAAACAGAAGTACTAAAACTTTCAAATAACATAACTGAAAGGGGATGTATAAACATGACATGCAAAACTATATATGGAAACGGGGCTGGAATTACCGAGGATCCCATCCCATCCCATCCCTACCCCTACTCCCCAATGGGGTTCCGGGATTTTCCAATTTTCAAATAAATTCAAAACAAACAACTAAACTCATAAGAAATGAAAGAGAAATGGTTTTGCAAATGGACGCGTTTAACATTTTGGCAGAAAGAATGCATTAGCTAAAATCCTTTGCGTGTACTGAAGAATTAAGATTATTAATTTTTAACCAACGATAGAATTAATTGTTGAAGAACTGACTACTAACAGTTGGTGATCGCATTACCCTTATATTAGTGGTACATAATTAGTAAAAAAATTTAAATAATTATACTAGTATACTTTATATTTCCAAATTCAAAAAACCAATTCAAGTTTTTGTTTTAAAAACTATTATCTGATTTTTGTCAGGGGTTTCCTTTTACCGTGCACTATCATCATGGTGTTCGAAACATCAAGTAACTTATTACAGTATTTCAAATTATATATTAAGTACTGTTAGTAATTTATATTATTAAATAATTATGTTCGGGTTCAGGGTCGGGGATTTTGGAATTCGGTAATTCCCAGTCAAACCGGGGTCGGTAATGGATTCTCCACTGGGTACCATCCCTAGCCAAACATTTAATTTTTATTCCTATGGTTTGTGCTTGGATTAATGCTATAGAATCTTAAACATGGAATGGTAATTCGGCGAATTATAAACTTCATTTATATACAATGACTGGTATATTTTTCTAAATATCATATTCTCGGAATGAGTAAATAATATATAATTCACCTCCTAAAGTGCTTCCTGGTGTAGCATTTCTGTAGGCATAATTGCATGCACACTTGATGCTTTCAGAAGCCCACCTGTCAGAAATCCCGTACATGAATACATTCAATATTTGAATTTAAATAGAGTTTAAGGAAAATACTAAAACACCCTTTAATGAAGATAAAGTAAAGAATTCTTGTGAAAGAAAATTAATAACATAAACAGAAGTTACAAGAGAAGATGTACACTTACGGGTCGGGACAAACTTCTTCACCAGACGTACAATTTCCCCAAGATGAGATTTCATTGCTCCAACTATCCTATTACCAGTAAGTAGCAAAAGACAAGCATATAAGAAAACGTGGACCAAAATAAATCCAAAATATGCTTTATAAATAGTAATCAATGGGCAGATATCTAACTTTGGATTCAAATTACAGAAAGAAACTTAAAGTTGACCATCTGCTTTTGGGACATTTCAGAAAAAAAATTGTTGTAATTATTTTCAGACAGGAGTGAAGCATATAACAACATAGTAAGTAAGAAAGTTAAAAAATAATACTACAGATACAATAACAATAATGAGGGCGAGTATTGTATTTTTTCAGCATAATGCGTAGTAGCAATTTCGACCCATTTACTTATGCGAGGGTCGATTCGAGCTATCTTTGATCTCTCTGACTCTAACATGTCAAATGGCTAAAAAGAAATATTTGAACTGAAATCCGGCTAAATAACTAGAATGTCACCCAAAATCTTTTGTTAATGCATATAGCCTAGTCAACTGCTTTATCTAAAACAAATAAGATTATTACTGTAATTATGTAACAGTATGTTTTCTGTAAATCATATTTAGTACAGAAAAAAAAATGGATAAAAAGTTCCCGTTCAGAACATTACCGTTGACTCGTTACCCAACCCTGCCAACCTGCCCATTGTGCCACCCCTAATAATGCATGTAGAAAAAATAAAGATGAAATCATACTGTAATATTCTTCTCAATTGCTGAGATCATGACATCGATATCCTTGTCATAGAATGTCTTCATGGCAGACTCTATTATGTCACTATCCCAGACCTGAAATAGAATTTGACATCTTGAACTCCATCAAATTTAGTACTTACGCTTTCAGCCCTACACTTTTTAATGTTGACTCCAAAATCCGGTCTGGATTAACGATGTATATCTTTTCTTTTACCTTTTTTTAGTTGGGAAACTGCTTTGTTTTTAGGTTATTAATATATATAGCGATAAGAAGGAACAGAAATATTCAAATATCCGAAATAACTCCGTACATGGTGCAGATTTGTTTTCCTCTTATACCACCGGACTGTTATTGTGTTTCCACCTTCATCCGATGTAAAGCTAACATGCAGAGGCTGTAACAGAAAAAATAATAATAATAAACATTTTGAACTAAATTACTAGTTTGACAGCAAATAAAATATCTAAAATACCCCTCCATAAAGGCAATAAGGGAAAATCAATGCATCCGGGAAAGGAAATTGTTGAATTTCGTTGGAACAGAAGGAAGAGTTTGGTATCACCAATAATAAATTTCAAAACTTCAACAATAAACCGAAGCAAGCACTTAATTCGAAAAACTTAAGCTGTAAACAATGTGCGCAATGCAGCAGAAGAGAGTAACCTGATGCACATCCCCGATATAATGAGACAGAAACATGAGTGCTTCGGTGAGATTGTCTGAAATGAAGAAGAGCAATTTGTTATTTCTCAAATAGTTTGAAGAAGCAGTAGATGGCAGTGGATGGTGCTTACAGTTGAAAGCTGAATTTGAAGCATTATAGCCCGTGACAAGTTGCCCCGTGTAATTATAAATTGCTCCAGTCACACATCTATCTTTGACTCCAGATGAGTCATGGCAGTCCCCTAAGCATTACGTGACATAATTAAAGCAGCTATCTTTTAGGGCCATTGAATTCATGGTGTGTCTGTCTCTCTTTTTAGAATGAAGGAAACAACTTACTTGAGTAATCATAGTTACACCTGAAATCAGGAGTGTCGACATAGTGCAACGCGCTGGTCCAACGCCATTTGTACATATACTTGATGTTATCGGCCCAGGAACAAATAGAAGCTAAATCAGCTTCAGCTTGTGGGAGCAATTCTTTGACCGCCTTGGAAGCTTCTTCAGTAAGAAGTGACTGATAGAACACCAGATAAGTACCAATTTCATTTCATGTATATATAAGATTGAAATATTGGCATAAAGGTAGGTTTTCAGATAACCTGAGCAATTTTACAAGTTGCATAGTGTCCTTCTTTACCCCAACTAAGATTTCCAGGAATTAATAACACTAAAATGGCAATTGATCCTTTAATCCACCATAACTTCAAACCACTCATTTTCCAAAATATAAGTCGATCAAACCTTTCTCTTTTTTATGCTCATACTTTGACGACGGTGTTTGGGATTCAGGTTAACCTACGTTTTCTAAAATATTATTCAATTTCCTTTTACTTTTTCAACCTCACTATATTACTATTCTTTTTTTTTTTTTTACATTGTATTCTAGAGTTAAAAACATGATACGGAAAAAAAAAGAAAAAAAAATTGAGAAGGTAAAAAGAAAGATATTAATAACCGATAAGGATGTGAGGTGTGAATAATGTAACTTTTAGAACATAATGTCATATCTATTTTCTCTCGCTAGAACTCATTTTCCCTCTCTAGATTGATCTAAGACCTAACAAATTGTATCAGAGCGGAGTTCTCGAAAAATGTCACACCCCGCTAAAGCGGAAACACGGAATGTGAAAAGCTGGAAGATCATTACACGGGTCATAAGAAAACATAACGGCATTCAAGTCATTTAAAAATATCGAAAGAGTTTACAAGTTCAAGAAACAACCAAGTCATAAGATTTAGTACACAAATACATAAGTTTAAAGTTCCAACATAAAATTCCCAAAAGTAGTGAACAAGTCTTTTCCCAAAAAGGTTCTTACACGACCGCCTCGACCCGTCCATGCCATGCACTTCATACTTACACTAAATTTCCTGAAACATAAGATAAAGTGTCAACTACGAAAGTAGTGAGTGAGTTACAGTTTAAGTAGTTCGGAAAAAATATAAGTAAAGTATATAAAAGTAAAAGTTTCCAAAAGGAGGTTAGCGGAGAAAAGTCGCTTAAAATTTATATATTTTTAAAGTTCAAGTAACGGGCGAATCGGTGCCCTAAGTTCGTAAAGACTAAGTAGAGTCAAATTTAGTCAAATCGTAGTTGCGGAATCAATCGCTAAAAAGTTCGTAAATTTATGCGTATAAGTAACTAATTAGATTTCTTGTATCAACCTCTTGGCATCTATAACTTAAGTGTTCACACTAATCCGATTGTTCAACCGTGAGGCCCCTCTTCCCGCCTATCCTACGGGAAGTTGTTCAAGTTCTTAGTAATATGTACTTAGATTGCCATCTAAGCAAGGAACGGTTCTTTCCTAAGTATCGATACCCATAATTACTAAACGGCTCTGTAGTTAATAGTGTGTAAGTTCTAGAAAAAGTAGCTGGGCACTAAGTAGTTTTGTTTTAAAGGAGATATTTGTTCCGTCACTTAAGATCATGTTATAGTTCCATCAAGGGTCGGTCCGTATACAAGCATCAATAATTAGTTTAGCCAAAAAGGGGGCAAGCCGGTAAGTTCATGTAGAGTAAAAGTGTTTTACGCATAGGAGTTCAAAGAGTTTGTCCAAAATAGTTCAATAAGTTCCATGTAACAACCTTCTAATTCCAGGTGCATTTTTATAATCTATGTCTCTTTCGGTCTAACTAGTCTTTAACTTTTCATTAATCGGAACCGCGACAACGTCGGAATCACAACCGGAATCAAAATAAATAAGTCCTAATACCAAGAAAATCCCTAATAAACTTTCCTAAGTTCATAATGTAACGTACTTTAAAACTTTAGTTAACGAAAAGGTCCAACGAAACACTTATACAAAAACAGCCAAAATACAAATTTTGTTACAAAAATGGTCCTGGACGGCGCACACATGCCTTGTGCGCCGTCCTGCAGGACGAAAATTGTAAGAATTTTGAAATTCTTGCATGTCTCGATTCCACCACTTTTTACACCAATCACTCTCGATTCCAGGCTCTCATTACTGTCTTTTGACAGTCCCCAACACACTCTTTCATTATCATCTTCATTTTCATTTTACAAAATCATTTTTACAAACCAAAAACACACACAAACACTTTTCTCTCTAAAAACCTCTCAAGAGTTCTTCATTTTCCAGTAACTTCAGCCATCAAAATCCATTTTCTAACCATACAAATCGTTCCAAACATCAAGAGAAGCAAGGGGTGCCATTTATTTCGAAAAAGGACTAATCTTGTAAAGATTTTTGAAGCGTAAATCCGACCAAAACTCAACATCCGAGCTTTTCCTCCGGTAGATTTCTGTCTTTTTACTATTTATATACAAATAAACACTTGCATGTAAGATCTAACGGTTAAAAATAAGTTTTTATACGAATCTATGACTTTTTATGGTCAAAAACGTTTTTAACCGAAATAACCTTTAGATCCACGGTTTTGTAACTAAAAATGCTTTATAAACTGTTAAAATGATGTTTTAATAAGTTTAAACCTATTGCATGTCGAAATCTAAGGCTTAAAATACGTTTTGCAACAAAAACTCGAAAATCCGCGTCGTGTGCGCCGTCCTAAGGCACACAACGACGCAGCGTGAGAAGTTTTCAGATTCTGTGCGCCGTTCTGGTGCTCACAACGGCGCACAGAGCTGCTGGATTTTCAAAACTTGTCTAGTTGTCATTTTTAGCACGTTTGGAACATTTGTGACCGCTGACTTTTTGACTTATGACACTTTGGGACTGATTATGTAAAAGTAATAACATTTTGGACAAGTATGGACTATTTGGACTTAAATTGAACTATAATATGTATATTATCGTGTTTAGGGTGATTTGTGAGCGGAATTGGTAGGTACATTTTTGGATATGAAATTTGGGCGCGGAAGCGCTGCCCAAATTTCCTTAGAAAAATGTAAACCACTTCAGCGAGCAAAAGCACTTGAGACATAATAATCAATAACGTTAAATCGAACTTTCGGACAAAAACGTGACAATTACCTTTTCGGACTATTTTAAAAATACTTAACCTTGACACTTAAAGTTTAATAAAATTTATTCTATATTATTATATAAAGGACATAATAATATAATGACTAATTAAACTATCTTGGTATTATTAGGCAATCCGTGATTCCCGACTTCCATTTCCGACCGAGTTTCCGTATCTTATTATTCGCAATCTGTGAGTTACAACCCCTTATTTTTATATGTATTTTGCATGAATTTTTGGGGGAAACTGTCACACCCCGCTAAAGCGGAAACACGGAAGTGTGAAGAGCTGGAAAATCATGTCACAGGTCATACAAAACATAACGGTAAAAGAGTCATTCATTCCAAATAAAAGTGTTTAAAAACCCAATTCGAACAATCAAAAGACAAATAGTTTAGTACATCGACACATGATTAAAATGTTTCATAAAATATTTCCCAAAACAACTGGCCAAGTCTTTTCCCAACAACGTCCTCACACGACCGCTTTGACCCGTCCACGCCATGCATCATGAGCTTACACTAATTTCCTGAAACATAAGATAAAGTGTCAACTACGAAAACGCAGTGAGTGAGTTACAGTTTGAATGGTTGGCATAAAAGTATGAGTAAAGTATATAAAGTAAAGTTTTCCCATAAAGGAGATTAGCGGAGAAAAGTCGCTTAAAGAGTTTATATACTTGTAAAGTTTAAGTAACGGGCGAATTGTGCCCTAACTTGTAAGGACTAAATAGAATCAAATTAGTCATATAGTAAGAGCGGATAACAATCGCTAAAAATTTATAAGTTTATGCGTAAGTAACTAAATAGATTTCTTGTATCAACCACTTGGCATCTATAACTAAGTGTTCACACTAATCCGATTATCAACCGAGCGGCCCCAACTTCCCGCCTCTCAAACGGAAAGTTAAAAGAGAGAAATTCAGCAATATGTACTTAGACTGCCATCTAAGCAAGGAACGGTTATTTCCTAAGTATCGATACCCATAATTACTATACGGCTTAAGTAGTTAATAGTGTGTAAGGGAGAAACTAAAACATGATTGGGCACTATGAAAGCTTATTATAAAAAAAAGAGAGAATCAACATCACTTAGAAACGTGTTATAGCTCCATCAAGGGTCGGTTACGCATACAAGTATCAATAAATAGTTGAGATAAAGAGATGAATCATTAATTATAAATAGAGAAAGAAATGTTTACGCATAAGAGATTAAGTAGACGTTTCAGTGTCAAAGTTTAATAATTCAAAGTTTAAGTATTGCAAGTTGTTTTATAAAGTATAACATGCAATTAATCTTATGTTTCCCCCAAAATGTAAAACATATAAATAAGGGGTTGTAACTCACGGATTGCGAAGAGATCGGAAACTTGGAAATTCGGTCGAATGTGTAAGCCGGGAATCACGGATTGCCTATTAATACCAAGGTAATTTAATGAGTTGTTATATTATTAGGTTCTTGTATAATAATATAGGTAAAATGTCATTAAAGTGTAAGTGTCAAATTTGAATATCGTCAAAATGGTCCAAAAAGGTAATTGTCACGATTATGTCCGAAAGTTTGATTTAACGTTTTAGGTTATTATATCTTAAGTGCTTTTGCTCGCTGAAGTGATTTACAATTTCTGAGGAAATTTGGGCAGCGCTTTCGCGCCCAAATTTCACATCCAAAAATTATAAACCAATTCCGCTCACAAATCACCTAAAATACAATAATACATATATTATAGCTTATTAATAGTCCAAATAGTCCACACAAGTCACTTTTATTATAGGTTTTGTTTATCTCAGTCCCCTCATGATTTTGGTAAAAGTCCAGAACGTGTATACAACTTTTAATCGGGTAAAACGACGATTTTCGGGAGGACAGCAGCCCGGTGCTGCGCACCTGGGCACAGGTGCGGCGCACCTGGCTGCTGTCACAATCCCGTTTTGTGTTTTTCTTGCTAAAAACGTTTTGTGACTTATAGATTTCAACATGCAACCAGTATATACCATATAAAATAAAGTTTTATCAGTTTCTAAACAACTTTAAACCACAAAAATGTAGATCTAATTACTTTTTAGTTAAAAATCGTTTTTGTAAGAAAAGTGACATAAAAGCTTCATAAAACTTTCCTTGTTGTTTAGATCGAACATGCAATTAGTAAATATCATTTAAAACAACATTTTAACAGTTTCACAATTGTTTTTATCCACAGATTCGTGGATCTAAAGAGTATTTCGGTTAAAAACGTTTTTGACCGTAAAAAGTCATAGATTTATGAAAAATCGTATTTTTAACCGTTAGATCTTACATGCAAATGAATATGAGTGTAAGAATAGTAAAAGTATAGAGATCTACCGAAGGAAAAGTTTAGATGAAGAGTTTTGGCCGGATTCTTGCCCCAAAAATCTTTACACCCGTGGTCCTTTTTGATGAAAACGATACCCTTTGCTTTCCTTGATGATCCAAAACGTTTTTAATGGATGGAAATGGTGTTTATATGGCTGGAAAGTTTCTGGAGTGAAGGTTTGTTAGAGAGAAAATGGAGAGAAAATGTATGTGTGTGTGTTTTTGTTTTGATTAAAATGAAAAGCAAAATGAAAAGAAAAGATAATTGGAGTATGGGGGGTCACAAACCTGGTCTTGGGACAGGTAATGGCAGTAAAGGTCGATTTTTGATTGGCCAAATGGGGTGGTGGGAGTGTAAAACGAGAAAAGGACCAAATGTGTAACATTTTTGAAAACCTGGCGCTAGGTGCGGCGCACCGGGCCATTTTTGGTCACTTTGAGTTTTTCGTTTTTGCGTTATTGCTTCGTTGGACCTTTTTGTTAATTATAAGTTGTCGGTTATGATAAGTTATGAACTTAGGAAAGTTCAATAGGTATTTTCTTGGTATTAGGACTTATAATTTTGATTCCGGAAGTTATTTCGACACTAGTTCCGATAAAGTATAGATTCAAAAGTTATGAACCAAAATAGAGCGAACGAGACAAAGAAGTAACTAACGTTTCGAATTGATATCACAACAGAATAAGTACCTGGATTTTGACGGTTGTCACATTCTCCCCGGGTTGAAAGAAATTTCGTCCCGAAATTTAGTGCGTCTTATCAGGTAGAAGAGTTCTCGAACAGGTGAGGATACTTCTGACGGAATTGGTCTTCACGCTCCCACGTGAATTCGTGACCACGTCGAGAGTTCCACCGAACCTTGATTATCGGAATACGGCTCTGTCGGAGTTGTTTGACCTCGCGGTCAACAACTTCGAGGGGTTCCTCGATGAAGTTTAATTTGCTGTCGATTTTGACTTCGTCAAGAGGGATGACGATGGTCTCGTCAGACAGACACTTTTTCAAGTGTGAGACGTGGAACACATCATGCACACTCGCGAGAGCTTGAGGAAGGTGGAGACGATAAGCAACGGGACCGATACGTTCGATGACTTCGAATGGGCCGGTGTATCTTGGGCTCAGTTTACCGCACTTCCCGAAACGGACTACTCCTTTCCAGGGCGATACTTTGAGGAGTACACGGTCGCCCACTTGGAACTCGAGGGGTTTCCGTCGGTTGTCAGCGTAGCTCTTCTGTCGGGTACGGGAAGTCTTCAGTCGTTCACGAATGGTGGTGATCTTTTCGATGGTTGCCTGAACGATGTCGAGTCTCGTAAGTTGTCGGTCGCCCGCCTCTAGCCAGCAGAGCGGTGATCGGCACTTACGCCCGTAGAGAGCTTCGAATGGAGCACACTTGATGCTGGCATGGTAGCTGTTGTTATAGGAGAACTCGACCAAGGGAAGGTGAGTGTCCCAACTTCCTCCGAAGTCTACCACACATGCTCTCAGCATATCTTCAAGTGTCTGAATCGTCCTTTCGCTCTGGCCGTCAGTCTGGGGGTGATATGCCGTGCTGAGGTCTAATCGGGTACCTAAAGATTTCTGGAGAACATTCCAGAAACGGGAGGTGAATCGGCTATCTCTATCGGAGATGATGGAGAGTGGGGTTCCATGACGAGAGACGATCTCGTTGATATAGACTTGAGCTAGCTTATCCATCGAATGATTTTCCCGAATTGGTAAGAAATGAGCGGATTTGGTCAGACGGTCCACGATTACCCAAATCGTGTCGTTACCCTTAGCCGTACGGGGCAACTTGGTGATGAAGTCCATAGAAATCTGCTCCCACTTCCACATGGGAATTTCCGGTTGCTGAAGTAAGCCTGAGGGCTTTTGATATTCCGCCTTGACCTTGGAGCAAGTGAGGCACTTGGCTACGTACAAGGCGATATCCTTCTTCATGCCCGGCCACCAGTAGTACTCCCTGAGGTCCTTGTATAACTTGTCGGACCCCGGATGGATAGAATATCTAGATCGGTGGCCCTCATCCAAAATGAGTTGGCGAAGATCCTCAGATCTTGGGATCCATGCTCGACCTTTGAAGTAGTAAATTTTGTCCGACTTGCGCTCGAATTCCTTCTCGTGATTATGAAGCGTTTCGGCCTTAAGGTTCTCGGGTTTTAACGCCTCTTGCTGCGCGTTTGCAATCTGCTCTCGTAGGCTCGTCTGAACCTGAATACCCAATGCTCGAACTCGGGATGGCCTTACCCTTTCCTTCCGGCTTAGGGCATCTGCTACTACGTTTGTTTTACCCGGGTGGTATTTGATATCGCAATCGTAGTCACTTAGCAGTTCTATCCATCTCCGTTGTCTCATGTTGAGCATTTTCTGATCTAAGATGTGTTGGAGGCTCTTGTGGTCGGTGAAGACCGTACACTTAGTACCATATAGGTAGTGTCTCCAAATCTTCAAGGCAAACACGACTGCTCCTAACTCTAAGTCGTGCGTGGTGTAGTTCTGCTCGTGGATCTTCAGCTGCCTGGAAGCATAAGAGATGACCTTGTCCTTCTGCATTAGGACACACCCAAGTCCTTGGTGGGAGGCATCGCAAAATACTACAAAATTATCCGTGCCCTCTGGAAGGGATAGGATTGGTGCGTGACATAGTTGGTACTTGAGCTTCTGAAAAGAATCCTCCTGATCTTTTCCCCAAATGAAGTCCTTATCCTTTTGAGTGAGTTCGGTGAGAGGCTTCGCGATCTTTGAGAAATTCTCGATGAATCTTCGGTAATAACCCGCTAATCCTAGGAACTGGCGGATTTCTGTCGGGGTTGTCGGAGCTTGCCATTTCTCAATCGCTTCGATCTTGGCTGGATCTACATGAATCCCCTCTTGGTTCACCACGTGACCAAGGAAATGTACCTCTCGGAGCCAGAATTCACACTTCGAGAATTTGGCGTACAATTGTTGCTCTTGAAGAAGTTCCAAAATGAGCTTAAGGTGCTTCGCGTGATCTTCCTTGTTCCTGGAGTAGATGAGGATGTCGTCGATGAATACGATCACGAACTTGTCCAGATATGGTCTACACACTCTGTTCATCAGATCCATGAACACTGCTGGTGCGTTGGTTAGACCGAAAGGCATGACAAGGAATTCGTAATGACCGTATCGGGTGCGAAAAGCGGTTTTCGGGATGTCGGACTCACTGACGCGAACCTGGTGATAACCCGAACGGAGGTCGATCTTGGAGAAATAAGTTGCACCCTGCAACTGGTCGAAAAGATCGTCGATTCTCGGGAGGGGGTATCGGTTCTTGACGGTCAGCTTGTTCAACTCTCGATAGTCGATACACATACGGAAGGATCCGTCTTTCTTTTTGACGAAGAGGATTGGGGCTCCCCAGGGGGACGAACTTGGACGAATGAGACCATGGTCCAGGAGTTCTTGCAACTGTTTCGACAGTTCCAGCATTTCGGGTGGCGCCAGACGATAAGGTGTCTTAGCAACCGGTGCTGCTCCAGGGATGAGGTCTATTCGGAACTCCACTTGTCGTTGAGGTGGTAGCCCAGGCAAATCCTCGGGAAAGACTTCGGGATGATCCTTGACTACTGGAATATCTCGGAGTCGAATCTCGGAAGGTTTACGCTCGACGACGTGGGCAAGGAATGCGTCATAGTCCCTCAGGAGGTACTTGCGCATCTTGATGGAAGATACAATGCGGAGTTGTCGTCCA